>CM038670.1:94657777-95857777 GCA_021605145.1 Aegilops bicornis
ATATCTATTCCCATGTTCCGATCTTTTCATTTTCTGTACCCATTTCTTGGGTAAAATCTCCCAACCATATTGGAAAATGGATTGGTTATCTTTCTCACTTATACAACACAACTCCAGATTTTATTCAAGTCTAATGGAAGCAGATAGAACCCATTTAATAATAAAAAAGTATTGGCAGTGTAAACTCTTTATCCCAAGGTTGATATTTTTTAATTAGTCATCATATCTTGAAGCGGCCAAGAATAATGGATTCATGATATGGAATTCCATTACTAGTATACTCCTAGTTATTACTATAACTTAATAATCCATAAGAAGAATCCACCAAAAGTTAGTGAAGGGTTAGGACTGTAATGGAGATCACATTAGTAGGAATATAGGCGGAAACATCTCCAGATTGAGTCTCAACTATTGGTAAAGCGGTCATACTTCCTTCGCCTAAAAGAGTCAGTCCGCGTCTTTGACTTATATTAGTTTGTTTTCTTCTTATCAATTCCAAGCTTTAAACCTCTGGTCCACGGGTCGGTGAACGAATGGGTTTTGGGAAATAGCCTCTAATGTAATCTTTGTCCAGAGGAAGTTCACAGAAAAACAAAAGAAAGACTAGAGAAGGAATATATAGAACAAGAACCTTTTCAAAGCGTATCAGCTGACCCGGCTTACTAATTTACCAACGATCAAGGAATTCCTAAAGTTTTGGGTGGAATGGGAATTGCTATTCTTTCTACTTCTACATGAAAAAAGAATAATTAGATAATAATAAGAATAAGAATTTGAATCTTAATAAAAGGAAGGGTTAGAATAGGATCTACTAATATTACCGAAAACTTTGTGAAAATACTTCTACAAGGGGTTCCTATGAAAGTGAAAGGTAGGAGCTCTTGTATAAAAAAACATCCTTTTCTTTGGGTATCTCGAATGCCGTTCGAGGGTGTGATTTTAGGTCTTGATCGAGAGTGCTTCCTTTCGCCACTTCCTAGCTCCTCCCTCTTTACCTAGAGTATTTACAAGAAAGTGAGTGGGAGCACTACATCCTTTCTGATAAGTATATGTGAATGACATATTGTTGAACAGAAATGATGTAGAATTTTCTGGAAAGCATAAAGGAGTATTTGAAAGGATTTTTTTCAAAGAAAGACCTCGGTGAAGCTGCTTACATATCGGGCATCAAGATCTATAGAGATAGATCAAGACGCTTGATAAGACTTTCGATAAGTATATACCTTGATAAGATTTTGAAGGAGTTCAAAATGGATCAGTCAAAGAAGGAGTTCTTGCCTAAGTTGTCAGGTATGAAGTTGAGTAAGACTCAAAACCCGACCACGGCAGAAGAAAGACAGAGAATGAAAGTAATTCCCTATGCATGAGCCATAGGTTCTATTAAGTATGCCATGCTATATACCAGACCTATCGTGTACCTTGCCATGAGTTTGGCAGAGGGGTACAATACTGATCCAGGAGTAGATCACTGGACAACGGTCAAAATTATCCTTAGAGGACTAAGGAAATATTTCTCGATTGTGGAGTTGATAAAGAGTTCGTCGTAAAGAGTTACGTCGATGCAAGCTTTAACACCAATCTGGATGACTTTGAGTCTCAACCTGGATACACTAGTAGAAAAGGGGGCAATGGTCCAGGCCGGGTCAGCCCATTAGTCCCGGTTCAATCCAGAACCGGGACCCATGGGGGCATTGGACCCGGTTCGTGAGCCCCGGGGGCCGGCCGGGCCACGTGGGCCATCGGTCCCGGTTTGTCTAGACCTATTGGTCCCGGTTGGTGGGACGAACCGGGACCAATGGGCCTCGCTCCTGGCCCTCCACCATTGGTCTCGGTTGGTGGCTTGAACCGGGACCAAAGGCTACCCTTTAGTCCCGGTTCATGCCACCAACCGGGACCCATGAGGTGCCTGTATATACCCTCGCCATGACAGAGCACTTCACCGCCTGCTTTTACGCCTGCCGTTAGAGAGCTTTGTGGTGCTCTATCTCACCTCCTATGCACACGAGGTGTTCGATGGAATGCCCGAGCCACACTACTTAACTTTCTCCTCTCCAATCTCGACCTCCAAACTCCATTTTCCTCAATATTTGTCTAGGTTTAGCGGTCTATCACGTCCCGTCTCTGTCTTCACCGCCGTCGATTGCCCGCGCCGATCTCATCGCCGGCACCACCGTGGTGAGCCTCTTGTTCTTACCTTCTCTCTGAAAGGAAAAATATTCTTACTTGTATGTTTAGATAGACTTGTATTATTTTCTTACTTTTATTATTGCATCTTATATAGTGCGATGGTTTTGGTATCCGCCCCGTCGGCCCTAAATCTGTCTATGATTCGGATGTGGTATATATTATCTTTTCATAACTATTGGTTCATTTATTGTTTATGAAAATTATGCCGACCAACGTGACATAGATTTTATTTATCTAGGAGGTTGTTGAACCGGAAATTCCAACCGACCCTATTGTCGAGAGGTTAAATTTAGTTGAAGAAGAAAACAATTTCTTGAAGGAAAAAATAAGAAAAATTGAGGAGGAGAAGATGATATTGGAGTTGCATGTTGCGGATGTCGATTTATGATCACAAGATCAAGATGGATGCAATGCGCTTGAAGATTAGAAAGATTAGAAAATATGCCATTCATACCGAGGCTTGGTATCATTATGCCGTTGGATCGGTTGTTACCTTGGTTGCGATTATGATCGCATTTGTTTTCGCATTGAAATGTTTTACATAGTTTCGGTGTATGGTTTAATTAATTTAGATGCTCTGCAGAGCTTTATGTTGTTAGATGAGAACTATGTATGTACTTTGGTTTTAATGTGATGATGAACTTCTATTAATTTGGTCACTTAATTATCTATTCATGATGTTCTATAATGATTTTGGACACACTTAATTATATATAATGCACGCAGATGAACCAGCAATGGATGTACGGTGAAAGACACACCTCCGAGTACATTAAGGGCGTGCATGATTTTCTCGAAGTGGCTGACGCAAACAAGCAGAATGGGTGAAATTATGATACCATGCCAACTTTCAACTTTTTCAGAGTTCATTTGAAATGCTTTATTATGAATTTAGGTTGAATTTTCTCTATAGGCATCTATGTTCATTTTTTAGTAAAGTTAATCACAAACTTGTGATTCACACAAATTTCAAAGAATTCAAATTTTAATTATTCAAATTTGAAAACTAATGGCACTAACAGAAAGTTTATAATTTTTCTAAAACTAATGGCACTAACAGAAAGTTTATAATTTTGCTGACCTAAAAGCAAAAAGAATTAAAAAAATAAAGCAAAAAACAAAAGAAAATAAATAATGCAGAAAACAAAACAAAAAAACTGGAAACAAAATAAAAATAGCAACAATAAGTATTTTGTTGTAAGTAGAAACAAAATAAAATAAATAAAGCAACAAAGAAAACAAAAAAACAGAAAAAGTGTTTCCAAATTTGAAAACTAATGGCACTAACAGAAAGTTTATAATTTTTCTAAAACTAAAAGCAAAAAGAATTAAAAATAAAGCAAAAAACAAAAGAAAATAAATAATACAGAAAACAAAACAAAAAACTGGAAAAAATAAAAAACTGCCACCTATTGGGCCACCACGGCTGAATACGACTAGAAACCCAACATGGGCCAGGATTCAGTCCCGTAGAAGGCCCAATAGGCCCACAGCAAAGACAAAGGTGAGATTAGGCCCGTAAGCCTGCATTTGAGAGGAGCTCGAGAGGGTAGCCGCAGTGGGGCTTATAAACCACTCCGAGCCCCTCTCAACTAGCGAGGTGGGACTAAACTTTTGGCCGCGGGCAGCGCAAGGCCTTTTGGTCCCGTTTGGTGGCACCAACCGGGACTAAAGGAAGGCATTGGTCCCGGTTCGTGGCACCAATCGGTATTAAAGACCATTTTAGTCGGTTGGTGCTAACAACCGACCAAAGGTCGCCGCTTCTCGCCTCTTTGGGCTGCCGAAAATCGGCCTTTGGTCCCGTGGTGGCACCAACGGGACTAAAGGGGGCATTGGTCCCGGTTGGTGCCACGAACCGGGACCAATGCTCTTGGTATATAACCAGGACTTGTGAAAATTTCAGTTTCTCATCTCCATTTGCCCCCGACGACGCCGAGCTCATCGCCGCCAGGCTGCCCCGATGCCATCCGCCGCCCCTGCTGTCGCCCCCGCCCGACCACGCCGTCGTTGCCGTGCCTCGCCGTCGCCGTCGCCGACGTCGTCCCCGAGCTCGCCCTGCCTCGCCCGAGGGCGCCTTTTCGCCGTCGGCCGTCCCCGAAACCTCTTCCTCGCCGACGCCCCCGCGCCACCGCCTCTGCCTCGAGCCGGCCCGCCTCGCGTCGCGCCCAGCCTTCGCCGCCAGCGTCGCCCGACGCCTCGCTGCCCCGACGCCGTCCCCCTGGGCCACCGCCTCTGCCTCAGGCCGGGCCCCGACCTCGCCGTCGCCGACGCCCATAGTGAGCCCTCGCGCCTGCCCTGCCACCACCGCCGCCCATAGCTAGTGATGCTTTTTTTTGCATATATGTTGATGATATATGTATGTATGTTTTACTTTCCTCGCAAAAAAAAAATATATATTGGTATGTATGTATGCTTTTTTGTATGTATGTATGCTTTTTTTGCTAGCTAGGAAAGTATGTATGCTTTTTTTGTATATATGTATGATTTTTTTGTATGTATATATGTATGTATGTATGCTTTTTTGTATGCATATATGTTGATGAAATATGAACAATGCATTAGGCAAAACCTTTACTTTTTTCGAAATTTCTATTTGAACATTAAAAAAAAACAAGCAATACTAGAAGAATGAGAGGAAAAAGGAAAAGAAGAAGAGGAAGAAAGGAGGAGAAGAGGAGAAATAAATAAGAAGATAAAAAAGAAGAAAAAGAAGAGGAGAAGAAGAAAGGAATAGACGAGAAGAAGAAGAAAAATATATTCTATTTTTCTTCTTCTTCTCCTCTTGTTCTCTTTTTATTTCTTCTTCGTTTTCTTATGTTTTATCGGGTCTGTCGTCGTCCATATACCCCTCCCGATAACTTCAACATGTGAGGGGGGGTCGATATACTCCCTCCCCGATAATATTATTTTCATGTACGTATGTCGTGTCGATATAAACTCCCGATAACTTCAACACGTGGGGGGGGGGTCGATATACCCCCTCCCGATAACTTCAACACGAGGGGGGTCGATATACCCCTCCCGATAACTTCAACACGCGGGGGGCCGATATACCCCCTCCCGATAACTTCAACATGTGGGGGGGGGGGTCGATATACCCCCTCTCGATAACTTCAACACGTGGGGGGGGGTCGATATACCCCCTCCCCGATAATATTATTTCCCCATGTACGTATGTCGTCATTGTCAATATAAACCCCTCCCGATAACTTCAACACGTGGGGGGGGGGTCGATATACTCCCTCCCCGATAACATTATTTTCCCGTGTATGTATCTCATCGTTGTCGATATTACCCCCTCCTTGAAGCGTTCTCGAGGCCACCCCAAACCCTAGAGAAGCAGCGTCGAGGCCACTAATTAATATGATTCCTTACTGTGATTTGCTAGCTAGTTATACCTTTGCCACTAGCTAATATATCCATCTGTCATGTTTGAATAATAATTGCCATGTTGTAAATATTTGTAGAAACTATGGACACCACCCGAGACGAAGCACAAGAAGCGTTGTTGGGGGACATAATCGCACAAGGAAGTGATGTCGTCTTCTCGTTTCTGAACGACACCAATGGTCTGGAAGGACATGGTGAAGAAGCAGGCTATGATTATGATGGCTCCGATGACCCAATGACGGTGCAAGAAGGAGACCGTGAGGACGGCTCCGGTGACCCAATGACGGTGCAAGAAGGAGACCGTGATGACGACTCCAGTGACCGAACCGAGTCTGGCCACGTATATATATTAGTTAAGCCTGTGCTGACTAGCTAATTGATGCATTCATTGTTTTGGTATATGTACACATATTAATTAACTCTCGTCTTTCTTCTTTTTTCTAGCCCTCCGGATCGAGCACAACTTCGGTAAGGAGACGAGGCCCGAAGAAAAAGGTTAGCTCGGATGAAAGGTTTGAGATCACAGCAATCGCGCGCGACGGCGAACCGATTGAACCCATCCGGACAAAGAACGCATGTGCTGCTCAGTGCGGGGTTCTTGTTAGGGACAGGATCCCGATCAGTATCCACCAATGGTATAAGCCTAAGAACGAAGACCCTGAGGTGTCTTATGTCAATGATATGCAGAAAGATGATCTTTGGACTGAGCTGAAGGCAAATTTCACCCTACCGCCAGAGGAGGATTCGGACAAGCCAGTTATAGAGCAATTAATCACGTCTTTTGCTCTTAAGAAGATGGCAGGCCTATTCAGGAGGTGGAGGAAAGAGCTGAAAAAGTTTGTCGACAAAGAAGAGACACCAGAATTCATCGGCAAATATGAGAAGATCAGAGATCATCGGCCCGCATTTGTGGCCCACAAGACATCTAAAAGAGTAAGAAGATGTCGGCGACAAACAAGCAAAATGCTGCGAAGAAGAAGTTTCACCATCGCACGGGTCGTGGCTACCTCAAAGCCCGGCCTAAGCGGGCCAAGGCTAAGAATGATCTCGCTTGATAAAGAGATCGAACCAGAGACAATGAATCGCCAGACCGTTGCCGGACTTGGTTCTTCGGGGCTGGCGGAACCTTGGACCCTGTATCAGGGAAGTGCCGTTGGACGGACGAGCAACTGAAAATACCAGTCAAGAGGCTTCGGCACTATATCAATGTAGCGCAGCAAGGGACGTTCGTTCCAAACAGGGAGAACGACGAGCTCACAATGGCCCTCGGGAATCCTGAGCACCCTGGACGGACACGAGGCACACCAGGCTCCATTCCGTGGAAGGTTGGTTTTCCGGACGCAGGGGGTTACAAAACCCAGGAGAGGAGGAAGAAAGTGGAGCATAGCCAACTGCAGGCGCTGCATGCAAGGGTACAAGGGCTAGAGGAACGAGAAGCAGATCGCAGCAAACGACCTGCTGAAGCTTCCCCCGAAGCTACCCCGCCATCTCAGCGGAGAAGCAGCGTGGCTTCCACCGAGCTGCTTCAGCCGGAGAATGTCTTGACGGCTCCTGCTAGCTACCCCGTGGATTTTATCACGGAGTCTCAAAATAGCCACCTTATGGCGCAATGGCAGAACTTAAAAGTCAAGGCGGTCGCGGGTTAAAGTTCGACCTTCTGAACCCGGCGCAACTTTTCACTGTCGTCCGATTCCAGAAGGATATGCTAGGGTGACGGTGGACGATATAATGGAGGGATTTGAGGACCTCTAGCTTGACCACCCTACCGGTGAAGGGGAGACTCGGCTGGGTTATGCTCTGAAGACTCCATGCCTATGGTGGAAGGAGTTCATCAAGCTTCCGAACTGGACGCCTCCTCCTCCTCCTCCGGCGAGTCAGGGCACTCCGCCTCCTCCACCGCCGCCTCCTTCGGCGAGTGACGATCAGGGCAGTTGGCTGATACGTCCATTTTGCATCATGCTTTTATATCAATATTTATTGCATTATGGGCTGTTATTACACATTATATCTCAATACGTATGGCTATTCTCCCTTATTTTACAAGGTTTACCATGAAGAGGGGAATGCCGCAAAATTGGAATTGGGCCGAAAAGGAGCAAACATTGGAAACCTATTCTGCACATCTCCAAAAGTCCTGAAACTCCACGAAACAACTTTTTGGAATTTATAAGAATTTATGAGCAAAAGAAATAGGCCAGGGGCCCCACACCCTGTCCAGGAGACAGGGGGCGCCTCCCCCCTACTGGGCGCGCCCCTATCTCCTGGGCCCCCTGGTGGGCCTCCGGTGACCATCTTCTGCTATATCATCACTTTTACCCTGGAAAAAATCGGGGGCAAGCTTACGAGAGGAAACTCCGCTGCCACAAGGCGGAACCTTGGCAGAATCAATCTAGGGCTCTGGCGGAGCTATTCTGGCGTCATCATCATCACCAACGCTCCTCTCATCGGGAGAGGGCAATCTCCATCAACATCTTCACCAGCACCATCTCATCTCCAAACCCTAGTTCATCTCTTGTATCCAATTCTTGTTTCCAAGTCCGGGATTGATGCTAGTAGGTTGCTAGTAGTGTTGATTACTCCTTGTAGTCGATGCTAGTTGGTTTATTTGGTGGAAGATCATATGTTCAAATCCTTTATGCATATTATTACCCCTCTGATTATGATCATGAATATGCTTTGTGAGTAGTTATGTTTGTTCCTTAGGACAAGGGAGAAGTCTTGCTATTAGTAGTCATGTGAATTTGGTATTCGTTCGATATTTTGATGAGATGTATGTTGTCTAGCCTCTAGTGGTGTTATGTGAACGTCGACTACATAACACTTCACCATTATTTGGGCCTAGAGGAAGGCATTGGGAAGTAATAAGTAGATGATGGGTTGCTAGAGTGATGTAAGCTTAAACCCTAGTTTATGTGTTGCTTCAGAAGGAGCTGATTTGGATCCATATGTTTCATGCTATGGTTAGGTTTACCTTAATACTTTTGTTGTAGTTGCGGATGCTTGCAATAGAGGTTAATCATAAGTGGGATGTTTGTTCAAGTAAGAACAGCACCCAAGCACCGGTCCACCCACATATCAAATTATCAAAGTACCGAACGTGAATCATATGTACGTGATGAAAACTAGCAAGATGATATTCCCATGTGTCCTCGGGAGCGTTTTCCTATTATAAGAATTTGTTGAGGCTTGTCCTTTGCTACAAAAAGGATTGGGCCACCTTGCTGCATGTTATTTACTTTATTTACCTTTTGCTCGTTACTATTTATCTTATCACAAAACTATCTGTCACCTTCTATTTCAGTGCTTGCAGAGAAAACCTTATTGAAAACCGCTTATCATTTCCTTCTGCTCCTCATTGGGTTCGACACTCTTACTTATCGAAAGGACTACGATAGATCCCCTATACTTGTGGGTCATCAAGACTCTTTTATGGCGCCGTTGCCGGGGATGTAGCGCTTTTGGTGAGTGGAACTTGGTAAGAAAACATTAATATAGTGTGCTGAAATTTTCTGTTACTTGTCACTATGGAAACTAATCCTTTGAGGGGCTTGTTTGGGGTATCTTCACCCCAACCTAAGAGCAAAGAGATTCTCCTCAACCTACTGAACTTTATGTAAATATTCACTTTGAGAGTCCTTCGGGTATGATAGAAAAAATGCTAGCTAATCCTTTTGCAGGAGACGGAACATTGCATCCCGACTTACACCTTATCTTTGTGGATGAAGTTTGTGGATTATTTAAGCTTGCAGGTATCCCCGATGATGTTGTCAAAAGTAAGTTCTTCCCTTTATCTTTGAAGGAAGATGCATTGACATGGTATAGCCTATGCAATGATACGGGATCTTGGAATTATAAGCGATTGAAGCTGGAATTTCACCAGAAGTTCTATCCTATGCATCTTTGTCATCATGATCGTAATTACATATATAATTTCTAGCCTCGAGAAGGAGAAAGCATCGCTCAAGCTTGGGGGAGGCTTAAGTCAATGTTATATTCATGCCCCAATCATGAGCTCTCCCGGCAAATGATTATTCAGAATTTTTATGCTTGGCTTTCTCTTAATAATCTCAACCTACTCGACACATCCTATGCTGGTTCTTATATGCAGAAGACTATTGATTTCAAATGGAACTTATTGGAAAGAATTAAACGCAACTCTGAAGATTGGGGTTCCGACGATGGTAAGGAGTCAGGTATGACGCCTAAGTTCGATTGTGTTAAATCTTTTATGGATACCGATGCTTTTCGTGGATTTAGCGCTAAGTATGGACTTGACTCTGAGATAGTAGCTACCTTTTGTGAATCTTTTTCTACTCGCGTTGATCTCCCTAAAGAGAAGTGGTTTAAATATAATCCTCCTGTTGAAGTGAAAGCAGTTGCACCTATTACAGTCGAAGAGAAAACTATTACATATAGTGATCCTATTGTTCCTACTACTTATGTTGAAAAACCTCTTTTTCCTGTTAGGATAAAAGATCATGCTAAAATTTTGACTATTGTGCGTAAGAGTAATACTAGAACTTATACACCTCCTGAGAAAATCAAGGTTGAACCTAATGTTGCTATTGTTAAAGACCTCTTGTCTGATAATATTGATGGGCATGTTATTTATTTCTGCGATGAAACTACTAGAATTGCCAAACCTTGTGCTAAAGATAAACATAGACCTATGGTAGGCATGCCTGTTATTGCTGTTAAAATAGGAGATCATTGTTATCATGGATTATGTGATATGGGTGCTAGTGCTAGTGCAATACCTATTGACTTATACAAAGAAATTATGCACGATATTGCACCTGCTGAATTAGAAGACATTGATGTTACTATTAAGCTTGCCAATAGAGATACTATTTCACCAATAGGAATTGTTAGAGATGTTGAAGTCTTGTGTGGGAAAACTAAATATCCTGCTGATTTCCTTGTTCTTGGCTCCCCACAAGATAGTTTTTGTCCCATTATATTTGGCAGACCCTTCCTGAACACCGTTAATGCTAAGATAGATTGCGAAAAGGATGTTGTTACTATTGGTCTAGGTGATATGTCTCATGAGTTCAATTTCTCTAAATTTCGCAAACAACACCGTGAAGAGGAATCACCTAGTAAGGATGAAATTATTGGTCTTGCTTCCATTGCTGTTCCCCCTACTGATCCGTTAGAACATTATTTGTTAGACCATGAAAACGATATGTTTATGAAGGAGAGGGAAGAAATAGATGAAGTGTTCCTTAAGCAAGAACCTATACTGAAACATAACCTTCCCATTGAAATTCTTGGGGATCCCCCTCCACCCAAGGGTGATCCCGTGTTTGAACTCAAACCTTTACCTGATAATCTTAAATATGCTTATCTTGATGAAAAAGAAATATATCCTGTTATTATTAGTGCTAACCTTTCAGAGAAAGAAGAAGAAAGATTATTGAAAACTCTGAAGAAGCATCGGGATGCTATTGGATATACTTTGGATGATCTTAAGGGCATTAGTCCCACATTATGTCAACACAAAATTTCAGTGGAGAAAGATGCCAAGCCAGTTAGAGATCCTCAAAGACGATTAAATTCCAAAATTAAGGAAGTGGTAAGGAAGGAGATTCTTAAACTCCTTGAGGCAGGTATTATTTACCCCATTGCTGATAGTGAATGGGTAAGTCCTGTCCATTGTGTTCCCAAAAAGGGAGGTATTACCGTTGTTCCTAATGATAAAGATGAATTGATTCAAGAAAGAATTATTACAGGTTATAGGATGGTAATTGATTTTCGTAAGTTAAATAAAGCTACTAAGAAAGATCATTACCCCTTACCTTTTATTGATCAAATGCTAGAAAGGCTATCCAAACACACACACTTTTGCTTTCTAGATGGTTATTCTGGTTTCTCTCAAATACCTGTGTCAGAAGAGGATCAATCTAAAACTACTTTCACTTGCCCTTTTGGTACTTTTGCTAATACACATATGCCTTTTGGTTTATGTAGTGCACCTGCTACCTTTCAAAGATGCATGATGGCTATATTCTCTGATTTTTGTGAGAAGATTTGTGAGGTGTTCATGGATGATTTCTCAGTCTATGGATCCTCTTTTGATGATTGTTTGAGCAACCTTGATCGAGTTTTGCAGAGATGCGAAGATACTAGTCTCGTCCTGAATTGGGAAAAGTGTCACTTTATGGTTAATGAAGGCATTGTCTTGGGGCACAAGATCTGCGAGAGAGGTATTGAAGTTGATAAAGCCAAAGTTGATGCTATTGAAAATATGCCATGTCCCAAGGACATAAAAGGTATAAGAATTTTCCTTGGTCATGCCGGTTTTTATAGGAGGTTCATTAAGGACTTTTCTAAAATCTCTAGGCCTCTGAGTAATTTATTGCAAAAAGATACTCCTTTTGTCTTTGATGATGATTGTGTAGAAGCATTTGAAACACTTAAGAAAGCTTTGATCACTGCACCTATTGTTCAGCCACCTGATTGGAATTTACCTTTTGAAATTATGTGCGATGATAGTGATTATGTCAGAGGTGCTGTTTTAGGGCAAAGAGTCGATAAGAAATGGAATGTTATCCAGTATGCTAGTAAGACTCTTGATGCTGCCCAGAGAAATTATGCTACTACTGAAAAAGAATTCTTAGCAGTTGTGTTTGCATGTGATAAGTTTAGACCTTATATTGTTGATTCCAGAGTTACTATTCACACTGATCATGCTGCTATTAAATATCTTATGGAAAAGAAAGATGCTAAGCCTAGACTCATTAGATGGGTTCTCTTGCTCCAAGAATTTGATTTGCATATTATTGATAGAAAAGGAGCTGAGAACCCTGTTGCAGACAACTTGTCTAGGTTAGTGAATGTTCTTGATGACCCACTGCCTATTAATGATAGTTTCCACGATGAACAATTAGCGGTTGTCAATGCTTCTCGTCTTTGCTCCTTGGTATGCTGATTATGCTAATTACATTGTTGCTAAATACATACCGCCTAGTTTCACATACCAAAGAAAAGAAAAAGTTCTTTTATGATTTAAGACATTACTTCGGGATGATCCACACCTTTATAAAGAAGGAGTAGATGGTATTATTAGACGCCAGCATCGAGTATGAACAGAGACAAATCCTACGCAAGTGTCACTCTGAATCCTATGGAGGACACCACGCTGCAGATAGAATCGCACACAAGGTACTTCAATCTGGTTTTATTGGCCTACTCTTTTCAAAGATGCTCGTAAGTTTGTCTTATCTTGTGATGAATGTCAAAGAATAGGTAACATTAGTAGACGTCATGAAATGCCTGTGAATTATTCCCTTGCTATTGAACCGTTTGATGTTTGGGGCTTTGATTATATGGGACCTTTTCCTGCCTCCAATGGTTATACACATATTTTAGTTGATGTTGATTACGTTACTAAGTGCGTAGAAGTTATTCCAACTAGTAGCGCTGATCATAACACTTCTATTAAAATGCTTAAAGAAGTTATTTTTCTGAGGTTTGGAGTCCCTGGATATCTTATGACTGATGGTGGTTCACACTTTATTCATGGTGCTTTCCGTAAGATGCTTGCTAAGTATGATGTCAATCATAGAAACGAATCTCCTTATCACCCGCAGTCTAGTGGTCAAGTAGAGTTGAGCAATAGAGAGCTCACATTAATTTTGCAAAAGACTGTCAATAGGTCTAGAAAGAATTGGTCCAAGAAACTTGATGATGCATTATGGGCCTATAGAACTACATACAAAAATCCTATGGGTATGTTTCCTTATAAGATGGTTTATGGAAAAGCATGCCATTTACCTCTCGAACTTGAACATAATGCATACTGGGCTATTAAAGAGCTAAACTATGATTTCAAACTTGTAGGTGAGAAGAGGTTGTTTGATATTAGCTCTCTTGATGAATGGAGAACCCAAGCATATGATAATACCAAGCTTTTCAAAGAAAAAGTCAAACGCTGGCATGATAAGAGGATACAAAAGCGCGAGTTTAATGTAGGAGATTATGTGTTATTATTCAACTCTCGTTTAAGATTTTTTGCAGGAAAACTTCTCTCAAAATGGGAAGGCCCCTACATTATCGAAGAGGTCTACCGTTCTGGTGCTATAAAAATCAACAACTTCGAAGGCATAAATCCGAGGGTTGTAAACGGTCAAAGAATTAAACATTATATTTTAGGTAATCCTATTAATGTGGAAACTAATATTATTGAGACCATAACCCCTGAGGAATACATAAGAGACACTTTCCAGAACGTTCTAGACTCCGAAAAGGCATAGGTACGTGGTACGGTAAGTAAACCGACTCCAAAACAACTCTAATGGCAATTTTTATCAGTTTTGGATTATTTAAGAATTTTAGGAAGAAAGAAGTAGTCCGAAAGGGACACGAGGCTCCCACGAGAGAGGAGGGCGCGCCCCCTATCTCATGGGCACCTCGTGTGCCTCCCGGACTTTGTTTTCTTGTATGTTACGTATTTTGGTCGGTAAAAATTCATTATATATACTCCCGAAGGTTTTGACCGCCATATCACGCAAATATCCCCTGTGTTCGTTTCGAGTTGTTTCTGTTTCAGATTTAGAGCACCGTGACTTCCCCCTCCTCCTACAACAAAGACAAGGATGCCTGGCTATTGAAGATAGAGTTGAAAAGAGAAGAACCGGAGGGGATTAACAAGGATGAAGAGATCAAAAAGGCCATGTAAGTTCAAGCTCCGGTGGTGAAAGAAGAAGACATCCCTCAACCTTTACCTAACCTTTTTACTCCAACAGAGCTTGAAGCTTTCAAGATGATTGAGTTAGCCCGAATACAGAATAAGTATCTCACACAGGAGAATATTTTGTTGAAGGATCATATTGCTGGGCTCAAGGACATTATTCGCAAGTTGGAGGAGCTATTACGCTCGATGTGCGATTATCCACCGTCATCATCACCACCTCCGTAGAAATAATCACATGGGTATGGGCACTCCCCTTGGCTGTTGGTGACATTGCAGAAAATAAAATTTTTCCTACGGTTTCACCAAGATCCATCTACGAGTTCATCTAGCAACGAGTGATAGGAGTGCATCTAAATACCTTTGTAGATCGCGAGCGGAAGCGTTCAAGAGAACGGGGTTGAAGGAGTCGTACTCGTCGTGATCCAAATCACCAATGACCAAGTGCCAAACGGACAGCACCTACGTGTTCAACACACGTATGGAGCGGATGACGTCTCCCGCACCTTGATCCAGCAAGGAGGAGGGAGAGGTTGAAGAAGATCCAACAGCACGACGGCGTGGTGGTGGATGCAGCAGGTTCGGCAGAGCTCACGAGCTTCATGAGAGGGAGAGGTGTAGCAGGGGAGAGGGAGGCGCCAAGACTTCAGGGTGCGGCTGCCCTCCCTCCCCCCTTTATATAGGCCCCCTGGGGGTGCGCCGGCCCTGGAGATGGGATCTCCCAAGGGGGGGGCGGCGACCAGGAGGGTGGAGTGCCCCCCAAGGCAAGTTGAGGCGCCCCCCACCCTAGGGTTTCCAACCCTAGGCGCAGGTGGGCCCAAGGGGGGTGCAGCAGCCCACCAGGGGCTGGTCCCCTCCCCACTTCAGCTCACGGGGCCCTCCGGGATAGGTGGCCCCACCCGGTGGACCCTCGGGACCCTTCCGGTGGTCCCGGTACAATACCGGTGACCCCCGAAACTCTCCCGATGGCCGAAACTGCACTTCCTATATATAATTCTTTACCTCCTGACCATTCCGAACTCCTCGTGACGTCCGGGATCTCATCCGGACTCAACAACTTTCGGTTTGCTGCATACTCATATCTCTACAACCCTAGCGCCACCGAACCTTATGTGTAGACCCTACGGGTTCGGGAGACACGTAGACATGACCGAGACGGCTTCTCCGTCAATAACCAACAGCGGATCTGGATACCCATGTTGGCTCCCTCATGCTCCTCGATGATCTCATCGGATGAACCACGATGTCGAGGATTCAAGCAACCCCAGATACAATTCCCTTTGTCAATCGGTATTTTACTTGCCCGAGATTCGATCGTCGGTATCCCAATACCTCGCTCAATCTCGTTACGGCAAGTCACTTTACTCGCATCAGTAATGCATGATCCCGTGACCAAACACTTGGTCACTTTGAGCTCATTATGATGATGCATTACCGAGTGGGCCCGTAGATACCTCTCACCATACGGAGTGACAAATCCCAGTCTCGATTCGTGTCAACCCAACAGACACTTTCGGAGATACCTGTAGTGCACCTTTATAGTCACCCGATTACGTTGTGACGTTTGGTACACCCAAAGCACTCCTACGGTATCCAGGAGTTACACGATCTCATGGTCTAAGGAAGAGATACTTGACATTGGAAAAGCTCTAGCAAAACGAACTACACGATCTTGTGCTATGCTTAGGGTTGGGTCTTGTCCATCACATCATTCTCCTAATGATGTGATCCCGTTATCAATGACATCCAATGTCCATAGTCAGGAAACCATGACTATCTGTTGATCAATGAGCTAGTCAACTAGAGGCTTACTAGGGACATATTGCGGTCTATGTATTCACACGTGTATTACGATTTCCGGATAATACAATTATAGCATGAATAAAAGACAATTATCATGAACAAGAAATACAATAATAACCCTTTTATTATTGCCTCTAGGGCATATTTCCAACAGTCTCCCACTTGCACTAGAGTCAATAATCTAGTTACATTGTGATGAATCGAACACCCATAGAGTTCTGGTGTTGATCATGTTTTGCTCATGGAAGAGGTTTAGTCAACGGATCTGCGACATTCAGATCCGTATGCACTTTGCAAATATCTATGTCTCCATCTTGAACATTTTCACGAATGGAGGTGAAGCGACGCTTGATGTGCTCGGTCTTCTTGTGAAACCTGGGCTCCTTAGCAAGTGCAATAGCTCCAAGTGTTGTCACAGAAGAGTTTGATCGGCCCCGACGCATTGGGTATGACTCCTAGGTCGGTGATGAACTCCTTCACCCAAATTGCTTCATGCGCTGCCTCCGAGGCTGCCATGTACTCCGCTTCACATGTAGATCCCGCCACGACGCCGGCTTGCAAATGCACTACCATCGCTTCCACCATTCAACATATACACGTATCCGGTTTGTGACTTAGAGTCATCCAAATCTGTGTCGAAGCTAAGCGCCGACGTAACCCTTCTGATGAGCTCTTCGTCACCTCCATAAACGAGAAACATGTCCTTAGTCCGTTTCAGGTACTTCAGGATATTCTTGACCGCTGACCAGTGTTCCTTGCCGGGATTACATTGGTAACTTCCTACCAAACTTACGGCAAGGTTTACATCAGGTTTGGTACACAGCATGGCATACACAATAGATCCTTTGGCTGAAGCATAGGGGATGACACTCATCTCTTCTTTATCTTCTGCCGTGGTCGGGCATTGAGCCGAGCTCAATCTCACACCTTGTAATACAGGCAAGAACCCTTTCTTGGACTGATCCATTTTGAACTTCTTCAATATCTTATCAAGGTATGTGCTTTGTGAAAGACCTATGAGGCGTCTTGATCTATCCCTATAGATCTTGATGCCTAATATGTAAGCAGCTTCTCCAAGATCCTTCATTGAAAAACTCTTATTCAAGTAGGCCTTAATGCTGTCCAAAAGTTCTATATCATTTCCCATCAAAAGTATGTCATCTACATATAATATGAGAAATGCTACAGAGCTCCCACTCACTTTCTTGTAAACGCAGGCTTCTCCATAAGTCTCAAGCATAAACCCAAACGCTTTGATCATCTCATCAAAGAGAATGTTCCAACTCCGAGATGCTTGCACCAGCCCATAAATGGATCGCTGGAGCTTGCATACCTTGTTAGCATTCTTAGGGTCGACAAAACCTTCCGGCTGCATCATATACAGTTCTTCCTTAAGATAGCCGTTAAGGAATGCCGTTTTGACGCCCATTTGCCATATCTCATAATCATAGTATGCGGCAATTGCTAACATGATTCGGATGGACTTCAGCTTCGCTACGGGAGAGAAAGTCTCATCGTAGTCAACCCCTTGAACTTGTCGATAACCCTTAGCGACAAGTCGAGCTTTATAGATGGTAGCATTACCATCCACGTCCGTCTTCTTCTTAAAGATCCATTTGTTTTCTATCGCTCGCCGATCATCGGGCAAGTCTCACAAAGTCCATACTTTGTTTTCATACATGGATCCTATCTCGGATTGCATGGCTTCAAGCCATTTGTTGGAATCTGGGCCCGCCATCGCTTCTTCATAGTTCAAGGTTCACCGTTGTCTAACAACATGATTTCCGGTGACAGGGTTGCCATACCACTCTGGTGTGGAACGTGTCCTTGTGGACCTAATGGTTCAAGAGCAACTTGATCCGAGGTACCTTGATCATCATCATTAATTTCCTCTCCAGTTGGTGTAGGCACCACATGAACATTTTCCTGAGCTGCACTACTTTCCGGTTCAAGAGGTAGTACTTCATCGAGTTCTACTTTCCTCCCACTTACTCCTTTCGAGAGAAACTTTTTTCCGTAAAGGATCCGTTCTTGGCAACAAAGATCTTGCCTTCGGATCTAAGGTAGAAGGTATACCCAATGGTTTCCTTGGGGTATCCTATGAAGACGCATTTTTTCGACTTGGGTTCGAGCTTTTCAGGTTGAAGTTTCTTGAAAAAAGCATCGCATCCCCAAACTTTTAGAAACGACAGCTTAGGTTTCTTCCCAAACCATAATTCATACGGTGTCGTCTCAACGGATTTAGACGGAGCCCTATTTAAAGTGAATGTAGCTGTATCTAGAGCGTATCCCCAAAATGATAGCGTTAAATCAGTAAGAGACATCATAGATCGCACCATATCCAATAGAGTGCGACACGATGTTCGGACACACCGTTATACCGAGGTGTTCCAGCGGCGTGAGTTGTGAAACGATTCCACATTTCCTTAAGTGTGTACCAAATTCGTGACTTAAATATTCTCCTCCATGATCTGATCAGAAGAACTTTATTTTTCGGTCTCGTTGATTCTCTACCTCATTCTGAAATTCCTTGAAGTTTTCAAAGGTCTCAGACTTGTGTTTCATCAAGTAGACATACCCATATCTACTTAAGTCGTCTGTGAGAGTGAGAACATAACGATATCCTCCACGAACCTCAACGCTCATTGGACCGCACACATCAGTATGTATGATTTCCAATAAGTTGGTTGCTCGCTCCATTGTTCCGGAGAACGGAGTCTTGGTCATTTGGCCCATGAGGCATGGTTCGCATGTGTCAAATGATTCATAATAGAGAGACTCTAAAAGTCCATCAGCATGGAGCTTCTTCATGCGCTTGACACCAATGTGACCAAGGCGGCAAAGTGCCACAAGTATGTGGGACTATCGTTATCAACTTTACATCTTTTGGTATTCACACTATGAATATGTGTAACATCACATTCGAGATTCATTAAGAATAAACCATTGACCAACGGAGCATGACCATAAAACATATCTCTCATATAAATAGAACAACCATTATTCTCGGATTTAAATGAGTAGCCATCTCGTATTAAACGAGATCCTGATACAATCTTCATGCTTAAACTTGGCACTAAATAACAATTATTGAGGTTTAAAACTAATCATGTAGGTAAATGTAGAGGTAGCGTGCCGACGGCGATCACATCGACCTTGGAACCATTCCCGACGCGCATCGTCACCTCGTCCTTTGCCAGTCTCCGCTTATTCCGCAGCTCCTGCTATGAGTTACAAATATGAGCAACGGCACCGGTATCAAATACCCAGGAGTTACTACGAGTAATCGGTAAGGTACACATCAATTACATGTATATCAAATATACATTTAGTGTTGCCGGCCTTCTTGTCGCCTAAGTATTTGGGGCAGTTCCGCTTCAATGACCCTTCCCTTTGCAATAAAAGCACCAGCCTCGTGCTTGGGTCCATTCTTGACTTCTTCCAGCAATCTGGCTTATCGGTAGCGGCAACATCCTTGCCGTCCTTCTTGAAGTTCTTCTTACCCTTGCCCTTCTTGAACTTAGTGGTTTTATTGACCATCAACACTTGATGTTCCTTCTTGATTTCTACCTCTGACTTCGCATTGAAAATACTTCAAGAATAGTTTTCACCATCCCCGCATATTGTAGTTCATCACAAAGCTCTTGTAGCTTGGTGGGAGCGATCAAGGATTCTATCAATGACCGCCTCGTCCGGAGGTTAATGTCCAGCTAGGACAAAGCGGTTGTGCAATCCAGACATTTTGAGTATGTGCTCACCGATGTAACTATTTTCCTCCATCTTACAACTATAGAACTTGTCGGAGACTTCATATCTCGACCGGGCATGAGCTTGGAAAACCATTTTAGCTCCTCGAACATCTCATATGCTCCGTGTTGCTCAAAACGCTTTTGGAGCCCGGTTGAAGTCGTAAAGCATGCCGCACTGAACAAGGGAGTAATCATCAAGACGAGACTGCCAAGCGTTCATAACGCCTTGGTTCTCTCGATGGGTGCTTCACCTAGCGGTGCTTCTAGGACATATTGTTTCTTGGCTGCTATGAGGATGATCCTCGTGTTCCGCACCAGTCCGAATAGTTGCTGCCATCATCTTTCAACTTGGTTTTCTCTAGGAACGCGTTGAAGTTCATGTTGACATGAGCGTTGGCCATTTGATCTACAAGACATTTTTGCAAAGATTTTAGACTAATGTTCATGATAATTAAGTTCATCTAATCAAATTATTTAATGAACTCCCACTCAGATTTGACATCCCTCTAGTCATCTAAGTGTTACATGATCCGAGTCGACTAGGCCGTGTCCGATCATCACGTGAAACGGACTAGTCATCATCGGTGAACATCTCCATGTTGATCGTATCTTCCATACGACTCATGTTCGACCTTTCGGTCTCTGTGTTCCGAGGCCATGTCTGTACATGCTAGGCTCGTCAAGTTAACCTAAGTGTTCTGCATGTGTAAAATTGTCTTACACCCGTTGTATGTGAATGTAGGAATCTATCACACCCGATCATCACGTGGTGCTTCAAACGATTTAACTTTAGCAACGGCGCACGCTTAGGGAAACAACTTCTTGAAATTATTATGAGGGATCATCTTATTTACTACCGTCGTTCTAAGTAAACAAGATGCATAAACATGATAAACATCACATGCAATTATATAGTAGTGACATGATATGGCCAATTTCATATAGCTCCTTTGATCTCCATCTTCGGGGCTCCATGATCATCTTGTCACCGGCATGACACCATGATCTCCATCATCATGATCTCCATCATCGTGTCTCCATGAAGTTGCTCGCCAACTATTACTTCTACTACTATAGCTAACGTTTTAGCAATAAAGTAAAGTAATTACATGGCGTTGAATCAATGACACGCATGTCATACAATAATTAAGATAACTCCTATATTCTGCCGGTTGTCATACTCATCAACATGCAAGTCGTGATTCCTATTACAAGAACATGATCTCATACATCACAATATATCATTCATCATTCATCATTCATCACAACTTTTGTCCATATCACATCACAAGGCAATTGCTGCAAAAACAAGTTAGACGTCCTCTAATTGTTGTTGCATCTTTTACGTGGCTGCAATAGGGTTCTAGCAAGAACGTTTTCTTACCTACGAAAAAGCCACAACGTGATTTGTCAACTTCTATTTACCCTTCATAAGGACCCTTCTCATCGAATCCGCTCCAACTAAAGTGGGAGAGACAGACACCCGCTAGCCACCTTATGCAACTAGTGCATGTCAGTCGGTGGAACCTGTCTCACGTAAGCGTACGTGTAAGGTCGGTCCGGGCCGCTTCATCCCACAATATCTCTGAAGCAAAATAAGACTAGTAGCGGCAATAAAGTTGACAACATCTACGCCCACAACAGATTTGTGTTCGACTCGTGCAATAGAGAACTACGCGTAGACCTGGCTCATGATGCCACTGTTGGTGAACGTTGCGGAAAATAAAAAATTTCCTACGGTTTCACCAAGATCCATCTATGAGTTCATCTAGCAACGAGTGATAGGAGTGCATCCCCATACCTTTGTAGATCGCGAGCGGAAGCGTTCAAGAGAACGGGGTTGAAGGAGTCGTACTCGTCGTGATCCAAATCACCGATGACCAAGTGCCGAACGGACAGCACCTCCGCGTTCAACACACGTACGGAGCGGATGACGTCTCCCGCACCTTGATCTAGAAAGGAGGAGGGAGAGGTTGAAGAAGATCCAGCAGCACGACGGCGTTGTGGTGGATGCAGCAGGGTTCCGGCTTCGCCGAGCTTCTGCGAGAGGGAGGCGCCAAGACTTCAGGGTGCGGCTGCCCTCCCTCCCCCCTTTATATAGGCCCCCTGGGGGGCGCCAGCCCTGGAGATGGGATCTCCCAAGGGGGGCGGCGGCCAGGGGGTGGAGTGCCCCCCAAGGGAAGTGGAGGCGCCCCCACCCTAGGGTTTCCAACCCTAGGCGCAGGGGGCAGGGGCGCACCAGCCCACCAGGCTGGTCCCTCCCACTTCAGCCCACGGGCCCTCCGGGATAGGTGGCCCCACACGATGGACCCCCGGGACCCTTCCGGTGGTCCCAGTACAATACCAGTGACCCCCGAAACTCTCCCGATGGCTGAAACTGCACTTCCTATATATAATTCTTTACCTCCTGACCATTCCGGAACTCCTCGTGACGTCCGGGATCTCATCCGGGACTCCGAACAACTTTTGGTTTGCTGCATACTCATATCTCTACAACCCTAGCTTCACTGAACCTTAAGTGTGTAGACCCTACGGGTTCGGGAGACACGTAGACATGACCGAGACGGCTCTCCGGTCAATAACCAACAGCGGGATCTGGATACCCATGTTGGCTCCTACATGCTCCTCGATGATCTCATCGGATGAACCACGATGTCGAGGATTCAAGCAACCCCGTATACAATTTCCTTTGTCAATGGGTATTTTACTTGCGAGATTCGATCGTCGGTATCCCAATACCTCGCTCAATCTTGTTACCGCAAGTCACTTTACTCTGCATCGTAATGCATGATCCCGTGACCAAACACTTGGTCACTTTGAGCTCATTATGATGATGCATTACCGAGTGGGCCCAGAGATACCTCTCCGTCATACGGAGTGACAAATCGATCTCGATCCGTGTCAACCCAACAGACACTTTCGGAGATACCTGTAGTGCACCTTTATAGTCACCCAGTTACTTTGTGACGTTTGGTACACCCAAAGCACTCCTACGGTATCCGGGAGTTACACGATCTCATGGTCTAAGGAAAAGATACTTGACATTGTAAAAGCGCTAGCAAAACGAACTACACGATCTTGTGCTATGCTTAGGATTGGGTCTTGTCCATCACATCATTCTCGTAATGATGTGATCCCGTTATCAATGACATCCAATGTCCATAGTGAGGAAACCATGACTATCTGTTGATCAACGAGCTAGTCAACTAGAGGCTTACTAGGGACATATTGTGGTCTATGTATTCACACGTGTATTATGATTTCCGGATAATACAATTATAGCATGAATAAAAGACAATTATCATGAACAATAAATACAATAATAACCCTTTTATTATTGCCTCTAGGGCATATTTCCAACATTGGCAACTGCCAAGCTTGGGGGAGGTGCCCCGGTATCGTATCACCATCACACTCCTATCTTTACCGCTTTATTTAGTTTGATCCTTTTAGTAGTATCTTGATCTAGTAGATTAAAGTTTTGTTATCAAGTAGTTTTGAGCTTTGCTTTGTGATCTCTTTATGTAAGCGAGTCCGTGTTCTATCTATAATAAAGATTAGTGTTGAGTCAAGGGCTTTGCTATGGTGCTATGATCTTGAGAAAGTAGAAATTACAAAAGAGTCATTTTAATCTTATGGATAGTGATAACTTCACATATAGAAAGTATGAGGCATAAAATTTTTTTGAGAGTTGATGAACGTAGCCTTGGTCATCGTTGCAATTAATAGGAAGTAATAAGGAAAGAGGGCTTCACATATAAATATATTATCTTGGACATCTTTTATGATTGTGAAGCACTCATTAAGTATGACATGCTAAAAGAGTTGATGTTGGACAAGGAAGACAACGTAATGGTTTATGTTTTCCGACATCTCAGTTAAAATATATTGTCATTGACCTTCCAAACATGTTGAGCTTGCCTTTCCCCCTCATGCTAGCCAAATGCCTTGTACTAAGTAGAGATACTACTTGTGCTTCCAAATATCCCTAAACCTAGTTTTGCCATGAGAGTCCACCATACCTACCTATGGATTGAATATGATCCTTCAAGTAAGTTGTCATCGGTGCAAGCAATAAAAATTGTTCTCTAAATATGTAAGACTTATTAGTGCAGAGAAAATAAGCTTTGTACGAACTTGTTGTGGAAGTAATAAAGCGACGGACTGCATAATAAAGGTCCACACACAAGGGGCAATATAAAGTGACGTTCTTTTGCACTAAGATTTTAAGCATCAACCCTAAACGCGCATGACAACCTCTGCTTCCCTTTGCGAAGGGCTTATCTTTTACTTTAAGTTTTACTTTATGCTTGAGTCAAGGTGATGCTCACCTTTCCCTTTTTATTTTTATCCTTTGGCAAGGTCCTCGTGTTTGAAATATCATGATACATATATCCAATTGGATGTAAGTTGACATAGGCTATTATTGTTGATATCAACTAAAGGTGAATACGTTGGGAGGCAACACAATAAGCCTCTATCTTTCTCAGTGTCCGGCTGAAACTCTATAACCACAAGTATTGCGTGAGTGTTAATAATTATAGGGGACTACGAGATAGTTGAGTATGTGACCTTGCTGAAAGGCTCTAATATTGACTCTTTCCGATGTTACGATAAATTGCAATTGCTTCAATGACTAAAAATCTAGTTTGTTAGTTCCCAATGAAGTTTTTGAACCATACTTGATATTCTGAATTGCTTATTACTTGAACATAGGAAATTATATGACAAAATCCATATATGTTGTTGTTACTAGAATGATCATGATGCCCTCATGTCCGTATTTTATTTTTATCGACACCTCTATCTCTAAACATGTGGACATATTTTTCGATTTCGGCTTCGACTTGAGGACAAGCGAGGTCTAAGCTTGGGGAGTTGATCGTCCATTTTGCATCATGCTTTTATATCAATATTTATTGCATTATGGGCTGTTATTACACATTATATCTCAATACTTATGGCTATTCTCCTTATTTTACAAGGTTTACCATGAAGAGGGGGAATGCTTGCAGATGGAATTGGCCGAAAAGGAGCAAACGTTGGAAACCTATTCTGCACATCTCCAAAAGTCTTGAAACTCCACGAAAAAACTTTTTGGAATTTATAAGAATTTATGAGCAAAAGAAATAGGCCAGGGGGCCCACACCCTGTCTAGGAGACAGGGGGCGCCCCCCCTATAGGGCGCACCCCCTATCTCCTGGGCCCCCTGGTGGGCCTCCGGTGACCATCTTCTGCTATATCATCACTTTTACCCTGGAAAAAAATTGGGGGCAAGCTTACGAGACGAAACTCCGCCGCCACGAGGCGGAACCTTGGCGGAATCAATCTAGGGCTCTGGCGGAGCTGTTCTGCCGGGGATACTTCCCTCCGGGAGGGGGAAATCATCGTCATGATCATCACCAATGCTCCTCTCATCGGGAGAGGGCAATCTCCATCAACATCTTCACCAGCACCATCTCATCTCCAAACCCTAGTTCATCTCTTGTATCCATTTGTTGTCTCCAAGTCCGGGATTGGTGCTAGTAGGTTGCTAGTAGTGTTGATTACTCCTTGTAGTTGATGCTAGTTGGTTTATTTGGTGGAAGATCATATGTTCAGATCCTTTATGCATATTATTACCCCTCTGATTATAATCATGAATATGCTTTGTGAGTAGTTACGTTTGTTCCTGAGGACAAGGGAGAATTCTTGCTATTAGTAGTCATGTGAATTTGGTATTCGTTCGATATTTTGATGAGATGTATGTTGTCTAGCCTCTAGTGGTGTTATGTGAACGTCGACTACATAACACTTCACCATTATTTGGGCCTAGAGGAAGGCATTGGGAAGTAATAAGTATATGATGGGTTGCTAGAGTGACAGAAGCTTAAACCCTAGTTTATGCGTTGCTTCGTAAGGGGCTGATTTGGATCCATATGTTTCATGCTATGGTTAGGTGCTACGTCTCGAGCTTGCGTTGGTTTTCCCCGAAGAGGAGGGGATGATGCAGCACAGTAGCATAAGTATTTCCCTCAGTTTTTGAGAACCAAGATATCAATCCAGTAGGAGGCCACACGATAGCTACTCGCAACCAACGCGATTAGGGGTTGTCAATCCCTTCACGGTCACTTACGAGAGTGAGATCTGATAGAGATAATATTTTTGGTATTTTTGGTATAAAGATGCAAAGTGAAAAGTAAAAGCAAAGCAAGTAAATAAAGTGATGGAGATTGATATGATGAGAATAGACCCGGGGGCCATAGGTTTCACTAGTGGCTTCTCTCAAGAGCATAAGTATTCTACGGTGGGTGAACAAATTACTGTTGAGCAATTGATAGAATTGAGCATAGTTATGAGGTTATCCAGGCAATGATCATGTATATAGGCATCACGTCCGAGACAAGTAGACCGAAACGATTCTCCATCTACTACTATTACTCCACTCATCGACCGCTATCAAGCATGCATCTAGAGTATTAAGTTAAAAACAGAGTAACGCCTTAAGCAAGATGATAGATGTAGAGGAATAAATTCATGCAATATGATAAATACCCCATCTGGTTATCCTCAATGGCAACAATACAATACGTGCCTTGCAACCCTTTCTGTCACTGGGTAAGGACACCGCAAGATTGAACCCAAAGCTAAGCACTTCTCCCATTGCAAGAACTACCAATCTAGTTGGCCAAACCAAACGGATAATTCAAAGAGACTTGCAAAGATAACTTAATCATACATAAAAGAATTCAGAGAAGATTCAAATATTATCCATGGATAAGCTGGATCATAAACCCACAATTCATCGATCTCCACAAACACACCGCAAAAAGAAGATTACATCGAATAGATCTCCACGAGAGAGGGGGAGAATATTGTATTGAGATCCAAAAAGAGAGAAGAAGCCATCTAGCTACTAACTATGGACCCGAAGGTCTGAAGTAAACTACTCACACTTCATCAGAGGGGCTATGGTGTTGATGTAGAAGCCCTCCATGGTGGATGTCCCCTCCGGCGGAGCTCCGGAACAGGCCCCAAGATGGGATCTCGTGGATACAGGAAGTTGCAGCGGTGCAATTAGGTTTCTGGCTCCGTCTCTGATCTGTTGGGGGTACGTAGGTATATATAGGAGGAAGGAGTACGTCGGTGGAGCGTCAGGGGGCCCACGAGGCAGGGAGGCGCGCCCAGGGGGGAGGGCACGCTCCCCACCCTCGTGACCGCCTCTGGCACTTCTTGGAGTAGGGTCCAAGTCTCCTGGATCACGTTCGGTGAGAAGATCACGTTCCCGAAGGTTTCATTCCGTTTGGACTCCGTTTGATATTCCGCTTTCTTGAAACACCGAGATTGGCAAAAAACAGCAATTCAGGCTGGGCCTCCGGTTAATAGGTTAGTCCCAAAAGTAATATAAAAGTGGAAAATAAAGCCCATTATGGTCCAAAACAATAGATAAAGTAGCATGGAGCAATCAAAAATTGTAGATACGTTGGAGATGTATCAGGCATCCCCAAGCTTAATTCCTACTCGTCCTCGAGTAGGTAAATGATAAAAAGAGAATTTTTGATGCGGAGTGATACTTTGGCATAATTTCAATGTAAATCTTCTTAATCATGTTATGAATATTCAGATCCCAAAGATTCAAGACAAAAGTTCATATTGACATAAAAATAATAATACTTCAAGCATACTAACTAAGCAATTATGTCTTCTGAAAATAACATGGCCAAAGAAAGTTATCCCTACAAAATCATATGGTCTGGCTATGCTCCATCTTCCCCACACATATTTAAATCATGCACAACCCCGATGACAAGCCAAGCAATTGTTTCATACTTTAACATTTTCAAAACTTTTTCAATCTTCACGCAATACATGAGCGTGAGCCATGGATATAGCACTATATGTAGAATAGAATGGTGGTTGTGGAGAAGACAAAAAGAGGGAAGATAGACTCACATCAACTAGGCATATCAACGGGCTATGGAGATGCCCATCAATAGATATCAATGTGAGTAAGTAGGGATTGCCATGCAACGGATGCACTAGAGCTATAAGTATATGAAAGCTCAACAAAAGAAACTAAGTGGGTGTGCATCCAACTCGCTTGCTCACGAAGACCTAGGGCATTTGAGGAAGCCCATCATTGGAATATACAAGCCAAGTTCTATAATGAAAAATTCCCACTAGTATATGAAAGTGACAAAATGAGAGACTCTCTATCATGAAGATCATGGTGCTACTTTGAAGCACAAGTGTGGTAAAAGGATAGTAACATTGTGGCTTCTCTCTTTTTCTCTCATTTTTTTTATTTGGGCCTTTTTATTTTTTTTATGGCCTCTTTTTTTCGTCCGGAGTCTCATCCCGACTTGTGGGGGAATCATAGTCTCCATCATCCTTTCCTCACTTGGGACAATGCTCTAATAATGATGATCATCACACTTTTATTTTTCTTACAACTCAACAATTACAACTCGATTCTTAGAACAAAGTATGACTCTATATGAATGCCTCCATGTGTACCGGGATATGCAATGAAACATGAGTGACATGTATGAAAGAATTATGAAAGGTGGCTTTGCCACAAATACGATCTCAACTACATGATCATGCTAGCAATATGACAATGATGGAGCGTGTCATAATAAACGGAACGGTGGAAAGTTGCATGGCAATATATCTCGGAATGGCTATGGAAATGCCATAATAGGTAGGTATGGTGGCTGTTTTGAGGAAGGATATATGGTGGGTGTATGATACCGGTGAAAAGTGCGCGGTATTAGAGAGGCTAGCAATGGTGGAAGGATGGGAGAAAGTGCATATAATCCATGGACTCAACATTAGTCATAAAGAACTCATATACTTATTGCAAAAATCTAGAAGTTATCAAAGCAAAGTATTACGCGCATGCTCCTAGGGGGATAGATTGGTAGGAAAAGACCACCGCTCGTCCCCGACCGCCACTCATAAGGAAGACAATAAATAAATAAATCATGCTCCGAGTTCATCACATAACGGTTCACCATACGTGCATGCTACGGGAATCAGAACTTCAACACAAGTATTCTTTAAATTCACAACTACTCAAATAGCATGACTCTAATATCACCATCTTCATATCGCAAAACAATTATCAAGCATCAAACTTATCTTAGTATTTAACGCACTAGTTTCACATATCTTGAATACCAAGTATATTAACATTAAGCAAATTACCATGCTATTAACGACTCTCAAAATAATCTAAGTGAAGCATGAGAGATCAAGTTTCTTTAAAACAAATCCACCACCGTGCTCTAAAAGATCTAAGTGAAGCACTAGAGCAAAAATTATCACGCTCAAAAAGATATAAGTGAAGCACTATGAGCAAACTATCAAGCTCAAAAGATATAAGTGAAGCACATAGAGTATTCTATCAAATTTGAAATCATATATGACTCTCTAAAAAGGTGTGTAAAGCAAGGATGATTTTGGTAGATTAACAAGCAAAGACGCAAATAATACAAGACGCTCCAAGCAAAACACATATCATGTTGGTGAATAAAAATATAGCTCCAAGTAAATTACCGATGGAAGTAGATTTAAATAGGGATGCCTTCCGGGCATCCCCAAGATTTGACTTTTGGTGTCCTTGGATTATCTTGGGGGTGCCATGGGCATCCCAAAGCTTAGGCTCTTGCCACTCCTTGTTCCATAATCCATCAAAAGAATTCACCCAAAACTTGAAAACTTCACAACACAAAACTCAATAGAAATCTCGTGAGCTCCGTTAGAGAAAGAAAACAAAAGACTACTTTAAAGTACTGTAATAAACTCATTCTTTATTTATATTGCTGTTAAACCTACTGTATTCCAACTTCTCTATGGTTCATAAATTATTTTACTAGCCATAGATTCATCAAAATAAGCAAACAACACACGCAAAACAGAATCTGTCAAAAACAGAACAGTCTGCAGTAATCTGTAACTAACGCAAACTTCTGGAATCCAAAAAATTCTACCAAAATTAGATGGCCTGGAAAATTTGTTTATTGATCAGCAGCAATTGGAATCACTATTTTATCACGTTCTGGTGATTTTTAACAATTCGGGCACTGAGCACAAAGATTCTGGAAATTACAGCAAGATCAAATAACTATCATCCAAGAAGATCCAATAGGTTCAACTTGGCACAAACACTAATTAAAAGATAAAACCACATCTAAACAGAGGCTATATGGATTATTTTTCCTAAACAGAAGAAAAAACAAAAAACTAAAAATAAAATTGGGTTGCCTCCCAACAAGCGCTATCGTTTAACGCCCCTAGCTAGGCATAAAAACAATAATAGATCTAGGTATTGCCATCTTTGGTAGGCAATCCATAAGTGGCTCTCATGATAGATTCATAGGGTAATTTCATTTTCTTTCTAGGAAAGTGTTCCATTCCTTTCTTTAATGGAAATTGGAATCTAATATTTCCTTCCTTCATATCAATAATTGCACCAATCGTTCTAAGGAAAGGTCTACCAAGAATAATAGGACATGAAGGATTGCAATCTATATCAAGAACGATAAAATCTACGGGCACATAATTCCTATTTGCAACAATAAGAACATCATTAATTCTTCCCATAGGCTTTTTAATAGTGGAATCCTCAAGATGCAAGTTTAGAGAGCAATCATCAAAATCACGGAAATCTAGCAAATCACACAAAGTTTTGGGAATAGTAGAGACACTAGCACCCAAATCACACAAAGCATGAAACTCATAATTTTTAATTTTAATTTTAATAGTAGGTTACCACTCATCATGGAGCTTCCTAGGGATAGAAATTTTCAACTCAAGCTTTTCTTCATAAGATTGCATCAAGGCATTAACAATGTGTTCGGTAAAAGCCTTATTTTGACTATAAGCATGGGGAGAATTTAACACAGATTGCAACAAGGAAATACAATCAACTAAAGAGAAATTTTCATAATTAAATTCCTTGAGATCCAATATAGTGGGTTTAGCAATATCTCGATTTTTATTTCTTTCAATCCCACTTTTGTCAATTTCATCATCAAGATCTAAAAACTCAGAATTCTTAGAACGCCTTCTAGGTAAAGGAAGATCATATTCTGTTTCATCAAGATTCATATTGCAAATCAAAGATTTAATAGAGGACACATCAATAACTTTTAGATCTTCATCTGGATTTTCATAGGAATTAGAAGAACACGCTTTAATAAAGGCATCTTTGGAAGCACGCATCCTAGCGGTTCTTTCTTTGCACTCATCAATGGAAATTCTCATAGCTTTGAGAGACTCGTTGATATCATGCTTAGGAGGAATATATCTAAGCTTTAAAGAATCAACATCAAGAGAAATTCTATCAACGTTCCTAGCCAAATCATCAACTTTAAGCAATTTCTCTTCAAGCAAAAGCATTAAAATTCTTTTGTGAATTCATAAACTCTTTAACACTATTATCAAATTCAGAGGGCATCTTATTAAAATTTCCATAAGAGTTATTGTAGGAATTTCCATAATTATTAGAAGGATTACTAGGATAGGGCCTAGGATTAAAATTCCCTCTATACGCGTTGTTTCCAAAACTATTCCTACCAACAAAATTCACATCCATAGATTCATTATTATTCTCAATCAAGGTAGATAAAGGCAAATCATTAGGATAAGAAGAAACACTCTTAGTAAATAACTTCATAAGTTCATCCATCTTTCCACTCAAAACATTGATTTCTTCTATAGCATGCACTTTTTTATTAGTAGATCTTTCAGTATGCCATTGAGAATAATTAACCATAATATTATCTAGGAGTTTAGTAGCATCTCCTAATGTGATTTCCATGAAAGTGCCTCCCGCGGCCGAATCTAAAAGATTTCTAGAAGCAAAATTTAATCCAGCATAAATTTTTTGTATAATCGTCCACAAGTTCAAACCAGGAGTAGGACAATTACGTATCATTAATTTCATTCTCTCCCAAGCTTGTGCAACATGTTCATGATCAAGTTGCTTAAAATTCATAATATCGTTCCTAAGAGAGTTAATCTTAGCGGGAGGAAAATACTTAGAGATAAAAGCATCTTTGCACTTGTTCCAAGAATCAATACTATTTTTAGGCAAAGATGAAAACCACGCTTTAGCACGATCTCTAAGCGAAAAAGGAAATAGCTTCAATTTAACGACATCATTATCAACATCTTTTTTCTTTTGCATATCACATAAATCAACGAAGCTATTCAGATGAGTAGCGACATCTTCACTAGGAAGGACGGTGAATTGATCTTTCATAACAAGATTCAACAAAGCGGTATTGATTTCACAAGATTCAGTATTGGCAAGAGGAGCAATCGGAGTGCTAAGGAAATCATTATTATTGGTATTGGTGAAGTCACACAATTTGGTAGCATCTTGAGCTATCACGACGAACAAGCAAACTAACACACGAGCAAACAAAATGCAAAGGGAAAAAGAGGAGGAGATTGGGAAAGAGAGGGCAAATAAAACGGCAAGGGTGAAGTGGGGGAGAGGAAAACGAGAGGCAAATGGCAAATAATGTAATGCGAGAGATAGGGATTGTGATGGGTACTTGGTATGTTGACTTTTTGCGTAAGCCTCTCCGGCAACGGCGCCAGAAATCCTTCTTGCTACGTCTCGAACTTGCGTTGGTTTTCCCCGAAAAGGAGGGGATGATGCAACACAGTAGCGTAAGTATTTCCCTCAGTTTTTGAGAACCAAGGTATCAATCCAGTAGGAGGCCACGCGCAAGTCCCTCGTACCTGCACAAAACGATAGCTACTCGCAACCAACGCGATTAGGGGTTGTCTCCCTTTCGCGGTCACTTACGAGAGTGAGATCTGATAGAGATAATATTTTTGGTATTTTTGGTATAAAGATGCAAAGTGAAAAGTAAAAGCAAAGCAAGTAAATAAAATGATGGAGATTGATATGATGAGAATAGACCCGAGGGCCATAGGTTTCACTAGTGGCTTCTCTTAAGAGCATAAGTATTCTACAGTGGGTGAACAAATTACTGTTGAGCAATTAACAGAATTGAGCATAGTTATGAGGTTATCCAGGCAATGATCATGTATATAGGCATCACGTCCAAGACAAGTAGACCGAAACGATTATGCATCTACTACTATTACTCCACTCATTGACCGCTATCCAAAGATGCATCTAGAGTATTAAGTTAAAAATAGAGTAACGCCTTAAGCAAGATGACATGATGTAGAGGAATAAATTCATGCAATATGATAAATACCCCATCTTGTTATCCTCGATGGCAACAATACAATATGTGCCTTGCAACCCTTTACACATCGGGTAAGGACACCGCAAGATTGAACCCAAAGCTAAGCACTTCTCCCATTGCAAGAACTACCAATCTAGTTGGCCAAACCAAACGGATAATTCGAAGAGACTTGCAAAGATAACTTAATCATACATAAAAGAATTCAGAGAAGATTCAAATATTATCCATAGATAAGCTGGATCACAAACCCACAATTCATCGGTCTCAACAAACACACCGCAAAAATAAGATTACATCGAATAGATCTCCACGAGAGAGGGGGAGAACATTGTATTGAGATCTAAAAAGAGAGAAGAAGCCATCTAGCTACTAACTATCGACCCGAAGGTCTGAAGTAAACTACTCACACTTCATCGGAGGGGCTATGGTGTTGATGTAGAAGCCCTCCGTGGTGGATGCCCCCTCGTGGAGCTCCTAACAGGCCCCAAGATGGGATCTCATGGATACATGAAGTTGCGGCGGTGGAATTAGGTTTTGGCTCCGTCTACGATCTGTTGAAGGGGTACGAGGTATATATAGGAGGAAGGAGTACGTCGGGTGGAGCGTCAGGGGCCCACGAGGCAGGCGCGCGCCAGGCGCAGGGCGCGCCCACCCTCGTGACCGCCTCGGCACTTCTTGGAGTAGGGTCCAAGTCTCTGGATCACGTTCGGTGAGAAGATCACATTCGAATGTTTCATTCCGTTTGGACTCCGTTTGATATTCCATTTCTTGAAACACTTTGAAATAGGCAAAAACAGCAATTACGGGCTGGGCCTCCGGTTAATAGGTTAGTCCCAAAAGTAATATAAAAGTGGAAAATAAAGCCCATTATAGTCCAAAACAATAGATAAAGTAGCATGGAGCAATCAAAAATTGTAGATACGTTGGAGACGTATCATTAAGTTTACCTTAATACTTTTGTTGTAGTTGCGGATGCTTGCAATAGAGGTTAATCATAAGTGGGATGTTTGTTCAAGTAAGAACATCACCCAAGCACCGGTCCACCCACATATCAAATTATGAAAGTACCGAACGCGAATCATATGAACGTGATGAAAACTAGCAAGATGATATTCCCATGTGTCCTCGGGAGATTTTTCCTATTATAAGAATTTGTCCAGGCTTTTCCTTTGCTACAAAAAGGATTGGGCCACCTTGCTGCATGTTATTTACTTTATTTACCTTTTGCTTGTTACTATTTATCTTATCACAAAACTATGTGTCACCTTCTATTTCAGTGCTTGCAGAGAAAACCTTACCGAAAACCGCTTATCATTACCTTCTGCTCCTCGTTGGGTTCGACACTCTTACTTATCGAAAGGACTACGATAGATCCCCTATACTTGTGGGTCATCATCGGCCTCCTTCTCCGGCGCGTGGCGGCACTCCGTCTCCTTTTCCGCCTACGCCGGCGCGCCCGAGCAGCCAACAGCCTCCTCCTTCTCCGCCTCGCCAGCAAGGGCGGAAGAGACCCGCCGCCGCCCCGGCTTCTCCGACGCGTCGTAGTCCTTCTCCTTCGCCTTGTAAGCAAGCACGAAAGAAGACAACCACAGCCGCTCCGTCTGCCGGCGTCTAGCAGTACAGCCAGAGGCGGGAGGCAATACAGATACGGTCCACCTCTCAAGCCTCTAGAGAAGTTACCGTACGAGATGAACGTGGAGGAAAACAAGAAGATCATGCGGACCGAAGTGAAGGACTTCTTTCAAGGGTTGAAAGCGCAGAGACATCCACCTCCGGAGGAGAAGATAGATCCGGTGAAAGTGAAGTGTACTCTCGCTGCCCTGAGGAAACCACCAAAGTCTCCGCCGAAAGGCAACTATGAGCGCATCCTTGAAAAGTCATTTGTCCAAGCGAAGCGGTCTGGAAGTACCGTCACTGATCAACGGTTAGCAGAACGATGAGCTAGGAAAAAAATTGCCCAGCTCAGCGAACAAGCGAACCAATCGCTCCCCCCGCTCTAGGTGTCCGAAGATAGCGTCGCTAATGATCCGGGCGGGATGTTGCCGGGTTATAACAATCCTGCAGATTACCTGCCCGACGATGTACATTATGATTTCTTGGAGGCGGACGAACACATATACGAGTACGGGAAGCCTCTCGTCAAAGATGAAAGATCTCTAACAACGATGATGTTCAGATTCCATAATTGGTACATGAAAACCTGCAGAGAGTCTGAGGGGAGGAATATTTTGACGCTGAGTGTTAGAGAGGAGCATGACCTCGTTGGAATTGAACAGTTAAATGTTCCATTTCAGGAGTTCTTCGCGTTTTTCAATTTAAAGGCCCTCGATAAATTAATGGTCACTTGCTACTGCCTGTAAGTAGTACTACTTCTGTCATTAATTAAGTCTCTATATATAGGTCAGCTCTTTCATTGCATGTATTTTTAATTCTCCTCACTATATTAATTATGCAGATTGAAGATCGCCGAATTGAAGAAAAGACAAGTCGGTGATATTGGGTTCATTAACACAAATCTCATAGATGCAGTTATGGTTAAATATCATGCCAAAGATACCGAGGCCAAGCTGCTACAATCGTTTGTATTTAATCAAAACAGAGCTATAATACTCTTCCCTTACGAAGTCAAGTGAGTGTTACTGTCTTGTGCATCCCTTATTAGTCGAGGTTGTAGTAATGTAATTGATGAGTTATGCATGCTTGCGCAGGTTCCACTATATTATCCTAGAGATTAAGCTTGAGCAGGGACAAGTAACCGTCTTAGACTCGAGACGAAAAGATCCCACGGAGTATGCGGACTTGACTGAAATTCTAGAGAAGTAAGTTAAACCGATCATTATCGCACCATATCGGCAACTTTGTTCATTTCGTGATATCAAGTAATTGTTTTCTTTGTCTGATAGGGGTTTGGGAAAAATTCACCTCAAAAACTCCGGGACTACCGAAGAAGCTGCAATTTAGATACCCGAAAGTAAGTACTATAGTAGCATGTTCCACGCATCTCCTAGTGATTCAAGCGCTAGTTTCATCAATACCATTTAGCATGCTTGCTAATAATCAGTTTGATTGACCTCTATTCCTTGTAAAGTGGTTGTGGCAGGAACAAGGGAATGATTACCGTGGATACTACATTTGCGAGTCCATCCGCCACATGACCTGTGAGCGGGGCTACTCTGACAAACAATATGAAGTGCGTAAATAATAATATTCACAATTTTATTTTATTATCATCATTTGTGTTCAGTTTCATTTATTCATATATATATGTATTGACCCCCTTCTTCAAATTAGATGTTTCGGATGCGGGATGAACTACTACCACCAGATCGTATGCGAGCAATTCAAGAGGAATTGGCGGCATTCTTTCTTGACCACGTGATCGCTAAAGACGGAGAATACCACGTGGACCCTTAGTTTGTTTGGAATTAGGATATTATATTGTAAGAGATAATTATATTGTATATATGTAGCCAGTAGCGTCGGATAGATATACGGGAACTTGTTGTTCGACCAATCTCTTAGAGAAGGAGAGGTGGTCGATATCACTTCTCTCTGTATGCATATGTTCATGACGATCTTCTGTTTCCTTCATTTGCTTACTAGCTAGCTAGAGTGTCTAGTCCTCTGTATACGTGTATAATAGCGTCGACCAAGCATGGAGATAAGAGAGGACAATTCTCTCTATTAATTAGCTAGCTAACACGAACACCTAAATTAACCCCCCAAAACCCCAACCCCCCTTTCAAAACAAAAACAAAAACACCAGCCATCGAAATGTCGACGCTGAGGAAGTTTTTGGTCCCGGTTTATGTCACCAACGGGACCAAAGGCCCTCGCGTGAGCTGCCCGCAGCCGCCACATGGATGTTTGATCTGTCCCGTTTCTTGTAAGAACCGGGACTAAAGGGGGGAGGCATTAGTAACGACCCTTTAGTCCCGGTTCAAGAACCGGGACTAAAGGGCCTTACGAACCGGGACAAATGCCCTACTAGACTAGCTCGTTAATCAAAGATGGTTAAGTTTCCTAACCATAGACATGTGTTGTCATTTATCACGATACATAGACGAACCACCGTGTCCCTAGTAAGCCTCTACTAGACTAGCTCGTTAATCAAAGATGGTTAAGTTTCCTAACCATAGACATGTGTTGTCATTTCATGAACGGGATCACATCATTAGGAGAATGGTGTGATGGACAAGACCCATCCATTAGCTTACCATAATGATCGTTCAGTTTTATTGCTATTGCTTTCTTCATGTCAAATACATATTCCTTTGACTATGAGATTATGCAACTCCCGGATACCAGAGGAATACCTTGTGTGCTATCAAATGTCACAACATAACTGGGTGATTATAAAGATGCTCTACAGGTATCTCCAAAGTTGTTTGTTGGGTAGGTATAGATCGAGATTAGGATTTGTCACTCCGAGTATCGGAGAGGTATCTGTGGGCCCTCTCGGTAATACACATCACAAGCTTGCAACTAAACGACTAGGGAGTTATTCATGAGGTGATGTATTATGGAACTAGTAAAGAGACTTGCCGGTAACGAGATTGAACTAGGTATGAAGATACCGACGATCGAATCTCGGGCAAGTAACATACCGATAGACAAAGGGAATAACATATGTTGTCATAACGGTTCGACCAATAAAGATCTTCATATAATATGTAGGAGCCAATATGATCATCCAGGTTCCGCTATTGGTTATTGACCAGAGAGGTGTCTCAGTCATGACTACATAATTCCCGAACCCGCAGGGTCGCACGCTTAACGTTCGTTGACGCTAGATTAGTATTGAGATATTTGATGAGTGGTAAACAAATGTTATTAGGAGTCCTGGATGAGATCCCGGACGTCACGAGGAGTCTCGAAATGGTCGAGAGGTAAAGATTTATATATGGGAAGTCATATTTTGGGTTCCGGAAAAAGATGCAATTTTTTGGTATTGTGCCGGGAAAATTCTAGAAGGTTCTTGAGGATTCCGGAGGGGTCCGGAAGTCCACATGTGGTTCCACCACGACCCAAGGGCTAGAATGGGCTGCGGGGAGGCGCCCTGGCCTTATTGGGCTAGGCGCACCAAGTCCTCAAAAGCCCATGTGGATAGGGACGGCAAGAAAAGGAAGGAGTCCTAGTAGGAATAGGATTGGACTTGGAATCCAAGTCCTCTCCCCTTTAGCTGCGCCCTAGGGCTTGGAGGGGCTATTTACCACGCCCCTCCACCTATATACAGAGGGGAAGGGGTACCCCAAGAGAACACACCAAGCCCTTGGTGCCCCTCTCTCTCCCGTTACTCCATAGTTCCACCGCCTCGTCCCGGCGACGCTTAGCGAAGCGCTGTCGGTGTTCCACCATCATGCCATCATGTTGGTTGTGATCCTATCTACTTCTCCTCTCCCGCTTACTGGATCAAGAAGGAAGAGACGTCATCAAGCAACACGTGTGCTAAACTCGGAGGTGCCGTCCGTTTGGCACTGGATCGGTTGGATCGTGATCGGATCGCGAAGAGTACGACTACATCAACCGCGTGATAAACGCTTCCGCTTAATGGTCTACGAGGGTACGTAGACACACTCTCCCCTCTCGTTGCTATGCATCTCCTAGATAGATCTTGCGTGAAAGTAGAATTTTTTAAAATGCATACTACGTTTCCCAACAGTGCGGCCGCGAGCAGTGGTATAGGCGGTGGCGGCGCGCGACAATGGCGGGCGGCGGCACGCAGCTGCGGCGAGTTGATCCGGGGAGGTGAGCTCGCAGCGGCCCAAGAGTTCCAACGAGGTGAGCGCGCATTAGTGCACGCTTGTGACGGTGCCCTCTACTCCCGCTCGCAGCCCAAAATTCATAGACGGGGAAGATTGATTTTTGTTTTTTGCTTGAAGATTGTCCCTGTATAATTAAAGGTTAGGCACTCAAGCCATGCAGCCCACGACTCTACCTAGAACAGATTGTTGTTGCCGCCGGCCTCCCCCCTGCTCGCCGGAGCTCTACCTCTCTGCCTCACTCAACTCACGCCTCACACACTTAAGGAAGAAGAAGACTAGAGGAGGGAGCTGGACACAGGGATACAGAAAAATTTTCTTGGCGCATGTACGCCACCGCCGCTCGAACGGCGTCCTTTTTTCTTGAGCATGAACTCAATACACCCGGCCAGCGATACACAGAGGATTGGCGAGAGTTCATATTCATGCACGCATGCACGCCGCGCCCACGGTGCTCCAACTCGCCCATGCCCCACGCCCCTCACTATACCTGGCCCGTGCTCCCGTCGTGCGCGCACGCAGACGACGTGGCCACCAACAGCCTGAACGTGGTCACACCTCCGGCTCCATCGCTAGCTTGAAACGACCCACGCGCACACACGCGCGGTCACACACGCACACACACGACGCGTCCAGCCCACACCCGAACGCGCACTGGCCACGGCCGTGGCTTTATTTGGCTAACATTCATCCCCTAAGCCATGGCTCAGAGGAGGCCGTCGTCCGCCAGCAGCGCGCGCTCTGCCGCCGGCTCCCTCCGTAGCTTGGGGCAGTCCCTCTTGAAGTGGCCGCGCTCGACGCACTTGTAGCAGCGCCCTTGTCGGTTGCCGCAGTTTCCCGACGGCATGCTCCACCCATCGTCGTCGTCGTGAGCTCCGCCATGCTACCTCTCCCGCGTCCACCACTGCGCCATGGTCAGCATCAGCTGATCGCCGCCACGCTCGCCGCCATCGTGTCCGCGGCGCCGAACCTGCTCATCTAATGCGTGCAGCCGCCCGAGCGCCTCGTCGAACATCATCTCGTCGAGGTTGCAGAACTGCTCCATGCCGGTGACGACGGGGAACAACCAATCGGGCATGGTGTCCAGAAGCTTTTTCACCGACGCCCCGTCGCCCAGCGTCTCCCCGAGGTTTGCAAACCTCGCCGCCATCCCTGCCGGCCTCCCGACGTACACGTCCAGCGCCTCGCCGTCCGCCATCTTCAGGCGGTCGAACTCCCCGCGCAGCATCGCCCGCCTCGCAACACGCACCCGATCAACACCGACGTACCTCACCTTCAGGGAGTCCCATACCTCCCTAGCAGCGAGCTTCATCTCCACCAGAAGCAGAACATCCTTCGACAGCGTGCCAAAGATCATAGCCCGCGCCGTCTTGCACTTCTTCCCGTTCACCGGCCGCTGGCGCAAGACCAAAGACTCAAGACACAAGCAGGGCGCTGAGGATCGCCTGCACCTTGATCGCCCATAGCATGTAGTTGTCCGACATGAGCATATGCATCGCCATCGACACTGATCCGGCCGCGCCGCCGCCATGTGGGACGAGCACCATTGTCGCTAGTGATCGCCCAAACCGAAGCTCTGATACCAATTGTTGTTGCCGTCCCCCTGCTCACCGGAGCTCTAGCTCTCTGCCTCACTCAACCCGTGCCTCCACACTCGAGAAAGAAGAAGACCAGAGGAGGGAGATGGACACAGGCACATAGGAAAATTTCCTTGGCGCATGTACGCCACCGCCGCTCGAACGGCGTCCTTTTTTCTTGAGCATGAACTGAATACACCCGGCCAACGACACACAAAGGATCGGCGAGAGTTTATATTCACGCACGCCGCGACCACGGTGCTCCCACTCGCCCATACCCCACGCCCCTCGCTATACCAGGCCCGCGCTCCCATCACGCGCGCAAGCAGACGACGCTGCCACCAATAGCCTGGACGCGGTCACACCTCTAGCTCCATCGCTAGCTGGAAACGACACACCAGCACGCACACGACGTGTCCAGCCCACACCCGAACGCGCATTGGCCACGGTCGTGGCTTTATTTGGCTAACATTCACCCCCTAAGCCACGGCTCAGAGGAGGTCGTCATCCTTGACGCCGAGAAGTCCGCCAGCAGCGCGCGCTGCGCCACCGGCTCCCTCCGCAACTTGTGGCAGTCCCTCTTGAAGTGGTCGCGCTCGCTGCACTTGTAGCAGTGCCCTCGTCGGTTGCCGCCGTTTCTCGACGGCACGCTCCGCCCGTCGTCGTCGGGAGCTCCGCCCTGCTGCCGCTCTCGCGCCCGGCACTTCGCCATGGTCAGCATCAGCTGATTGCCACCACGCTCGCCGCCTTCTTGTCCGCAGCACCGAACCCGCTCATCAAACGCGCACAGCCGCCCGAGCGCCTCGTCGAACGTCATCTCGTCGAGGTTGCAGAACTGCTTCATGCCGGCGACGACGGGGAACTACCAATCGGGCACGGCGTCCAGAAGCTTTTTCACCAATGTTGCATCGCCCAGCGTCTCCCTGAGGTTTGCGAACCTCGCCGTCATCCCCGCCAGCCTCCCGGCGTACACGTCCAGCGCCTCACCATTCGCCATCTTCAGGCAGTCGAACTCCCCATGCAGTGTCGCCCGCCTCACCGCACGCACCCGATCGGCGCCGATGAACCTCACCTTCAGGGAGTCCCATACCTCCTTGGCGGTGAGCTTCGTCGCCACCTGAAGCACCACATCCTCCAACAGCGCGCCGAGGATCATCGCCTGTGCTGTCTTGCACTTCTTGCCGATCACCGCTGCATCGCCTGGCGCCACCGTCTCCCACACAGTGTGGGCGTAGAGGATTGCCTGCGCCTTGATCGCCCACACGGTGTAGTTGTCCAGCGTGAGCATCGGCATCGCCATCGACACCGATCCGCCCGCGCCGCCGCCGTGTGGGGCGAGCGTCATGGTCGCCAGTGATCGCCTGAACCGAAACTCTGTATATCAATTATTGGGACAAACCCTAGACCAGCTCCCTCACTCCCTCTCTCTCTCACTCGCACAAACCAAGGTAGAAGAAATAGGAAACAACAGTGGATTTTCCTGGCGCTCAAACGCCTCGGCGCGGACACACCGTTTTCATTATTCAACTGACTAGACCATACCATGTCATGCTACAAACCTGGAGGCGCACACACGCACTCAACGAACTCAGGTCTGGTGGTGTTTTATACCTGCGCGTGTGCATGTACAACTACACCGGCGACACACGCCTAGCGTTACGGCGACGTACGCCATCGATGTTGTCGTGCTGAAACGCAAGACTTCCCGGACGCTGCTTCATGGTGTCGCACCGCACCGCTGTGTCCTCCGCGGCCACCAGCACCTCCATGCCGCCGCGCCGTGCCGCACGTTTCACAGCCTTTGCACCACCACGCAGTGCCTCCACGGCCGGTGCGCTCGCCGCGGACTCACCGCGCGCCACGGCCGGCGATCAGCTGATGCTGACCATGGCACAATAGCGGGCGCGGGAGCGGCAGCAGGGCAGAGCTCGCGACGACGACGACGGGCGGAGTGTGGCGTCGGGAAATGGCAGCAACCGACGAGGGCGCTGCTACAAGTACGGCGAGCGCGGCCACTTCAAGAGGGACTGCTCCAAGCTGCGGAGGGAGCCGACGGTGGAGCGCGAGCTGCTGGCGGACGTCGTCGGCGTCGAGGATGACGGCCTCCTCTAAGCCGTGGCTTAAGGGGTGAATGTTTGCCAAATAAAGCCACGATCGTGGCCAGTGCGCGTTAAGGTGTGGGATGGACGCGTCATGTGTGTGCATGTGTGACCGCGCGTGCGTGCACGTGGCTCGTTTCCAGCTAGCGATGGAGCCGGAGATGTGACCGCGTCCAGGCTGTTGGTGGCCGTGTCGTATGCGTGCACGCGTGATGGGAGTGCGGGCCAGGTATAGCGAGGGGCGCGGAGCATGGGCGAGTGGGAGCGCCGTGGGCACGGCGTGCATCTGTGCGTGCGTGAATATGAACTCTCGTCAATCCTCTGTGTATCACTGGCCGGGTGTATTAAGTTCATGCTCAAGAAAAAAGGACGTTGTTCGAGCGACGATGGCCTATGTGCGCCAAGAAATTTTTTCGTGTCCGTGTGTCCATCTCCCTCCTCTAGTCTTCTTCTTCCTCGAGTGTGGGAGGCACGAGTTGAATGAGGCAGAGAGGTAGAGCTCCAGCGAGCTAGGGGAGGCCGGCGGCAACAACAATCTAGTCTAGGTAGAGCCGTGGGCTTCATGGCATGGGTGCCTAACCTTTAATTTTATAGGGACAACCTTCAAGCAAAAAAACAAAAAGCAATCTTCCCCATCTATGGATTTTGGGCTGCCAGCGGGAGTAGAGGGCACCGGCACAAGTGTGCACTGATGCGCGCTCACCTCGTTGGAGCTCTTGGGCCGCTGCGAGCTCACCTCCCCGGATCAACTCGCCGCTGCTGCGTGCCGCCGCCCGCAGTTGTTGCGCGCCGTCATCGCCTCTAGCATTGCTCGCGGCTGCACCGCTGTTGCGCGCTGCACCGTCGCTGCTCGTACTGCTCGTGGCCGCGCCCTCGCCGTTGCTCATAGTTCTCGCGGCCACGCTCCCGCCGTTGCTCGTACTGCTCACGGCCGCACCGCCGCTGCTCGCGGCCGCGCCCTCGCTGTTGCTTGTACTGCTCGCGGCTGCGACCCCGCCATTGCTCGTACTGCTCGTGGCCGCACTGCTGCTTGACCAATGATCTGCGCCTCCTGCCGCGGCTTGCTCCAGTGCGGCGTGCTGCAGTCGCTGCTCGCGGCCGCGCTGTTGTTTCTTGCTTCGGTGCCATGCCCAGCAGAAAGGAGGCGGCGAGCACCGCAGCTTGGCGGTGCAGTTTGGCGGCGGCGGCCTCCGACCCCGATCCCGATTGGATTGGGGTGGGGGATTTACTGTTTTGAGGGAGCACTACTAGGGAAAACCCTAGTAGTAGCGCCTCAAATATGCATAGCAGTAGCGCTGGGTCCAGCGCTACTACTACTGCTTCTGACTAAGTTGTAGCAAGATGGCCACATCGCAGCGCTACTGGTAAGTATTGTTAGCAGTAGTGTTTCCTGGACCACCGCTACTGATAACTATCTGTAGCACCTGTTCACAAGGAAGCGCTGCTGCTAAGCCAGCGCTACTGTTAGGTGCTTTCCAGCGCTACTGCTAATGTTCCTGCTTTCGCCGGTTCACACCCCTCTACGTATTTGTGTTGTATTTATACAGGCTCTATACATAAGCTTTATCAGATCATACTAAACATACACTATTCTCATCATATCATAGACATACAGTAGTCTCGTCATACCATCATCATCATCATTCAACACAAATATCATCACATCTCGAAAATAGCTATATACAAGTGCGATCATGTAATGTCTTGAATAAGTGCAACTGCATGGTCATGGCACACACACAGGTTTCATCATCTCTATCTAAACCATGATGTAGAAGAGAAGAACGATAAGCATGAGCAAGAGCACGACTATGTAGTACCGGCGGTCCCGCCCGTGCTCATGCTGGAGTGTCCACCTCAAGTAACTACTTTTTGCTTCGTCTCTGTTGTCAAACCCACTGTGGCTAGCACCCGGGTACCTGTGCACCTGGGCTTGAGCGGCTGGCCACTGTTCATAGACTCCTGGAACTCTCCCAACGTACACGACATAGTAGCCCTTCGCCATCTCTGATCTATGTACCTGCAACATAATGTACTTAAGAAAACAAAGAGGCATAAATAGCAAAATACAAGCAATGAATAGTAAACATAAATGATGAAGTTCCTCATACCCAAACTAATTAACTAGAGCGATCTACGCTAGTTCAGGACCACAGTTTAGTTACATCACATAGTTTCGCAATGCATAAATTCAAAGTTTTGCCATAGAAAAAGAGAGTAGTGACACATTGTCACCAACAATCAGTCCTCCATGTCGGCGGTCCAATCTTCATAGTCAGGGAGGAAGCACCCGAGCTTCTTGAAAGGCTTCAGGTCCAGACGTTAAGCGAGTAGCAGTGCTCGGACATCTTCCCCCGTGATTGGCCCATAGTAGAACATCCCTGTTGGTTCGAGGATCTGCTTCATGATCACTTGGGCAAGTTCACACTGTACGTGATAAAACTCTGCCCTGATTCGATGATCCGGTGTACTTCCTATGCTTGTGGCCTAGCTGACAATCTCGGCATCGTTGGTAGTAGGTGACATGCGAAGGCGTTGATTATCCCTTCTGTACTCGAGAAGGTGATGCATGAGGTAGAATCCATCAGCCATCTTGGTGTGCGGTTCTTTGGATGCAGAAGTCGGTCTTATGACCGAAAGCCAGCCTGCGATTCCTGTACTTTTTCACCTTGATATATCCACCAGACAGGCTGAAGGTTAGCAGGGCACGATCAAGAACACTCTTTATGTGCTTGTAATCCTTTTTCCTGAGGTTCTTCGATGAGTCCAAGTACATAGCATGGGAGTATTCTGGGTACAGAACGATGAGGACGGCGCACCCCCCCTCCGCTGCGCACATTAAGTACACATCAAATTAGCCTCCATGCTTGCAAAGGAATGATTAACACTTACGAAAGGATATGTGCGGATAACTTAAGTGGGATGATAAGGCACGAGAATCGCTTCCTTGTCCTTATTAGCGATCATGAATTCGCCGAGGTACTTAATCGCATAGTCACGGTGCTCTTTGCAAACTTCCAAGAAGCTCTTGTGCATATAATACGGGTCGGCAACGCAGATATATTTGATGTTCTCGACCCTGATGAAGTAGTTCAGATACAACGCATACATGCAGATGAACTGGAAATCTAGCTTGGTCATGTGGAACATGTCGTTAATGTAGTCAAATCGCATGATGAACTGATTTGCGGGCCAGTTCTCGACGTACAACTTCCCAGCCGGCACCTTAGCCGCGTAAAGCGGGTATCCAGGTTTTTCCACGATCATAAGGCTTTTCTCTCTGGCCAGCACATCTTCATGGAGTCTCCTTAGATCATTGTTTAGTATGTGTTGTAGTGCTTTGCTAGGTAGGATCGGGTCGCTGGCGACATGGAAATGCTTCTTACCTTCGACAGGTATTCTGTCTACCACCCAGGGCTTCAGAGGTGGCTGGCTGCTTGAAGCAGCTCTGGCGCCTTTAGGGCCTTTCTTGTCCGGTCTCCTCCTTTGCTTCTTGGCGGGTGGCGGTAGTGAGCCCACCATACCTTCCCTAACCACCACCCAAGTGTCGTCGGGCTAATCAGTGGACGACCCTTAGGGGGTTGCTAGTTACAGGCCGCATCTGGAGGCGTCTCCTGCGAGGATCGCTTGAAGAGAGACTTTTTGCATTCCGCCTTAGGATGTTCTGGCTCCGGCAAATCAGGCAGCATCAAGTCATCATCTCCACGCTCATAGCTTGAGTCTTCGTCGTCCTGAGCCATCAATCCTCCATCATCATAGGCGGTATTGAAATACTTGTCTGGGTCATTATCATCAGCCTCCATGACATCATCAACATTTGCTTCTTTAACAACAGGAGCGACATCATCTAGCACTAATGGAGGCTCTCCCTCGCGTCGACCGGTATCACCCGCCACGGCAGGTGCAGGTAATTTGTTAGGTGGGGTGGTGTTCATACCTTCTTGATAAGGTGGCGTTGGCATGATACTGGGTGCCTCGAGACGAAGAAGAGACTTTGGCCAAGGCAAGAACCAGTTCTTGCATGCGCCAATCGTCTTAGGGGTCTCGTCGTCATTGACTGGTACCAGAGGAGGCAAATCCTCGAAGCCCGCTAAGACACTGGCCACGTTAACCTTGAAGACGCCATCGGGCATCTCTCAGTTGTGGAACATTTGGTCCTTGGGCTTCACGATCGTTGCCTTTCCCACGGCCACCTTCTGGCCATTGATGTCGTAGGGTAGGGTGCACGGGGTGTCGTCGGCCTATGAAGGACACATGTCGTCAAACGTCAAACAACCGAAAGGCAACTGAAACGGAAGACTATAAACATGGTGGTGAAAAGGGTATGACGCTTAATTACCGTGAGGACGTCAAGCTCAGCCAGGGATGAAGGCCCGCCGAGCATGCAAGAGACAGAGGTCGGGCTGCTATGGACAGGATGACTCGTTGCTTTTGGCTGCCTTTTGGTGCTGCTCTTTCTGCAAAAGGAATGTGGATGGTTTACTAATGTGACAAAACTTGCAGTCGAATTGATTGGAGGCTAATATGATAATGTGCCAATATAACAATTAACAGAAGTCTCATGAACTCCCTCGTGTTCGGGTCCGTGTAAAAGATCTTCTTGACTTTGTCCCACTTGTACCGGGCCCTGATCCAGTCATGCTCCAGCGGGTCGGTGAACTCCCCCAAGGAGTCTGGGATTCCGAGACTTTCACGTTCGGCGTCCTCCTTGGCCCATACGTGCCTCTTTCCCTCGTAACCACGGCTTTTGAGGCGATGGGGAGGCGTGTTCCTGGCCTGGAGCGCCTTCATTTTCTCCGACTTTGCCTTGACTTTTTCTTTACCGCAATTCTCCTTGGATTTTGCAAAGTCCTCTTCCATTATTGACGGATTATCAGCATGAATCTTGGACCACGGTTCATTCTTCACAATCGCTTTTTTCACTAGAACTTTCCAGGAGGACAAGTTATTGGTAAACGTCACCATCTCCTTGTCGTTTATATTTGTCATGACAGGGTTATCCCACGGCTCTTTATATTTGCCTTCATCCCTGCAGAGGAATATGAACCTATTGTGCAACTTCTTTAGGAGCATGTGCTCCATATGTGGTATCAGCCTCAACCTCTCGTCATTGATGTTGGCGGTTTCCCTGAGGATGCATCCAAGTTGATTGCCCCAACACGAGCGCATTTCCGTGACCACAATTTGTCTAATGCCAAGCTCGTTTTGTCTTCATGTCCTCTTCTTCTTTGTTGCTTTACCGGCTACGACAGCATAGTTGCCGGTCTCGGGGGTGGTGTCGGTGCCGGTGCCGGTGTCGGCATCGGTGTCGGGGTTGGTGCCATTGCCGCCACCATGCAACCCCATCTGGTGTTCATCTAGGTAATTGAAATAGTGATTTGCTGCCTCGATGGGGTCTTCGAGGCGAGCAGAACCACCCACAACTTCGGCGTCGGTAGACATGTTTCCTATTCAACAATTGTAAATAGAAGATATAATGAAGAGAAAAAAGGAGCCTTATATTTTCTCGGAATGTTGATTCATTCCCCTTCCGGCAAATCCCGGGTACTCCATATGTCCTAGTTTCTAGCGCAAATCATGTCGAAAATCACGGAAATTTTTGGCATGACTTTTTCTAAAAAGTGGACATATGGAGCGCCTGAAATTTGCCGAAACGGAAATGAATCAACATTCCGGCAAAACATAGGCCACTCGGATATTTTTTGACATTCAACCAACATTGCAAAACCAAGATATAACATCAATGTCATATATCATTCAAGCAAAAGCATGCTTGTACATAAATACACAAAAATGACAAAAATAGCTACAAACTTTCTCAAACTTGCACCTAGGGTTCACACATAGCTAACTCCTAGCACAAACTTTGCTACAGTTTTTTATTTTGCTAACTTGCTCAAAATTTTGCTACTGTTTTTTTGCTAACTTGCTCAAAATTTTGCTAACTTAGCTAAATTTGCTACTATTTTTTTAATTTGCTAATGTTTTTTTATTTGCTACTTTTTTTATACCTAATTTTTTCCTAATATTTTATTTTAAATTGCTATAGTTTCTTTTTAACTTTGCTACTGTTTTTTAAACTTTTTTGCTTCTATTTTTTATACCTAATTTTTTGCTAACTTGCTAAAAAATTGTTAATCAGCTATTGCCCTAATTTGCTAAAAAAAGTTGATAAGTTTGCTAAATTTGCTAACTTGCCCTAAAATTTGCTAAATTTTCCCTAAACAGAGAGAGAGGAGGGCAGGGGAGAGGAGAGGGAGAGGAGGGGCTGGGGAGAGGAGAGGCTTACGGCGAGGGAGCTCGGGTTTCAAGGCAGTAGCGACTGGACCTCAAGCCTCGATCTCTCGGCATCGCTGTCATCCTCGGATCAAGAATCTTGACACGCACAGTATTTGAAGGATTTATAACAGAGTAGCAATCACACACTTATTACATCGAATGTCTCAAAAGAGAACTTATTACAATAAATATGGCTTAAGGCCATCTAATAACGATAACAGCGGAAGGCTTGGAAGGTAGGCGAGTCCATCAACTCCAACGACATCACTGAGTATAGAACCACGACCTAAAGGCACCTTACTCATCGTCTGAAAAGTCTGCAACATGAAACGTTGCAGCCCGAAAACGGGCTAGCACATGGAATATGCTGGCAATGTAACACATAGAGAGTAATGAACAGACATAGGCTATACTACATGCATATATGGCTGGTGGAAAGCTCTATGGTTACAGTTTTGCGTAAGGCCAATTTTTCCCTACTGCAAAGGAATAAATTTTATTTAACTATCATGGTGGTTGTTAAACATTGAGAATGGTTGACAGCATTCTCAATCCCAATTAAGCATCATCATTAAAACCCAACAAAATTAATTAAAGTAACATGATGAGATTCACATGATAATCCAAGTACTAGATACTCAAGATGTCCATAGCCGGGGACACGGCTAACCATGATTAGTTTACACACTCTGCAGAGGTTTGCACACTTTTCCCCACAAGACTCGATCTCCTCCGTTGGGATTCTCGCACTACATGGTGTTTGAGAAACGGATGACCGAGACACGCCTTTCGTAAGCGCTAGCACCTTACGATGGGTAGATCGTTACACCTACTTTCCCCTACATCTGCTAGTCTACCATTGTAAGAGTTCAGACGACTTAATCAACTATGCTAGAGCCCATAGTAGCTTGTGGCTGCATACGTAAGTTTCTAGCATGAATAATCTCATGATCCCTTTGAGCCTGGGTGGCGGTCCATAAAAAAAACAGGCAATCGTTGGAATATCCAGGTGCCTCAATCCACCCAGATGTGTATTAAAGTTGCCACCTTAAATAAACCATTAAATAACAATCTCACATCTGTCATGGATACACTCACCCAATCCACGTCTACTAGCATAGCATGGCAATATAAGCAAACGTAGAAGTAACTCCTAAGGGTTTGATAATAAAACAGGTAATAGGTACTACCTCATCTACTTCCCAAACCCACAATTTAATTAGATCCTAATCATGCAATGTTTGAGGATTGATCTAATGCATAAAAACTGGGTATGAAAGGGATATGATCAAAGTGTTACTTGCCTTGCTGATGACCATGAAACCTAGAGATTCGAAGTAGCAAGCGGCGCACTCCGGGTACTCTATCGCAAACAAACAAGCATACAATAATCACTCATCTAATGTACAAGTAAAACTCAAATAATAGAACTAACCAGAAAGTTCAATTTAAGAACTCCGGTTTGCAAAAAGAATCAAATCAAACGAAGCAACGAAAGTCAAACGGCGAAAGAAATAAGCTTCGTTTACTAATCTGGACTTAAGTCAAATTTTACAGTAGCAAAAACTTGTTTGAGTTGGTTAAACGGAAAGAGGGTTTCGAGACGAAACTCTAGGCGCTTGAATCGCCTGATTCCGATAAACGAGCAAAATGTTATACTAAAACGAAAATCGGATAAGAAATCGCGATCAGAAATAATCGCGAAAAAATCCGAGAAAAAGAAAAACGACGAACAGGCTAACGAACAAACATTCGCTGTCTGCGGCTAAATGACGAAAACCGTTCGTTAAAATGAACGTACGGACGAACATCCGCTAAATAAACTAAACCGAAAAAACCGATCTAATAAAAAAACTCGTGGTTTTTAAAGAAAACCGGGCGGTTTTCTAGAGAAAACGCCGGCGGCGGCGGCGAGTCCGGCGACTACCTCGGCGGGTTCCGGCGGCGGCTCAGCGGCGGCGGGCGGCGGCGCAAGAAGAAGATGCGGCGGCTTGGCGGGCGGCAAACCGGTGGCGGCGACGGCTTAGTGGCGGCGCGGCGCGCGGATCGAGGCGGGCGGGGCTAGGGTTTGGCGGCGGCGGCTCGGGCGCCTCGGGCTTTAAAGGCCCGACCGGGTCAGTGTCCCAGGCGGACACGGCCTGGTTAGGTCGGTTGCCCGTTTTTTTTAAATAATTACACACAGAAAAACAAACAAAAGAAATACTAAGCGGACTCCAAAAATCCCGAAATAAATTTTCCCCGACTTCTAGAATCAATCCTGACAAGGTGAACATTTATTTGGGGCCTAAATGTAATTTTGAAAAATGCACATTTTTCCTAAATTCAAATAAAATAGTAAAAAAACTCCAAAATAAAATCTTATTTGATTTTTTAATTAAATCCTCGATATTCCTTAATTTTGGAAAATTCATTTTATTCCCTCTCTCTTATTTTTATAATTGGAATAATTGGAGATAAAATAATTAAATTCAAATGATGCTATTTTCAAAATTTGAGAAAACTCAAATATGAAAATAACGAAATCCCCAACTCTCTCCGTGGGTCCTTGAGTTGCGTGAAATTTCTAGGATCAAGCCAAAATGCAATAAAATATGATATGCAATGATGATCTAATGTATAACATTCCAAATTGAAAATTTGGGATGTTACAAACCTACCCCCCTTAAGATGAATCTCGCCCTTGAGATTCGGGTTGGCTAGAAAATAGGTGAGGGTGGTCCTTCAGTAGATCTTCCTCTCGCTCCCAGGTGGCTTCATCCTCGGTGTGGTGGCTCCACTGAACTTTACAAAACTTGATAACCTTGTTGCGGGTGACTCGGCTGGCGTATTCGAGAATCTTGACTGGTTTCTCCTCGTAGGTCAAATCACCGTCCAACTGAATCGCTTCCAGCGGCACTGTATCTCTCAGCAGTATATCAGCCATCTCTGCGTGGCACTTCTTCAACTGGGAAACATGAAACACATCATGCACTCCTGACAATCCTTCGGGCAATTCCAACTTGTAAGCAACTTCTCCCATACGCTCCAAAACTTTGTATGGTCCCACAAAACGTGGCGCTAACTTTCCCTTAACTCCAAAGCACTTAACTCCTCGAAGCGGGGATGCACGAAGATAAACTCTGTCTCCGACTTCGTGAATTGTCTCCTTGCGTTTAGAATCTGCATAGCTCTTCTTCCTGGACTGGGCTACCTTGAGCCTATCGCGAATCAACTTCACCTTCTGTTCAGACTCTTTAATCAAATCCGGTCCAAACAGCTGGCGGTCTCCAACCTCAGCCCACAACAGCGGGGTTCTGCACCTCCTTCCGTACAAGGCTTCGAAAGGGGACATCTTCAAACTTGATTGATAACTGTTGTTGTAAGAGAACTCTGCATACGACAAATTGTCGTCCCAACGAGATCCATAATCTAGCGCACAAGCTCTCAGCATATCCTCCAAAATCTGATTGACTCTCTCGGTCTGTCCATCCGTCATGGATGAAAAGCTGTACTAAACTCTAGTCTGGTTCCCAAAGTTTCGTGCAAAGCGATTGAACTTTGAGGTAATCTGGGTTCCTCTATCTGATACAATGCTCCTCGGAACTCCATGCAGACATACGATCCTGGTCATGTATATCTTAGCCAACTTAGCACTGGTGTAAGTGGTCTTCACTGGGATGAAATGAGCTACCTTCGTCAAACGATCAACTACAACCCAAATCGAGTCATAGCCTGAACGAGTCTTGGGTAATCCCGTGATAAAGTCCATGCCTAACTTATCCGACTTCCATTCGGGTATCGGCAATGGCTGTAACAATCCGGCTGGCTTCTGATGATCTGCCTTCACTCTCTGACATACATCACAAACTGCTACATACGCAGCAATATCCTTCTTCATTCCGGTCCACCAGAAAGTATCTTTTAAATCCAAATACATCTTGGTATTTTCTGGGTGAATCGAATACGGCGAATCATGGGCCTCTTGCAGAATCAACTTCCTGATCTCCGGGTCATTAGGCACATAAACACGGTCTTCAAACCATAGGGTATCTTTCTCATCCTCACGAAATCCTTTAGCTTTTCCTTTGCTCATTTTCTCCATAATAGAGGCAATCTCCTTGTCAGTTTTCTGAGCTTCTCTGATCTTATCCATCAAAGTAGACTGAATCTCCAATGCTGCTACATAGCCTCTCAGAACTATTTCCAAACATAGCTCACGAAGATCCTCGGCTATCTCCTTTGGTAAATCTTCGGTCATGAGTGTGTTGACATGGCTCTTGCGGCTCAACGCATTAGCTACTACGTTAGCCTTTCCGGGATGATAATGCAATCTCATATCATAATCCTTGATGAGCTCCAACCATCTCCTTTGTCTGAGATTCAACTCCTTCTGCGTGAAAATGTACTTCAAACTCTTGTGATCCGTGTACACCTCACAATGGCTTCCAATAAGAAAATGTCTCCATGTCTTCAACGCGTGCACTACGGCTGCTAACTCCAAATCGTGTGTAGCATAATTCAACTCATGGGGCTTAAGCTGTCGTGAAGCATATGAAACAACTCTTCCCTCCTGCATAAGCATCGCTCCAAGTCCTCGACGTGAAGCCGCAATACACCTCATAATCCTTATACCGATCCGGCGTAATCAACACGAGGCGATGTAACCAAACGTTTCTTCAATTCTTGGAAACTGGCCTCACATTCCTCAGTCCAATTGAACTTAGTATCCTTATTCAACAACTCCGTCATGGGCTTTGCAATCTAAGAGAAATTCTCAATGAACCTCCGGTAGTATCCTGCGAGTCCAAGAAAACTCCGGATCTCTCCAACTGTTGTTGGGGCTTCCCAGTTTGTCACAGTGACAACTTTGGTGGAATCCACTTCTATTCCTTCTCCGGATATAACATGTCCAAGGAATCCAACTTCCTTCAACCAAAACTCACATTTGCTGAACTTGGCATATAACTGATGTTCTCTGAGCTTCTCCAGTACCAAACGCAAATGCTCCTTATGCTCCTCTTCATTCTTCGAGTAGACCAAAATATCGTCAATGAACACCATGACGAACTTATCCAGAAACTCCATAAACACCTTGTTCATCATGTTCATGAAATATGCAGGTGCGTTAGTCAGACCAAATGACATAACGATATACTCGTACAGTGATAACCCACAAGTATATGGGATCAATTGTAGCCTCTTTCGATAAGTAAGAGTGTCGAACCCAACGAGGAGCTAAAGGTAGAACAAATATTCCCTCAAGTTATATCTACCACCAATACAACTCTACGCACGCTTGACGTTCGCTTTACCGGAAACAAGTATGAAACTAGAAGTACTTTGTAGGTGTTGTTGGATAGGTTTGCAAGAAATTAAAGAGCGAGTAAATAAAAGCTAGGGGCTGTTTAGATGAAGACACAACTAAATTAGTAAAGAGCTTGTTATCACGAGAAAGTTATTTGTCCCTAGGCAATCGACAACTAGACCGGTAATCATTATTGCAATTTTATTTGAGGGAGAGGCATAAGCTAACATACTTTCTCTACTTGGATCATATGCACTTATGATTGGATCTCTAGCAAGCATCCCCAACTACTAAAGACCATTAAGGTAAAACCCAACCATAGCATTAAAGCATCAAGTCCCCTTTATCCCATACGCAAACAACCTACTTACTCGGGTATGTGCTTCTGTCACTCACGCCACCCACCATAAGCAAATCATGAACATATTGCAAACCCTACAGAGGAGATCCCTCACGCTTGCGCGACACGGAGAGCACCATAGGACAGTACCAATAATAAAACATGCAACTCAAAGCAATCTTGATCATCAAATGGCCATTAGGACAAAACGGATCTACTCAAACATCATAGGATAGCCATACATCATTGGGAAATAATATATAGTGTTGAGCACCATGTTTAAGTAAGATTACAGCGGGTAAGAGAGAGGTTACACCACTACATAGAGGGGGGAAGAGTTGGTGATGATGGCGGTGAAGTTGTTGGTGAAGATGGCGGTGATGATGATGGCCCCGGCAGCGCTCCGGCGCCACCGGAAGCAAGGGGGAGAGGGCCCCCCTTCTTCTTCTTCTTCCTTGACCTCCTCCCTAGATGGGAGAAGGGTTTCCTCTCTGGTCCTTGGCTCCCATGGCGTGGGAGGGGCGAGAGCCCCTCCGAGATTGGATCTCTCTCTCTGTTTCTCTCTGTATCTGCGTGCTGTCCTGGTCCCCTTTCACCGTTTCGTATATATATGGAGATCCGTAACTCCGTTTGGACTGAGACCTTCGCCGTGATTTTTTTACCAAAAATTAGCTTTCTTGCGGCCAAAGAAGGGCGTCAACCGCCTTACAGGTGGGTCACAAGGGTCAGGGGCGCGCCCCCTACCTCGTGCCCACCTCGGACACTGGTTCGCGTTGATTTTTCTTCCAGATTTTCCAAAAATACGCTCCGTCCGTTTTTATCCCGTTTGGACTCCGTTTGATATGGATATTCTATGAAACCAAAAACATGCAAATGCATGTGAACCGACATCAAGCAATCGGATCAATATGTTAGTCCCAAAAATAGTATAAAAAGTTGCCAAAATGTATATGGAAGTTGTAGAATATTGGCATGGAACAATAAAAAATTATAGATACAACGGAGACGTGTCAGCATCCCCAAGCTTAATACATGCTCGTCCTCGAGTAGGTAAATGATAAAGAAGATTTTTTTTGATGTGGAATGCTACCTAGCATAATCTTGATCATGTATCTAATCATGGCATGAATATTAAGACACGAGTGATTCAAGGCAATAGTCTATCGTTTGACATAAAAACAATAATACTTCAAGCATACCAACCAAGCAATTATGTCTTATTGAAATAACATAGCCAAAAAAAGCTCATCCCTACAAAATCATATAGTGTGGCTATGCTCCATCTTCACCACAAAAAATATTCACATCATGCACAACCCCGATGACAAGCCAAGCAATTATTTCACACTTTTGACGTTTCTCAAACCTTTTCAACTTTCACGCAATACATGAGCATGAGACATGGACATAGCACTATAATTGGAATAGAATATGATGATGGGGGTTATGTGGAGAAGACAAAAAAGGAGAAAGTCTCACATCGACGCGGCTAATCAATGGGCTATGGAGATGCCCATCAATTGATGTCAATGTGAGGAGTAGGGATTGCCATGCAACGGATGCACTAGAGCTATAAGTGTATGAAAGCTCAAACTGAAACTAAGTGGGTGTGCATCCAACTTGCTCGCTCATGAAGACCTAGGGCATTTGAGGAAGCCCATCGTTGGAATATACAAGCCAAGTTCTATAATGAAAATTCCCACTAGTATATGAAAGTGATAACTCAAGAGACTCTATATATGAAGAACATGGTGCTACTTTGAAGCACAAGTGTGGTAAAAGGATAGTAACATTGCCCCTTCTCTCTTTCTCTCTCATCTTTTTTTGTTTTTTTGTGGGCTTGTTTGGCCTCTCTTTTTTATTTGGGCTTCTTTGGCCTCTTTTATTTTGATAACCTCACATGGGACAATGTTCTAATAATGATGATCATCACACTTTTATTTACTTACAACTCAATATTACAACTCGATACTAGAACAAAGATATGACTCTATATGAATGCCTCCAGCGGTGTACCGGGATGTGCAATGATCTAGCATAGCAATGACATAAAAAAATGGACAAGCAATGAAAACATCATGCAAGCTATCTTACGATCGTGCAAACCAATATGACAATAAATGCTCAAGTCATGTATATGATGATGATGGAAGTTGCATGGCAATATATCTCGGAAAGGCTATGGAAATGCCATGATAGGTAGGTATGGTGGCTGTTTTGAGGAAGATATAAGGAGGTTTATGTGTGATAGAGCGATCGTATCACGGGGTTTGGATGCACCGCTAAGTTTGCACCAACTCTCGAGGTGAGAAAGGGCAATGCACGGTACCGAAGAGGCTAGCAATGATGGAAGGGTGAGAGTGCGTATAATCCATGGACTCAACATTAGTCATAAAGACTCACATACTTATTGCAAAAATCTATTAGCCATCGAAACAAAGTAATACGCGCATGCTCCTAGGGGGATAGATTGGTAGGAAAAGACCATCGCTCGTCCCCGACCGCCACTCATAAGGAAGACAATCAATAAACACCTCATGCTCCTACTTCGTTCCATAACGGTTCACCATACGTGCATGCTACGGGACTTGCAAACCTCAACACAAGTATTTCTCAATTTCACAATTACTCAACTAGCACGACTCTAATATCACCACCTTTATATCGCAAAACTATTGCAAGGAATCAAACATATCATATTCAGTGATCTACAAGTTTTATGTAGGATTTTATGACTAACCATGTGAATGACCAGTTCCTGTCATCTCTCTAAATAGATATAAGTGAAGCATGATACGTCTCCAACGTATCTATAATTTTTGATTGATCCATGCTACTTTATCTACTGTTTTGGACTATATTGGGCTTTATTTTCCACTTTTATATTATTTTTGGGACTAACCTATTAACCGGAGGCCCAGCCCAGAATTGTTGGTTTTTTGCCTATTTCAGTGTTTCGAAGAAACAGAATATCCAACGGAGTCCAAACGGAATGAAACCTTCGGGAACGTGATTTTCTACTGAACGTGATCCAGGAGACTTGGACCCTACTCCAAGAAGTGCCAGAGGCGGTCACAAGGGTGGAGGGCGCCCCCCTACCTCGTGGGCCCCCAGACGCTCCACCGACGTACTCCTTCCTCATATATATACCTACGTACCCCCAAACGATCAGAACAGGAGCCAAAAAGCTAATTCCACCGCCGCAACTTCCTGTATCCACGAGATCCAATCTTGGGGCCTGTTCCGGAGCTCCGCCGGAGGGGGCATCCACCACGGAGGGCTTCTACATCAACACCGTAGCCCCTCCGATGAAGTGTGAGTAGTTTACTTCAGACCTTCGGGTCCATAGCTAGTAGCTAGATGGCTTCTTCTCTCTTTTTGGACCTCAATACAATGTTCTCCCCCTCTCTCGTGGAGATCTATTCGATGTTCTCCGCCACTAGTGAAACCTATGGCCCCCGGGTCTATTCTCATCATATCAATCTCTATCACTTTATTTACTTGCTTTGTTTTTACTTTGCCTTTTACTTATTACTTTGCATCTTTATACCAAAAATACCAAAAATATTATCTCTATCAGATCTCACTCTCATAAGTGACCGTGAAGGGATTGACAACCCCTAATCGAGTTGGTTGCGAGTAGCTATCGTTTTGTGCAGGTATGAGGGACTTGTGCGTGGTCTCTGTAGCGACCCGACCCGAATGGATCAAGTCTCTGTGCTCAGGCGTCATCCCTGGATCAGTAATGCTGACGCCACACAGTACTTCGAAGGATTTATAACAGAGTAGTAATCACACACTTATTACATTGTTGCCCCAAAAGAGGACTTATTACAATAAATATGGCTTAAGGCCATCTAATAACGATAACCGCGGAAGACTTGGAAGATAAGTGAGTCCATCAACTCCAACGGCATCACTGAGTATAGAACCACGACCTAAAGCACCTTACTGTCGTTGCGAAAAGTCTGCAACATGAAAAGTTGCAGCCCGAAACGGGTCAACACATGGAATATCTGGCAATGTAACACATAGAGAGTAATGAAGGAATAAGCCTATACTACATGCATATATGGCTGGTGGAAAAGCTCTCACGGTTAAAGTCTTTGCATAAAGCCGCTTTTTCCCTCTTGCAAAGGAATAAATTTGTTTAACTATCATGGTGGTTGTTAAACATTGAGAATGGTTGATGACATCCTCAATCCCAATTAAAAGTACTCATTAAAAACCCAACAATATTAATTAGAGTAACATCTTGAGATTCACATGATATTCAAGTACTAGATACTCAAGATGTCCATAACCGGGGACACGGCTAATCATGATTAGTTTATACACTCTGCAGAGGTTTGCGCACTTTTCCCCACAAGACTCGATCGCCTCCGTTTGGTTTCTCGCACAACATGGTGTTTGAGAGACGGATGACCGAGACATAGTCTTTCAGAAGCGCTTAGCACCTTACTTGTGGGTAGACCGTACCAACCTACAACCCCTACATCTGCTAGTCTACCCGTAAGAGTTTGCACAACTTTCTCAACTATGCCAGAGCCCATAATGGCTTGTGGCTGCACACGGAAGTTACTAGCATGAATGACCTTATGATCCCTTTGAGCCTGGGTGGCGGTCCGAAGAAAAACAGGCAAGTCCCGATGGAAACCAGGTGCCTCAATCCAGCCAGATGTGTGTTTAAGTTGCCACCTTAAATAAACCATTAATTTAACAATCTCACATCTGTCATGGATACACTCACCCAATCCACGTCTCCCAGCATAACATAGCATAATAAGCAAACGTAGAAGTAACTCCCAAGGTTTCATAAGTAAAACAGGTAATAGGTACTACCTCATCTACTTCCCATCCCACAATTTATTTAGATCCTAATCATGCAAGTGTTTGAGGATGGATCTAATGCATAAAAACTGGGTATGAGAAGAGTATGATCAAAGTGTTACTTGCCTCATTGATGATCCATGAAACCTAGAGATTCAAGTAACAAGCGGCGCACTCCGGGTGATCTATCGCAGACAAACAACAAGCATACAATAAGTACTCATCTAATGCACAGGTAAATCTCGAATAAAAGATCTAACCAGAAAGTTCAACTTAAGAACCCTGGTTGCAAAAGAAAACGAATCAAACAAAACAACGGAAAACATCCGGCGGAAGAAAACAGCTCGGTTCTAGCAAGTTGAAACTAGGTCAAATTTTACAGTAGCAAAACTTTGTTTAAGTTGATTAGTCGGAACGGCGGTTTCGAAACGAAACTCCAGGCGCTTGAATCACCTGATTCCGATAAACAAGCAAGAAGATAAACTAGAACGAAGATCGGATCTGAAATCGAGATCGAAAAATAGCGGAATAAATCCGTTAAACAAAAACGACGAACGGTTAAACGAACGGACGTTCGTTAACCGGGAATAACCGGTGATCACGTTCGTTAAGACGAACGGTCCGGCGAACGTTCGCTAAACAACAAAACCGAAAAAAAAATAAAACCGATCTAGGGTTTTCAAAAAAAAAACCGAACAACGGTCGAAGAAAACCAGAACGGTTTTTATAAAGAAAAAAACCGAACCGAGGGGAGGGTGGCGCGGCGCGGCTACCTCACGATGTGGGGCTCCGGCGGGGCGGCGGCTAGGCGGCGGGCGACGGGCGCCACGGCGGCGGGCGGTGGCTCGGGCGGCGTGGGCGGCGGGCGGGCGGCAAGGGGGCCAAGGCCGAGGAGAGGGCGGCGGCGGGCTGCGGGTTGGGGAGGAGAGGAGAGGGGGTGAGGGGTATATAAAGGGGGGAGTAGCTTGGGGAGGGGGCAAGCAAAGGAGGAGGAGGAGGAGTCCTCCTCGGACTCGGCCGGGCGGCGGGCGGCTGCATGTGTGTGTGAGGAGGGCGGTTGCTCACTCGGGCCCTTGGCCTGATCGAGGCCAAGATTTTTTTAATAAATAAAATCACGCGCAGAAAAACGAATAAAATAAAATCTAAACGAACTCCAAAATTTACAAAGTAAATTTTCCCCGACTCCTAAAAACGAGTCGAACAAAATGAACTTTTACTCGGGGCCTAAAATGCAATTTTCAAAAACACGCATTTTTCCCTAAGGCAAATAAAAAGTGAAAACTCTGAAATAAAATCTTATTTGATTTTTTTATAAATCTTCATTATTTCTTTATTTTGGGAAAGTCATTTTATTCCCTCTCTCATATTTTGATAGTAGAAATAATTGAAGATAAAATAAATAAAATCAAATGATCCTATTTTCAAAATTTGAGAAAACTCAAATATGAAAATAACAAAATCTCCAACTCTCTCCGAGGGTCCTTGAGTTGCGTGAAATTTCTAGGATCGGCAAAATGCAAGAAAATATGTAATGCATGATGACTTAATGTATAACATTCCAAATTGAAAATTTGGGATGTTACAAACCTACCCCGTTAAGATGAATCTAGCCCTCGAGATTCGGGTTGGCTAGAAAATAGGTGAGGGTGATCCTTGAGCAAATCTTCTTCTCTTTCCTGTGTGGCTTCATCCTCAGTGTGGTGGCTCCACTGAACCTTGCAAAACTTGATAACCTTGCTGCGAGTAACTCTGCTGGCATAATCGAGAATCTTGACTGGTTTCTCCTCATATGTCAAATCATCCTGCAACTGAATTGCTTCAAGTGGCATTGTATCTCTTAGCGGTACTTCCGCCATTTCGGCGTGACATTTCTTCAGCTGAGAAACATGGAATACATCATGAACTCCCCGACAGTCCCTCCTGGCATTTCCAGCTTATAAGCAATCTCTCCCATGCGTTGCAAGATCCTATACGGTCCAACGAAACGTGGTGCTAATTTTCCTTTAACTCCAAAACGCTTTACTCCTCGAAGTGGGGATACTCTAAGATATACTCTGTCTCCAACTTCATATTCTATCGCCTTGCGTTTTGAATCCGCATAGCTTTTCTGTCTGGACTGGGCTACCTTGAGCCTATCGCGAATCAACTTAACCTTCGCTCGGACTCCTTGATCAAATCTGGTCCAAACAATCGACGGTCTCCGGCCGTCCCATGATAACGGTGTCCTGCACCTCCTTCCGCATAAAGCCTCGAAGGTGCCATCTTCAAGCTGGTTTGGTAACTGTTGTTATAAGAAAACTCTGCATACGGCAAGTTATCATCCCAACTAGATCCATAATCTAGTGCACAAGCTCTCAAAGATATCCTCCAAAATCTGATTGACTCTCTCGGTCATCCATCGGTTACGTGGGTGGAAAGCTGTATTGAATTCCAGCCTGGTTCCCTATGTTTCATGCAACTGATTCCAAACTTTGAGGTAAATTGGGTTCCTCTATCTGATACGATACTCCTGGAACTCCGTGTAAACACACAATTCTGGTCATGTATATCTTTGCCAACTTAGCAATCGCTATAGGTAGTCTTAATCGGAATGAAATGAGCTACCTTCGTCAAGCGGTCGACTATAACCCAAATCGAGTCATAGCCGTAATCGAGTCTTTGGCAAACCTGTGATGAAATCCATGCCTAGTTTATCCCACTTCCATTCGGTATTGGCAATGGTTGCAACAATCCTGCTGGCTTCGATGTTACGCCTTCACCCTTTGACATACATCACAAACTGCTACATACTCGCAATATCTTTCTTCATTCTGGTCCACCGTAAAGTATTCTTCAAATCCAAATACATCTTGGTATTTCCGGGGTGAATCGAATATGGTGAATCATGTGCCTCTTGCGTAATCAACTTCACGATCTCCGGGTCATTTGGCACATAAACACGGTCCTCAAACCATAGGGTATCGTGCTCATCCTCACGAAATCCCTTAGCTTTTCCTTCGCTCATATTCTCCTTTATAGAGGCAACTTCCTTATCTGCCTTTTGGGCTTCTCTGATTTTGTCCATCAACGTAGACTGAATCTCCAATGTCGCTACATAGCCTCTCGGAACTATTTCCAAACATAGCTCTCGAAGGTCCTCGACTAACTCCTTGGGTATTCCTCCCATTATTAGTGTATTGACGTGGCTCTTACGGCTCAATGCGTCTGCTACAACGTTAGCCTTCCCGGGGTGTTAATGCAATCTCAAATCATAATCCTTAATAAGCTCCAACCATCTCCTCTGTCTGAGATTTAATTCCTTCTGCGTGAAGATGTACTTCAACCTCTTGTGATCCGTGTACACCTCACAATGATTTCCAATGAGAAAATGTCTCTGTGTCTTCAATGCATGCACAACGGCTGCTAACTCCAAATCATGTGTGGCATAATTCAACTCATGAGGCTTTAGCTGTCGTGAAGCATACTGAAACAACACTTCCTTCCTGCATAAGCACTGCTCCAAGTCCTCGGCGTGAAGCGCCGCAATACACCTCATAATCCTTGGTCCGATCTCGCAAAATTAACACCGGTGAGGTAACCAATCTTTTCTTCAACTCCTGAAAACTTGCCTCACAATCCTCAGTCCATATGAACTTGGTATCCATTTTAGCAATTCCGTCATAGGCTTTGCAATCCTTGAGAAATTCTCAATGAATCTTCGGTAGTATCCTGCGAGTCCAAGGAAACTCGGATCTCTCCAACTGTCGTTGGTGCTTCCCATTTGGTTACGGTCTCAACCTTTGTGGGGTCAACTGCTATCCCTTCTCCGGATATAACATGTCCAAGAAATCCAACTTCCTTTAGCCAAAACTCACATTTGCTGAACTTGGCATATAACTGATGTTCCCTTAGTTTCTCCAAAACGAATCGCAAATGTTCCTTATGTTCTTCTTCATTCTTCGAGAAAACCAAAATATCATCTATGAACACCACGATGAACTTATCCAAAAACTCCATAAACACTTTGTTCATCAGGTTCATGAAATAGGCTGGCGCGTTAGTCAGTCCAAATGACATAACGGTATATTCATACAGTCCATATCTCGTGGTAAATGCTGTCTTAGGTATGTCCTGCTCTCGTATCTTCAACTGATGTTACCCTGATCGCAAATCGATTTTGGAAAACACTTTAGCTCCTTGCAACCGATCAAATAGATCATTTATCATTGGTAGTGGGTACTTGTTCTTGATTGTTACTTCATTTAAACCACGATAGTCTACAACCATCCTTAACGATCCGTCCTTCTTCTCTACTAAAAGTACGGGTGATCCCCAAGGCGAAGAACTTGGGCGTATATAACCTTTATCCAATAGCTCCTTAATCTGCTTCTTGATTTCCGCCAAATCCTGTGCGGGCATTCTGTATGGTCTCTTCGATATCGGGCCTGTACCTGGCAAAAGCTCGATCAAAAACTCAATGTCTCTATCCGGTGGCATTCCTGGCAACTCTTCCGGAAACACGTCCGGGTAATCCCTTACCACTGGTACTTCTTCCTGCACAACTCCTGATAAAGAATTTATTTGTGTTCTCCTCGGCTCATGCCGTGGATATCGCATTTTGATTCTCCTCCCTTCTGGGGTGGTAAGCAAAATTGACTTAGTGGCGCAATCTATGTTCCCTCCATACTTTGATAACCAATCCATGCCTAGTATCACATCCAATCCTTGGGATTCCAGAACTATTAGGTCCGAGGGAAAAACATAGTGTCCAATTCTTAATGGCAGTCGATCACACCATATACTAGCCATGTATTCTGCTCCGGGTGAGGTTACTAGCATGGGTGACCTAAGGGCTTGGGTTGGTAATTTGTACTTATCCACAAATCCCTTGATATGTATGAATGCGATGCACCAAAGATCGAAAAGAACAACCGCAGAAAAGACTTAACCAAAAACTTACCGACATCTTGCATCGGGCTGATCTTCAACCTCCTCCACATCAATGTGGTTCACCCGTCCCCTGTTGAAAGGGTTTGGCTTCTTTCGAGCTTCCATTGCCATTTCCATTCTGGCCTTACGGGCATTCATTTGCATAATGCCCAGTCTTATGCACTTAAAGCAAGTGATGTGGCTCAGTCTACCTTGGATGGTGTTGACGGGTTGGTGCGGTTACATCCATTGCTTCCTCCATTCCCGCTCCCATTTTTGGTGCCATTATGGTTGTGCGAATTACCTCCTCCATGGGTATGCCGAAACTGAATTCCTGCTTAGGGGTATAACGGGCTTCATTGGGCTCCAGAGTTATACTTCCCCTGCCCATACTTCCTCTTACGATTCTCAATTTGCTGTTGCTTTCCTTCAATCATGAGGGCACGGTCTACTAACTCCTGGTAGTTATTGAAACTTGCTACCATCAACTGCATGCTTAACTCATCATTCAATCCTTCCAGAAACTTCTCCTGCTTAGCTGCATCTGTAGCAATGTCATCTTGGGCATAACGTGCTAACTTACTAAAATCATCCACATACTGGCCAACAGTCCTTCCTCCTTGGCGTAAATTTCGAAACTCACGCTTCTTCATGGCCATAGCTCCTCCGAGACATGGGCAGTGCGGAAAGCTTGCTGAAACGGATCCCATGTGACAGTGTCTACAGGGTAAGTGGCTGTAAAATTCTCCCACCATGCTGCTACGGGTCCTTCAAGTTGGTGTGCAGCAAACTTCACCTTCTCTCCATCTGTACATCCTGCAGTGGTTAACTCCCTCCCTACCTTACGGAGCCAATCATCTGCTACTATCGGCTCGGTGCTACTGGAAAACACCGGCGGATTCAGCCTTAAGAAACGTGTCAAGTGATCCGTAGGTGGTGGTGGCGGTGGGTTGTTGTTGTTGCCTTGGTTCTGTACCAATGTTTGGATCAAAGTGTTCTGCTGCTGAATCAACTGGGTGATCTCTGGCGGGAAAACAAACCCGGGGTCGCGTCTCGGAGGCATCTGATGGGTTTTAGAAAAGATGAGAAATGAGAATAGAGTGAGGTCTAAGGAGGAACACTACCCAAATGTACATGAGCAAATGCACAAACAATCACTTCATTCAATTCAAACAAAGGGCTTACAACGGTCTAACTATCGCAAAAGTGGGTGAACTAAAATGTTACATGGAGGGAATACTACTAATATGTGGGGGTCATCTATTAATTTGAACCGGTGGAAGACTCCATGATGTCTGCTCCAGCTTCGTCTTCAAAGTCGGGTTCACTTGGATCTGAATCGGTGTAACCGATGATGATGTAGTTGTTTCGGACAGTCAACGTACTTGTCTTCATTCTTGAGCGCCAATTTCTTCTTGAGTTCTTTAATCTCATACTTAAGATCGTTATTGTGTCTTGCTACAGCTACGATCTCGTCCATGTAGTCCTTACGTGTAGACTTTAGCTCTTCTTCAAGTTCGATGATCCTTCCCTTTGCATCCTTCAATTCGATCATATCATTGCACATCTAGTTCTCCTGGCGCCGAATGTGCTTTGGTTTAACTCTGGATGAAAGCTGCAATGGATCTATCCTTCTTGGTGCCGACTATCTCCCATTGTTCATCTCTGCGTCCACAAATCGATAGATGGTGTCCTTGAGGTCTTCTTGGTAAACTTCTCCAATGCGTCCCATGGTGATATGAGCTGCCATGCTCTTTCCTAGACTCGAGGTTGGTGCAATGAAAATACTATCTATAGGCTTGGTGATTGGGGCGAATGTCCTTCCCGAGCGTGAGCTTGAATCTTCCAGCGCTCTTCTTCAGGCAGAGTGGCGTTGAAAGTTCCGGTGAAGCTTGGTAGTCCAATGTTCAGGTACTTGGTGACTTCCTTCAAGTGAAATCCAAAAGGGGTGCCTTCATCTGGTTGGGCGTACTTGATGTTCGTGTCGTTCATCCTAAAGAGTAGAAAATATGAGGAGTTAGAAAATGTGAAGAGAGTAGTGATCTATGGCTTTAACTTAGTGGTCGTGTCCTACAGTCAGCGTGTGCTCTGATACCATCTCTGTAGCGACCCGACCCGAATGGATAAAGTCTCTGTGATCAGGCGTCATCCCTGGATCAGTAATAGTGACGCCACACAGTACTTCGAAGGATTTATAACAGAGTAGCAATCACACACTTATTACATCGTTGCCCCAAAAGAGGACTTATTACAATAAATATAGCTTAAGGCCATCTAATAACGATAACAGCGGAAGACTTGGAAGATAAGTGAGTCCATCAACTCCATCGGCATCACTGAGTATAGAACCACGACCTAAAGCACCTTACTCGTCGTCTGAAAAGTCTGCAACATGAAAAGTTGCAGCCCGAAACGGGTCAAGACATGGAATATCTGCAATGTAACACATAGAGAGTAATGAAGGAATAAGCCTATACTACATGCATATATGGCTGGTGCAAAAGCTCTCTGATTACAGCTTTTGCATAAAGCCGCTTTTTCCCTACCGCAAAGGAATAAATTTGTTAACTATCATGGTGGTTGTTAAACATTGAGAATGGTTGACAAAGACATCCTCAATCCCAATTAAAAGTACTCATTAAAAACCCAACAATATTAATTAGAGTAACATGTTGAGATTCAAATGATATTCAAGTACTAGATACTCAAGATGTCCATAACCGGGGACACGGCTAATCATGATTAGTTTATACACTCTGCAGAGGTTTGCGCACTTTTCCCCACAAGACTCGATCGCCTCCGTTTGGTTTCTCGCACTACATGGTGTTTGAGAGACGGATGACCGAGACATAGTCTTTCAGAAGCGCTTAGCACCTTACTTGTGGGTAGACCGTACCAACCTACAACCCTTACATCTGCTAGTCTACCCGTAAGAGTTCGCACAACTTACTCAACTATGCCAGAGCCCATAATGGCTTGTGGCTGCACACGGAAGTTACTAGCATGAATGACCTTATGATCCCTTTGAGCCTGGGTGGCGGTCCGAAGAAAACAAAGTAGTCCCGATGGAAACCAGGAGCCTCAATCCACCCAGATGAGTGTTTAAGTTGCCACCTTAAATAAACCATTAATTTAACAATCTCACATCTGTCATGGATACACTCACCCAATCCACGTCTACCAGCATAGGATAGCATAATAAGCAAACATAGAAGTAACTCCCAAGGTTTCATAAGTAAAACAGGTAATAGGTACTACCTCATCTACTTCCCATCCCACAATTTATTTAGATCCTAATCATGCAAGTGTTTGAGGATGGATCTAATGCATAAAAACTGGGTATGAGAAGAGTATGATCAAAATGTTACTTGCCTTGCTGATGATTCGCGAAACCTAGAGATTCGAAGTAACAAGCGGCGCACTCCGGGTGATCTATCGCAGACAAACAACAAGCATACAATAAGTACTCATCTAATGCACAGGTAAATCTCGAATAAAAGATCTAACCAGAAAGTTCAACTTAAGAACCCTGGTTGCAAAAGAAAATGAATCAAACAAAACAACGGAAAACATCCGGCGGAAGAAAACAACTCGGTTCTAGCAAGTTGAAACTAGGTCAAATTTTACAGTAGCAAAACTTTGTTTAAGTTGATTAGTCGGAACGACGGTTTCGAAACGAAACTCCAGGCGCTTGAATCACCTGATTCCGATAAACGAGCGAGAAGATAAACTAGAACGAAGATCGGATCTGAAATCGAGATCGAAAAATAGCGGAATAAATCCGTTAAAGAAAAATGACGAACGGTTAAACGAACGGACGTTCGTTAACCGGGAATAACCGGTGATCACGTTCGTTAAGACGAACGGTCCGGCGAACGTTCGCTAAACAACAAAACCGAAAAAAATAAAACCGATCTAGAGTTTAAAAAAAAACCGAACAACGGTCGAAGAAAACTGAAACGGTTTTTATAAAGAAAAAAACCAAACCGAGGGGAGGGTGGCGCGGCGCGGCTACCTCGACGAGGTGGGGCTCAGCGGGCGGCGGCTAGGGCGGCGGGCGGCCACGGCGGGCGGGCGGTGGCTCCGGTGGCGGCTGGCGGGCGGCGGCAAGGCTATGGGCGCCCGGCTGAGGAGAGGCGGCGGCGGCTGCGGGTTGGGGAGGAGAGGGGAGGTGAGGGGTATATAAAGGGGGAGTAGCTTGGGGAGGGCAAGCAAAGGAGGAGGAGGAGGAGTCCTCCTCGACTCGGCCGGGCGGCGGCGGCCAAGGCTGTGTGTGAGGAGGGCGGTCTCGGCTGGGCCCTTGGCCCAGCTGCAAGGCCAAGATTTTTTTTTATAAATAAAATCACGCAGAAAACGAATAAAATAAAAACTAAACGAACTCCAAAATTTACAAAGTAATTTTCCCCGACTCCTCAAAACGAGTCGAACAAAATGAACTTTTACTCGGGGCCTAAAATGCAATTTTCAAAAACACGCATTTTTCCCTAAGGCGAATAAAAAGTGAAAACTCCGAAATAAAATCTTATTTGATTTTTTTATAAATCTTCATTATTTCTTTATTTTGGGAAAGTCATTTTATTCCCTCTCTCATATTTTGATAGTAGAAATAATGGAAGATAAAATAAATAAAATCAAATGATCCTATTTTCAAAATTTGAGAAAACTCAAATATGAAAATAACGAAATCTCCAACTCTCTCCGAGGGTCCTTGAGTTGCGTTAAATTTCTAGGATCGGCAAAATGCAAGAAAATATGTAATGCATGATGACTTAATGTATAACATTCCAAATTGAAAATTTGGGATGTTACAGTCTCCTACTGGATTGATACCTTGGTTCTCAAAAACTGAGGGAAATACTTACGCTACTGTGCTGCATCATCCTCTCCTCTTCGGGGAAAACCAACGCAAGCTCAAGACGTAGCAAGAAGGATTTCTTGCGCCGTTGCCGGGGAGGCTCACGCAAGCAAGTCAACATACCAAGTTCCCATCACAATCCCTATCTCTCGCATTACATTATTTGCCATTTGCCTCTCGTTTTCCTCTCCCCCACTTCACCCTTGCCGTTTTATTCGCCCTCTCTTTCCCAATCTCCTCCTCTCTTTCTCGCTTGCCTTTTTCTCTTTGCCTTTTGTTTGCTCGTGTGTTAGTTTACTTGTTTGTCGCGATGGCCTTACCTAAATCTGGTGATCTTCACCTTAAAAGGCTAGAGGAGATCGAAAACAAAGTTAGAAAGTTTATGGTTTTGCAATTTGAGCATAATAACTTCTTTAGAAATGAGCTTAAGGAACAAAAGAGTTTTATGAGTTATATGAATAAAGAGCTCGATGATATGTCCAAAGAATTTGATGGTATAAGAGCCCAAATTGCTCGTCTTGAAAAGATGACCGCTGAAATTTCGGATATGCAAGCCACCTTAGTCAATAAGATGATAAGATGACCGCTAAACCGAATTCCTACGAAAATCAAGATGAAGATCTAAAAGTTATTGATGTGTCCCCTATTAAATCTTTGTTTTGCAATATGAATCTTGATGAAACTGAATATGATCTTCCTTTACCTAGAAGGTGTTCTAAGAATTCGGAGTTTCTAGATCTTGATGATGAAATTGATAAAAGTAGGATTGAAATAAATAAAAACTGAGACGTTGCTAAACCCAGTATTTTGGATCTCAAGGAATTTAATTATGAAAATTGCTCTTTGATTGGTTCTATTTCCTTGTTGCAATCCGTGCTAGATTCTCCTCATGCTTATAGTCAAAATAAGGCCTTTACCGAACACATTGTTGATGCCTTGATGCAATCTTATGAAGAAAAACTTGAGTTGAAAGTTTCTATCCCTAGAAAACTCTATGATGAGTGGGAACCTACCATTAAAATTAAAATTAAAGATTATGAGTTTCATGCTTTGTGTGATTTGGGTGCTAGTGTCTCTACTATTCCCAAAACTTTATGTGATTTGCTAGATTTCCGTGATTTTGATGATTGCTCTCTAAACTTGCATCTTGCGGATTCCACTATTAAAAAGCCTATGGGAAGAATTAATGATGTTCTTATTGTTGCAAATAGGAATTATGTGCCCGTAGATTTTATCGTTCTTGATATAGATTGCAATCCTTCATGTCCTATTATTCTTGGTAGACCTTTCCTTAGAACGATTGGTGCAATTATTGATATGAAGGAAGGAAACATTAGATTCCAATTTCCTTAAAGAAGGGTATGGAACACTTCCCTAGAAAGAAAATAAAATTACCATATGAATCTATCATGAGAGCCACTTATGGATTGCCTACCAAAGATGGCAATACCTAGATCTATCCTTGCTTTTATGCCTAGCTAGGGGCTTAAACGATAGCGCTTGTTGGGAGGCAACCCAATTTTATTTTGTGTTTTTTGTTTTTGCTTCTGTTTAGGAATAAATAATCCATCTAGCCTCTGTTTAGATGTGGTTTTATGTTTTAACTAGACCATGATGGCGCGCGTTGCTGCACCCGCCAATTTTATGATAGAATGATGAAATATCATGTAATTTTTTTAAATTTAAAATATAGAAATTAAACTTGCATGAACTAACCCGTATATTAGACAATGGTAAAAAATGTAATATTGCGATTGCCTCGGGAAATAGAATTAGTCAAGTGATTGCTCTAGCTTTTAAATGAATAGTGTCTATGAAAGATATCTTGGAAACAAAAACATGAATAAGTAACATAGGTTTAGAGAACATACATGATAGTCAATAGCACAATTGGTAAGATAAATTAACCGGGCAAACTTTTACATTTAATTAATCGATGAGACAAATCTTTTATCGTTGTTTAAAAAATAGTGTCACTTCCCCTAAAAAAGAATTAGCGATGCTTGATTGCCATATTGGTAGACCTTCTCATTGTTGCCATGCGCACGTGAGGGAGTTAGGCAGTGGGGCATCAATGTTGTGTGGCGCTGCGACGCCAACACGAGCAACAATTTTTTTTAAAAACCACCGTCTATTGCAAAATGTTTTGGGGAATACATATAATAGGTGGTGGAGATGTTAGCCAGCCAAGATGGCCCGCCCACAAAGAAGACACGACTTTCACAAGATTGTGAGCCTCAACACTACTATCAAAGGCAGAAGATAATGCCCCGCTCACACGTAGCTACCTAATTTTTTATTTGAGAAACAACTTTTTTTAGCAAAATTTAGCAAACAGCTACTTACGTTTGTGTTTCATATACACTTTGTATGCTTAATCTAGTCCACCGGCACAATAAACAATCCAGGCCCAATCAACCACAGGTGAAGTAGATAGTTCTGTGGAGCAGCAGCCCAAGAGATAGACACGACTTTCACAAGATTGTGAGCCTCAACATTACTATCAAAGGCAGAAGATAATGCCCCGCTCACACGTAGCTACCTAATTTTTTATTTGAGAAACAACTTTTTTTAGCAAAATTTAGGAAACAGCTACTTACGTTTGTGTTTCATATACACTTTGTATGCTTAAGCTAGTCCACCGGCCCAAGAAACAATCCAGGCCCAATCAATCACAGGTGAAGTAGATAGTTCCGTGGAGCAGCAGCCCAAGAGATATCCAGGCAGGCGATCGTACGGCTAGCAACGCCAAAGCTTTGTGAAGGCTTCCAGCTCGCCCTATTATACTGTTTAGTAATTAGTGTTTGTGCCAAGCTAGACCTATTGGATCTTCTTGGATGATAGTTATTTGATCTTGCTGTAATTTCCAGAAACTTTGCGCTCAGTGCGCGAATTATTAAAAATCACCAGAACGTGATAAAATACTGATTCCAATTGCTTCTGATCAATAAACAAATTGTCCAGGTCGTCTATGTTTGGTAGAATTTTTTGGGCTCCAGAAGTTTGCGTTAGTTACAGATTACTACAGACTGTTCTTTTTTTGACAGATTCTGTTTTGCGTGTGTTGTTTGCTTATTTTGATGAATCTATGGCTAATAAAATAGTTTATAATCCATAGATAAGTTGGAATACAGTAGGTTTAACACCAATATAAATAAAGAATTAGTTCATTACAGTATATTAAAGTAGTCTTTTGTTTTCTTTCTCTAACGGAGCTCACGAGATTTCTATTGAGTTTTGTGTTGTGAAGTTTTCAAGTTTTGGGTGAATTCTTTTGATGGATTATGGAACAAGGAGTGGCAAGAGCCTAAACTTGGGGATTCCCATGGGACCCCCAAGATAATCCAAGGACACCAAAAAGTCAATGCTTGGGGATGCCGGAAGGCATCCCCTCTTTAAATCCACTTCCGTCGGTAATTTACTTGGAGCTATATTTTTATTCACCACATGATATGTGTTTTGCTTGGAGCGTCTTGTATTATTTGTGTCTTTGCTTGTTAGTCTACCACAATCATCCTTGTTGTACACACCTTTTGAGAGAGCCATACATGAATTGGAATTTGATAGAATACTCTATGTGCTTCACTTATATCTTTTGAGCTTGATAGTTTTTGCTCATAGTGCTTCACTTATATCTTTTGAGCATGATAATTTTTGCTCTAGTGCTTCACTTAGATCTTTTAGAGCACGGTGGTGGATTTGTTTTAAAGAAATTTGATCTCTCATGCTTCACTTAGATTATTTTGAGAGTCGTTAATAGCATGGTAATTTGCTTAATGTTAATATACTTGGTATTCAAGATATGTGAAACTTTCTTTTGAGTGCGTTGAATACTAAGATAAGTTTGATGCTTGATAATTGTTTTGTGATATGAAGATGGTGATATTAGAGTAATGCTAGTTGAGTAGTTGTGAATTTAAAGAATACTTGTGTTGAAGTTTGTGATTCCTGTAGCATGCGCATTATGGTGAACCGTTATGTGATGAACCCGGAGCATGATTTATTTATTGATTGTCTTCCTTATGAGTGGCGGTCGGGGAAGAGCGATGGTCTTTTCCTACCAATCTATCCCCCTAGGAGCATGCACGTAATACTTTTCTTTGATAACTTCTAGATTTTTGCAATAACTATATGAGTTTTTTATGACTAATGTTGAGTCCATGGATTATACGCACTTTTTCTCATCCTTCCACCATTGCTAGCCTCTCTAATACCGCGCACTTTTCGCCGGTATCATACACCCACCATATACCTTCCTCAAAACATCCACCATACCTACCTATCATGGCATTTCCATAGCCATTCCGAGATATATTGCCATGCAACTTTCCACCGTTCCGTTTATTATGACACGCTCCATCATTGTCATATTGCTAGCATGATCATGTAGTTGACATTGTATTTGTGGCAAAGCCACCGTTCATAATTCTTTCATACATGTCACTCATGTTTCATTGCATATCCCGGTACATCACGGAGGCATTCATATAGATTCATATTTTGTTCTAAGTATCGAGTTGTAATTGTTGAGTTGTAAGAAAAATAAAAGTGTGATGATCATCATTATTAGAACATTGTCCCAAGTGAGGAAAGGATGATGGAGACTATGATTCCCCCCAAAGTCGGGATGAGTCTCCGGACAAATAAAAAAAAGAGGCCATAAAAAAGGAGAAAAGGCCCAAATAAAAAAATGAGAGAAAAAGAGAGAAGGGACAATGTTACTATCCTTTTACCACACTTGTGCTTCAAAGTAGCACCATGATCTTCATGATAGAGAGTCTCTCATTTTGTCACTTTCATATACTAGTGGGAATTTTTCATTATAGAACTTGGCTTGTATATTCCAATGATGGGCTTCCTCAAATGCCCTAGGTCTTCGTGAGCAAGCGAGTTGGATGCACACCCACTTAGTTTCTATTGTTGAGCTTTCATATACTTATAGCTCTAGTGCATCCGTTGCATGGCAATCCCTACTCACTCACATTGATATCTATTGATGGGCATCTCCATAGCCCATTGATACGGCTAGTTGATGGGAGACCATCTTCCCTCTTTTTGTCTTCTCCACAACCACCATTCTATTCCACATATAGTTCTATATACATGGCTCATGCTCATGTATTGCGTGAAGATTAAAAAAGTTCTCAAAATGTTAAAGTATGAAACAATTGCTTGGCTTGTCATCGGGGTTGTGCATGATTTAAATACTTTGTGTAGGGAAGATGGATCATAGCCAGGCCATATGATTTTCTAGGGATAACTTTCTTTGGCCATGTTATTTTGAGAAGACATAATTGCTTAGTTAGTATGCTTGAAGTATTATTATTCTTTATGTCAATATGAAATTTTGTCTTGAATCTTTCGGATCTGAATATTCATATCATGATTAAGAAGATTTACATTGAAATTATACCAAAGTATCACTCCGCATCAAAAATTCTCTTCTTATCATTTACCTACTCGAGGACGAGCAGGAATTAAGCTTGGGGATGCCTGATGCGTCTCCAACGTATCTATAATTTTTGATTGCTCCATGCTACTTTATCTACTGTTTTGGACTATATTGGGCTTTATTTTCCACTTTTATATTATTTTTGGGACTAACCTACTAACCGGAGGCCCAGCCTGTAATTGCTGTTTTTTGCCTATTTCAGTGTTTCAAGAAAGCAGAATATCAAACGGAGTCCAAACGGAATGAAACCTTGAGGAACGTGATTTTCTCACGAACGTGATCCGGAGACTTGGACCCTATTCCAAGAAGTGCCGAGGCGGTCACGAGGTGGATGGCGCGCCTCGGCGCGCTTCTACCTCGTGGCCCCCTGACGCTCCACCGACGTACTCCTTCCTCCTATATATACCTACGTACCCCAAACGATCAGAACAGGAGCCAAAAACCTAATTCCACCGCCGCAACTTCCTGTATCCACGAGATCCCATCTTGGGGCATGTTCCGGAGCTCCGCCGGAGGGGGCATCCACCATGGAGGGCTTGTACATCAACACCATAGCCCCTCCGATGAAGTGTGAGTAGTTTACTTCAGACCTTTGGGTCCATAGCTAGTAGCTAGATGGCTTCTTCTCTCTTTTTGGACCTCAATACAATGTTCTCCCCCTCTCTCGTGGAGATCTATTTGATGTAATCTTCTTTTTGCGGTGTGTTTGTTGAGATCGATGAATTGTGGGTTTATGATCCAAAGATTATCTATGGAAAATATTTGATTCTTCTCTGAATTCTTTTATGTATGATTGAGTTATCTTTGCAAGTCTCTTCGAATTATTCGTTTGGTTTGGCCAACTAGATTGGTCGTTCTTGCAATGGGAGAAGTGCTTAGCTTTGGGTTCAATCTTGCGGTGTCCTTACCCAGTGACAGAAAGGGTTGCAAGGCACGTATTGTATTGTTGCCATCGAGGATAACGAGATGGGGTTTTTATCATATTGGATGAATTTATCCCTCTACATCATGTCATCTTGCTCAAGAATTACTCTGCTTTTAACTTAATACTCTAGATGCATGCTGGGTATCGCTCGATGAATGGAGTAATAGTAGTAGATGCAGAATCGTTTCGATCTACTTGTCTCGGACGTGATGCCTATATACATGATCATTGCCTATATATACTCATAACTATGCTCAATTCTGTCAATTGCTCAACAGTAATTTGTTCACCCATCGTAAAAAATCTATGCTCTTGAGAGAAGCCACTAGTGAAACCTATGGCCCCCGGTTCTATTCTCATCATATCAATCTCTATCACTTTATTTACTTGCTTTGTTTTTACTTTGCCTTTTACTTTTTACTTTGCATCTTTATACAAAAAATACCAAAAATATTATCTCTATCAGATATCACTCTCGTAAGTGACCGTGAAGGGATTGACAACCCCTAATCGCGTTGGTTGCGAGTAGCTATCGTTTTGTGCAGGTACGAGGGACTTGTGTGTGGTCTCCTACTTGATTGATACCTTGATTCTCAAAAACCGAGGGAAATACTTACGCTACTGTGCTGCATCATCCTCTCCTCTTCGGGGAAAACCAACGCAAGCTCAAGACGTAGCAAAGCACGAGAGTTTAATTCTTTCTACAAAAGATATGCCCATGCTCTAACAATTATAAGTGAAGCAAAAGAGCATTCTACAAATGGCAGTTGTCTAAGTAAAGAGAAACAGGCAATCCAAACTTCAAATGATATAAGTGAAGCACATGAAGGATTCTATAAAGCCATACTCAAAAGATATAAGTAAAGTGCAAAGAGTATTCTATAAATCAACCAAGGACCATCTCATACCAGCATGGTGAATAAAAGAAAAAGTGAAAACTAAATGGAAAAAACGCTCCAAGATTTGCACATATCGCATGAACGAAACGAATCCGAAAACATACCGATATTTGTTGAAGAAAGAGGGGATGCCTTCCGGGGCATCCCCAAGCTTAGACGCTTGAGTCTCCTTGAATATTTACTTGGGGTTCCTCGGGCATCCTCAAGATTGAGCTCTTTCCTCTGTTCCTTCTTCTCACATCGAGATCTTCTCGATCATCGAACACTTCATCCACACAAAACTCCAACAGAAAACTCGGTAAGATCCGTTAGTATAATAAAGCAAATCACTACTCTAAGTAATGTTGCACACCAATTCATATTTTGATTTTGCATTGTGTCTGCTGTAATATAACTTTTTCATGGCTTAATCCACTGATATAAATCAATAGTTTCATCAAAACAAGCAAACTATGCATCAAAAACAGAATCTGTCTAAAATAGAACAGTCTGTAATAATCTGAACATTCACCTTACTTATTATACTTGAAAAATTCTGACAAAATTAGGAAAAATTAAACAATTTGTACAGAAATACAGTGCAAAAAGGATCAGAACCATTTGACATTCCTGTAAAAAATTAAAATTCACGCACTACAGCCAAAGTTTCTGTCCTGCACCGTACAAACCAACAAGCATTGTAAACATCCTAAAGGCAAACCTTGGCACGTTATTTTTATAATAAAATGGAATTGTACAAGGGGATAATTATTTTTGTTGAAAAGTTTCTGTAATCAAGATTCACAAAGTTTCCATGAGCATGAACAAAGTTCAAGGCTATCTCCCACTTCAACAATGCTTGTCCTTCTCACTTTCGCTTTTCTTTTTGAAGAATTTTTTTGGGTTCCCCTCTTTATTTTTGTTGTTTTTAAACTATATGAAAGCACTCAACAGAAATAAATGACTCTCTAAAACTTCCGGGTTGTCTCCCTGGCAGCGCTTTCTTTAAAGCCATTAAGATAGGCGTATAGTGCTCAAGTAATGAATACACCCAGATCCCAAGGTATATCAAAGCCAATTTTAATTAGCAATGATTTGTAATTTAGTAGTGAGCACAAAGCAACATATATCATGTAACAACAGAGTCTAACTCTCTTCCTATGCATCAGCATGACATAAAAGAATAATTCATGCACACAAAGTAAAGGCCAATGCATAGTATAAACAGTTTCTTGCAATTTTATCGTGTTGGAAACATAGAGAGGTGGAGATATAGTTCCTCTCTCATAATAATTGCAAGTAGGAGCAGAAAAGCACATGCATATTATATCTATCAAAATCATCATGTGTAGTAGTAAAAGGCAACCCATCAATATAATCCTTAATAAGTGCAAACTTCTCCGATATAGTATAATCGGGAGAATTCAAAAAGATAATAGGACTATCATGCGTGGGTGCAATAGCAACAATTTCATGTTTAACATAAGGAACTATAGCAAGTTCATTTCCATAAGCATAATTCATATTGGCATCTTGGCCATAATCATAGAAAGCATCATCAAAAAGGGATATTCAAGAGAATTAATGGGATCATAATAGTCATCATAGCAATCATCCTTCAGTAAGCACGAAGGGGAATTAAACAATGTATGAGTTGAAGGGTTACTCTCATTAGAAGGTGGGCACGGGTGATCAATACGCTCTTCCTCCTTTTGTTCTTCGCTCTCCTCCTCATCTTTTTCATCCAATGAGCTCACAGTTTCATCAATTTCTTCTTCCATAGATTCCTGCAAAATATTAATCTCTTCTTGGACAGCGGAGACTTTCTCAATAAGTGCATTAATATCGGAATTGTATTCATAATTCTCATATCAATATTTGAGGATAGCTAAATTTTCAGATCTATAAACAGGATCATCAAAATCTTCAAACTCTTTACACATAGATTCAATTTCATAAGCACCCATAAAAGCAACAAATTCTTCTATTTGTTCCACATCATAGTAATCATATATACCATTAGCATAAGAAGCTAAGGTTTTATTATCATTAAATTTGCATGAAAAGGGAAGGTGTGGAGCCTTCATCCTAGAGCAACAAGTATAATCATAACTCATGTATAGTTGCCAAGCATACCACTTCAATATATGAATTTGATCCCATAATAGTTTCCCTTTTTGTGTTAAGCGATTATCCCTAAAGTATTCATGTTGATCCAACGTTACTCCCATTACATAATTGAATGGGGTTTTCTCAGGATTATTAAAGTAGTACGTAATATCTGTCACATAAGGAGCATCGAGGGTTTTAGGAGGTTCCTCATCTCCATGAGTAGCAAGTACACCTAATTTTTTTTGTATTTCGTGTTCCATATCCATAACTAAAGATAGAGAACAACTAAGAACAACAAATAAAAATTACTTAGTGATAAAGCAAACAAGCACACATGAGAATATTCACCCCACGCTATAACTCCCCGGCAACGGCGCCACAAAAAGGTCTTGATAACCCACAAGTATAGGGGATCAATTGTAGCCTCTATCGATAAGTAAGAGTGTCGAACCCAACGAGGAGCTAAAGGTAGAACAAATATTCCCTCAAGTTCTATCGACCATTGATACAACTCCGTGCACGCTTGACGTTCGCTTTACCGGAAACAAGTATGAAACTAGAAGTACTTTGTAGGTGTTGTTGGATAGGTTTGCAAGAAAGTAAAGAGCGAGTAAATAAAAGCTAGGGGCTGTTTAGATGAAGACACAACTAAATTAGTAAAGAGCTTGTTGTCACAAGAAAGTTATTTGTCCCTAGGCAATCGATAACTAGACCGGTAATCATTATTGCAAATTTATTTGAGGGAGAGGCATAAGCTAACATACTTTCTCTACTTGGATCATATGCACTTATGATTGGAACTCTAGCAAGCTTCCGCAACTACTAAAGATCATTAAGGTAAAACCCAACCATAGCATTAAAGCATCAAGTCCCCTTTATCCCATACGCAAACAACCTACTTACTCGGGTCTGTGCTTCTGCCACTCACGCCACCCACCATAAGCAAATCATGAACATATTGCAAACCCTATCGTGGAGATCCCTCACGCTTGCGCGACACGGAGAGCACCATAGGACATCACCGATAATAAAACATGCAACTCAAACCAATCTTGATCATCAAATAGCCATTAGGAAAAAACGGATCTACTCAAACATCATAGGATAGCCATACATCATTGGGAAATAATATATAGCGTTGAGCACCATGTTTAAGTAGAGATTACAGCGGGTAAAAGAGAGGTTACACCGCTGCATAGAGGGGGGAAGAGTTGGTGATGATGGCGGTGAAGTTGTTGGTGAAGATGGCGGTGATGATGATGGCCCCGGCAGCGCTCCGGCTCCACCAGAAGCAAGGGGGAGAGGGGCCCCCTTCTTGTTCTTCTTCTTCTTCTTCCTTGACCTCCTCCCTAGATGGGAGAAGGGTTTCCCCTCTGGTCCTTGGCTCCCATGGCGTGGGAGGGGCGAGAGCCCCTCCGAGATTTGATCTATCACTCTGTTTCTCTCTGTTTTTGTGTGCTGTCCTGGTCCCCTTTCACCGTTTTGTATATATATGGAGATCTGTAACTCCGATTGGACTGAAACCTTCGCCGTGATTTTTTACCAAAAATTAGCTTTCTTGCGGCCAAAGAAGGGCGTCAACCGCCTTACAGGTGGGTCACGAGGGTCAGGGGCGCGCCCTAGCGGTGGGGGCGCGCCCCCCTACCTCGTGCCCACCTTGGACACTGGTTCGCGTTGTTTTTTCTTCCAGATTTTCCAAAAATTCCAAAAATACGCTCCGTCCGTTTTTACCCCGTTTGGACTCCGTTTGATATGGATACTCTGCGAAACCAAAAACATGCAATGCATGTGAACCGCACTGGCCTTTGGATCAATATGTTAGTCCCAAAAATAGTATAAAAAGTTGCCAAAAAGTATATGGAAGTTGTAAAATATTGGCATGGAACAATAAAAAATTATAGATACGACGGAGACGTATCATACAGCCCATACCTGGTGGTAAAGGCCGTCTTAGGTATATCCTGCTCTTGAATCTTCAACTGGTGGTATCCTGATCGCAAATCAATCTTGGAAAATACCTTATCTCCTTGCAATTTGTCAAACAAATCGTTGATCATCGGCAACGGGTACTTGTTCTTAATAGTCACTTCATTCAATCCTCGATAATCAATAACCATCCTCAGTGATCCATCCTTCTTCTGTTGGGGAACGTAGTAATTTCAAAAAATTTCTTACGCACACGCAAGGATCATGGTGATGCATAGCAACGAGAGGGAAGAGTATTGTCCACGTACCCTCGTAGACCGTAAGCGGAAACGTTATAACAACGCGGTTGATGTAGTCGTACGTCTTCACGATCCGACCGATCCAAGTACCGAACGTACGGCACCTCCGAGTTCAGCACACGTTCAGCTCGATGATGATCCCCGGGCTCCGATCCAGCAAAGCGTCGGGGAGGATGAGTTCCACAAGACGACGGCGTGGTGACGATGATGATGTTCTACCGCAGAAGCTTCGCCTAAACTCATGACGATATGACCGAGGTGGAATATGGTGGAGGGGCACCGACACGGCTAAGGAACGATCACGTAGATCAACTTGTGTGTCATGGGGTGCCCCCTGCCCGTGATATAAAGGAGCAAGGGGAGGAGGCCGGCCCTAGGAGGCGCGCCAAGTGTGGAGTCCTACTAGGACTCCCTAGTCCTAATAGGATTCCACCTCCCTTGTTGGAGATGGAGAAGGGTAAAGAGGGCGAGAGGAATAAGGAAAAGGGGGCTGCGCCCCTTGTCCAAGTCGGACCAGAGGGGGGGCGCAGGCCTCCTTCCTTTTGGCCTCTCTCCTCTATTCCCGTATGGCCCAATAAGGCCCATATACTCCCCGGCGAATTCCCGTAACTCTCCGGTACTCCGAAAAATACCCGAATCACTCGGAACCTTTCCGAACTCCGAATATAGTCGTCCAATATATCGATCTTTACGTCTCGACCATTTCGAGACTCCTCGTCATGTCCCCGATCTCATCCGGGACTCCGAACTCCTTCGGTATATCAAAACTCATAAACTCATAATATAAGCATCGCCGAAACCTTAGCGTGCGGACCCTACGGGTTCGAGAACTATGTAGACATGACCTAGAACTATTCTCGGTCAATAACTAATAGCGGAACCTGGATGCCCATATTGGCTCCTACATATTCTACGAAGATCTTTATCGGTCAAACCGCATAACAACATACTTTGTTCACTTTGTCATCGGTATGTTACTTGCCCGAGATTCGATCGTCGGTATCCAATACCTGGTTTAATCTCGTTACCGGCAAGTCTCTTTACTCGTTACATAATGCATCATCCCGCAACTAACTCATTATTCACATTGCTTGCAAGGCTTATAGTGATGTGCATTACCGAGAGGGCCCAGAGATACCTCTCCGACAATCGGAGTGACAAAACCTAATCTCGAAATACGCCAACCCAACATGTACTTTTGGAGACACCTGTAGTACTCCTTTATAATCACCCGATTACGTTGTGACGTTTGGTAGCACCAAAGTGTTCCTCCGTAAGCGGAGTTGCATAATCTCATAGTTACAGGAACATGTATAGGTCATGAAGAAAGCAATAGCAATATACTAAACGGTCAAGTGCTAGGCTAACGGAATGGGTCATGTCAATCACATCGTTCTCCTAATGATATGATCCCATTAATCAAATAACAACACATGTCTATGGTTAGGAAACATAACCATCTTTGATTAATGAGCTAGTCAAGTAGAGGCATACTAGTGACTATATGTTTGTCTATGTATTCACACATCTATCATGTTTCCGGTTAATACAATTCTAGCATGAATAATAAACATTTATCATGAAATTAGGAAATAAATAATAACTTTATTATTGCCTCTAGGGCATATTTCCTTGATCTCCCACTTGCACTAGAGTCAATAATTTAGTTCACATCATCATGTGATTCAACACTAATATTCACATCGTATGTGATTAACACCCATAGTTCACATCGTCATGCGACCAACACCCAAAGGGTTTACTAGAGTCAATAATCTAGTTCACATCGCTATGTGATTAACACCCAAAGAGTACTAAGGTATGATCATGTTTTGCTCGTGAGAGAAGCTTAGTCAACGGGTCTGTCACATTCAGAGCCGTATGTATTTTGCAAATATTCTATGTCTACAATGCTCTGCACGGAGCTACTCTAGCTAATTGCTCCCACTTTCAATATGTATCTATATCGAGACTTAGAGTCATCTGGATCAGTGTAAAAGTTTGCACCGATGTAAATTTTACAACGAACTCTTTTATCACCTCCATAATCGAGAAATATTTCCTTAGTCCTCACTAAGGATGTTCTTGACCAATGTCCAGTGATCTACTCCTAGATCACTATTGTACTCCCTTTCCAAATTCAGAGCAAGGTATACAATAGAGTGCGGTACATAGCATAGCATACTTTATAGAACCTATGACTGAGGCATAGGGAATGACTTTCATTCTCTTTTCTATTTTCTCGCCGTGGTCGGGATTTGAGTCTTACTCAATTTCACACCTTTGCAACATGTGCAAGAACTTTTCTTTGACTGTTCCATTTTGAACTACTTCAAAATCTTGACAAGGTATGTACTTATTGTAAAAACTTATCAAGCGTCTTGATCTATCTCAATAGATCTTGATGCTCAATATGTAAGTAGCTTTACTGAGATCTTTCTTTTAAAGAACTCCTTTCAAATACTCATTTATGCTTTCCAGAAAAATTATACATCATTTCTGATCAACAATATGTTACTCACATATATTTATCAGAAAGGTGGTAGTGCTCCCACTCACTTTATTGTAAATACAGGCTTCACCGCAAGTCTGTATAGAACTATATGCTTTGATCAACTTATCAAAGCGTATATTCCAACTCTGAGATGCTTGCACTAGTCCATAGATGGATCGCTGGAGTTTACACATTTTGTTAGCACCTTTAGGATTGACAAAACCTTCTGGTTGCATCATATACAACTCTTCTTTAATAAATCCATTTAAAGAATGTAGTTTTGACATCATTTGCCAGATTTCATAAAATGTGGCAATTGCTAACATGATTCAGACAGACTTAAGCATCGCTACAGTTGAGAAAATCTCATTGTAGTCAAAACCTTTTGCGACAAGTTGAGCTTTGTAGATAGTAACACTACTATCAGCGTCTGTCTTCCTCTTGAAGATCCATTTATTTTCTATGACTTGCCGATCATCTGGCAAATCAATCAAAGTCCACACTTTGTTCTCATACATGGATCCCATCTCAGATTTGATGGTCTCAAACCATTTCGCGGAATTTGGGCTCATCATCGCTTCCTCATAGTTTGTAGGTTTATCATGGTCTAGTAACATGATTTCCAGAATAGGATTACCGTACCACTTTGGTGCGGATCTTAATCTGAAAGATCTACAAAGTTCGGTAGTAACTTGATCTGAAGCTTCATGATCATTATCATTAGCTTCCTCATTAATTGGTGTAGGAATCACTAGAAATGATTTCTATGATGAACTACTTTCCAATTCGGGAGAAGGTACAAATTACCTTATCAAGCTCTACTTTCCTCCCACTCACTTCTTTCGAGAGAAACTCCTTCTCTAGAAAGGATCCATCTTAGCAACGAATAACTTGCCTTCGGATCTGTGATAGAAGGTGTACCCAATAGTTTCCTTTGGGTATTCTATGAAGACGCACTTCTCCGATTTGGGTTCGAGCTTATCAGGTTGAAAACCTTTTTCATATAAGCATCGCAACTCCAAACTTTAAGAAACGACAGCTTAGGTTTCTTGCTAAACCATAGTTCATACGGTGTCGTCTCAACGGATTTAGATGGTGCCCTATTAAGCGTGAATGCAGCTGTCTCTAATGCATAACCCCAAAGCGATATTGGTGAATCGGTAAGAGACATCATTGATCGCACCATATCAAAATAAAGTACAGTTCTGACGTTCGAACACACCATAACGTTGTGGTGTTCTGTGGCGTGAGTTGCGAAACTATTTCACATTGTTTCAAATGAAGACCAAACTCGTAACTCAAATATTCGTCTCCATGATCAGATCGTAGAAACTTTATTTTTCTTGTTATGATGATTTTCCACTTCACTCTGAAATTCTTTGAACTTTTCAAATGTTTCAGACTTACGTTTCATCAAGTAGATATACCCATATCTGCTCAAATCATCTGTGAAGGTCAGAAAATAACGATACCTGCCACGAGCCTTAATACTCATTGGTCTGCATACATCAGTATGTATTATTTCCAACAAGTTTGTTGCTCGTTCCATTGTTCCGAAAAACGGAGTTTTAGTCATCTCGCCCAAAGGCACAGTTCGCAAGCATCAAATGATTCATAACCAAGTGATTCCGAAAATCCATCTTTATGGAGTTTCTTCATGCGCTTTACGCCGATATGACCCAAACGGCAGTGCCACAAATAAGTTGCACTATCATTATTAACTTTGCATCTTTTAGTTTCAATATTATGAATATGTGTATCACTACGATCGAGATCCAACAAACTATTTTCATTGGGTGTATGACCATCGAAGGTTTTATTCATGTAAACAGAACAATAATTATTCTCTAACTTACATGAATAACCGTATTGCAATAAACATGATCAAATCATATTCATGCTCAACGCAAACACCAAATAACACTTATTTAGGTTCAACACTAATCCCGAAAGTACAGGGAGTGTGCGATGATGATCATATCAATCTTGGAACTACTTCCAACACTCATCGTCACTTTCCCCTTCAACTAGTCTCTGTTTATTCTGTAACTCCTGTTTCGAGTTACTAATCTTAGCAACCGAACAAGTATCAAATACTCAGGGGCTACTATAAACACTAGTAAGGCACATATCAATAACCTGTATATCAAATATACCCTTTCACTTTGCCATCCTTATTATCCACCAAATATTCGTGGCATTTCCGCTTCCGGTGACCATTTCCTTTGCGATGTAAGCACTCGGTTTCAGGCTTTGGTCCAGGTTTGGTCTTCTTCACGGGAGTGACAACTTGTTTGCCATTCTACTTGAAGTTTCCCTTTCTATCCCTTTGCCCTTTTCTTGAAACTAGTGGTCTTGTCAATCATCAACACTTGATGCTCTTTTCTTGATTTCTACCTTCGTCGATTTCAGCATCACGAAGAGCTTGGGAATTACTTTTTCATCCCTTGCATATTATAGTTCATCACGAAGTTCTACTAACTTGGTGATGGTGACTAGAGAATTCATCAATCACTATCTTATCCGGAAGATTAACTCCCACTTGATTCAAGCGATTGAAGTACCCGGACAATCTGAGCACATGCTCACTAGTTGAGCGATTCTCCTCCATCTTTTAGCTATAGAACTTGGCCGGAGACTTCATATCTCTCAACTCGGTATGTGCTTGAAATATTCACTTCAATTCCTGGAACATCTCATATGGTCCATGACGTTCAAAACGTCTTTGAAGTCCCGATTCTAAGCCGTTAAGCATGGTGCACTAAACTATCAAGTAGTCATCATATTGAGCTAGCCAAACGTTCATAACGCCCGCATCCGCTCCTGCAATAGGTTTGTCATCTAGCGGTGCATTAAGGACATAATTCTTCCAGGCAGCAATGAGGATAAACCTCAGATCACGGATCCAATCCGCATCATTGCTACTAACTTCTTTCAACACAATTTTCTCTAGGAACATATCAAAATAAACATATGAAAGCAACAACGCGAGCTATTGATCTACAACATAATTTGCAAAATACTACCAGGACTAAGTTCATGATAAATTTAAGTTCAATTAATCATATTACTTAAGAACTCCCACTTAGATAGACATCCCTCTAATCTTCTAAGTGATTACGTGATCCATATCAACTAAACCATGTCCGATCATCACGTGAGATGGAGTAGTTTCAATGGTGAACATCACTATGTTGATCATATCTACTATATGATTCACGTTCGACCTTTCGGCCTCCGTGTTCCGAGGCCATATCTGTATATGCTAGGCTCGCCAAGTTTAACCTGAGTATTCCGCGTGTGCAACTGTTTTGCACCCGTTGTATTTGAACGTAGAGCCTATCACACCCGATCATCACGTGGTGTCTCAAAGACGAAGAACTTTCGCAATGGTGCATACTCGGGAGAACACTTATTGATATTTTTAGTGAGAGATCATCTTAAAATGCTACCACAATCAAAGGAAGATAAGATGCATAAAGGATAAACATCACATGCAATCAATATAAGCGATATGATATGGCCATCATCATCTTGTGCTTGTGATCTCCATCTCCGAGCACCGTCGTGATCACCATCGCCACCGGCGCGACACCTTGATCTCCATCGTAGCATCGTTGTCGCCTCGCCAATCTTATGCTTCTACGACTATCGCTACCGCTTAGTGATAAAGTAAAGCATTACATGCGTTGCATTTCATACAATAAGCGACAACCATATGGCTCTCGCCATTGTCGATAACTTCGTTACAAAACATGATCATCTCATACAATAAAATATAGCATCACGTCTTGACCATATCACATCACAACATGCCCTGCAAAAACAAGTTAGACGTCATCTACTTTGTTGTTGCAAATTTTACATGGCTGCTACGGGCTGAGCAAGAACCGTTCTTACCTACGCATCGAAACCACAACGATAGTTTGTCAAGTTGGTGCTGTTTTAACCTTCGCAAGGACCGGGCGTAGCCACACTCGGTTCAACTGAAGTGAGAGAGACAGACACCCGCCAGTCACCTTTAAGCACGAGTGCTCGCAATGGTGAAACCAGTCTCGCGTAAGCGTACGCGTAATGTCGGTCCGGGCCGGTTCATCTCACAATACCGCTGAACCAAAGTATGACATCTTTGGTAAGCAGTATGACTTGTATCGCCCACAACTCACTTGTGTTCTATCGTGCATATGACATCTACGCATAAAACCTGGCTCGGATGCCACTGTTGGGGAACGTAGTAATTTCAAAAAATTTCGTACGCACACGCAAGGATCATGGTGATGCATAGCAACGAGAGGGAAGAGTATTGTCCACGTACCCTCGTAGACCGTAAGCGGAAGCGTTATAACAACGCGGTTGATGTAGTCGTACGTCTTCACGATCCGACCGATCCAAGTACCGAACGTACGGCACCTCCGAGTTCAGCACACGTTCAGCTCGATGATGATCCCCGGGCTCCGATCCAGCAAAGCGTCGGGGATGAGTTCCACAAGACGACGGCATGGTGACGATGATGATGTTCTATCGGCGCAGGGCTTCGCCTAAACTCCGCGACGATATGACCGAGGTGGAATATGGTGGAGGGGGGCACCGCACACGGCTAAGGAACGATCACGTAGATCAACTTGTGTGTCATGGGGTGCCCCCTGCCCCCGTATATAAAGGAGCAAGGGGGGAGGAGGCCGGCCCTAGGAGGGGGCGCGCCAAGTGTGGAGTCCTACTAGGACTCCCTAGTCCTAGTAGGATTCCACCTCCCTTGTTGGAGTAGGAGAAGGGGAAAGAGGGGGAGAGGAATAAGGAAACGGGCTGCGCCTTGTCCAGTCGGACCAGAGGCGGGGCGCAGGCCTCCTTCCTTTTGGCCTCTACCCTCTATTCCCGTATGGCCCAATAAGGCCCATATACTCCCCGGCGAATTCCCGTAACTCTCCGGTACTCCAAAAAATACCCGAATCACTCGGAACCTTTCCGAACTCCGAATATAGTCGTCCAATATATCGATCTTTACGTCTCGACCATTTCGAGACTCCTCGTCATGTCCCCGATCTCATCCGGGACTCGAACTCCTTCGGTACATCAAAACTCATAAACTCATAATATAAGCATCGCCATCGAAACCTTAAGCGTGCGGACCCTACGGGTTCGAGAACTATGTAGACATGAACTAGAACTATTCTCGGTTAATAACCAATAGCGGAACCTGGATGCCCATATTGGCTCCTACATATTCTACGAAGATCCTTATCGGTCAAACCGCATAACAACATACTTTGTTCCCTTTGTCATCGGTATGTTACTTGCCCGAGATTCGATCGTCGGTATCCAATACCTAGTTCAATCTCGTTACCGGCAAGTCTCTTTACTCGTTACATAATGCGTCATCCCGCAACTAACTCATTAGTCACATTGCTTGCAAGGCTTATAGTGATGTGCATTACCGAGAGGGCCCAGAGATACCTCTCCGACAATCGGAGTGACAAAACCTAATCTCAAATACGCCAACCCAACATGTACTTTTGGAGACACCTGTAGTACTCCTTTATAATCACCCAGTTACATTGTGACGCTTTGGTAGCACCCAAAGTGTTCCTCCGGTAAACGGAGTTGCATAATCTCATAGTTACAGGAACATGTATAGGTCATGAAGAAAGCAATAGCAATATACTAAGCGATCAAGTGCTAGGCTAACGGAATGGGTCATGTCAATCACATCGTTCTCCTAATGATGTGATCCCATTAATCAAATAACAACACATGTCTATGGTTAGGAAACATAACCATCTTTGATTAATGAGCTAGTCAAGTAGAGGCATACTAGTGACTATATGTTTGTCTATGTATTCACACATCTATCATGTTTCCGGTTAATACAATTCTAGCATGAATAATAAACATTTATCATGAAATAAGGAAATAAATAATAACTTTATTATTGCCTCTAGGGCATATTTCCTTCATCTTCTCCACTAGAAGTACTGGCGATCCCCAAGGTGAAGAACTTGGGTGAATAAAACCTTTATCGAGTAACACCTTAATCTGTTTCTTAATTTCCTCCGAATCTTGTGCGGGCATCCGGTACGGTCTCTTAGATATCGGCCCTGTTCCTGGCAAAAGCTCAATCAAAAACTCAATGTCTCTATCCGGTGGCATGCCTGGCAACTCTTCTGGAAATACATCAGGGAAATCCTTCACCACTGGTACTTCCTCCTGCACAACTCCTGATAAGTAATTTACTTGTGTCCTCTTCGGCTCATGCTGTGACACATACTTGATCCTTCTTCCTTCTGGGGTGGTAAGCAAAATCGACTTACTTGCGCAATCGATGTTTCCTCCGTACATCGATAGCCAATCCATACCCAGAATTACATCCAAACCTTGCGATTCCAAAATGATCAAATCCGAGGGGAAAACATGCCTACCTATACTCAATGGCACTTGAAAACATCCTCGACTGGCCATATACTCCGCTCCTGGTGAGCTTACTAACATAGGTGTTCTAAGAACCTTGGTGGGCAGTTTATACTTATCCACAAATCCCCTTGATATGTATGAATGCGATGCACCAATATCAAAAAGAACGATTGCAGTAAATGACTTAACCAAAAACTTACCTATTACTGCATCTGGCTGAGCTTCAACCTCCTCCATGTTAACGTGGTTCACCTGTCCCCTGTTGAAAGGGTTCGGCTTCTTCCCAGAGCTTCCATTGCCATTTCCATTCTGGGCTTCAGGACATTCATTGGCATAATGTCCAGTCTTCTGACACTTAAAGCAAGTGACTTGGCTCAGGTCTCTCTTGGCTAGGGTTGACGGGTTGGTACGGCTCTGGCCGTTGCTTCCTCCATTCCAATTACCATTCTTGGGGCCATTATGATTATGCGAATTCCCTCCCCCGTGGGTATGCTGAAATTGTCCTCCCGGTTTCGGGGTAAAACGTGGCTTCTGCTGAGCTCCAGAATTGTACTCCCCTGTTCATACTTCCTCTTACAGTTCTCAATCTGCTGCTTCTTCCGTTCAATCATAAGAGCACGATCTACCAACTCCTGGTAGTTGCTAAAAGTTGCTACCATCAACTGCATGCTCAGCTCATCATTCAGTCCTTCCAGAAACTTCTCCTGCTTAGTTGCATCTGTAGCAACGTCATCTGGGGCATAACGTGCTAACTTACTAAAGTCATCCACATACTGGCCAACTATCCGTCCTCCTTGGCGCAAGTTGCGAAACTCACGCTTCTTCATGGCCATAGCTCCTGCTGAAACATGGGAAGTACGGAAAGCATGCTGAAACTGATCCCATGTGACAGTGTCGATAACATAAGTGGCTGTGAAATTCTCCCACCATCATGCTGCGGGTTCAAGTTGATGTGCGGCAAAATGCACCTTCTCCGCATCTGTGCATCCTGCAGTGGTCAACTCCCTTCCTGTCTTGTGGAGCCAATCATCTGCAACTATCGGCTCGGTGCTACAGGAGAACACCGACGGATTCAGTCTAAGGAAACGGGTTAAGTGATCAACAGGTGGTGGTGGTGGTGGGTTGTTGTTGTTGTTCCCCTGATTACGATTACGGACTAGCAATCGCATCAACGCATTCTCGCTGGATCAACTGGGTGAGCTCCGGTGGGAAAGCAAATCCATTGTCACGTCTCGGAGGCATCTGAGGGTTTTATAAAAGATGAGAATATAGAATAGAATGAGGTCTAGAGAGAAAAACACTACACATATGCACATGAGACAAATTCAATCAATATCGCTTCAATCAATTCAAACAAGGGCATACAACGGTCTAACTATCGTTATAGAAGTGCTCGGACTATACAAGGTACATGGGGGAATACTACTACTGTTATGGTGGTCGACTAGAAAAACTGCTCCGATGAAGACTCCATGATATCCGCTCCAGCTTCATCAACATAGTCATCATTGCTGTCGTCTGGGTCCGAGTCGGTGTCTTCGATGATGATATAGTTCTCCGAGCAAGTGGGATCGTCATCTCTTCCTCCTAGCGCGGGGTCTCCCATGAAAACTCCTAGCTTCCTGGTCAGGTCGTCATTCTTCTCCACTAATACTTCGATTTCCACCATATAATCTTCGCGTGTAGCCTTGAGTTCTTCCTCCAGCTCCGTGATCTTGGTCAAGGCCTTCTACAGATCTATCATGCCTGCGCACAACTGGTTCTCGTGGCGTCGAATGTGCTGGTTTAACTCCTGGATAAAAGCTGTGATTGATCTATCCTTCCTGGTGCTGATCATCTCCCATTGCTCATCTCGGCGCCCGCAAATCTGGTAGATAGTGTCCTTGAGATCATTGTGGTAAACTTCTCCAATGCGTCCCATGGTGATGTGAGCTGCCATACTCTTTCCTAGACTCCAGGTTGGTGCATCAAAGGAAAACTACATTGGCTCAGTGACTGGCCCGAATGTCCTTCCTGGAACTTGAACTTGAATCATCCAGTGCTCCTCTTTGAGTAGAGTGGCGTTGTAGGTTCCGGTGAAACTTGGTACTCCGATGTTCAGGTACTTAGTGACTTCCTTCAAGTGGCGTCCAAAGGGTGTATCTTCATCCGGTTGCGTGAACTTGTTCCTTGCATCCACCATCCTAAAAGAATAGAAAAGATGAGGAGTCAGAAATGAGAAGAGTGAGTAGTGATCTAGGGCTTTTAGCTTAGTGGTCGTGTCCTACGATCAGCGTGTGCTCTGATACCATCTTGTAGCGACCAGACCTCAAACAGTCTGATCTCTATGCATCAGTGTCATCCATGGATCAGTAATGCTGACACGCATAATACTTGAAGGATTTATAACAGAGTAGCAATCACACACTTATTACATGGAATGTCTCAAAAGAGAACTTATTACAATAAATATGGCTTAAGGCCATCTAATAACGATAACAACGGAAGGCTTGGAAGGTAAGCGAGTCCATCAACTCCAACGACATCACTGAGTATAGAACCACAACCTAAAGGCACCTTACTCGTCGCCTGAAAAGTCTGCAACATGAAACGTTGCAGCCCGAAACGCTTTCAAAGACATGGAATATGCCGCAATGTAACACATAGAGAGTAATGAATAGAAATAGGCTATACTACATGCATATATGGCTGGTGGAAAGCTCTATGGTTACAGTTTTGCGTAAAGCCAATTTTTCCCTACTGCAAATGAATAAATTTTATTTAACTATCATGGTGGTTGTTAAACATTGAGAATGGTTGACAGCATTCTCAATCCCAATTAAGCATCATCATTAAAACACAACAGAATTAATTAAAGTAACATGATGAGATTCACATGATAATCCAAGTACTAGATACTCAAGATGTCCATAACCGGGGACATGGCTAACCATGATTAGTTTATACACTCTGCTGAGGTTTGCACACTTTTCCCCACAAGACTCGATCTCCTCCGTTGGGATTCTCGCACTACATGGTGTTTGAGAAACGGATGACCGAGACACGATCTTTCGAGCGCTAGCACCTTACGATGGGTGAACCGTTACACCTACTTTCCCATACATCTGCTAGTCTACCACTGTAACAGTTCGCACGACTTAATCAACTATGCTAGAGCCCATAGTAGCTTGTGGCTGCACACGGAAGTTTCTAGCATGAATAATCTCATGATCCCTTCGAGCCTGGCTGGCGGTCCATAAAAAAACAGGCAATCGCTGGAATACCCAGGTGCCTCAATCCACCCAGATGTGTATTAAAGTTGCCACCTTAAATAAACCATTAAATAACAATCTCACATCTGTCATGGGTACACTCACCCAATCCACGTGTACTAGCATAGCATGGCAATATAAGCAAACGTAGAAGTAACTCCCAAGGGTTTGTAATAAAACAGGTAATAGGTACTACCTAATCTACTTCCTAAACCCACAATTTAATTAGATCCTAATCATGCAATGTTTGAGGATTAATCTAATGCATAAAAACTGGGTATGAAAGGGATATGATCAAAGTGTTACTTGCCTTGCTGATGATCCGTGAAACCTAGAGATTCGAAGTAGCAAGCGGCGCACTCCGGGTAGTCTATCGCAAACAAACAAGCATACAATAAGCACTCATATAATGCACAAGTAAAACTCAAATAAGAGAACTAACCAAAAAGTTCAATTGAAGAACTCCGGTTTGCAAAAAGAATCAAATCAAACGAAGCAACGAAAGTCAAATGGCGAAAGAAACAAGCTTCGTTTACTAATCTGGACTTAAGTCAAATTTTAGAGTAGCAAAAACTTGTTTGAGTTGGCTAAATGGAAAGAGGGTTTCGAGACGAAATTCTAGGCGCTTGAATCGCCTGATTCCGATAAACGAGCAAAAAGTTATACTAAAACGAAAATCGAATCAGAAATAATCGCGGAAAAATCCGAGAAAAACAAAAACGACGAACAGGCTAACGAACGAACGTTCGTTGTCTGCGGCTAAACGACGAAAAACGTTCGCTAAAACGAACGTACGGACGAACGTCCGCTAAATAAACTAAACCGAAAAAAACCGATCTAATAAAAAAACTGCGGTTTTTAAAGAAAACCGGGCGGCCGGCGGCGGCGAGTCCGGCGACCACCACGGCGGGGTCCAGCGAGGCGGGCGGCGGTTCGCGTGGGTGGCTCGGCGGGCGGACGGCGGGCGGCGCGCGAGGTGCGGCCTTGGCGTCAGAGGCGGGCTAGAGGCGGCCTTGGATCGAGGCGGGCGGGCTAGAGTTGGCGGGCGGGCTGGCGGGCGGCTCGGGCTTTAAGGTCTGGCCGGGTCAAGGTGTCCCAAAGCGGACACGGCCAGTTAGGTCGGTTATGCTGCTTTTTAATAATTACCTGCAGAAAAACAAACAAAAGAAATACTAAACGGACTCCAAAAATCCCGAAATGAATTTTCCCCGACTTCTAAAATCAAGCCGGACATGGTGAACATTTATTTGGGGCCTAAATGCAAATTTTAAAAATGCAAAATTTAAAAATGCACATTTTTCATAAATTCAAATAAAATAGCAAAAAAACTCCAAAATAAAATCTTATTTGATTTTTTATTAAATCCTCAATATTCCTTAATTTTGGGAAAGTCATTTCATTCCCCCTCTCTTATTTTTATAATTGGAATAATTGGAGATAAATAAAATCAAATCAAATGATCCTATTTTCAAAATTTGAGAAAACTCAAATATGAAAATAACGAAATCCCCAACTCTCTCTGTGGGTCCTTGAGTTGCGTGAAATTTCTAGGATCAAGCCAAAATGCAATAAAATATGATATGCAATAATGATCTAATGTATAGCATTCCAAATTGAAAATTTGGGATGTTACAGGGCGGGGGCGGTCGAGGGCGGCGGACGGCGGCGACGGCGAGGTCGAGGGCGCGCGGGCAAGGGAGAGGCGGGGCGGCGTTGTGGTCGAGGGCTGGCAGGGGAGACGCCTGTGAGGTCGAGGGCAGTCTCGGGAGACGGCTGACGAGGTTGACCAGCGGCAGGCTGGTCGAGGCGACAGACGGCGAGGGCGAGCAGGCGATGGCGGGCATGGCAGCGACAAAGTGGGGAAGTGGGAGAGTGGGGAAAAGGGTGGGACTTGGCAAAATTTGAGCTGTGATGGTTAACTCAAAATAGTAGTAGCGCTGGTCTAGGATCCAGCTATAGCTAACTTAGCTATAATATTTGGGTGGTAAAGCAGCGCTACTACTAATGGCACATAGTAGTAGCGCTTGTTTTGGACCCAGCGCTATAGCTAACTTGCCTATAGCGCTGATTCACGACCCAGCGCTACTGCTAACTGTTCCACTTTATATTATTTTTTATTATTTTCCTTTTCTAGTTTTTACTTTTCTTTTCTTTTATTATTATCCTTTTCTTTTCTGTTTACTTTTCATTTTCTTTTGTACTGCTGATACGTCTTCAACGTATCTATAATTTTTAATTGTTCCATGCTATTATATTATCTGTTTTGGATGTTTAATGGGCTTTAATATGCTCTTTTATATTATTTTTGGGACTAACCTATTAACCGGAGGCCCAGTGCAAGTTTCTTTTTTTTTGCCTATTTTAGAGTTTTATAGAAATGGAATACCAAACGAAGTCCAAACGGAACGAAACCTTCGCGAGGATCTTTCTTGGACCGAAAGCAAACCAGGAGACTTGGAGTTGAAGTCTGAAACTCCACGAGGAGGCCACGAGGCAGGAGGGCGCGCCCAGCAGGGGTAGGCGCGCCCTGTCGTGGTTCTAAGTCTGACAGTAGAATGGGGGGTAGGTATGGAGAGGCAAGATCCTAGCTATGGAGTAGTTGTATCTGTGAGAGATTCTGAGTTCAGGCCCTTCTCGGAGGAAGTAACAGCCCTACGTCTCGGAGCCCCGAGGCGGTCATTGGATTATCTGCGTATGTGTTACAGGGGGTGCGAACCCTTCTACCTGTGGAGGGGTGGCTTATATAGAGTATGCCAGACCCCAGCCCATTACGTAGTAGAGGGTTTAAGGTACGTTAAGGCTAGGCGTTACTGGTAACGCCTTACATAAAGTGTCATTAAGGTCATAAAGACTATTCAACTACAGACCGTTTGGACACCGAGTGGCTCTTGGACTCTTGGTGGTCGAGTGGGTCTTCATAGTTGAGTGTCTTTGAATCTGTCGAGTGGGAACCTACCAGGTCGACTGGAAGGCTTCTTCTCTTGTGAGTGTCCTTGTGGAGGGTACCTTTGGGCAGGTCTATGACCCTACCCCAGGTACATGACTTCATCATTAGCCCCCGAATGGATCGAGGTTTGAGTGAGGAAGGAGTTGATAATCTTTCCGACCTGTTCTTCGTGTTGCGAAAAGTCGTCTTACTCTGGATCAACGACCTTTTGGTGATGGCATCAACCTTTCTTTCTTCGCCTTGATCCATTCTTCACGTTTGTCGAGTGAACTTTGTGAACACGAGGATTTCGGCGGCGGATCTGAGGAAATCTGTTATCTGACGAGTTGCTCTGCGGTTAGCGGATTTCGTGGGATCCGAATTTTGGGAAGCGCGCGAAGCGGAGAAAACCGCGGCACTCGGATGGGATAAGACGATGATGCCTCGATCCTCGCACCGCCTTTTTCACCACGTATCGTGCGCGCGCCTGTTGCGGGATCGTGACGGGATTGCCTGGGCCTACCGGTCAGCCACTCGGAAGCGACCCCATATAAGGCGTTGGACCGGGCATCTTGAACAGTGCGCCCTCAGATTTCCCCTCTCTCCGCCTCCAAAACTTTCTCGCCATGCTCTCCGTCCGCCCAGCGCTGAAGCTCGGTACCTTTCTCGCCGGCGACCATGGTGAAGGACAAGACTGCCGCCCTGGAACGGGTGAAGAAGACGGCAGCGAAGGCCAAGGGGAGAGCGCCCAGTCGGGGCGGTTCCTCTTCGCGGTCCAAGCTGCCGCAGGGCTGGGTCCAAGGAGACTGGATCCGGTCGACCATCACCGACAAAGATCTCACCGGTCTGGCCAACGAAGGACTAATCCCCCATGGGTCGGCGAGGCTTCCGGACACGGAGTGTCAACCGCAGCCTGAAGAGGGTGAGTGCGTCCTCCTGGCCACCCACGTAGATAGGGGGTTTTCTCTGCCGCCAAATCCTTTTTTCCGGGGTTTACGAACTTTTTGGAGCGCAACTCCACCATTTCACTACAAACTCCATTGTGTATCTTGTTGCTTCGTTTAGCTCTGCGAAATTTCTTGGTTGTCGACCGCATTGGGGTCTTTTCAAGCACATATTCACTGTCGCTCTCAGACGGTGAAGAAAAGCGAGCCCGAATGACGAGAGGACCCAAGTAATCCAAATGTGTGGGGACTCGGAGTCCGGATGAGGGGAAGAGCGCCTTTCCAGCTATGACTCTCCCGACTCGATTAGAGGGTGGCGGTCGACCTGGTTTTATTGCCAAGACCAGCCGGCCGGGCGATCGACTGGGCTCCCTCCTTTCTCCATGAGTCGAGTGAACAAGCCATCTTCCCTGAAGGTGTTGCGGAGGAGAAGGCCCAAGTAAAGCTTACGATGGAGCGTGTAGTCCAGCTTATTCGCGAAGGGGTGACCGGCATGGATCTCCTGGAGGTTTTTCTCCGACGGCGTATTCAGCCACTCCAATACCAAGGTCATCCGATGTGGATGTACTCCGGTAGGGATGATACCACTCGGGTCCATCCGGAGGAGGTTGATGACGCCATACTGGAGAAGTGGATGACTGCCATCACAGGAAATAAAGATAACCCTTGCGGAGCTAGGAGGATTCCACCACTCGACCAGAGTTACCAACCAGACAAGATATCATTACTTATCTCCGACTGTGATTCTGCTGCATTCATTCTGTTTTGATGTCAATTTCATCGACTGACTTTCACCTTGTTTTGTTGTCTTCTAGGTCACCACTGAGATGTACTCGATGCCCAACGGGGCGCATGAAGCAGCTGAAGAAGAAGAAGGAAGTGGAGGTGAGAGTCCGGAGGAATGGGAGTCCAACGGCGAAGAGGATGAGGAGGATGATGGCTCTGATGATGAGGAGGAGAAGGAAGAAGAGGAGGAAGACGTCGACCCTCCTCGCTCGGAGGGAAGGTCCAAGTCGACGCACGACCCGGTGGCCGAACGCGGTAAAGCTGTTGTGCCCACCGGTCAGTCGATGAAGCGACCTAGGACAACTTCTCCCGCGCCGACTGAGAAGCCGCCGAAGCAACCTCGAGCGACGTCGTCGAAGCCGTGAAGGCCCCGCCCAAGATGCGAATGGTCATCTCCACCATCTCCGGGTAACCAACAGAACCTTGTATTTCCTTTTTCAACATGAGTGAACTTTTAGTCGACTTGATGGTGATCAGCCGACTCTTGAAATCTCTGGTAGCCGCTACCTCCGAGACTTCAGTCAAGCAAGATGATCAGGAAATGGAGGATGCGTCCACTTCCAATCTTGGTAAGATCTCTGAGATTTCACTTTTAGCCAACTGGAGCTTTTTAGTCGATTGGGCTTCCATGTTTACTTCTGGATCTCTCTTGTAGTTCCGCCTCACGTCATTGATCTTCCCGATGATGATGAGGAAGCGCCATTGAGGTAAAGGAGGAACAAGAAAGTGCCTGCTGGCAAGGCTTCTCAAGTCGCGGCGACTCCTGAGACGTTGATTTCCGAGGGAGGCAACCCCACTCGGACTTCTGTATCTTTTCATTGTACCGGCAAGTGCCCGACCCACTTCGTCATCGCTGGTCCACCATCTCTCTTTGCTACACACCATGTCCGGAAGACCAAGTAAGTGCTGCTAAGGAGGCCATACGCCAGCAGGGATCATGATGGAGCAGTGAAAGCGGCTCGAGAGGCAAGTCAGTGACCTATGATGCTAGTTCAGCTCTCCAGAGCAATGTCCAAGTAAGTCAGTCGTCGTTTGCTTTGTTAGGATATACTATCTGAAACTGCTTTCTTCTGGAGATTTCCATATCTGTACACCCAGTGGGTGTGTGTGTCGTTTGAACTTTTGTGGGGGCACGCTGAGTGCACCCACTGGGTGTAGTCCCCGAGACTATGGTCGACTGCGTGCAGTCGGCTATGGTCTTTATGCTGTGATCTTGTTCACTCGACTTGGACGGACCAAGTCGAATGGAACTGAAAAAACGGTGGGGGCACGCTAAGTGCACCCACTAGGTGTAGTCCCCCGAGACTATGGTCGACTGCGTGTAGTTGACTATAGTCTAAAGAACTGTTTTTTTTACTGCGGCTGACCGCTGACAATTAGCCATGTTTTTAGAATCATAGCCTCTTTGCCTCTTTTGGTCGATCGATCAAACCAAATTGGTAAACCAATTGGGGGGCGCTGAGTGCACCATTTGGTGTAATCCGAGACTCTTTGTCGAATGTTTTTATTCGACCGTAGTCTTAGAAATGCTACTATTTTTCCTTAGTCACTCGGAAGTGATCTGTCTTTGATGTCTTTTGTTGGTTGACTCTTTGTAGAAATCTTGCGAGCTTGTGGCTTGCTATACTGAGTTAGAGAAAAGCAGATTCAGCTCAACCTCGATTTGAAGCTTGCTCGGAGAATTTGCGAAGGCAGGATGAAGCAAAAGAATGCGGTGGTGAGAATTTTTGATCGCCTCGCTTTTTTTCTGCTCATTCTCAACTCTGTTCTCATTGTTGCTTTGCGATAAACTGGAAGAGACTTTGAAGAAGAAGGACCTTGACCTTGCAGAGGCCTGAAGGCGGCTTTGGAGAAAACAAAGCTCATGAAGAGAAGCTTGCCTCGGTCGACAAACTTGAAGATGAAAATGCCAAGCTGAAAGCCTCTCTTGACGCTGCTAACAAGGAAGTCGATCATTGAAGAACGACAAGAATGTTACATCGCCAAGGTTGGCCGGTGGCGGGGAAGCGAAAGCGACACGACCTGGAGATTTATCTTGGAGGGTTCGCCAAGAAGCTGTTTCTCATGCTTGAAGGTAATCTCTTTTATCCAACTGCCTTGCTCTCACCGGCTCATCATATGATCTTCATTTTGAATCTGAGTTGTGTTTTCAGAATTCTGCCAAAACTTTGAAGAAGAAACCAGTCGAGTGGAAACCAGTTTGGACCCCATCAACTCCCCTGTGAAGGATGAAGCTACTATTAATGTGCTCATTTGGAGTCTCGTGTTGCTAGCGCAGTGGATTATCTTGCTCGATTGAAAGTTGCGATTGTCGCGGATCGACTCGACTCTACGGCGTAACAGACTCTCGAGAATGATCTTGAATCTTTGATGACTCGACTGAATGAGATTCCAAGTCGAGTGCAAGAATGGAAGAAGTCATCTGCCAGGTGAGGTGCTGATGTTGCTCTATCTCTGGTTCGTGTCCACTGCAAAGAAGCACAAGAGGACAAGCTGGTGTCTCTCAAGGTTGCCAATACCAGGAAGCACGACTTCAGATCGTTCATGGAGACTTTCATCGCTGCTGCTACCCGTATTGCCGACGGAATCGACCTCGACCAGTTTGTTGCGCCTTCTAGTCCTCCGCTGGAGGAGTAAAAAACTTCTAAGTCCCACTTTAAATTTGCCTCGGAATGCCGAGTGGTTTCATGTAATCGATAAACTTTAACGGGCTTAACGCTCGAGCACCTTTGGATCCGTAGGTCGTTTATCCGAACTTTATTTTTCCTTTAACATGCTTTGCTTGCCTTCGAGAGAACTTTATTCTTCATTTCGGAAGATATTCCGTTGAAATTCCAATCGACTTGAGCTTCATATATCCTGCAGGTAGAGATGGAACACAAACTGCGACTGACCTTGTTGTCTTTACAGATTGGGACGGACTGCACGTTGTACTTGTGGCGAAGCTCCGAAGGAGGAGGTATGATCGACCTTGTACCTCGTCAGTCCTTGCGGATTGGGATGGACCGCATGTTGTACTTGTGGCGAAGCTCCGAAGGAGGAGGTAGCAGTCGACCTGCACCTCGTCGTCCTTGCTGATTGGGATGGGCATACGTTGTACTTGTGGCGAAGCTCAGAAGGAGAAGGTAGCGATCGACCTGCACCTCATCGTCCTTGCGGATCCGGATGAATTCCTTACTTAGGCGAAGTCTTGTGCTGCGGTGAGCCCCGAGTGGGAGGTTTGCTCTCCACTCGGTAGGATTTTTATTACTTAGGCTGGCACTGGACTGCAGCTAAGCCCCCGAGTGAGAGGTTTGCTCTCCACTCGGTAGGATTTCTATTACTTAGGCGAGCACTAGGCTGCAGCTAAGCCCCCGAGTGGGAGGTTTGCTCTCCACTCGGTAGGATTTTTATTACTTAGGCGAGCACTGGGCTGCAGCTAAGCCTCCAGTGGGAGGTTTGCTCTCCACTCGGTAGGATTTTTATTACTTAGGCGAGCACTGGGCTGCAGCTAAGCCCCGAGTGGGAGGTTTGCTCTCCACTCGGTAGGATTTCTATTACTTAGGCGAGCACTGGCTGCAACTAAGCCTCCGAGTGGGAGGTTTGCTCTCCACTCGGTGAGGATTTTATCACTTTAGATGTTTGAGGCGAATCCTTGGGCTGTTATAAGCCCCCGAGCGGGAGGCTGGCTCACCACTCGGCAGGGTTTGAATACTTAGGCGAGTACTTGGACTGCAGCTAAGCCTCCGAGTGGGAGGCGGGCTCGCCACTCGGTAGGATTTTGGATACTTAGGCGAGTACTTGGACTGCAGCTAAGCCTCCGAGTGGGAGGCCGGCTCGCCACTCGGTAGGATTTTGGATACTTAGGCGAGTACTTGGACTGCAGCTAAGCCTCCGAGCGGGAGGCCGGCTCGCCACTCGGTAGGATTTTGGATACTGAGGCGAGGACTTGGACTGCGGCTAAGCCTCCCGAGTGGGAGGCTGGCTCGCCACTCGGTAGGATTTTGAATACTTAGGCGAAGCGGATTCAGCTAAGCCCCCGAGTGAGAGACTGGCTCGCACTCGGAAAGGATTTTTTTTACAAACTTAGGCGAATCGGATTCGCAGCTAAGCCACCCACTGGGGGAAATTCCAACAAAAAGCAATATTAATCACTGGGAAAATTATAACATTATTGTCTTAGATAAACAAACTACAAAAGTACTTTTATTACATCTCAACCGAGTGAGTTTTTAAGTGTAAAAGGGGCGGAGCAGCTCCGCGTTCCAAGCTCGAGGCTCGTCGATCTGGCGATCAACGTTGTAGAGATGATATGCTACGTTGTGGAGGACTCTCGTGACGATGAAGGGACCTTCCCAAGTGGGAGCAAGCTTGTGTGGTTTCTGTTGATCCACTCGGAGGACCAAATCTCCCTCTTGGAAGGCTCGACTCTTCACATTTCTGGCATGGAATCGACGCAAATCTTGCTGATAGATCGTTGAGCGGATCAAGGCCATCTCTCTCTCCTCTTCCAAGAGGTCGACTGCATCTTGCCGGGCTTGTTCTGCTTCCTCTTCTGAGTATAGCTCGACTCGAGGCGCATTGTGAAGCAGGTCACTCGGCAGAACTGCTTCAGCTCCATAGACCAGGAAGAATGGAGTTCTCCCAGTCGACCGATTAGGAGTGGTCCTCAATCCCAAGAGAACTGATGGAAGTTCGTCGACCCAAGCTCCTTCTGCGTGTTTGAGATCACACATCAGCCGAGGTTTCAGCCCTTTGAGAATGAGGCCGTTTGCACGTTCTGCTTGTCCATTCGACTGAGGATGAGCAACTGAAGCATAGTCGACCCGCGTGCCTTGAGAGGCGCAGAAGGCTTTGAACTTGTCATTATCGAAGTTTGACCCATTGTCGATGATGATGCTATGCGGAACTCCATATCTGAATATCAACTCTCTAATGAAAGCGATAGCGGTGCATGCATCGAGGTTCTTGATGGGCTTGGCTTCGATCCACTTGGTGAACTTGTCGATTGCTACTAGCAAATGAGTGAAGCCGCTTCGCCAGTTCTCAAAGGTCCAATCATGTCCAATCCCCAAACAGCGAAGGGCCAAACGAGTGGAATGGTCTTCAAGGCTGAGGCTGGCTTGTGCGACATGTTGGAATAGAACCGACATCCTTCACACTTGTCGACTATTTCTTTTGCCATTTCATTTGCTTTCGCCAGTAAAATCCGCCGGTATGCTTTAGCCACAATGGTCCGAGAGGACGCATGATGGCCACAGGTCCCCAGTGGATATCCTCAAGAATTATCTGACCTTCTTCTGGCGTGATACACTTCTGACCGACTCCAGTCGCGCTTTCTCTGTACAATTGTCCCTTGATTATTGTAAAGGCCTTGGATCGACGGACGATCTGTCGAGCCTCTTCTTCATTCTCTGGGAGCTCTTTCCTAAGGATGTAGCGATATGCAGCCTTTGTCGATCCGGGAGTGATGACCACAACTTCCATAATTAGGTCGACCACGGCTGGGACCTCAACTTCAGTCGGATCATTGGCACTCTTTTGCTGCGGGGCTTCTTCTGTGAAAGGATCCTCCTGCACTGATGGATCATGAATGTGTTCTAAAAATACATCACTGGGAATAGCTTCCCTCTTGGACCCTATCTTCGCAAAATCATCCACAGCTTGATTTTCGGTCGGGGTATATGATGAAGCTCTAACCCCTCAATTTCTTCTCCGGCTTTCTCACTGCATTACAATAACCTGTCATAGCTGGGCTTCGACATCCCACTCCTTCATCACTTGATTAACAACCAGATCTGAGTCGCCATAAACCATAAGGCGGCCAGACGCCGAAAGTGAAATGGCCATGCGCAACCCATACGGGAGTGCTTCATATTCGCTTCGTTGTTGGAAGAATCAAAGTGAATCTGGAGAACATACTTGAGCCTATCTCCTCGGGGAAACCAATACAACCCTGCACCAGAACCGTTCGCATCTTGGAACCATCGAAAAACATAGTCTAGTGTTCCGAGTGAACTTGGGTCGGAAGCTTGCTATTCGATCCACTTTCGGCGAGGAAATCTGCTATTGCTTGGGACTTGATGGCTTTCTTTGCCTCGAATTTGATATCAAGGGAAGGAGTTCAATCGCCCATTTTGCCACTCGACCGATTGCATCTCTGTTATGAAGAATTTCCGACAAAGGCGTCGGCGATCGTAATGGAATGATCGAGAGAAATAATGAGCAACCTTCTTCGTGGTCATATAGATCCCATAAACAAGCTTACGATAGTGAGGGTATCTTTGCTTTGGCAGAATTGATTACTTCAGAAAGATAATAAACTGGGCGTTGAACTTTGAAGGCTTTTCCTTCTTCTTCCCGCTCGACCGTAAGTACGGTACTGACGACTTGTCCAGTGGCTGCAATGTAAAGCAGCAAAGGCTCTTTGCTGATTGGGGCAGCAAGCACCGGCTGGGTGGAGAGCAGAGCTTTGAGCTCTGCGAGCTGCATCGACTTCTAGAGTCCACTCGAACTTGTCGACTTCTTCATCAATCGATGCAGAGGCAATGCCTTTTCACCGAGGCGAGAGATGAATCGACTTAAAGCGCCAAGCATCCGGTAAGTTTCTCGGACATCGTGCACTGCCGCAGGCGCTTCATTCGGAGTATGGTGCCAACCTTTCGGGTTAGCATCGATTCCTCGCTCGTAAACAAGAAAACCGAGTAACTTTCCACGGGGACTCGAATGTACACTTTGATGGGTTAAGCTTGATATCATACCTCCGAGATTGGCAAATGTTTCAGCAAGGTCGGTCAACAGGTCGGAACCCTTTCGTGACTTGACCACTATATCATCCATATGCGCTTCCACATTCCGTGATTTGAGTGAGCAAACACTTCGAATCATCCTCATGAATGTGGCTCCGGCATTCTTGAGACCGAATGGCATGGTGACATAACGAAGCACCGAATGGAGTGATGAACGCTGTTTTAATCTCATCGGGTCCATACTGACGGATCTGATGGTACCCGGAATAGGCGTCTAAAAAGACAACCTCTCGCATCCCGCAGCTTGAGTCGACTATTTGGTCGATGCGAGGAAGAGGAAATGATCTTTTCGGGCAGGCCTGATTGATATGCTTGAAATCGATGCACATGCGCAACGACTTGTCTTTCTTGGGGACCATGACAACATTGGCGAGCCACTCGGAGTGGTAGATCTCTCGGATGAACTCTGCTGCTAAGAGCCGAGCCACCTCCTTGCCAATGGCCTTTCTCTTCTGGACGGCGGACCGCCGAAGATACTCTTTAACTGGTTTGAATTTTGGGTCGACTCGTGGCGATGCTCAGCCAGCCCACAGGAACACCCGCATGTCGCCAGGCTTCCATGCAAAGATGTCCCAGTTCTCACGGAGGAACCGGATGAGCGCTTCTTCCTATTTTGAGTCGAGTGTTGTTGAGATGTTGGTCGGAGCAGCGTCGGGATCGGTCGGGTGAATGTGAACCTGTTTACGTCTCACGATCATTGGAATCTGACTCCGTGGCGGGCTTCTTAGCTCGCAACAAATCACTCGGATCTGCAGTTTCGATACTCTTGTAGCTCTACCATCGCCAACCGAGCATCGACGATCTTAGAGCCTTCTGGAAGCACTCTTCAGCCTTCTTCCGATTGCCCGTGACAGTGATCACGCCCTTGGGACCAGGCATCTTTAGTTTAAGATACACGTAACATGGTCGGGCCATGAAACGTGCATAAGCTGGTCTCCTTAGAATAGCGTGATAAGCGCTCTGGAAATCCACGACCTCGAAGGTCAACTTTTCTTTCCGGAAATGCTTTGAATCACCAAAAACTACATCAAGAGCAATTTGGCCGAGTGACTCAGCCTTCTTTCCGTGAATGACTCCGTGGAAGCTCATGTTATCGGTACGTAGTCCGGACATCGAATGCCCATCCCTTTCAACGTCTCCGCGTATAATATATTCAAACCACTACCACCATCCATCAGGACTTTGGTCAGTCGAGTGCCTTCGACAACTGGGTCGACCACCAATGCTTGCCTCCCAAAGGTGGCAATGTGCGTCGGGTGATCAGACTGGTCGAATGTGATGGTGGTCTGGGACCATTTCAGATAATTGGGAGTCGCCGGAGCAACCAAGTTTACTTCCCGATTGATAACCTTCAATCGACTCTTGCTTTCGACGTCAGCAAAAATCATCAGGGTGGAATTCACCTGGGGATATCCACCATCACTGTCATCTCTATCCTCACCTTTGTCTGTCTCCTTATCCTTATCCTTGGGATGTTTCCCTTGGAACTGCTGAATCAAGAGCCGACACTGTCGAGTGGTATGTTTCGGGTAAATGAGTTTACCCTCTTCATCTTTCTTTGTATGAATATGACATGGTAAATCCAACACGTCGTTCCCATCCTGGTCTTTCACCTTCTTAGGGTTCCAAGGACCCTTGGGTTTCCCCTTGAACTTTCACAGGGGTCACTGCCAAGGCCTCTCCGGGAGCCGCTGGCTCGGCTTTGCGCTTCTGCTTCCGACTAGAATTTCCTCCGCCGGTCTCATTGGCGGCAGATTTATATTTACCACTCCGAAGCCGATCCTCTTCTTCACCATTTGCATATTTGGTGGCAATCTCCATCATCCGACTCAGGGTCATATCTCCGGTTCGACCAAATTTCAAACTCAATTCTCTGTTCTTGACGCCTTCCTTGAAGGCACAGATCGCCTAGTGATCGGACACATTCTCCAGCGTGTGGTGCAAAGTGATCCACCTCTGGATATAATCTCTCAAGGTTTCACTCGACTATTGCACGCATGATCGCAACTCACTAAACCACCGGTCGCTTGCAAGTTCCTTCAAATGTCACGACAAACACTCGGGCAAGATCTTCCCAAGTGTAAATACTGCTGGTGCTAATCGATTCAACCACGCCGGGCTGAACCCTCCAACATAAGAGGTAAATGCTTCATGGCTACCTCATCGTTGCCACCGCCGATCTGAACCGCCACTCGGTAATCTTCAAGCCGGTGTCGGGCTTGGATTCTCCAGTGAACTTGTCGACTCCGATCGCCAACCTTGAAGTTGGGGGAATCACTTTGCAGCCACGATGGCTCTGTTGAAACACTCTGGTCCCGAGACATGGACTCTACTCTTGGAAGGAACATCTCTATCATGGCCGTCCGGTGAGCTCTGTTCTGTCGACCAAACCTTGAACGATAATGGATCTCGCATCAAAGCCTGGTTCCACAGGGTCGATTGGAACTCTTCGTCCAAAGACCTTTGTTTTGGCGTCTATCATCCTGCTGCCGAGGAGCGTATGACCCACCCCTTGGGGAGGTGGGCACTCGGCGTCGATCGTTGCGATCGAATCGGTGCTCATACTGCTTTCATGACCCTTGTATTGATCATCACGCCGGCCTCCACGTTCCTCACGCCTCGGGGGCGATCTTGGACTATGGGCCGACTGGAATGAATTCGCAGCGACGGATCGGCTGTGAACCCTGTTCCGCGACTGGGATACAACTGAGTTTTGATCTCCTGCCGCCCGGAGCAAATCACGATTTGCTGCAAACCTCTACCTGCCTCGTGGGAAGGCTGAATTGATTACGCTATACGGTATGCTTTGCTAAATTCTGAATCGGAGTTCAATATACCTGGGTTGGCGGTTGAAAGAAATTTGGCGTCGACTGGATTCTGGAACCCTCGTTCGCGTCGCTCGTCGATTACTAGCTGAAGATTCTCGGTCGAGTGCGCCAGCCAAGTTAATTAGCGCGCATCCTCCAAGGCGCGGGCCTCGGGGGTTTCTCCAACGATAGGAGTGTGAAGTGCATCCATGTTCCGACGATGAAGCTCCTCCCTCTGAAGCGAAGTGAGGGGCTCGGGCAAGTACTCTTCGTGGGCTTGCGCCGGATCGCCTCCACCGCCACCTTCGTTGGTGCGGGTGAATCCAGGGGACCGTGGTCCATCGACCATCGAACCTCTGCCGCGGGTCATCGCTATCGCATTCGACGCGGTCTCACGGAGCCGGTCGGCAGGTCGAACAGGCCGTAGAGAGATTCGTCGGGCTCGATCGCGCGACTTGGGGATGGCCGACTGGCGGGCCACCGCATGCCTCACCCACCGCTGAAGCCTCGACCGCCGGGCACGCTTGCGCCGGTGGGAGACTGGGAGTGAAGACGGCACAGGAGCCGACCCATACTGGGTCGACGGTTGCCGCAGGAGGACGCCGCGGACACACGCGCGAAAGTGCGTCGCCCCGCGGACGGGGAGCGCGTCCACGTCGAGTGGAGCCTCCTGAAGCCAAGCGGAGTCATCGGCGACGAACGTGAGCGCACCGAGACGGATCTCGTGGCCGTCGACCAGAACTCCACCTGAAACCATGATGCCGGAGATCGAGAGAATCCCAACTTCTCCAACAATTCGCTTGAACACCTGCCCCACGGTGGGCGCCAACTGTCGTGGTTATAAGTCCGACAAAGAGAATGGGGGTAGGTATGGAGAGGCAAGATCCTAGCTATGGAGTAGTTGTATACGCAGGAGATTTACTGAGTTCAGGCCCTTCTCGGAGGAAGTAACAGCCCTCGTCTCGGAGCCACGAGGCGGTCATTTGGATTATCTGCGTATGTGTTACAGGGGTGCGAACCCTTCTACCTGTGGAGGGGGGTGGCTTATATAGAGTACGCCAGGACACCAGCCAGCCCACGTAGTAGAGGGTTTAAGGTGCGTTAAGGCTAGGCGTTACTGGTAACGCCTTACATAAAGTGTCATTAAGGTCATAATGACTATTTAACTACAGACCGTTTGGACACCGAGTGGCTCTTGGACTCTTGGTGGTCGAGTGGGTCTTCATAGTCGAGTGGGAACCTACCAGGTCGACTGGAAGGCTTCTTCTCTTGTGAGTGTCCTTGTGGAGGGTACCTTTGGGCAGGTCTATGACCCTACCCCAGGTACATGACTTCATCACTCCCCCCACCCTCGTGGGCCCCTCGTAGCTCCACCGACGTACTTCTTTTGCCTATATATACTCTTATACTCTAGAAACATCAGGGAGAGCCACGAAACCACTTTCCCACCGCCGCAACCTTCTGTACCCGTGAGATCCCATCTTGGGGCCTTTTCCGGCGATCTGCCGGAGGGGGAATCGATCACGGAGGGCTTCTACATCAACAACATTGCCTCTCCGATGAAGCGTGAGTAGTTTAACACAGACCTTCGGGTCCATAGTTATTAGCTAGATGGCTTCTTCTCTCTCTTTGATTCTCAATACAAAGTTCTTCTCGATGTTCTTGGAGATCAATTCGATGTAATACTCTTTTGCGGTGTGTTTGCCGAGATCCGGTGAATTGTGGATTTATGAATAAGATTATCTATGAATATTATTTAGTTCTTCTCTGAATTCTTATATGCATGATTTGATATCTTTGCAAGTCTCTTCGAATTATTGGTTTAGTTTGTCCTACTAGATTGATCTTTATTGCAATGGCAGAAGTACTTAGCTTTGGGTTCAATCTTGCGGTCTCCTTTCCCAGTGACAGTAGGGGCAGCAAGGAACGTATTGTATTGTTGCGATCGAGGATAAAAAGATGGGGTTTATATCATATTGCTTGAGTTTATCCCTCTACATCATGTCATCTTGCTTAATGCGTTACTCCATTCTTATGAACTTAATACTCTAGATGCATGCTGGATAGCGGTCGATGTGTGGAGTAATAGTAGTAGATGCAGAATCGTTTTGGTCTACTTGACACGGACGGGATGCCTATATTCATGATCATTGCCTTAGATATCTTCATAACTATGCGCTTTTCTATCATTTGGTCGGCAGTAATTTGTTCACCCACCGTAATACATGCTATTTTGAGAGAAGCCACTAGTGAAACCAATGGCCCCCGGGTCTCTTTCTTATTATATTGCATCTCTTTTATTTACATCGCATCTCGTTTACTATTTTGCAATCTTTACTTTCCAATCTATACAACAAAAATACCAAAAATATTTACCTTACTATCTCTATTAGATCTCACTTTTGCGAGTGACCGTGAAGGGATTGACAACCCCTTTATCACGTTGGTTGCAAGGTTCTTGATTGTTTGTGGAGGTACTAGGTGACTTGTGCGTTGTCTCCTAGTGGATTGATACCTTGGTTCTCAAAAACTGAGGGAAATACTTACGCTATGTTGCTGCATCACCCTTTCCTCTTTAAGGGAAAACCAACGCATGCTCAAGAGGTAGCAACTGCTTTCTCCCTTTTCTTTTTAGTTTCTTTTATTTTATTATTTTCAATTTATTTTTCTTTTTCCATTGCGCGAATATCACCGGAACCATGCATGTGGTGGTAACATATCAGTTGACCGGTAACGGTTACTTAAGTGCATACACAAAATAGATACATATATATATATATATAAATGTAGGTTTCTGATCAGCTGCGTGGATGACGTGTCACATTGAGCTTCTTCCCTTTCTTGTTCGTTGCCGAGTAATTGAGCCCCTCCTTGTGACTTTTCCGGAGCCATGGAGTACGGTCTTTCTTAGGTAATGTAGTATTGATTCTTCTTTTCACGTATGCTTCATCGTACTCCATTATCGGGTTGCCGTATTGGTCGTAGTCTTCCTTGTTGGCGACTCCATCCATTCCGACGATTCTCCTTTTCGATCTCCTCATGACAACACGGCTGGGATTGGCCGGGTCAGTTATGAAGAAGCATTGTGTCACGTGCTTAGCGTGTACCCATGGCTCATTTTTGGCGATGACGTTAACGTTCACGGTAGTGCTCTTCGCGTCGGGTATAGACATGGTGGTGAAATACTTGTTTTCTCTTACGACGTCCTTGGCCCATCTGACACAGAACATTGTCGCATCGTGCATTCCAGCATAGTCAAGCTCCCAGATCTCTGCGACCCTTCCGTAGAATCTTTCAGCTGTGCCGTTGGCGTCAGTCACGCATTGAATTGTCACCCCAGCAGAGTTCTGGTAATCAATGTCCATGTCTTTCGCCTCCGTGTAGAATGTGTACCCACTGATATCGTAGGACTGATAGGTCGCGACCTTGGGCGCGGGACCATGTGCTAAGGCATGTATGAGCAATCCTTCCAAACTGCCCTCTTCCAGGGGATTTTCAAGAACTTGCTCTTTGAACCAACGCAAGAAAGTGGCGTTGTGCTCCACAGTAACTTCGTCGTCCATCTTGAGCATCCCCTTATCACAGTACTGTTGGGTAACGTAGTAATTTCAAAAAAATTCCTACGCACACGCAAGATCATGGTGATGGCATAGCAACGAGAGGGGAGAGTATTGTCCACGTACCCTCGTAGACCGTGGCCAGGCGTTATGAAACGCGGTTGATGTAGTCGTGCGTCTTCACGATCCGACCGATCCAAGTACCGAACGTCACGGCACCTCCGAGTTCAGCACACGTTCAGCTCGATGGCGATCCCGGACTCCGATCCAGCAAAGTGTCGGGGATGAGTTCCGTCGACGACAGCGTGGTGGCGATGATGATGCTCTACCGGCGAGGGCTTCGCCTAAACTCATGACGATATGACCAAGGTGGAATATGGTGGAAGGGGCACCGCTGCGGTTAAGGAGCGATCACGAAGATCAACTTGTGTGTTATGGGGTGCCTGCCCCGTGATATAAAGGAGGGAGGGAAGGTGCAGCCGGCCCCCAAGGGGTGCTCTGGAGGAGTCCTACTCCCACCGAGTAGGACTCCCCTCTTGCCTTGTTGGAGAAGGAAAGGGGAAGGGAAAGAGGAAGGGGCGCCGCCCTCCTTGTCCTATTCGGACTAGGGGAGGGGGCGTGACCTGCCTGGCCGGCCCTCCTCTTCTCCCTCATGGCCCACTAAGGCCCATTATCCCCGGGAGGGTTCCGGTAACCCCCCGGTGTTCCGGTAGAATCCCGATTTCACCCGGAACCATTTCGATATCCAAATGTAGGCTTCCAATATATCAATCTTTATGTCTCGACCATTTCGAGACTTCTCGTCATGTCCGTGATCACATCCGGGACTCCGAACAAACTTCGGTACATCAAAACTTATAAACTCATAATAAAACTGTCATCGTAACGTTAAGCGTGCGGACCCTACGGGTTCGAGAACTATGTAGACATGACCTAGAACTATTCTCGGTCAATAACCAATAGCGGAACCTGGATGCCCATATTGGTTCCTACATATTCTACAAAGATCTTTATCGGTCAAACCGCATGACGACATACGTTGTTCCCTTTGTCATCAGTATGTTACTTGCCCGAGGTTCGATCGTCGGTATCCAATACCTAGTTCAATCTCGTTACCAGCAAGTCTCTTTACTCGTTCCGTAATACATCATCTTGCAACTAACTTATTAGTTGCAATGCTTGCAAGGCTTATGTGATGTGTATTACCGAGAGGGCCCAGAGATACCTCTCCGACAATTGGAGTGACAAAACCTAATCTCGAAATACGCCAACCCAACATGTACCTTTGGAGACACCTGTAGTACTCCTTTATAATCACCCGATTACGTTGTGACGTTTGGTAGCACCAAAGTGTTCCTCCGGTGGCAGGAGTTGTATAATCTCATAGTTACAGGGACATGTATAGGTCATGAAGAAAGCATTAGCAATATACTAAACGATCAAGTGCTAGGCTAACGGAATGGGTCATGTCAATCACATCATTCTCCTAATGATGTGATCCCATTAATCAAATAACAACACATGTATATGGTTAGGAAACATAACCATCTTTGATTAATGAGCTAGTCAAGTAGAGGCATACTAATGACTATATGTTTGTCTATGTATTCACACATGTATCATGTTTTCGGTTAATACAATTCTAGCATGAATAATAAACATTTATCATGATATGAGGAAATAAATAATAACTTTATTATTGCCTCTAGGGCATATTTCATACATCTCCCACTTGCACTAGAGTCAATAATCTAGATTACACAGTAATGATTCTAACACCCATGGAGTCTTGGTGTTGATCATGTTTTGCTCGTGGAAGAGGCTTAGTCAACGGGTCGCAACATTCAGATCCGTATGTATCTTGCAAATCTCTATGTCTCCCACGGACTTGGTCCCGGATGGAATTGAAGCATCTCTTGATATGCTTGGTCCTCTTGTGAAATCTGGATTCCTTTGCCAAGGAAATTGCACCAAAGATTGTCACAGAAGATCTTCATTGGTCCCGATGCACTAGGTATGACACCTAGATCGGAAATGAACTCTTTCATCCAGACTCCTTCATTTGCTGCTTCCGAAGCAGCTATGTACTCCGCTTCACATGTAGATCCTGCCACGACGCTTTGTTTAGAACTGCACCAACTAACAGCTCCACCGTTTAATAAAAACACGTATCCGGTTTGCGGTTTAGAATCGTCCAGATCAGTGTCAAAGCTTGCATCGATGTAACCATTTATGACTAGCTCTTTGTCACCTCCATATACGAGAAACATATCCTTAGTCCTTTTCAGGTATTTCAGGATGTTCTTGACCGCTGTCCAGTGATCCATTCCTGGATTACTTTGGTTCCTTACTGCCAAGATTATTGCTTAGCATACGTCAGGTCTGGTACACAGCATTGCATACATGATAGAGCCTATGGCTGAAGCATAGGGAACATCTTTCATTTTCTCTCTATCTTCTGCTGTGGTCGGGCATTGAGTATGACTCAATTTCACACCTTGTAATACAGGTAAGAATCCTTTCTTTGCCTGATCCATTTTGAACTTTTTCAAAACTTTATCAAGGTATGTGCTTTGTGAAAGTCCAATCAAGCGTCTTGATCTATCTCTATAGATCTTGATGCCCAATATGTAAGCAGCTTCACCGAGGTCTTTCATTGAAAAACTTTTATTCAAGTATCCTTTTATGCTATCCAGAAATTCTATATCATTTCCAATCAATAATATGTCGTCCACATATAATATCGAGAAATGCTCTGAGCTCCCACTCCCTTTCTTGTAGATACATGCTTCTCCAAAAGTTCATATAAAACCATATGCTTTGATCACACTATCAAAGCGTTTATTCCAACTCCGAGAGGCTTGCACTGCATCGTAAATTGATCATTGAGCTTGCACACTTTGTTAGCTCCTTTTGGATCAACAAAACCTTCAGTTGCATCATATACAACTCTTCTTCTAGAAATCCATTCAAGAATGCAGTTTTGACATCCATTTGCCAAATTTCATAATCATAAAATGCAGCAATTGCTAACATGATTCGGACAGACTTAAGCATCGCTACGGGTGAGAAAGTCTCATCGTAGTCAACCCCTTGAACTTGTCGAAAACCTTTCGCAACAAGTCGAGCTTTATAGACAGTTACATTACCATCAGCATCAGTCTTCTTCTTAAAGCCATTTATTCTCAATGGCTTGCCGATCATCGGGCAAGTCAACCAAAGTCCATACTTTGTTCTCATAAATGGATCCCATCTCAGATTTCATGGCTTCCAGCCATTTTGCGGAATCTGGGCTCACCATCGCTTCTTCATAGTTTGTAGGTTCGCCATGGTCAAGTAAAATGACTTCCAGAATAGGATTACCGTACCATTCTGGTGCAGATCTTACTCTAGTTGACCTACGTAGTTCAGTAGAAACTTGTTCTGAAGTTTCATGATCAATATCATTAGCTTCCTCACTAATTGGTGCAGTTGTCACAGGAACTGGTTCTTGTGATGAACTACTTTCCAATAAGGGAGCAGATACAATTATCTCATCAAGTTCTACTTTTCTCCCACTCACTTCTTTCGAGAGAAACTCTTTTTCTAGAAAGGATCCGAATTTAGCAACGAAAATCTTGCCTTCAGATCTGTGATAGAAGATGTACCCAATAGTCTCTTTTGGGTATCCTATGAAGACACATTTCTCCGATTTAGGTTCGAGCTTATCTGGTTGAAGTTTCTTCACATAAGCATCGCAGCCCCAAACTTTAAGATATGACAACTTTGGTTTCTTGCCAAACCATAGTTCATAAGGCGTCGTTTCAACAGATTTTGATGGTGCCCTATTCAACGTGAATGCGGCCGTCTCTAAAGCATAACCCCAAAACGATAGCGGTAAATCAGTAAGAGACATCATAGATCGCACCATATCTAGTAAAGTACGATTCTGACGTTCGGACACACCATTTCGTTGTGGTGTTCCGGGTGGCGTGAGTTCTTGAAACTATTCCGCATTGTTTCAAATGTAAACAAAACTCGTAACTCAAATATACTCCTCCACGATCAGATCGTAGAAATTTTATTTTCTTGTTACGAAGATTTTCAACTTCACTCTGAAATTCTTTGAACTTTTCAAATGTTTCAGAATTGTGTTTCATTAAGTAGATATACCCATATCTGCTCAAATCATCTGTGAAGGTGAGAAAATAATGATACCCGCCGCGTGCTTCAACATTCATTGGACCACAAACATCAGTATGTATGATTTCCAACAAATTATTTGCTCGCTCCATAGTTCCGGAGAACGGCGTTTTAGTCATCTTGCCCATGAGGCACGGTTACTTAAGTACCAAGTGATTCATAATCAAGTGATTCGAAGCCCATCAAGATGGAGTTTCTTCATGCGTTTTACACCGATATGACCCAAACGGCAGTGCCACAAATAAGTTGCACTATCATTATCAACTCTGTATCTTTTGGTTTCAACATTATGAATATGTGTATTACTACTATCGAGATTCAATAAAAATAGACCACTCTTCAAGGGTGCATGACCATAAAATATATTATTCATATAAATAGAACAACCATTATTCTCTGACTTAAATGAATAACCATCTCGCATCAAACAAGATCCAGATATAATGTTCATGCTTAACGTTGGCACCAAATAACAATTATTTAGGTCTAAAACTAATCCCGATGGTAGATGTAGAGGTAGTGTGCCGACCGCGATCACATCGACTTTGGAACCATTTCCACAGCGCATCATCACCTCGTCCTTAGCCAATCTTCGCAATCCGTAGTTCTGTTTGAGTTGCAAATATTAGCAATGTAACCAGTATCAAATACCCAGGTACTACTGCGAGTATTAGTAAGGTACACATCAATAACATGTATATCACATATACCTTTGTTCACTTTGCCATCCTTCTTATCCGCCAAATACTTGGGGTAGTTCCGCTTCCAGTGTCCAGTCTGCTTGCAGTAGAAGCACTCGGTCTCAGGCTTAGGTCCAGACTTGGGTTTCTTCTCTTGAGCAGCAACTTGTTTGTTGTTCTTCTTGAAGTTCCCCTTCTTCTTCCCTTTGCCCTTTTTCTTGAAACTGGTGGTCTTGTTAACCATCAACACTTGATGCTCCTTTTTGATTTCTACCTCCGCGGCTTTTAGCATTGCGAAGAGCTCGGGAATAGAGTTGTCCATCCCTTGCATATTATAGTTCATCACGAAGCTCTTGTAGCTTGGTGGCAATGATTGAAGAATTATGTCAATGACACTACCATCAGGAAGATTAACTCCCAGTTGAATCAAGTGATTATTATACCCAGACATTTTGAGTATGTGTTCCTTGTGAACTATTCTCCTCCATCTTGCAGCTATAGAACTTATTGGAGACTTCATATCTCTCAATCCGGGCATTTGCTTGAAATATTAACTTCAACTCCTGGAACATCTCATATGCTCCATGACGTTCAAAAGCGTCGTTGAAGGCCCGGTTCTAAGCCGTAAAGCATGGCACACTGAACTATCGAGTAGTCATCGACTTTGCTCGCCAGACGTTCTTAACGTCGGTTGCATCATCGACAGGCCTGGCACCCAGCGGTGCTTCCAAGACGTAATTCTTCTGTGCAGCAATGAGGATAATCCTCAGGTTACGGACCCAGTCCGTGTAATTGCTACCATCATCTTTCAACTTTGCTTTCTCAAGGAATGCATTAAAATTCAACGGAACAACATCACGAGCCATCTATCTATAGTAAACATAGACAAGCAAAATACTATCAGGTACTAAGTTCATGATAAATTTAAGTTCAATTAATCATATTACTTAAGAACTCCCACTTAGATAGACATCTCTCTAGTCATCTAAGTGATTACGTGATCCAAATCAACTAAACCATGTCCGATCATCACGTGAGATGGAGTAGTTTCAATGGTGAACATCACTTATGTTGATCATATCTACTATATGATTCACGTTCGACCTTTCGGTCTCCGTGTTCCAAGGCCATATCTATATATGCTAGGCTCGTCAAGTTTAACTTTGAGTATTCAGCGTGTGCAACTGTTTTGCACCCGTTGTATTTGAACGTAGAGCCTATCACACCCGATCATCACGTGGTTTCTCAAAGACGAAGAACTTTCGCAATGGTGCATACTCGGGAGAACACTTCTTGATATTTAGTGAGAGATCATCTTATAATGCTACCGTCAATCAAAGCAAGATAAGATGCATAAAGGATAAACATCACATGCAATCAATATAAGTGATATGATATGGCCATCATCATCTTGTGCTTGTGATCTCCATCTCCGGCACCGTCGTGATCACCATCGCCACCGGCGCGACACCTTGATCTCCATCTTAGCATCGTTGTCGTCTCCCCAACTATTGCTTCTCGACTATCGCTACCGCTTAGTGATAAAGTAAAGCAATTACATGGCGTTGCATTTCATACAATAAGCGACAACCATATGGCTCCTGCCAGTTGCCGATAACTTCGGTTACAAAACATGATCATCTCATACAATAAAATATAGCATCACGTCTTGACCATATCACATCACAACATGCCCTGCAAAAACAAGTTAGGCGTCCTCTACTTTGTTGTTGCAAGTTTTACGTGGCTGCTACGGGCTGAGCAAGAACCGTTCTTACCTACGCATCAAAACCACAACGATAGTTTGTCAAGTTGGTGATGTTTTAACCTTCGCAAGGACCAGGCGTAGCCACACTCGGTTCAACTAAAGTGAGAGAGACAGACACCCGCCAGTCACCTTTAAGCAACGAGTGCTCGCAGTGGTGAAACCAGTCTCGCGTAAGCGTACGTGTAATGTCGGTCCGGGTCGCTTCATCTCACAATACCGCTGAACCAAAGTATGACATGCTGGTAAGCAGTATGACTTGTATCGCCCACAACTCACTTGTGTTCTACTCGTGCATATAACATCAACGCATAAAACCAGGCTCGGATGCCACTGTTGGGTAACGTAGTAATTTCAAAAAAATTCCTACGCACACGCAAGATCATGGTGATGGCATAGCAACGAGAGGGGAGAGTATTGTCCACGTACCCTCGTAGACCGTAAGCGGAAGCGTTATGAAAACGCGGTTGATGTAGTCGTACGTCTTCACGATCCGACCGATCCAAGTACCAAGCGTCACGGCACCTCCGAGTTCAGCACACGTTCAGCTCGATGGCGATCCCGGACTACTGATCCAACAAAGTGTCGGGGATGAGTTCCGTCAACCTGACGGCGTGGTGGCGATGATGATGCTCTATCGGCGAGGCTTCGCCTAAACTCATGACGATATGATCGAGGTGGAATATGGTGGAAGGGGCACCGCACGGCTAAGGAACGATCACGAAGATCAACTTGTGTGTTATGGGGTGCCCCCCTGCCCCCGTATATAAATGAGGGAGGGCGAGGTGCGGCCGGCCCCCAAGGGGTGCGCCTGGAGGAGTCCTACTCCCACCGGGAGTAGGACTCCCCTTGCCTTGTTGGAGAAGGAAAGGGAGGGAAAGAGGAAAGAGGCGCCGCCCCCTCCTTGTCCTATTCGGACTAGGGGAGGGGGCCTTGTGACCTGCCTGGCCGGCCCTCCTCTTCTCCCTCATGGCCCACTAAGGCCCATTATCACCGGGAGGGTTCGGTAACCCGGTGTTAGGTAAAATCCCGATTTCACCCGGAACCATTCCGATATCCAAATGTAGGCTTCCAATATATCAATCTTTATGTCTCGACCATTTCGAGACTCCTCGTCATGTCCGTGATCACATCCGGGACTCCGAACAAACTTCTGTACATCAAAACTTATAAACTCATAATAAAACTGTCATCGTAACGTTAAGCGTGCGGACCCTACGGGTTCGAGAACTATGTAGACATGACCTAGAACTATTCTCGGTCAATAACCAATAGCGGAACCTGGATGCCCATATTGGTTCCTACATATTCTCTGAAGATCTTTATCGGTCAAACCGCATAACGACATCGTTGTTCCCTTTGTCATCGGTATGTTACTTGCCCGAGGTTCGATCGTCGGTATCCAATACCTAGTTCAATCTCGTTACTGGCAAGTCTCTTTACTCGTTCCGTAATACATTATCTTGCAACTAACTTATTAGTTGCAATGCTTGCAAGGCTTATGTGATGTGTATTACCGAGAGGGCCCAGAGATACCTCTCCGACAATCGGAGTGACAAAACCTAATCTCGAAATACGCCAACCCAACATGTACCTTTGGAGACACCTGTAGTACTCCTTTATAATCACCCGATTACGTTGTGACATTTGGTAGCACCCAAAGTGTTCCTCCGTAAGCAGGAGTTGTATAATCTCATAGTTACAGGGACATGTATAGGTCATGAAGAAAGCAATAGCAATATACTAAACGATCAAGTGCTAGGCTAACGGAATGGGTCATGTCAATCACATCATTCTCCTAATGATGTGACCCCATTAATCAAATAACAACACATGTCTATGGTTAGGAAACATAACCATCTTTGATTAATGAGCTAGTCAAGTAGAGGCATACTAGTGACTATATGTTTGTCTATGTATTCACACATGTATCATGTTTCCGGTTAATACAATTCTAGCATGAATAATAAACATTTATCATGATATGAGGAAATAAATAATAACTTTATTATTGCCTCTAGGGCATATTTCCTTCAAGTACTTCTTTGCGATGCTTTCTTTGTGCTATGCCACATAATCATCTACCACATCTAGGTGTTGTAGCACTACTAAGTTAGCCCTGTCAAAGCCGTTCCGTCGATCCGAGTAGTCCACGTGCAATTCCCTCCGGCCGTTGTTGTGACCATCTCCTGTGAGCTTCCCATCGTGCTTCTTGACAGGCAAACCAACAACATGGTCTCCGATGCTTATATAATTCTCGCAAAAGGAGACGCACTTATGCGTCAGATACCCTAGACGATGCTCCCTTTGGGACGGGACATGTTACGAACGAATCCTTTGATGACTCCATTCATCCTCTCGAACGACATCATGCTGTGAAGGAAAAGTCGGCCCGAGGTCTATGATGGCATCCATGACGTGGACACACAGATGCACCATGAAGTCAAAGAACACAGGGGGAAGTACATCTCAAGCTCACATAGTATGACAACGATCTCTTCATGTAGCCTTCGGAGCTGCTTCACACTTATGTACTTTCGAGATATAACGTCAAAGAAGTTGCAGAGACCAGTAAGTGTGTCATAGACATGCTTGTCCATTATCCCTCTAATGGCAACCGGGAGTATCTGCATCATCATCACGTGACAGTCATGAGACTTCATCCCACTGAACCTTTTCTTCTTAGGGTCTAGAAATCTGCTTATCTTCCCACAGTAACCGAAACTGACTTTGATTCCCATAAGGCACTTGATAAGTTGATCGATCTCCTTCGCACTTAAGGTGAAGCAAGAAGGGGGCCAATAATTCTCCTCCTTCTTGTTGACTGTTCTGCCCCTTCCCCCCTCCTCCATCTCCGTCTCCGTCTCATCCATCGACTTTTTATGGTGGAGCTCTTTCCTGATCTTCAAATATTTCAAGTCTTTCCTTGCCTTCGGCCCATCCTTGGTCTTCTCCTGCATGTTAATCAGTGTGACAAGCAAGCTCTAGAGGACATTCTTCGTGATATGCATTTGATCAAGGCAATGAGGCGTGTCGTGATTGGGCCAGTACTCCAAGTCCCAGAAAACAGACCTCGTTTTCCATACCTTCAGCAGCGGCTCCGGCGCCTTTTTGATCTTTCCCGGCGCGGGGCATTGTTCCCAGTTTCTCAACAGCTCGTCGATTTCGGCGCCGCTCCTCTTACGTGGAGGTCCTCGAAGCTCAGCCAACCCATTGAATAGATCTCCAGGTTTTCTCCACGGGTCATCCTTCTTGAGCCATCTACGATGCCCCATGTACATGATTTTCCCGGACCCGCCATCTTTCGTTGACGTAAGCTGCTGAGACGTTGTATCATCCATGCACCTCGTGCATCCGCAGTATCCGTGGCACACCTGGCCTGAGGTGTACCCGTAACCGAGATAGTCGTGCATCGTCGTCATCAGCGCGGCTCTCATATGGAAATATCCTCCTTTGCTGCCGTCCCATGTCCATGCCGGTGTTTTCCATAACGTGTCTAGCTCCTCTTGCAGAAGCCCCATATACAGGTTAATACTATTTCCCGGTTGTTTCGGCCCTTGAATCAGCATGCTCATGTGTATGTACTTTGTCTTCATGCACTTCCATGGGGGGAGGTTGTACATCCATACAAACACAGGCCATGTGTTGTGGTTGGTGTTTTGGTTTCCAAACGGATTCATGCCATCGGTACTCGCAACAAGCACGATGTTCCTTGGATCTTCTACAGCAAATCCATATACAGCGTTGAATGCTCTCCACTGGCTACCATCTACGAGGTGTCTCAGCCTCGGATCATCTCCATCATCGGGCTTCTTCCTCTCCGCGTGCCAGCGCATGAGCTTTGCTTCCTTAGGAACTACGAAATACCACTGCATACGGGGAATGATCGGGAAGTACCATGCAACTTTCCGAGGAGCTTTCTTTCATGCCTTCTTGTATCGAGAAGCATTGCACACTGGACAGCTGGTTTTTTCCGCGTGCTCCCCCCGATAAATGCAATCGTTGATGCATGCGTGGTACCTAATGTGTGGCAAATCAAAAGGGAAAACGATTTTCTTGGCCTCCTCGACACTAGTAGGACACAGGTTCCCGGCGGGAAGAACTTTATTATGTAGATACTTCAAATGCTCCTCGAGGCTTTTATCTGTCCATTTGTTTTTGGCCTTCGTCTTTAGAAGTTCGAGCGTGAAACTCAAGCGGGTCACCTCAGGATCGCAACCGTCATACAATGGAGTCCTCGAGTCTACTTCAAGTTGCGCCATCTTGGCCTCCTCTATAGAAGAAGCTCTCTCGCTAGTCGTACTCTTGCGAAGGAGGTCTCGAACATGAGGGTCCTGCACGACTACACTTAATAGCGTCGAAGACTGCGGCGTGACTGCCGCCTCTTCTCTGCCATGTCCGGACTCTTCTTCGCCGTGTCCGGAATCTTCTCCGCCGCTGTTGTCATTTCCGGACTCTTCCCCGCCGACATGTCCGGCGCCATCGTCTTCATGTCGATCGGTCATCTCTTCGTCTAGCCCCATGTCGTTATTCCTTGCCATGTGGACGTCCTCATCATCATCATCTTCTTCTTCTTCACTTAACCCACTGAGTATAGCCATCCATGAAACCATTCATCAGCAGGTGCGCCTTCGAAGTGCCATGATCAAAAGGGTCCAAAAGGACTCCTTCCTTGCATCTTGCACACGGACATCTAATCCTAGTCTGATTATTTGCATACATGTCCATCACCACGGATTGCATGTACCGCTCCACCTTCCATCCACTCACCTTCATGACCGACTGCACGGTATAACAAGCAAAAGGGTTATAAAATAAATATTGCATGCTTCAAAGTCATATGTGCGTTGTTGCTTGTCACTTTGGCAGGCCTTTTCCGCTTCCCGGTATGGAGCCGACGGTCCTTCAGGCATGCCCTTTCGGGCGGCTTGAGTTTAGCTCGTTGATAAAGTGGTCAAACGTGAGCGTCGTGTTTCATGCCCAACATCTCATAGTTCAGTGACGGCTCGTTGATCTTTGCACGGCCGGACTGAGTCGATGTGTTGACGAACCTATTTTGTCGATGAATTCACAAGTAAATATATATATAAGAGAGGGCTTAGACAACTGTAATCGTATACTGCTCGTTTTCATGGCCAGATTTGATACACACGCGCAGTCCAATGTCCAAACATAAGGCTGGTCACAGTGGGGAGTAACATATATTAATATCATGCATATGATACTAGTGTATGATACTACCTTCATAGTGCATAGTAACATAAAATAGTATCATAGATGATCATATTTATTGCCATGCATGACACAAAGTAGCATAGCATTTAACATGATATGGTATCTACCTATGTTACTCTAACCCTCTCTCTTTTCTTTAATTATGTGCCACATAAGCATGTTTGCTAGTCCCAAATGCATGTTAGAGGTAGAGGTTATGTTACCTTACTATGGCCAGCCTTAGGAAAGACCTATGTGTGTGTTCGTGCAAGGTATGGATTCTGGCCTATATCGTCGGAAGGCTTGTTAGAGATTCCTTTCATTGCCCGATTGCTTGTGTGGAGTTTGGTTTTGGCTGGACGTGCAGCTAGCGTAGGAAAGAAAAGATTCTCTTTATTAATCTCGGCCCAATCGGCCGACACAAGAGCCCACCTGGGTGACGTAAACAGCAATCGATCGAAACATATAACGATCGATGCAGACCTACAAAGATTTCTTTTAAATCTCAACCGTTAATATAGAAGGTTAATATAAAATTATAACGGATATAAAAGGATGACGTATGGAAAACTATGAAAAACTCATAGTCCTTTATTATTTGGTAAAGATAAAGATAAGTAAAATACACACAACGCAGGTTTACAACCAAATTCCTTAAAATGCCGAACACCACCACACACACACACACTGATCCGAGGCCTGTGTCAGGGCCTAGATCAAGTAGCAGATCTGCTCGAAGGCCGCGACATGCTCCTCCGCGATGGCTATGAAGAGGTCAACGCCATCGTTCGCCTTGTGAGACGGGACAAAAAACATCAGCCCCTCAACGGGCAAGTCCGGCGACAGGAAAGAGGCGGGCGTCCCGGTGCCAAAGTCGAGCTTATGGAAGCTGAACCCCAACCAGCTGTCCACCTCTACGTCCGGGCACATCGAGCCGGCATGGGCCGCCGTCGCGATGAGCTCCTCCGCGTTCGCGTCAGCCAGTCCGCCAAAGTCCACGAAGGACTGCACGTACTCCCCGTTGATGCGTGCCACAGCGTTGCGGATGGTGTCGACCACGCTGCCGTAGCTCGAGTTCAAAACGTCCCGGACCTGAAGCTGTGGGAACGCCCACAAAACCATGTTCCCGAAGAAGTCCATCGGCACGGGAGGGTCGGCCCTGCCCCTGCAGTTCACGGCCACCCTCACCTTGGTGAACTCCTCCGGTTTCAGGCCCCGTGCCACCGTGATCTTCTTCCAGACGTGCGCGAGCAGGCACTGGAAAGTTGTGCAGTGGGCGCCGACATGGACTTTGAGGTCGGCGATGAACTCGGCCGTGAAGTGCACGGTGATGTTTTTGATCCTGCCCATGGGGACGACTGCGTAGGCGTCTCCTTCTCCGCACTTGAACTCCAGTGACCGGTGATCAAACACCGGGGTCGGCGTACGTCGCGGCACGGCGGTTGTTGCACGGTGGAGGGGGGGCGGCGTGGTGAAGTCATTACCCTCGCGTACCGCTGTCGCCCAGGCGGTGAGGAACATGCTCATGGAGTGGCCGTCGGCGGCGTGGTGGTGGCAGCATAGGCCGACCACGAGACCACCGCCTGCAGCAGGGCCGCCCCAGTTTTCTCCTCCTGTACAGGCATAAATACGTGAGCGGCCATGTTCTTGGTCACTTTGTTTTACACGTTCCATAACCACCATGTGCATTAATTAAGGAAGCAAAACCTCCAAGAGCATGGAGAGTGGATTTTCTTTACCATGCATATAGATAGATAGTACACGGACCCATCGTCCACATCTCCTTTGGAATTCGTGCTACTTTTGGATTTCCAAAGTGTGTGTTTGCTTCCAAAGTGTATCATAAGGTTTCGTCATGTATACTAACAAAAAATGGTGCAATTATTCAACCTGGATTTACTGACACGCATGATATGCAATACAACATTTTAATACATGTTGAAACCAGAAAGAAAAAAAACCTGATGTAACACTCTGGAAATTTTTATCAAACAATGAAATTCTCTGTCAATAGGTACCTCTGGTGTCCTAGGGTAGAGGTCGTCGACTCTGGTGGACATGCGGTCGTCCACGAGCACGTCCGCCAGGTCAACCGGCACCGCAGCCTCAATGAGGAGCACACCCTCATTGTTGACATGGAGGAAGCGCCGGCCTAGTTGGTCGACGGCGAGGCGTCCTGCCAGCGCAGGCCACGGCGCGATGGCCTTGAGAAGGCCTTCCTTGAGCGCCTCATTGGACGGTCCCGGCGCAAGGTACGCTAGCACCACGGGGACAAAGATGTCCACGGCAGCGCGGTCGAAGACGGTCAGCGGGACCTTCTGGCCGACGAGTGGGTGCGGCTCGGAGTAAACCGGCTTCACCATCGTGGTGCTCGTGATCTCCATTGCTCGTACGTACTCTGATACTTAAGCTTGACTAGTACAGATGAGATGGGAGGCATGTTGCATGTGTACATCTTATATAGACGCATGCTACCACGTTGTAAAAAAATAAAGTCGATCATCCAGCTAGAGCAGTTCTAACGCACACCTCTCCACATTGCTCGCTCACGGCAAGTCGCTCTAATAAAACAAGTAATCAATCCACTTGTATAGTGGGTGCGGCTCGGAGTAAACCGGCTTCACCATCGTGCTGCTCGTGATCTCCATTGCTCGTACGTACTCAGATACTTAAGCTTGAGTAGTACAGATGAGATGAGAGGCATGTGCATGTGTACATCTTATATAGACGCACGCTACCACGTTGTAATAAAACAAGTCGATCATTCAGCTAGAGCAGTTCTAACGCACACCTCTCCACATTGCTCGCTCACGACAAGTCGCTCTAATAAAACAAGTAATCGATCCACTTGTATAGCTAAGATGCTAAATGTATGCCGTTCCACGTTGATCCATGCTCAAATGGGATCCCCGCGTTGGGTGCTGCTACCACGTTGGTCTAAGTCAACTGTTCATCTAGCTAGAGCAGTTCTAACGCACACCTCTCCACATTGCTCGCTCACGACAAACTCTCTTGACGACCCTTTGTGGAATTTTGTATTTTCACTGTTCCCTACATACACTAGCCATTCAGTCTTCTTGCAAGAAAGGACACGTTTACCACAAAACTGTCCAAAACGCATAGTTTTCTTTTTTACCACTCAGAAGTTGCTTACCACAGCATGCATCATGCAGCCTTTTCTTGTTTTAGAACAGTGAAAATACATTTTGGACATGCTGCATGCTGTGGTCAGATTGCTTGGTAGCTAGGCCGAGAGGGGAGCATCATTCAGCCTACGCCGCTCGGGACCCCCTACCCAAGCGTTCTCTTTAAGCCACAGCACCTGTCGTGGTTTTGTCACGGCAGATGTATTTAGTGTCAGGACTTAGTCACGAGGCCAACGCATCTATGTGGTATCTTGAGAGGGGTTGAGTGGGACGAGAGACGCAGGGCGGATCAACACACAAGACAAGAATTTAGACAGCTTCGGGTCCCGGAAAATATCATCCGGTAATAGCCCTACATGTTGTTTGTGGCTAGGTCTCATTATCATCACGATGGAGTCATCGGTAAACCGGCTCTTTGTGTCTAGCCCTAGAGATTGTTTCTTGTTGTCTGTCCCTCTTTGGGGAGCCCTGCCCCTCCTTATATAAGTTGAAGGGGCGGCTTACATGTAGAGTCCTATTAGGATTAGAACTAACGTATTCTCTATTACAAGTCGGATACAAGTACGGGTCTTGCTTCCTCGTAAAGGAAATATTCCTCATGCCTTCTGTCTTAAGCCGGCCCACCATAATATGAGCCGGCCTACTGGGCCTTGGGCCTAGTCTTCTATGTGACCCGCCGTCGGGGTCATCCGTGAGTCATCTGACCAGTGAGCCGCCAGACCCGTGAGTCGCCAGTCCTCCGGCGGGTCATCGGTGAAGCGCCAAGTCCGGCCGGGTCATACTTCCGGCCGGGTCATACCGCGGGGTATATCCCCGACATTAGCCCCCAGTTTAATTTGGATTTATCCATGTTAAACTGATCCTGTAAAACAAACACAAGAACAACTTTGACAGATTGTGTTCCGGGTTAAAAATTCTTGTACGTCGGCACCTGATCATCCTTAATTCCTTGTGCTCCTGGTTAAATATTCTCCTGAGACGAGGCCTGATTATCCTTAAGTCCAACTGTCATTTCGTTCATCTAGAAAATCCGGGTCAAATAAGCTAGCTTCATACTCAATTTGCTGATGTTGGTTTCTCACAGAAAAATATTGTGAAGAATAATCCACTTGAGTCGGCTTCCAAGGCGCTGGGTTAAATAATTTTGGTCTTCAAATACTCATCTGATATTCAGCCGGCTTGAAGATGTAAAACTTGCCGGTTTATCATTACCAAAAACTGCCGGATTATAAAATGGACGATGCCGGCTCATAATTGTTGTTGACACCGGTTTATGTAATTGATCCTCCTGATTTGCTCAAAACTGATAATTTGAAGATTTTTCTCCCTTATATCCATATTACCTGTAGCCCCCAAGTCTTGAGCAGAACAAAGTGATGGTTTAAGACTTGCTCCAATAAATGTTGCAACCTTGATGAAATTCGGTTTATTCATCTTAATCATATAAACTGAATATTCCACACATGTAGCCCCCAAGTGCCGGGTTGTCATGCTTGCAGCAACCTGGGACTTGTAATTGCTTTATGCTCATGAAAATTTCAACCAGTGTAGCCCCCAAGGGCCGGGTCATTATGCAATAATGAGCAGGGACTTTGTAGATATAACCATGTAAATTTGAACAGCAATGTGTAGCCCTCAATGGCCGGCTTAGTAAGATAATACTGAGCTGGGACTTTGTATATAATTGATAATAACATTATATAATATAGTCTACACCATGGGGCTTGAACCCACGTCCACAAGGTTAAGAGCTTTGTACTCCACCAACTGAATAGTGGATCGTTCAATATAATGGATTAATGCTTGTGTACCATGAATTTTTGACGGGAGCAATTGGTAGCCCCCAAGGGCCAACTCATTTAGAATGTGATGAGTCGGGTCTTCAATAAGTTGAGAACAAAATGACTTTGCATTAGCCCACAAGTGCCATGCTGCATGCTGGCAGTGACATGTGACTTGCATATTTGATATAATCCCAATCTGAATAATATAGCCCCCAAGTGCGAATTAAGTAAGCCTGCAGCTACTCGGGACTATTCCTTCCATTGTAGAATAAATCATATCCATTAATAAAAATAATAGCCGTTGCGCTAAAGCGACTTTGAAAACCTCAACCATAACATTGGTTATTGATAATCACACTAGAAATCCAGCCATGTTGGCTATTCGAGATTTGAATAATATAATCCGGTATGAAAACCTCAATCATTCAATATCATCATGAAAATCCAGCCAGTTTTGGCTATTAAAGATTTGAATACCTCATCGGTTGACAAGTAAATCCGGAGTTTAAATACCTGGCGGCTCTTGGCCGATGACTACTTAATGCGCATTCATTGTAAGCCGGAATTTTTGTAACTCGGTGGCCTATAGCCCTTGAGAAAATCAACAATTGATAACCCTTTTGAGGCCCCAATTTCAGTGATGAGCTTGGACTGAAGTATTTATATAAGTCATAATTCTGCAAATCCTGCACAGAGTTTAAACAAGGCGACTTAACGTCAAGGGCCAGGGCGGGTAACCACCCAAATGTAGTCTTACCCTGCACACAAGTAGATCACAAGAACCCTTGGCGGTTTACCGCAGGGCGGGTCATAATACCTCACATATAACCATTGTGATATTGAATTTGTACTACCGGTTTACATGACCTGTGCAGTAAGGGTGATAACCCAATCTTTAGATGCCAATGCTTCCACATAGATGTTGATTGTCATAAGCTGGCGACTTATAGTCGAAAGTCAAGCCGGGTTAAGCATAAAACACTTATATACATTTGAGATATAATCCAAAAAAGGTCTCCAGTCAAACCCAAAATTGTTCGCAAACACTACAAGAAATATGTCAACTAGTGACCTTCTGTCAGTGACCCTGGAAGAATTGGTCATAGATCTATGACCATTTCAGACCAATTGGTCAAAAGCTGTTCGAGGGGCTCCAAACCCTAAACCATTGCTACCATTTTGGTCGGAAAAGGTCGTAATTTCCTTACGAAAAGGTCATAAAGCAAACAGCGCTAGTCCATTGCCTTATTTCTAGTTGTTAACGACCAATATAGATGGTCATAGCCTTGTAAATTGTGGTGGGTTGCTACGACTAGGCACCACCTCATCAGTTTTGCCTATGTGTCATGTCCATGTGGCAGTTTTTGCCCTAGGTTGTGAAGCAACCTATATTTCTGTCATTCCCAAAATTCCCAAAAAAATCTCATAAATTATTTGGGTCATATCTTCGTCAAATATGTAAAAACATTCCTTGCCCTAGGTTGTGAAGCAACCTATATTTCTGTCATTCCCAAAATTCCCAAAAAAATCTCATAAATTATTTGGGTCATATCTTCGTCAAATATGTAAAAACATTCCTTGCCTAGTTCAAAAATAATTAGAAAATATTCATTTTCCTATTTCTGTTTAGAGTAGCACTTTGTGAAGGAAGTACCACTTTGGCATGTCCAAATGGTATCCATTTTCTACAGTGCTTTCCTATGCCCAAATAACCATTCTCCACCAAATGCCAGCTCAATCCATTCATTATTTTGAGCCCAACTTCAACATTCGTATTTATGTCCGGTGTGGTAGTTTGTAAAGCAAGTACCACCTAGGCTCCTCCTTTTGAGGTGAAAATTTGTGAAGACGGTCTTCTTAGTAACTGATCATCCTCAGCCAAAACTCACTCCCATTAGCCATGTGCATTTCCCGTACCGCAAATCAAAAACTTGGCTGCTTATTCATGTTTGAGCATCGATCGGTCTCCTCGTGAGAATCTTATGTTGTGATTTTCTTCCTAGCACCTACCTAGGGAGTCCCAACCCACTAGACATGCCTAGGCCGCCCAGAACACATGGCAACGCCCAGGTCCATGGTGACCACTTGTGGCGGGCATCTTGAGCTTCTGGCAGCTCTAGAGTTGGGGCCCTCGGCCACCGTCCAAACCTCGATGTCTCGCCATAAAACCATGTATGTCTGATTAAATAGATACTTATTTACCTAGAAATGATTTTGGAAAAAATAAAGAGCAAACTATGAGGCATTGCAGTTCAAATTTGACCCGCTTTCACACGAATCAGCGGGAATTTGTCTCTTTCACCAGAGGTGGATCAAAATTTTGACACCCAACCATTTTGTCAATTGTGCATTATATATGGCCTAGTATTTTATAAAATTGATTAGGTCCAATTTTGCAACAATTATTTGGTAGTTCCTTCACAAAAAACCTCCTTTTGGGCACTTTCGGAAAATGAAAATGAATTTTCCGTGCAAAGAAAATGAAAACTTCCTTAGGCAACATTGTTTGGAATTCCAAGATGCACCCTCGTGCACAATATGAGATCATTTGAACAAACTATGCCATGAATGTGGCCATAAGATTGATCATTTGGCTTGAAAGCCATGAATCTTCACACATGATAGCTCATTTCTGGAAACACTTTTTTAAAATAATTACCGTATTACAAGTTTATTATTTTTCCTGGAAACTCGGTCACATATAATTACACAATGCGAAGGTTTTCCAATTTATTGATTTTTTTTGAATTTTTTATGCCCGTTTCAAAATGCGGTCAAAACGGCGGTCTTGACCGTTCCTAGCTAGTGGTTGAATCTTGGAATTTTTTTGGTGTTTTGTATGATTAAATAGATACTTATGTACCTAGAAATGATTTTTGGAAAAAAAATAAAGAGCAAACTATGAGGCAACTACAGTTCAAATTTGACCCGTTTCCAGCTGAATCGACGGCAATTTGTCTTTTTCACCAGAGGTAGATCAAAACTTTTTCACCCAACCATTTTGTCAATTGTGCATTATATATGGCCTAGTATTTTATAAAAATGATTTGGTCCAATTTTGCAACAATTATTTGGTAGTTCCTTCACAAAAAAACCTCCTTTTGGGCACTCGGAAAATGAAAAATGAATTTTCCCTGCAAAGAAAATGAAAACTTCCTTAGGCAACATTGTCTGGAATTCCAAGATGCACCCTTGTGCACAATATGAGATCATTTAAACAAACTATGGAATGAATGTGGCCATAAGATTGATCATTTAGCTTGAAAGCCATGAATCTTCACGCATGATAGCTCATTTCTGAGAACACTTTTTTAAAATAATTACCGTATTACAAGTTTATTATTTTTCCTGGAAACTTGGTCACATATAATGACACAATGCGAAGGTTTTCCAATTTTTTGATTTTTTGAATTTTTTATGCCCGTTTCAAAATGCGGTCAAAACGGCGGTCTTGACCGTTCCTAGCTAGAGGTTGAATCTTGGAATTTTTTTTGTGTTTCTATGATTAAATAGATACTTATGTACCTAGAAATGATTTTTGGAAAAAATAAAGAGCAAACTATGAGGCAGCTACAGTTCAAATTTGACCAGTTTCGGTGAATCGACGGCAATTTGTCTTTTTCACGGAGGTAGATCAAAACTTTTTAACCCAACCATTTTGTCAATTGTGCATTATATATGGCCTAGTATTTTATAAAAATGATTTGGTCCAATTTTGCAACAATTATTTGGTAGTTCCTTCACAAAAAACCTCCTTTTGGGCACTCGGAAAATGAAAAATGAATTTTCCGTGCAAAGAAAATGAAAACTTCCTTAGGCAACATTGTTTGGAATTCCAAGATGCATCCTTGTGCAAAATATGAGATCGTTTGAACAAACTATGCCATGAATGTGGCCATAAGATTGATCATTTGGCTTGAAAGCCATGAATCTTCACGCATGATAGCTCATTTTTTAGAACACTTTTTTAAAATAATTACCGTATTACAAGTTTATTATTTTTCCTGGAAACTTGGTCACATATAATGACACAATGCAAAGGTTTTCCAATTTTTTAATTTTTTTTGATTTTTTTATGCCCGTTTCAAAATGCGGTCAAAATTGTGGGAATGACCGTTCCTATCTAGTGGTTGAATCTTGGAATTTTTTTGGTGTTTCTCTGATTAAATAGATACTTATGTACCTATAAATGATTTTTTTTTAAATAAAGAGCAAACTATGAGGTAGCTGCAGTTCAAATTTGACCCGCTTCCAGCTGAATCGGCGGAAATTTGTCTTTTTCATCAGAGGTGGATCAAAACTTTTTACACCCAACCATTTGATCAATTATGCATTAAATATGGGCTAGTATTTTAGAAAAATTATTTGGTGCAATTTTGCAATAATTATTTGGTAGGTTCTTCACAGAAAAACCTCATTTCGGGCACTAAAAAAATGGAAAATTGTTTTTTCATGCAAAAGAAATAAAAACTCCCTTTGTCAATGTTGTTTGCCAATTTAAGATGTAAACTTGTCCAAAATATGACATCATTTGAACAAATATTTGATAGGTCTTTCACAAAAAAACTCATTTTGAGCATTAAAAAATAAAATGAAAAATTTGTATGTAATCAATCATGACCAATTTATATGGTCAAAAATCTTCAAATCATTTGGTGCGCTCTGATTGGTCCATAGGCTTATCACGCGGATCATGCATCAACCACCGTCGGATGCTTCTGGATCCAACGACAGCCCTCATCCCCTCACCCTCTAACCCAAACCCTAACTTCCCCGATCCACTCCCCTCTCCCCCAATCCACTCTTCCCCTCTCATCCCACAGCCGCCACCCCCCAACCCTCTCGCACCTTCTCTCAATCCCAACCACCCAGCCTTGCGCCCGCCGTCCTCCGTCCTCTCCCCCAACCCGGTCACCGACAACCCCTCCCTCCCGTCTCTCCCATGGCGCGGTCGGATTCACGCTCGTCCCTTCCACATCATGGCCGCCACCTCCTCCCTTCTAGATCATGGGCGCCACCTGTGGCCTTGGGGTAATTAAACTACTGATAATCCACGCTAATGATGCCATGTCACCTCGATTCTTGTGATTAAACTCACGTTGATTCGAACCGGTTCAAATTCAAATTGAATACATAGGCAAACAATATAATTTTTCAAAAATTATAACTAAATTATTCGGGGGTTGTCAAATATTACCAAGTTATTTATGGTGGGGTGCACAAATTTTTGTAAAGTGTTTGTATAGTTTTAATAAATTAAAGCGGAAAAGAAAGAAAGAAAAAATAAGAAAAGCAAAATAAAACAAAAATGGGAGAGGAGAAAAACCCCCATCGGCCCAGGGCCAAGCCCACAGCCCACCGGCCAGCCCCACTGCCCGGCCCAACCCCCCCACTCCCTTATCCACCTCCCCGTCGGGTGGAAAACCTAGCCACCCATTCGCCCCCAGTCCCCTCCTCCTCCCTCCTCAAGGCTGATCTGGATCGGCTCCGCCCGATCCGTTCCCCCCTCCCCGGCACGGCAACTCGCCGCCCGTCCTCACCCCTCCCTCCTCCCGGCCCGGCGCGCAAGGCCCCTCGTCGTCTCGGGGCCGACCCGCCCGGCGACCACCTCGCCGGATCCGCCTGCCAGAGGCGCCTCCCGCCCTCCTCCTCACGGTGCGCCCCGGTAGTCTCCAGCTGCGCCTCGAGAGACCCTGCGCCCCCAGTGAGCCCCCCCCCCCCCCGTGGATCCCCTCTCTCCCCTCGTCCCCCTCCCGAGCGCCACCACCGCGCCCCACGTCGCCCGGCTCGGCCGCCCCGCGATCGGCCCTCCTCTCCCTTCCCCGCGCCACGAACGCGAGGCGTGCTCCCCGGCCTCCCTCTCCCTTCTCCTCGCCCGAGCGGCCCCGGCGAGCCGCCCGCCTGACGCCCGTGGCGTGGATCTCGTCATGGCGCCCCGGTGACCAAATGGTCACGGGGCGGCTCCGTGGTGCTCGGCGCACCGCGCAAGCCACCCGGCCCCGTGGCGCTCCCGTCGGGATCCCGAACCCTACCGCCGCCTCCGCCGCTCGCCGGCGCCGTTTCCGGCCGAGTCCGGCCGTGGCCTTGCCACCAATGGACGCGGCGTCCTCCCCGCTTCAACGCTTCGCGCCCCTTTTGGCCGCCGGACGGCGGATTCCGGCGAAGTCCGGCGCCCCCTCCGCCGCGGACGCCCACCGGAGCCCCCAACGCCGGCTGCCGACGTGGCCGACCCGGGGCCACCGCCTGGGCCACTGACTGGTGGGCCCAGGGCCCCCCCGCCGATTGTTGACTCGGTCAGCTGGGCTGACCGGTCCACCCCTGCCTATGACATGGGGGCCCCACCCCCACAGAACGCTTTTAAAATAAAAAGAAAAGGAAAAGTAATTTAAATAAATATAATTAATAAAAATAATAATGAATAAAATTAATTAATTAATTAATTAATTAAGTAAATAATTAATTTAATTAATCACGATTAATTAAACCTAATGACTAATTAACCTAATTAACTCATTAATTAAACTTAACTAAGGTAATTAGTTAGCGGAGTATGACAGGACCCACATGTCGAGGTGGACCTAGTCAACCCTGTTGACTGTGACGTCGGCATGGCGTCATCTTGGCGTCATAAATACATTTTTTCGAATTAATTAATTAATTAATTAAATTCCGAAATTAATAAAATCTTTAAAAATCATATCTTTTAATCCGTAACTTCGGATTAAAATATTTTCAACATGAAAGTTACTCGAGCGGCGAGACTAATCGGATCGCGGTCCGTTAAATCGCCACACACCCCTAACCTATCCAGACCTGCAACTTTCCCCTCGGCTCCTCTGCTGAAAACACGAAACAGGAATACTTTCCCGGATGTTTCCCATAACCAGATACCACCTCATACCACGTTAGGGCACGCCTAGCATCGCTACTTGACTTGTCATGCATCGATATGCATCTGTTTACTTGGTATTCATTGTTTCTTCCCCTCTTCTCTCCGGTAGACTACGAGGCCAAGCTGCTGCTTTGGCAGTTCGACTACGGTGTTGGCGACCCTCTCTCTTGCCGGTGCAACAAGGCAAGCCCCCTTGATCACCGGATATCGCCTACTCTTCTCTATCTGCTTGCATTAGAGTAGTGTAGCATATTCTTGCTTTAGATACTCCTATCTGCTTTGCATAGCCTTTCCTTGTTACTTCTGTTGTTACCTTACCTGCAATCCTATATGCTTAGTATAGGATGCTAGTACATTCATATGTGGCCCTACATTCTTGTCCGTCTGCCGTGCTATACTATCGGGCCGTGATCCCTCGGGAGGTGATCACGGGTATATACTATATACTTATACAGGATACATGTGGAGATTAAAGTCGGGTCGGCTGATGGAGCACCCGCGAGTGGATCTTTGAGGCGGAGGCGGCAGGCAGGTTGAGACCGCCTAGGAGAGAGGTGGGCTGGCCCTGTTCGGCGTTCGCGGTTACTTAACATGCTTAACGAGGTCTTGGTATTTGATCTGAGTTGGCTCTGAGCTTATACGCACTAACCATCTACGGGAGTAGTTATGGGTATCCGGCGTCGTGGTATCAGAAGCACTTCAGACGTCGGCTGACGAGCGGGCGGCGCCCGGATTGGGCTGGAACGCCACTAGGCTAGAGTGCGCTTCCGGCCGCCCGCAACGTCTTGGTGTGCTCGAGGCGATGGGCGGACCCACTGACGCTTAGGTTTAGACCGGCGTGTTGGCCTCTCTGTTGTGCCTAGGTGGGGCTGCGGCGTGTTGATCTTCCGCGGCGGGCATGACCCAGGAAAGTGTGTCCGGCCAAATGGGATCAGCGTCTTTGGGTAAGATGGTGCACCCTGCAGTGAAGTCAATCTATTCGAATAGCCGTGATCTTGGTAACAGGGCGACTTGGAGTTGTACCTTGAGCTTATGACAACTAGAACCGGATACTTGATAAAACACACCCTTCCAAGTGCGGATACAACGGTGGTCGCTCTCTCTCGGGGATATGAGGAGGGATCGCGGGTAGGATTATTGCTATGTGATGTTACTTGGAGGACTTCAGATCGTCCTCTTCTACCTGTTGCAAGACCGGAGACCAGAAGCATAGTCTTCGTTAAGACTAGCTATCCCCCTCTTATTCTGGCTTTCTGCAGTACAGTCTACCGATATGGCCCTTTACACATATATCCATGCATATGTAGTGTAGCTCCTTGCTTGCGAGTACTTTGGATGAGTACTCACGGTTGCCTTGTTCCCCCTTTTCCCCTATCTCTACACGATTGCTGCAACAGACGATGGAGCCAGGGCGACGCCACCGTCGATGGCGACTACTACTGGAGGTGCCTACTACTACGTGCAGCCGGCGGCGGCGACCGGAGTAGCTAGGAGGATCCCGAGCGGGAGGCCTGCTCCTCTTTCGATCTGTATCCCGGTTTGTGCTAGCCTTCTTAAGGCAAACTTGTTTAACTTATATACGTACTCAGATATTGTTGCTTCGCTGACTTCGTCTATGATCGAGCACTTGTATTCGAGCCCTCGAGGCCCTGGCTTGTATTATGATGCTTGTATGACTTATTTTATTTGTAGAGTTGTGTTGTGATATCTTCCGTGAGTCCACGATCTTGATCGTACACATTTGCGTGCATGATTAGAGTACGATTGAATCGGGCGTCACAAGTTGGTATCGAGCCATTTGCTGTAGGAATCCCCTTCCACACTCCTTGGCGATGTCGAGTCTAGACATTGCAAAAACTTTACTAACTTGGCTGTGTGCCTTACGGGCCCACGTCGCCATCGGGTGGTACTAGGATCTTTTACTCCTCGATCTTTACTGCGGGATTACGAACTCTCTTCTATTCGGGTTAAACGATTTTGCTAAAAACAAAACTAACTTTAGGTTCTCGCGAGTACTTTCTCCCGGAGAGCCCCTCACTTCAGATGATCGTCTACTAATCAGAAGATTCCGAAGATACTCTCTGATGTTCTCTCGAGACTTTGTGCCCATCACTTTTGCTATTCCTGACCACCGATAAATCCGTATGGAAAACTACTTACACTTGCCATTCATACGATGATCCCCCATTGATCTTGTTATTACAAGATACCCCGAAGTTTTCTTTATTGTTCCGAGAATACCTTGTGCCTACTGCCTAGCAGTTCTTTGCCACATGAATACCCCTTCAAATAAATCCTCGCACTTGTCGAGTATCCGCTCATCCCATTGTTCATGAGTTTCACAAAAGTCTTCAAAATACTATTCGATCTTCCGAAAATCCTCTGGAGCCTTTGGCTCTTGGAATTCTTGCTTGCTCGCATTATGGTTAATCCCATAAGTCTCGTAGTCTTATTGACATTCCTTGTCGTTATCATTTGGGGTCTATTGACTCAATATGTTTGCGAATACGCGCAATCATCATTGATCCTTATAAATTACCTTTCATTTGAGCTGCCATTCTTTTAATCGAATTGGTTCTTGACCAGTCCAATTGTCGTTGATTGTACCCCTAATTCTATTCAGCTTATCCATTCTTGATCAGAGCATTTGCTCCTGATCCCTTGATTTGAAAATCATAATTACTTACTAATTAAGCGTTGAACTATTCAGCTGTTCTATAAACCGATGCATTTGCAATCTTTCTTCCTCTGATTGGGTACCGATACTCATATTAGCCCCATCGTGGATCGCTATATCCACTGTTGGGTTATTATCCGACAGTGTCCTTCATAATTAATCACTTTGTGAGTTCCTTCTCCGATACATAATGCCTTTGGTAAATTGTATCCTTTCCTTTTGTCAACCATGCTCGCTTTCGAGCTGGTGGCATTTACTCTTGAAGCTTGTGGTATATGTTTCCATGATACCCAGACGGGTTGAACCTATGCCTTCCTTTATATGTGTGAACTCGGAAGTTTTCACGAGTCATACTCATCTGGTATTTCACCAGGTAAAACTTTCAACACTAATGCCTTTATCAAAGCGAGAAGTGAATGGAAGGTTATACATTGAAGAAGTGGGACTCGACCTTGAACTTTGTGTTCATGCCCATGGACACGATGTAGATCCTATCATGGAAACTTCTTGTAATAATAACTAATTTCTTGGTAAATATCATCTGGTATCTGCGAATTGATCCTACGCAACCGTGGTTCCGACCATGTTGTTCTCCCTTGATTCTATTTCTCAGACAAGTTAGAGTACTTGTCTTCTGCAGAGCATTACCCCAGTCCAACCTCTACTTTGATGCGTCGTTGAGTGTTACCCCTAGTATCTCGAGATTATCATGGAACTGCATAACTTCTTATGAGTTCTTCATCAAGTGCTACCTTCCCACCGATTCCAAATTCTCACGGGCTCGAGTTATTAAACACTCAAAGACACCAATAAGCGAACCGAGTCCGCTTTTCACGGTTCAACAACTCTTGGTAAGCTTCTATAAGTGCGTGTTTGTACCCGATCACATCATTCCTAGCCTGTTTGGCTATATCATTGTCGTGATGATTTTAAGCATGCTACCTGGTCCTTCTTCTCGGAGCACAATTTTCGACGATGAACTAACCTTACGTCGATCCTCATCGTCATATCATTTCGCCTTGAACAACAAGCTTGGTTTCGAGTTTGTGTCGTACCCTTGGATCCAATAACCTCTCAATTCATCATTACTTTGACTTGATGTAAATCGCCGATCGATTACATCCTCATGAACTCTCGCGACAAAGGTGTCGTGATCATCAACATTACGAGCTCATCCGGGATATCAATTGAATTCATGATGAGAAATACCATCCTTGCCCTCGATGAATTGTATTATCATCGACCACTCTATTGCCTTCCCACCAACACAAGCTTGTTCATGTTTGGTGTTATACCTTGAGTTCCTTGCTATCCAGCAATTGTTCTTCGTTACCTTGGAGTATTAACCTCCTTTATGTCAAGAATGTTACGAGATTTGTTCCACCTCTTGAGAATTCTTGACATAGAAATACTTCTCACCATCACCATTCTTTCTTGGTCCCGTGTTAATTCCAACAAGTGAGCGGTGTTGTTTGGATTCTTTCCTTCTAGCAACCCTATTTCTTTGAAGTGAATGGGCGATAGTTCATTCTAAGTCCTTCGCTAATTGAATCACCATTCTAACATTGGCCGTGCAACCCAACCCATATTTTGGGTGCATCGTTCAACCAATGTTTAATTATGTATGTTTTCCTCGAGCATATCCCATTATATCATTTGATCTGACAAATGTTATCTCCTTATCCACATAATTGTGGAGATCCATCTTTTGCATACCTCGATGAGTTATCGCTGAGTCCATCAGTCACCTTCTCATCCTCTCCTTGGTTTAATGATGAACTATTGTTACAGGAACCCGCTCCCATAGTTCATTTCCCGAGAATCTTACAATGTCATTTAAATCGATATGTGCCGCAGCTTTCCTTCTCGGACATCCTGAGTGCGAGGTATCATGACACCAATCGGATCTGAATCTTGGTCGGATATGATGGTTGGGACATTTTCTAGAGTCATAGCATTGGTGTTTATATGACCCGGTAACATGATGTCATGCCTAGCACCCCCCGGCCGGAGGACCTATCATTATTATTTCTTTTGCAAGGATAACCATTCCTCTGGAGGAAATTGTAGGACTTATTTTATAAGTTACTCTGATGGATCCTTTGTGTTTCCAAAGTCTGATCTTCACACGAAGACCATGTCAATGCTATCTCGAAGCATGTCAATGGTACTCCGATTTTCAACAGGAACATTCGAAGCACGATGCTAAATTTTATTTATCATTTATCCTAACACCGTTGTATGGGTAATATCATGAGATTCCTCCCCCCTTACATAAAGAGTTTTCTACATTATATCCTGCCACGGATATCATGCTCTGCTTGTCCTTGGGAAGGATATATCCCTGAAATATGTGTTTAAACATATTTTCCTTTCCATTGTTCTGTTTAATATGATAATCATATTTTATTTTCCATTGGTTGTTTGAAACTTTCATGTGATCTATATGATCTAAGCAGCAATATTCTACTGCTTATGTAAACTCCTCGGTGTGCAATTCTGTCAGTAAGACCCTGTTACTATTGTTGATGACATTCCGGTAGCCACCGATGGACGAGAACCTTGCCTATTGGTCCGCCTCGTTCAATGAGCAGGAAAGTGGTTCTCTTTGTCCCTCGCCCTTGGTACCAACGTTGATGCCGACATAACTGACATGGTACTCTCTGACATGCCATGCTATCATGACCGTGAAAGATGTCACTGCTCCTATTAAAAAAAACCCACATGGTGGGCCCATAACCCACAGTTCCACAGGATCGAAACCTGACTGTCCTATACACCCCCTATTCCCAAAGTTATTCCTCGCGCGTGGACTCGTATGTAATCCACGGGCCACTGTCCTAGTGGTCTATTCTGGTATCAGACGCAATACTTACTCTCGCTACTCTGAACCCCTTTCTCACTATGGTTCAGGCTTTGAGCAACTATCTATCCGCTTGGAGCCTACTATGGTACCTTCGTACCTTACTCTCGAGGTATTTCATGTGTTCAACTCGAGAGATAATCTTATACTAATTCATGGGTTAACCCCAGATTGTTTCCCTCAAAAGCATTATGTCGTAGTGAGCTGCCCCTTATCTTTTCGTAAGTACGATGGAGTTTCCGAAGAAATGATGACCAGTTTATCATGATGCATCGGAATAAAGGATTGAAGACATCAACGAAAGGGATTAACTTCTTGGAGAAGATCCGTTAAAATATCGTAACCAGAACTTTCCCCTTACTCCCCTCTTAAATCTCGGGACGAGATTTCTTGTAGTGGAGGAGAATTGTGGCCTTGGGGTAATTAGGCTACTGATAATCCCTGCTAATGATGCCACGTCACCTCGATTCTTTGTGACTAAACTCACGTTGATTGAACCCGGTTCAAATTCAAATTGAAAACATATGCAAACAATAAAAGTTTTCAAAAATTAAAACTAAAATGTTAGGGGTTGTCAAATATTACCAAGTTAATTATGGTGGGGTGCACACATTTTTGTAAAGTGTCTGGATAGTTTAAATAAATTAAAACAGAAAAGAAAGAAAGAAAGAAAAAAAATAAGAAAAGAAAAATAAAACAAAAATGGGAGAGGGGGAGAAACCCCCCATCGCCCAAGCTGGCCAAGCCCACTGCCCACCGGCCAGCCCCCCTGGCCCGGCCCAACCCCCCCCACTCCTTATCCACCTCCCCCCGTCGGTGGAAACCCTAGCCGCACCCATTCGCCCCCCGATCCCCTCCTCCTCCTCCAGCGCCGATCTGGATCGGCTCCGCCCGATCCGTTCCCCCACGACGGCTGACTCGCGCCCGTCCTCACCCCTCCTCATCCCCGACCCGGCCGCGCAAGGCCCCTCGTCGTCTCGGGGCCGACCCGCCCGGCGACCACCTCGCCGGATCCGCTTTGCCATGGCGCCTCCCGCCCTCCTCCTCACCGGTGCGCCCCGGCCGTCTCGGCACGCCTCGAGACCCTGCGCCCCACGTGAGCTCTCCCCCCCGTGGATCCCCTCTCTCCCTCGTCCCCTCCCGGCGTCACCACCGCGCCCGTCGCCCGGCTCGGCCGCCCCCAGCGCCGGCCCTCCCTCTCCCTTCCCCGCCACGGAGCACGGAACGTGCTCCCGGCCTCCTCTCCCTTCTCTCGCCGAGCAGCGGCCTGGCGAGCCGCGACCGAACGCCCCGCGGCGTGGATCTCGTCGCCGCCCCGGTGACCAAATGGTCACGGGCCGAGCCCGTGGTGCTTTCGGCGCTGCGCAAGCCACCCGGCCCGTGGCGCGCTCCCGTCGGGATCGAACCTACCGCCCGCCTCCGCGCCATTGGCGCCGTTTCCGGCCGAGTCCGGCCGTGGCCTTGCCACCAATGGACGCGGCGTCCTCCCCTCTTTCGAACGCGCCCGCCCGCGCCCCTTTTGGCCGCCGGACGGCGGATTCCGGCGAAGTCCGGCGCCCCCTCCGCCGCGGACGCCCACCGGAGCCCCCAACGCCGGCTGCCGACGTGGCCGACCAGGGCCACCGCTGAGCCACTAACTGGTGGGTGGGCCCAGCCCGATTGTTGACTCGGTCGGTGGTGACGGTCCCACCTCGCTTATGACATGGGGGCCCCACCCCCACAGAACGTTTTTAAAATAAAAGAAAAAGGAAAAGTAATTTGAATAAATATAATTAATAAAAATAATAATGAATAAAATTAATTAATTAATTAATTAATTAATTAAGTAAATAATTAATTTAATTAATCACGATTAATTAAACCTAATGACTAATTAACCTAATTAACTCATCATTAATTAAACTTAACTAAGGTAATTAGTTAGCAGTATGTAATGAGCAGGACCCACATGTCGAGGTTGACCTAGTCAACCTGTTGATTCTTGACGTCGGCATGGCGTCATCTTGGCGTCATAAATACATTTTTGAATTAATTAATTAATTAATTAAATTCCGAAATTAATAAAATCTTTAAAAATCATATCTTTTAATCCGTAACTTTCGGATTAAAATATTTTCAACATGAAAGTTACTCGAGCGGCGAGGCGAATCAGGATACGGTTGGTTCGTCCGCCACACACCCCTAACCTATCGAACCTGCAACTTTCCCCTCCGGCTCCTTCCGAAAACCACGAAACACCGGAATACTTTCCGGATGTTTCCCCTTAACGATACCACCTCATACCACGTTAGGGCACGCCTAGCATCGCTACTTGACTTGTCATGCATCGATATGCATCTGTTTACTTGGTATTCATTGTTTCTTCCCCCTCTTCTCTCCGGTAGACTACGAGACCGACGCTGCTGCTGGCCAGTTCGACTACGGTGTTGTGACCCCTCTCTCTTGCCGGTGCAACCAGGCAAGCCCCCCTTGATCACGAGATATCGCCTACTCTTCTCTATACTGCTTGCATTAGAGTAGTGTAGCATGTTCTTGCTTTTAGATACTCCTATCTTCTTTGCATAGCTTTGTCCTTGTTACATTTGTTACCTTACACCGCAATCCTATATGCTTAGTATAGGATGCTAGTACATTCATCTGAGGCCCTACATTCTAGTCCGTCTGCCGTCCTATACTATCGGGCCGTGATCCCTCGGGACGTGATCACGGTATATACTATATACTTATACAGGATACATGTGGAGATTAAAGTCGGGTCGGTGATGGAGCACCCATGAGTGGATCTTTGAGGCGGAGGCGGCAGGCGAGTTGAGACCGCCTAGGAGAGAGGTGGGCTGGCCTGTTCGGTGTTCGCGGTTTACTTAACACGCTTAACGAGGTCCTGGTATTTGATCTGAGTTGGCTCTGAGCTTATACGCACTAACCATCTACGCAGGAGTAGTTATGGGTATCCGGCATCGTGGTATCGGCCGAAGCACTTGAGACGTCGTGACAGGCGGCGTGCCGGATTGGACTGAACGCCACTAGGCTAGAGTCAGGCGATGGGCCTGCACCCCTGGCGCTTAGGTTTAGACCGGCGTGTTGGCCTCTCTGTTGTGCCTAGGTGGGGCTGCGGCGTGTTGATCTTCCGCGGCCGGGCATGACCCGAGGAAAGTGTGTCCGGCCAAATGGGATCAAGCGTCTTTGGGTAGGATGGTGCACCCTGCAGGGAAGTCAATCTATTCAAATAGCCGTGATCTTGATATGGGGCGACTTGGAGTTGTACCTTGAGCTTATGACAACTAGAACCGGATACTTGATAAAACACACCCTTCCAAGTGCGGATACAACGGTGGTCGCTCTCTCGGGGATATGAGGAGGGATCGCCGGGTAGGATTATTGCTATGTGATGTTACTTGGAGGACTTCAGATCGTCCTCTTCTACCTGTTGCAAGACCCGGAGACCGAGCGTAGTCTTCGTTAAGACTAGCTATCCCCTCTTATTACGGCTTTCTGCGATGCAGTCCACCGATATGGCCCTTTACACATATATCCATGCATATGTAGTGTAGCTCCTTGCTTGCGAGTACTTTGGATGAGTACTCACGGTTGCCTTGTTCCCCTTTTCCCCTATCTCTACACGATTGCTGCAGCAGACGATGGAGCCCAGGGGGGACGCCACCGTCGATGGCGACTACTACCTTTGGAGGTGCCTACTACTACGTGCGACCGGCGGCGGCGACCAGGAGTAGCTAGGAGGATCGAGCAGGAGGCCTGCTCCTCTTTCGATCTGTATCCCGGTTTGTGCTAGCCTTCTTAAGGCAAACTTGTTTTAACTTATATACGTACTCGAGATATTGTTGCTTCCGCTGACTCGTCTATGATCGAGCACTTGTATTCGAGCCCTCGAGGCCCCTGGCTTGTATTATGATGCTTGTATGACTTATTTTATTTGTAGAGTTGTGTTGTGACATCTTCCCGTGAGTCCCTGATCTTGATCGTACACATTTGCGTGCATGATTAGAGTACGATTGAATCGGGGGCGTCACACCACCTCCCTCCCGCGGAGCTCCCCGCCGTCCATGGACTCCCCCACGCCCTCCTCTCTCCCTTCCCCTCCCTCGCGCCGCCACCACCGCCACCGCGGCCGTGGAGGAGTATGAGGGGCCTCCGCTCAGGCTCCTCCGACCATATAAGCGGGCTAGTGCTCCCCTCTCGCCTTCGCCGTCTTCTTCCCTAGCCGTCGCTGCCGCCGGGATCTGCCGACGGAATGGAGGCGGTAGACAACACCGATTCTGTGCGGCGGCGATTCAATGGCTGCTTGAGACCATCCTTCCGAGCCTCGGCAAAATTTGGACGGGTGGATTCGCCAAGCGAGGCCCTCTGGTGAGGTGGAGGGGCTGAGGGACGAGATCGAGCAAGTCAGCGGGGTGCGTCTCTGCCGTGAACGGCAGGCGGCCCGAAACAGGTCGATGGCGGATCCTCGCAGCCCTCAAGCAGCTGCTCTACCACGCCCGGCGACACGGTCGACTAGCTCGGCCGCTACAGGCTTCGGCAGGAGCTCCACGCCCATGGAGGTAAATGCGAACATCCGTCCTCGAAGCACGCCACTGTTTGTGTTAATTACCAATTCCATTTTTTACGGGGGTCAAGCACCACCATACTAATACTAACTTCGTATCCATGATTTCCTCTAGTGTAGGCCCATGGCATTGGCACCATCCCAACAAAATTGATGGACCAAGTAACCAGCTGCCAAGTTCTTCAAGGTAACTAAATGCTTTACAAGACTCTAAATAGCCAATGTGACGCTGTTTTTAAGTCCTTTTGCACATTTATAAGACCCTGTTTTTATACATCTGTGTAAACAGTCCAATGCGATTCTAACTGCTGATAGTTCATCTAGAAGAAAAAGGAGAAGGGGCAACATGGAGAAAGACGCGGTGCTGGTGTGCATGGTCCTGGGCTTTCTAGGCTCCATCGCGGTCACCCTCGGCTTCGTCGCCAACAACTACAGCTCTAAGGCATGGATCCAAGACCAAACATCACAATTATCTTTTCATCAATTCGATAGATCTGTGCTAACTGAGTCTATGTTAGTCCGTCTTGATACAGCGGAGACGAACTGCGTGTACCGAGCCACGCCGGTGACGGGTCTCGGCATCTGGGGGTGTTCTGGTGTTCATCAACCAGGTCATCGTCGCCGCCCTCGCCAACGGCTGGTGCCTCTGCTATTCTTTCTTTGCCCCTATTTGGACCAAACCTTTGCCATGGCGCCAACACCGTCCAAGTGGAACCCAGTATAGAGTTCGGACGCTGATTTAACTAGTTGAAACCTGTCCATTATTAACTAACCCCTGTTTCTTGATGGTGTCTATCTCCATGGGATATAAAATGTGTCATTGTTAATATTGCACTGGTCCTTGTTGCTCTGTTGGCGTTAGTTACCTTCTTGTCACATACTCCCTCCATCCCACAATATAAGACGTTTGTGCAAGCTAACATTGCTTACAAAAATGTCTTACATTATGGGACGGAGGGAGTAATAAGAAGGTGAATTCTTATACACTTTTAAGTCCTGTTAATAACTATTCAGGGGGCAATATCCGTTTCATGAATCGTCTATAAATATCATTCACGTGGTACTGGGTCAGTTTCTAGCTACCATTTCTATACACATTATCTGTGTGTTGGCGCTTGATAGTTTCATGACTTGCTATTCTTATTCAAGTGGGCGAACTAAGTCATTTTATTCAGTTTATGCTTACGCTATGCCAAAGCGGAAATATGAGCATCCTTGCATTCTCTTGTCAATTTAGGACTGGTAAGTAGGTGCCGCTGAGTGCGAGTGAGTGGTAAGCGATATAGAGCTTGGGCGCTAATCAAGCTGATTTAACTAGTAGATGTCTAGATTAAACCTGTCCATTATTAACCCCTGCTCCTTGATGATGTCGATCTCCACATCCACAATATGTAAACGTGTCAACGTTAATATTACCTTGATCCTTCTTGTTTTGTTGGCTTTAGTTAACTTTTTGTCATATAATAAAAGCGTGATCTTGTTATACAATTTTGGGTTCTGTCAATTAATAGTTTGGAAAGCCTACAAGCCCTCTTATAGTTAACTAAAAGGTTGTTGAGCGTTTTTAACAACTAATCATTGGCCATTCCCATCTGTACATCACTGATTATGTACAACTTGGTACAAAATTGGTCCGATATTAGTTTTATATCACAAAAGTAGGGAGGTTCATGCTGCTTATTAGTATCAGCTTTGGATTATTACTGTGTTTGGTTCACCCTTGTCTTGATTACCTTGGTGAGGATTTGTTTAATAACTGGAATACATTGTCTGCTGGGAACTCTATTTACCTTTGCGTACTATTACAAATGTCTGTGAGGGTCCTTTGTGCTACTACTATAATTTCATTCATGAATTTTGCACATAGATTTTTCATCCTGCTATAAAATTGCTTGTGCCTGAATCTGTTTTCCGTTGCTAGTCGGATGTCAATTATTACTGGTGTGTTCAGGATTCTATTTTCGTCATCTAAAATATGTGTTAATTACGTCTGACGTAAAGAGCTATGTGAGCCCTCTGGATGGGGCTTCGGTTGGACCTCTGTTGAGCTCCCATAGACTTTGACCCAAGGTAAACACGAATTTGCTTTTGTTGTTCTTTGTAAATGTCCTGTCTTGTAGAGAGTAACAAAACCATATGTCATGGGAGTGTGACACGTCTTTGTTTGTGAATGCCTGTGATTGGATTATTGGATATCTGCTGATTATATGTCCTTATCCATCATTGTGTTGTTCTTGCAAGCACTATTAGTTAGGTTGTGTAGGTGCCAAATTCTGCTTCTGGATTAGTCTATTGTTCTCCTGAGACCCTCCTTTTTCCAACATTGTCTGCTGTTTGGATGGGCCGCTATCATTATAGTCTTTTAATTGATGCTACCTATATTGACAGTTTGTACCTGGGCCCTTTGCGGTGGGGTTTGGACCCTGTATCTGGGTTATTGTTATTGAACTTTGGGCTTGAGCATGGACTTTTTGGGCCTTCATTTTTGTTGGTGGTTCTGAATTTGTGTACCTACTGATTCTACAAAATTGATATGGTGATTGTTTTGTTACTTGGACAATAACTTGCTATTTATGTACCTCTGATTCTAGTTTGTTGCTGCTCAATGCTCACATTCGTTTCTCATCCTTGCTATTTATGTTGGTGACATAACTTGCCTGTTGCTCTTGTGCGACCAGCATCCAGCGTGTGAGGTTTGTCGGAACCGCCATCGCTTTAGGGTGCTTCTCGGCGCCGCCATCATCACCAAGCGCAGGGAGTACACGTACCTCGGTGGCCTGACCTCTTCACGGCATGTCGATCCTTCGACATGAAACTATATGCTTTCGGTTTCTTCTCTTCCTTTTAGTGCGCATGCCATTCTTTGCATGGTGACCACATAGGTAAAGCTTGCAAGTTGATGGCAGTTAGAATCGGCGACTGGAAAGAAGCGCACACCTAGGTCGATCTATCTGCTGGTCTCTGCGAGCATTTTTCTTCTAGTGTGGTCCAGGCCAATGGCAGCATGCATACATTTATATTTACTGGAAATGCATGCATTTCTTTACACACATGACAAACAAAAGTCGTTCTTGCTGCTAGGATAGGACATAGCGGTAGCTTCTTTGGCTAACTAGTGTATGTTGAATTCTTGATCAACTTGCCTTTGGGCTGGCTGCTAGTACACCTACGTATAGCTACCTAGGTAGGAGTAGCTATGTGGCGCATGCGATGGATTATTAAAATATTACAATCTCTGGATCAGTAATGAAAAGCATCAAGATGCAGCTTTATCCTGGCATGCACACGTTGAATCTGTTGATTTGGAGTAGTTAATGTTGCTGATATTATATGTTGTACTGTTGCTAATCGGATCTGCTGTTGCTATTGCAGTAATCTTTGGATCAGCTACTGCTGCTCACTACAGGATCTGGTTATCAACTTTGAGATGTTCTTTGCTCAAGTCATGGCGACGACCGGGATGCTCTGCTGAGCTGATCCAACCTGGGATGATCTTGATGATCTGCTGCTCAACAAGGTGATGCTGCTTCGTTCAGCCTCTGAACATTTACAAGAGCTCTAGCACGGAAGAAGAAGTCGAAGTATATTTGTAGTATCATAGTATCTTGGTGAAATGAATGATCTAAAGATTGTGCTATTACAAGAGCTCTAACACAGGACAACTTTGAGAAGTATATTTGTAGTATTTTGGCTAATTGGCATGTGTTTTGATAATTTTCACTTGTTTACTGTTCTCATTGAAATAATTGTTTCAAATTGTGGAAGTTGAAACACGGGCCGTTGTTAATTAGAACACGAGAAGTGGTACCTAGTAGTATTTGGCATCGAAAGGCCATTTACCAAATAATATTCACGGAAAGGCTGAAAATTAAGGAAATTGGTGAAAAAGGCCGAGGCCCAAAAGAAAAATAGATGAGACCCAAAAAGAAATGGACCGTAGAAAGGCTAAGGCCCAAAAACACTGAACGAAGCTTATGGAACAACAAGGCCGAATTATTGGGCTCGGCCCACGTAAAACAATGAATCGGACCGGGCTGAATCTTACCTGTGACCTTTTTAATTGGTCGCAATTTTGCCACGTCAGCTTGCCACGTCGGATCCGACGTGGCACAAGCGACCCGGTGACCAAAACAAAAGGTCATAGCTTCAACAACCTTACATTTTGGTCGTAGCGTCTCGACCTTCTCACAGAGAAGGTCGCTATAGTCAATTTACGACCGTCAGCTTTTAACCTTATGTTTTTTGTCACAAAAAGGTCGCAAATGAAAAACTATGACCTTTCAGGGACCAATAGTGGAGGTCACAAGATAGCATATTTCTTGTAGTGAAAAAAGACTTAAAAAACTTAAGGCTTCTGATTCGTATACGATCAGAAAACCGTTCCAAAGGGGTTGAGCTAAGATTCGAATACGATCATATAGCCCCCAGTGGCTTTGGCGTTGCCGATCAAGAGGGTACCGACAGCTATGTTCTCTTTGGTTCTAATACGACCTATGTTTGAACAGGAAGCCCCCAAATGACCTTGAGAGTTGTTTAACGATGTTGATTCGAATACGATCCACGTCAGACCCAAAAGAGGTTAAGCTATGATTCGGATACGATCAAGAAGCACCCTAGTGAGTTTGGCAGTGTGCCGATCAAAAGGGGTTCGACAGCTATGTTCTCTTTGGTTCGAATACGACCTATGTTTGAACAGGAAGCCCCCAAGTGACCATAATAAGATAAGCCGTAAGGCAGGATACCTATGTTTGAACCGCGCATTATGGCAGCAAGTTCTTTTTGGCAACCTTTAATTTCTCTCAGAACTCAAACTTGCGAGAGATTAATTCTTTTTTAACCGGAACTTTAAACCGGATTTGAAAGCTTCAAAAATTTGTGAGGGACAAATTTACCTTGAGCCGGATTTTGAACCGGATTTGAGAGCTTCAAAAATTTGTGAGGGATAAATTTACCACAGGCGGCTTTTGAACCGGATTTGAGAGCTTCGATGCTTTGTGGGAGAAAGATGTCTCTTGAATCGGATTTTAAACGAGTCCTTATTTTGAGCGGAAATCTTACGGCGGCTTTTAAATTTTCATCGATCTAGCAGTAATCTCCGGGGCCCGGGTTATTTTTCCCTTCAATGACACGGAGTTCTTGAATTCATTGAAACCAGCTAATTTTGCCGAGTCATACCATTGTAGCCCTCGAGTCTCAAGATGACTCGAGGAGTTGGCTTGAGATTCTCCTTATTTGACCATAGCAGAAGGTATACATCATTGGCGTTGATAGCGCGATGTGAATCCACAGAAGGTTGAGGTGACTGCGGCGGGTTATAAATGATCCCGTATGAGCCGTGTCAGCAACTCGGCTAATGGCTCCTTCCAACTGGCTGGTTGAAGTTAACTAAACTGTAGTGGCGGCGACTTGTGCATCTGCCCATTGAACCATCCAGTGCAGACGGTGGCTGATAATATATGATAATTTGCCTCTAATTTGTTGGAAGAAAACCGGGCTTCCCAAGTAGTGACTTGCTCATACTCAATAAACAGCTCCTCCAGACAAGTGCGGCTCGGTGTGTCGATATAGACCAGGCCGCAAGAGACGGACGGTAAAGACAACCGTAACATCAGAGGCGGCATAGACAGATGAACCGGCCGTGGCGTTGTAAGCCGGTGCGGACGGGCAAGTTGTCCTCCTTGTTGTAAGCCGGCGTGGTCGCGAGAGAGGCCACGGCGTTGTAAGCCGGTGCGGGAGTTCATTGAGTAATGACGACCACCTGTGCTAAAAGATGTTGGCGTACCTGCATGTCCGCGGTATAATATCACTTTTTGTCATAAATAATTGCCCTGCATAAACAATATTGCAGACTAAGGCAAAGATAAACTTGTTCTTTAACAAAAACAACATGTGTCAATAAAATATATTTTAGATGGATACCACCTGACTCGTCCGGACAGTAAATGAGTCGGCTGCGGCGTTGTAAGCCGGTGCGGACGAGCGAGTCGACCGCCGCGTTGGAAGTGGCGCAGACACGTGCGAATCGGCCGCGGACGCGGACGACGAGTCAACCGCGTGCGTTGATGTAGCGGGGGTGACGACTCTCTCATCCGCGCTAGTGCAAAAAATAATATTGGCGCACGTCCCTTTGCGACACCTTTGTAACGAATAATAGTCCTGCGAAAAAATAGCACAGACCAGAGTAATTGTTCTCAAACAATTTAATATGCACTGATGACATATATAAAAAAGATAGCACCTGGTATTTTTTGTCGGATGATCGTGGATACTGGTGTTAAATAATGCTGGATATTGTTAGATAACACTTTGGCACTAGAGTAGTACTACTCCCGTTGCTTCTCCTTGGATATTGAGCTTTGAGGAGAAGTGATAAACAGAAATTATGCTGACTCCCTCTGTATAGATGGCAGTGGCCAGCAAACCATGTAAACAATCGGGACGTTGTGTGCTACCGCTGATGAATTTCTTTTTAATGCGCGATGCCTCTGTTACTGCCCTTTCCACGCTTCACGGACTGCTGCTGATAATTGTTTTTGAAGTGCCATAGGCTTCTACATGACCGTTCCTCCTTTGCTTTTCTTTTCTCCATCAAACAATGGAACGCCTGGATGGCAGCTGGTGTGAGCGCGGCGGGAGGTGGAGCAGCCGGCTCGGGGCGAGGTCGTCGGTGGCAGCAAGGCGCACTGGCGGCTCGGAGGAGGCGAAGCGCACTGGCAGCTCGGCACATGCAGAAGTGGCCTGACGCGGCCACGGGGGCAGCGGAATCAGCCAGGCGCGGCTATGGTCGAGGCCCGCGGCAATCTGGCCGCAGTAATGGTGGTGCATCAGCGGAGGCTGTGTCTCTGTTCGTTTCCGGGTGACGGTCAACTCGGTTGACTCCTGTCGGAATCCTTGTCGTCTCTGCCATGATCATGGAACGAAATATATTAAAGAAAAAATAACGAAATATATTAAAGAAAAAATAATTGTTCTCGGAGGAGTTTTAAGGTATGTTGAAAAAATAAATAAAGTGGATAGCACCTGATTTGTTCGGATGACCGATGATCCGTAGATAATTTTTCAGTATTGTTTGATCCTTATATATATATATATTCAAAAGATTTTCTTTTCCTTTCTTTTTATTCCAGCCGACTCGCTCCTTTATTGCACACTGGAACCTCACATCGATGTTTCTGACAGTATGTCTCGGTTGCAGGTAGTAATTGAAGACCAAAAAATATCTGATGTGTAGCTTCTCGGGTCACCTTTCTTTTTTATTCCACTTGAGCAAGAAGTACTCAATCAGCGGCGCAAATGTAGACCACTGCTTTGGGACTGACCCCGATACCCAATCAGCGGCGCAAAGCGGGGGTTTTTTTTTTGAAATCCTGCAGGTCGCTATGCGACTTGTAAAGGAGGAAGCTTCACACAACAACTCAACTCCGCTGCTTGAGACGGCAGGAGCAGCACTTGTCACGCATGGAGCTCGAGGGGCCACGGCGTAGACCGGTAGCGGAGGCAGGGCGCGCAGCGGCTCAAGGCAAACTTGGAGACGACGGTGTTTCGGCGACCGAGGCGGAGTTGGAATCCAGCAAGGGGCTCGAGGCGGCGACCGGTGGATCAATAGCAATAGGGCGGCCCGATGACAAACTGAACCGGTCCGGCGTGGCCGTGGTGATGACGGAAACGACTCCAGCAGCCGGTGACTCAACGCCGCAGCTGAGGCAAACCGGCAGAGGCGGCTTATAAGCAGACCGCCGGCATAGACTAGCATAGGTGGAAGCGAGGTAAGGTCGCGGAGGCGGCGGCTTCAAATCCAGGGCAAAACAGGGCGGCGCCGACGGCGACTCATGACGACGGGGCGACTCGTGTAGGGCGGCCTTGCAGTAGAGACGGAGGCGCCCAAGCGACGCCACAATGCGGGAGCAGCAGGAGGCGTTCGTAAGCGTTTCGGAGTTAGCGACTCACAAACGCCGGATAGAAGCACACTGATCCGAATTGGAACCCAGGCCGGACTGATTTTTTTAAATTTTGGGTGACACCTGCGCCCTGTAGTTTTACTTGTATTTGCCTTGGGCATCGATTAGTAACAGCTGGCGTTTTTCTTGATTTGATGACGCAAACCAGTGGTAGCTCTTGATCTCCAGGTGAGGAAGTAATACTAATTTATTGAATTGACGCCGCATACTCTCCTGGACCAGAGTGTTTTTGAGACGGCGTGGCAGTAGAAATTTGTCTTGGCCTCAGACCCTTGGGCCAATCCATCCCGGACACAGCTTTGATTGATTCTCTGTAAATTGACCATATATGCCGCTGTGTGCACGTAACAGCGGAAGACTGAACAAAAAAAATGTAGCTTGACGTGACAAGCACTAGTACTTGTAGCCGGCTGATCAAAGTACTAGTTCTTGATCGGTAATGAAAGCACAAAAACAATTCTGCTTAGCTTCACGTAAGGGCCCTTTGGACTCGAAAACAGCAGCAGCGGTTGACTTTCTCAAGACAGCCAACGGGACACTGCGTACTCGGGGCTTCAAGCGTATACACGCAACATCGGCAACTTGCGGATTGATATGACATGGCGTACGGTGGCTCAGCGGAAATCCTGTCAGCTTCCTTTATCGATCTAGCTTTGGTTCGCCAAGTCGCGTTGGCAGCGACGCACAGGACGCCGAACCCTAGCTTCTCTCGTCTCAAACTTGTATATGCTGCCGCTAAAAAACTTTTCCAATCTTTGACTAATGAACTTCATAGTTGACGTGAATTCTTTCATACCGGCGCTGATCCGGCAGGTCATAGCTTCTCGAACCCTAAGGAGATCCATTCAAGAACTCAACACCACCGTGCGCAGGCCCCAAAACGGGAGCCAACTGTCGTGGTTTTGTCACGGCAGATGTACTTAGTGTCAGGACTTAGTCCGAGGCCAACGCATCTATGTGGTAGCTTGAGAGGGGTTGAGTGGGACGAGAGACGCAGGACGGATCAACACACAAGACAAAGATTTAAACAGCTTCGGGCCCGGGGAAACATCATCCGGTAATAGCCCTACATGCTGTTTGTGGCTAGGTCTCATTATCATCACGATGGAGTCGTCGGTAAACCGGCTCTTTGTGTCTAGCCCTAAAGATTGTTTCTTGTTGCCTGTCCCTTTTTGGGGAGCCCTGCCCCTCCTTATATAAGTTGAAGGGGCGACTTACATGTAGAGTCCTATTAGGATTAGAACTAACTTATTCTCTATTACAAGTCGGATACAAGTACGGGTCTTGCTTCCTCGTAAAGAAAATATTCCTCATGCCTTCTGTCTTAAGCCGGCCCACCATAATATGAGCCGGCCTACTGGGCCTTGGGCCTAGTCTTCTATGTGACCCGCCGTCGGGGTCATCCGTGAGTCGTCTGACCAGTGAGCCGCCAGACCCGTGAGTCGCCAGTCCTCCTGCGGGTCATCGGTGAAGCACCAAGTCCGACCGGGTCATACTTCCGACCGGATCATACCACGGGGTATATCCCCGACAGCACCCTAAAAATCAGACATTATATTGAGTATTAACCAAGTTCATCATATCTTAACAGTTGGAGCCCACAAACTGACATGTCATTTTTTTCTTGTGTTCTTTATACTACCATGATGTTTGATGAATATATCGACAGTTTTTCCAAAAAAAAGATACATATCTTTGTGAAATGATGTCTATTTGTGGAAAGACACATTCACGTAACGGTTCATGCCACTGGACCGCCTCCACGACGGCTGCTACATCATGGCCATCATGGCCAGATACGTCATGTATGACCGTGGATGCTATGTGTCGCGCTACGTCGAATCGCCCACAGGGTGCTCGAAATGGGCTGGCCCAATGGCACTCGTTCTACTGGTTTTCTTCCGGAGGTTCACAGTGGTTTTTTCTATTTCAGGAACACAACATCTCTGTTTTATGCTATATTTTCTTTTTTACTTTCTGTTTTTCTGTTCATTTTTCCCTTCTTCATTCTATCTCCATGTTTTCTTTTTTTGAAGATCATGAACATTTTGTAATATTTGTGGATATGTTCGAAAGTTTGTAATTGCTCAAAAATTTGTGGTCTTTTAAGCTTGTGAACATTTTTATATTCAAAATAGATTTTTACAAATTTGTGATTTTTTCAATTTTTAGTAAACATGTTTTGAATTCATAAACTATTTTTTCAAATTTGCAAACATTTTATTGATTCATGAATGTTTTTCAAATTTGCGAACATTTATATGTGCGATCATTTAAAAAAATTTGAACCTTTTTAAAAGTTATAAAGAATTGTAGAATAAACAAGGAATATAAAAAATTACATTTTTGCAATTTGCAATAATGCGATGGGCGAATGATAGTAATTGAGCCCCCACATGGTGGATTCACAATCCACTGCCTTGATCCACTTGGCTACATCCGCCCCTTATCCAGCTAAAGGATTTCTTTTCCATTTATCATTATTCTATTTAATCTGACCTCCATACTTCGATCTTGATATTGGACATAGAAAGCCACTCTTTAAAAAGGAAAAAAAGGAGTAATCAGCTACGACAAGAAAAAACAAAATGCATATTATTTTCATTCACAAACAATTTTTGTATTCATGAATAATTTTCAAATTCATGAACTTTTCCAAAATTTTGAACTTTTTATTATGTTGCAAACATTTTTCAATTTTGTGAGAATTTTTCAACATTTCCTTTGGGGTTTTTGGTCTAGTAGAAAGAAAAAAACCTGAAAAAAACTGCAATTCGTACGACTCTAGCACCGTTTCTTCCTGGGGTCACCAAACTAGTCTCTCTCTTCTTAATTAACTTGCCACATCAGACTTTATGCCTATGTGACAGCCTTAGCACCTGTACGAGCAAGTACAATAGTGGGCTATAAGCCCGCTTACATGGCATTTTTGCATATGTGGAGGAGAGAGGCAAGGAAAAAATGGAGGAGTGGGCTCTCATGCAAGAGCCGGCTTCTACATGATGGAGCATTGGGAGACACACCTGTATACCATGGAGGTGGTTAGGAATCGGGAGACTCACGCCGGTCGTAGCGCCGCAGTTAAAATGATAATGGCAAGTCAAATCACGGGGCCCCACATGTCCAGCAGTAACTCGCTGTCAAATCACACAACCCTACGTTTGCAGCGGCCTACTCCCTCACTTTCTCGCGTCTCTGTCGAACCGACTAGGTGGAACTGCCCCGCCTACTGCGTGGGGAAATCCACGCCCTCGACTTTTAAATAGTACAGTATAATTTTGTATACATGGATTGCACCACGGAGCAAAAGCCTCAAGAAAACGGTGGTACACATGTACGGAGTATACAACACGCCCGTCGCGTTCGCGTCGCACCCCAGACGGTCGGTCAGTCTGGCACGCCACTCTCCGAATGGAACACGCGTCATATTGCGTTTGCACACACATGTGTGACCACAATTGAGAACCGACCACAGGCACACTTCCCGGCCCCGCAAGTCAGGTTAGTTAATAGAAGAGAGAGACGAGCGATAGTACTGGAGCAGTGTTGTACAACCGTCGGTGCCTAGACGATTCGTGCATGACACAGAAGATCAGTTCGCCCATGCATGTGACCAGACTCCAGCAGACACGGCTGGATTGGCTATCGTCTACATATCGTGCATGTTGTGTTGTACAGGCAGTAGTTGTGATGAGAAATCTAAAAAAAGGTTTCTTGTCATCTTGCAATATTAGGTGTCATGTGCTTCGGATCACTGCGAGGGTTAAACAGCGACAACTGAGTTCCTCCAAGGCGCTGGTCATTGGGAACACATGCACGAAGACTACTCGGCTGCCATCTAGGTAAGCCGGCTACGTTAATTAGGACATATATCGATGGCCCTTTCCTACGAGTTTATTTTTAATTTGAGCTTTGATCCTCGTCTAGTTTGTCCGTCGGGATTCATGTTGTCTCCTTGGGGCAGTGAGGTTATGGTTTCTTGTCATGTGGCATTTTTTCGTGTTATATGTTAATCCGGTGCTTCAGATCAAAATGACAACAACTGCGCCTCCGGGGCACGTGCAAGAAGACTTCTCGACAGTCATTGGCGAGGTCAAGCCGGCTCCGGTAGATAAAAGAAAACTACTCCACTGTATAGGCAGCCTGCACGCTTGCTTGATAGTGTTGCTCTCTTCACACTGTCTTGTCCACTCCAGATCTAAGCACGACAGTGGTGGCCACACTCTCACTGCTCACCGCTGGTCACAAATCCAGCCGGATCCTCTCCGCGGGGGAAGGTGAGAAGGTGCAACGTTCACACGGTCGTCCTCAGCGACGGCTCTTACCCACTGCCTACGTGTCCCGATTAGCGTGCCTTGCCGTTCTCTCCCACGCACCCCTTCTTCCTCGCTGCCGTAGTGTGGGCAGATCCAGCCTCCCGCCTCCCACCTAGCGACACCCCGACGACCCTCAGGTATAACTTCCTTCGAAACCGGCCTTTCTCTACTTCCCCGGCTCATGACGTCGCTGCATTTGTATCTTTTACTATTTCTCAGGCCCCCTCGTAGATAGGATCGATCGGCTGTTCGAAAGCCACCTAAATTTTTACTGTTAAGAGGTAAAACTAGTTCATGCACTCGAATCTAGTACTACTTGGTTCAAACAAGGAAGACAGGGGTGGGGGTGGGGGAAGATTTGTTACCTGAATCTAGGTCTTGGTCGAAAGAGGAAATATTGGGGGCGAGAAGTAGCAGAGACTGGCTATCCAACCGGTCTCTTGGTATAATAGGGAAATAAAGGGAAACACAGTACAAACTCAATATAAACCCGATCTATTGGTTGAAAAAGGAAAGAAAGTGGGGACTGGGGACAAGTCAATGAGTATGTCCAGCACTAGATTTGCTAGCCTCACACAGTATAAGGTGGCTATACCGAACAAAAATGGGACCAACCAAGATATCATGTTCTGATGTTTGTTGCCCCAAGCCCCTCTTATGTAATGCCACTGGTAAAATGTAGCAGTCGCACTGTTAAAAGTAAGGACACATTAAATCAATGTTGTTTTCAATGTAATGCCTCCAGTAATATGAATCACTGTTAAAAGATAAGTTGATTCTTTTCGTTAGAAATGCAACTGTCCTGGTCCGCCGACTCTCCCGTGCCCAAATACCAACTCTGTAGCAGTTGTTAATGTAATGTTGCTGGTAAAATGAAGCAATGGCACCATTAAAGTAATGTTGTATTTAACGATTGTCATAGTTAATCCTAATGCCCACACTAATATCCAGCAATGCAGCTGCTTTAGAAATTTCTACTGTCCTTGTAGGATTGCCATTCAGATAAGGAACATGCTTGTTTTCATTTGATGTATGTTTCATGACTTGTTAGTGACCCTCCTTTCCACCTTTTTGTGCAAACAGAGATATACATTTCACGCTTGATCTTAGTTGAAGTGCACAAATGATATCCAAATTATAGTTGAACATTCCACGAGCTTCACAACCAACCTTGATGTTGCTCAATTTTATTGCAACTAATGAAGTAGAAGCTCTGTGGGTTTCGTTTTCTGATGGAAATGGAACCGGGGCTGGAGCCCTTATCTTAAAAAATGAAGAAGAAGCTGCTAGCTCATGGGACATTGCTAGGTGAACTGCACCAAAAGGTCCCATGAATTGAATCATCCATGTTGGTGACTGGTGTCATCCCTTCTACGATGGCATTGACTGCAGATATGGTTCCCATCACGAGGTATGTTCCTTTTTGGTTTGACCGTTTGCCAAAGATTCTGCATGTTGAGTCTGCTCTTATGCTACTGTTTTGGCACTGCCATGATAAAACACTAATGTTATTATTTTGCACCTTAATCTAGTGCCACTATTAATTTGAGGCAATGTTTTGGCACATCTAGTGCCACTGATTTTTTTTATATATCGAAAGAGGGGGTTTCCTCCGATTTCATTAAAGAAACCCAACCATAGAGAACCATTATCCGACAACATCTTAGTGTAAACGGGCAGTTATGCAACTACTACTAGAACGGACTAAGTACTAGCAGGAGACAAGTTTGCCACATAAGCACCCCCGACCAAGTTTGGATTACAACCGAAATGCTACCACAGAAACATCTAGGGGGAAGATAGGAATTTGAAAAGAGCCCGACTTGACATCCCAGTCTAAGCACCCCCGGCCTCCATCCTTGCGACGCACGGTACACCTCGTTTGCCACCTGCTCAACCCTGGTGCCATTGATAAAATGAAAAAATAATACAATTAAAATAGAGTGTGTGTCCTCTCTATCATTTCATTTCCAATGTAGATAAAGAAAGTGCTTCTCTTTGTTAGTATATGTTTCATCAACTAGTTCCATTGTTAATGTTTAAGCATTTCTGCAAACTCGGGTGCTTAATTTTAGTTGATATGCACAAAAATAGAGATCGGAATGTCTCAAGGCCCCTCCTTGTACTACCGCTGTACACTGATGTTCATCACCGGCAGAATGGCATACTATGATACTATCGCAATATTTTCTTCTATTTATTAGTGTATGTTTCATCAACTAGTGCCACTATAATGTAATCGCGCTTTTTCATTATCTGTGCAAACAGGGTTATTCAGCTGCATTTTGCTGGAACTGCACAAATGTATGGATGGAACAGGCATATATGTAGAGTGCGAGGTGTGCCAAGTAAAAATTACCGACAACAACCATGCTCCATGCACGCATTGGCATCCAGCACCACCAGTGGGATGTGTGGCGCTCTCTGTGGACGGATCTTACTCAGCAGCAAATCCTCTAACCAAATAGTAGTAGCTTATATTGGCAATTTTCTAGGGAGTACTCTCTTCTCAAAGAAGCACCAATCTATTTTTCTTTATTTGTACACAGTGTCACAACTTTGACCCAAAGGTCCAGAGCTATTTTAGGGTGATTGGCGTAGTACTCGGAGACTGATTGTAAGCACGATTTTCATTAGTTGTCACACTGATTGTAAGCATGAGCAGATGGATGATTCGGTTAGTGCCAAGCTTACCTTAAACCCTACCACCGCCATTGAAACGAGGCGAGCGTCGAGTGAACCGTGGAGAACGACGGGGAAGCAACATCGCGCCATCTGGCCTACTCTTGCGATGGGAGAACGAATACTCGTATGGCTCCGGCTGGCTCTGCACCCTCATGAATGTCACACCGTACTCGATCGATTTGTTATCCTCTGGATGCTCGACCTTCGACCTATACGCCCACCACCTCCACCCGACTTTTTCCTCGGGCGAATCCGTCTGCTCCATCGCCCAGAGGATATACTCGATGAACTTGAAGGACTGCGGCGTGACTACCACCAAGGAGTACATCGCCGCCCTCATCGCTGCTGTCTCGCTCTTTCGCATACATTTCCACATGGCCCTCACCGTCCTCGAAATATCCCATTCATTGTCAAACCAAGTAAGGATCTCCTTCAACCTGGCTAACTTTTCCTGGTCGCCGTCGGTGATCTGCTTGATTCGCTGCTGCATGCTCTCCATAGATGTCCTTCTGAGAGGTCTGGTGCTAGCATTGGAAGATGGGAGGAGAGACGGTGGTCTTGCAATAGAGAAGACGGAGAGGCGAGACGGTGGTTTTGCAATGGAGAAGATGGAGAGGAGAGGGGGTGGTTTTGCAATGGAGAAGAGGGAGAGGCGAGATGGTGGTTTTGGAATGGAGATGATGGAGAGGAGAGGAGGTGGTTTTGCAATGGAGAAGAGGGAGAGGAGCGTGCGGCAGCGATTTAGGATTGGACGAGACGGCCAGCACGCTTGTAAGTGCATCTAGTGCCACCCTTAGTTGGTTGTGGGGTATTGACGACAAACTTGGTCGAGGGACTAATGTATTTGTGATAATTGCAGGATAACACAGGTAGTAGTCCGATATTGATTAGGTATACCTACCAGAGATGACCCCTAAAAATGTGGGAAGACATTGAAGACAATGGTGGTCTGTGAAGATATTCACAGTGAAGATTATGACATGAGAAGACATTCACATGAAGACTATGGAGTGCGAAGACATAATTGTTTCGTAGTTTCCTTTTGTTCTTTGTTGAGTCATAGGAACCACCGTACTGATAAGTGGGGTCTAAGTGAACAAAGTCAGAGTGACTGATGTGATGCTCAACCAAATCCTATGTCTTCGAGCGAAGCCAATGAGAGCAAATCTTATCCAGAGCTCGATGAGTCAGCTTTACTTGTAGCCCAAGTCAAGCTGTCGCGTGTGTTTGAAATCTGACCGTTGGGTTGCCTCCTGGCTATAAATAGCCCACCCCCTACACCATAAATTGGTGGCTGCTCAGAGTTAGTGCACGGCTTTTGTCGTTTGAGAGCAACCCACCTCCGAAGCATTTGAGAGAGAGATCCTTGCGAGGACAAAGCCCAAAACACCCAGAGCCAAAGAGTGTTAGGCATCACTGAAGTCTTTCTGTCCGCGTGATCTGAAGACTTATTACACTTGAGGAATGTGAATCCTCCAGCCGGTTAGGCGTCATGTTCTGAGCATTCAAGAGCCATTCTGGATTGCCAGTGAACGAAGTCTGTGAAGGTTTGGAAGTCTACCTTGAAGACTTACCAGAGTGATTGGGCGAGGACTGTGTTTTCTTAGCTCGAGGGGAATAAGGTGAAGACGCGGTCTTCTGAGTTAAATCTCAGCCTCCCTAACCAGACGTACAGTTGTCACAGCAACTAGAACTAGTCTACCAAATCCTTGTCCTCTCCAAGCAACTGGTTCTATCCTTCTCATCTCTTTACATTATAGTTTGTCTTCGTGAAGTCATTGCCTATTTGCATGATCTGATATTCTTCACTGTGTGAAGACTGTTGTTGTTTGGCTTCATACTAGCTTCCATCCTGATCCATACTGCCTAGCGGCTGATAGTCTTCGTACTTTCGCATCATAGCTTACTTGACTGTGGCTTGTCTAGTGTAGTCTACCTTCCGCTGCATATTAATGTGTTCATTTGTACTGTTTGTTTTCAAAGCCCCCGTGTTTTGAAGACTTTCAGAAAAATCGCCAGTCACTCCCCTCTAGTCGATAACTAGCACTTTCAATTGGTATCAGAGCAAGGTGCTCCCTTGTTCTGTGTGATTCGGTTTGACCACCTGGAGTTTTAGCTATGTCGACTGCAGGGATAATCAAGAACTCCGCTGCGTGCCCTGTCTTTGATGGCACTGATTACCCCTACTGGAAGAATAAGATGCGTATGCATCTTGAAGCCATTGAGGTCGACCTTTGGTATGTCATCAAGAATGGCGTTCCCAAGGTCGGTGAAGGTGTCTGTTGTGATCTACGGTAGGGTGCGTCGACTGCAAATTAAAAATTTCCTACATGCAGAACAACCAAGAACATGCTACGGGAGATGGATCACAGATCGTTACCACTAGACGTGTAGTGCCGTGCAGCGGAAGAAGAGTTGGGGCAGTGCGTCCGCGGAGTCGCCTCACGTTCCCGGTGTCGTCTCCTCCTTGCCGGTCTCCCACGTAGCCGATCGGATCCCGCCAACATGTTCGCCAGAGCGGCGCAAGTGCACCGCCTCCAACGGTATCCGCGTGCGCAGGAGGAACACCATGCGGAGGACTGGTAGGTCCGATCACACAGTCGACGGCGAGTGGAGGTGTCTATTCACAACACATGTGAAGGAGTCCTGGATTAGGGGGTGTCCAGATAGCCGAACTATCACCGTTGGCCGGACTCCTGGACTATTAAGATACAAGATTGAAGACTTCGTCCCGTGTCCGGATGGGACTTTCCTTGGCGTGGAAGGCAAGCTTGGCGATACGGATATGTAGATCTCCTACCATTGTAACCGACTCTGTGTAACCCTAACCCTATCCGGTGTCTATATAAACCGGAGGGTTTTAGTCCGTGGGGCGAACAACAATCATACCATAGGCTAGCTTCTAGGGTTTAGCCTCTCCGATCTAAATGGTAGATCCACTCTTGTACTACCCATATCATCAATATTAATCAAGCAGAGTAGGGTTTTACCTCCATCGAGAGGGCCCGAACACAGGTAAAAACATCGTGTCCCTTGTCTCCTGTTACCATCCGCCTAGACGCACAGTTCGGGACCCCCTACCCGAGATCCGCCGGTTTTGACACCGACATTGGTGCTTTCATTGAGAGTTCCTCTGTGTCGTCATCATTAGGCCCGATGGCTCCTTCGATCATCAACAACGACGCGGTCCAGGGTGAGACTTTTCTCCCCGGACAGATCTTCGTATTCGGCGGCTTTGCACTGCAGGCCAATTCACTTGGCATCTGGAGCAGGTCGAAAGCTATGCCCCTGGCCATCAGGTCAGATTTGGGAGTTTGAACTACACGGCCGACATCCACGGAGACTTGATCTTCGACAGATTCGAGCCACAGCCAAGCGTGCCGCACTGTCTCGAGGGGCACGATCTAGCTCTGCCGCCGAATAGTGCCCTGGAGGCCGCACCAGCGTCCGCTCCGACCCTTAGCTCGGAGCCGACCCCGCCGATCGAGGACGAGTGGTTGGACACCGCCTCGGGGGCTACGATCTCTACGACGATTGAGCCGAACTCCATCCCTGTCCTTTGCAAAGACCGTGACTCCAAGGTGCCGGACTCCTCCCCGGACTCCGAACCCTCCGCGCCCCAATCGAATCCGATTGGGCGCGGTCATGGAGTTCATCGCGCGGACATCTTTTCAGCACTTTCGCCCTTTGGCGACATCCTGAATTCATTAAAGTCTCTCTCTTTATCAGGAGAGCCCTGGCCGGACTACGGTCAGGAAGGTTGGGATGCGGACGACGAAGAAATTCAACGCCCACCCACCGCCCACTTTGTAGCCACTGTCTAAAGCTTAAACGACGTGCTCGATTTCGACACCGAAGACATCGACGGTATGGACGACGATGTAGGAGACAACCATGAACCAGCACCTATAGGATGCTGGACAGCCACCTCATCTCATGATGTATACATGGTGGATACACCTAAAGGAAGTGACGACGAGGAACAACGGGACACTACGAAGGATAAATCCCTCGAAAAGCAGTCAAAACAGCAACGTAAACGCCGCACCAAGTCCCGCCTCGACAAAGATGGTAGCCACACAGACCCAGCCATAGAGCAGGGCGAACCGGTGGACGACGAACACTCTATCGAGCAACCGTCCGAACAGGACAACTTGGATAAACAACCCGTCCCCGGCGAAGATAACAGTCCGGACGATCTCACGCCGGACAAATCGTTGGAGTAGAAGAACCTCCACAAAAGGCACGTCGCCACTGCGCGTAGCCTGAAAAAGCAGAAGCGGAAGCTCAAAACAGCGGAAGATGCACTCAGAATCAGATGGAGCAAAGTACTCAACACCGCAGAGAAATCTGGCTGACGATCGCCAAACAAAGAGCTACCCGAAGCGCAAATTACTGCCCGAGTTCGATGAGGAGGCCGTAGAACCCCCGAAATCCAAGAACAAAGAGGCCGCCCGGTCGGATAAACGACCACAGGGCAAACATGGAGCGGCAAGCGGCGCCGCACACGAGCCGGCACGCGATCCGCATAAGGATTCGCATCAAAAGGATGGCCCAGTTAGGTCCATCTATGTGCCGAGAAAGCAAGCTCTTCCAAGTAATGCAACACGCCAAATATACGAACATCACGGCACACCCAAATATAGGGGTGCCGCACACCCCCTGTGTTTCACCGATGAGGTGCTGGATCACGAATTCCCGGTGATTCAAACCCGTAAACATAGAGGCATCTGACGGATCAATGAGACCACGGAGTGCGGATTGAGGATTACATCCTCCACATACACATGGCTAGAGGAGATGATCTCCACGCCATAAAATACTTACCCTCAAGCTCAAAGGGCTAGCCCGGCATTGGCTCAAAAGCCTCCCTGAAAATACCATTGGAAGTTGGGAAGATCTCGAAGATGCTTTTCGGGCAAATTTTCAAGGGACTTATGTCCGTCCTCCGGATGCAGACGATTTAAGTCACATAACTCAACAACCCGAAGAGTCAGCCCGCAAATTCTGGAACAGGTTCCTCATTAAAAAGAACAAAATAGTCGACTGTCCGGACGCCGAAGCCTTAGCAGCTTTCAAACACAACGTCCAAGACGAATGGCTCGCCAGACACGTCGGCCAGGAGAAGCCGAGAACAATGGCTGCATTAACAAGCCTCATGACCCGCTTTTGCGCGGGAGAGAATAGTTGGCTGGCAAGATGCAGTACCAGCGATCCAAGTACATTCGAAGTCAGGGATGGAAATGGAAAACCACGACGTAGCAAGGACCATCGCCGGACAAAGGGAAACAACCCAAAGAGCACGGCGGTCAACGCCGGATTCAGAAGCTCCCGGCAGAATCATCAAAAACTGCCCCTCAAGGACAACAACGACGAGCTATCCAACCTAAACAAAATCTTGGACAAAATATGCCAAATCCACGGTACTCCCGGGAAGCCTGCAAACCATACCCACAGAGATTGTTGGGTCTTCAAGCAGTCCGGCAAACTCAATGCCGAACACAAGGGGCTCGACACACCAAGCGAGGACGATGACGAACCCCACAAGCAGAGCACCGAAAAACAAAAGAATTTCCCACAAAAAGTCAAAACAGTGAACTCACTTCAAGTGACAAAAGGGAAAAACAGAGCGGCGCCCATAGAAGCACGCAGCGTCGCATGGTCTATCCCAAAGAGAGTCCCAACGATGGTTGTCAAAACCAATCACCTTCGATCATCAGGACTATTCCGAAAGTATCCAGAACGCAGGATGGACTGCCTTGATATTAGATCCTATAATCGACGGACTCCAATTTACACATGTCCTAATGGACGGAGGTAGCGATTAAAACCTGCTATATCAGGACACAATCTGCAAAATGGGGATAGACCCAACCAAAATTCGCCATAGCAACACCTCCTTCAAAGGGGTAATGCCAGGCCTATATGCCCATTGTACGGGCTCCCTACTGCTAGAAGTTGTGTTCGGGTCATCCAACAACTTCCGCCGCGAAAATTTTACCTTCCACACCGCCCCATTCGAAAGTAGCTATCAAGCACTACCGAGACGTGAAGCTTTCGCCTGCTTTAACGCAATACCGCATTATGCATCTCTTACACTTAAAATGCCCGGTCCACGCGGCATCATCTCATTAAAAGGGAGTATCAAGTGTTACTCGAGCACGGAAGAATGTGGGACTGCCTTGACAGCCCCACACTAATCCGGCTCCGCTAATCAAAGCACCTGAATAGGTCATTCGAACCCCGGAAATGGCTAGACGAGTCCGGCGTAAACATATAAAGGCCTACTAGCGGCATACCCCATTACATAAGGCTGCACGCATGTACAACAAGAGACAATAAAGCTCAATTTTATTCACTTTTCGAACCGTACTCTGTTTATTTAATATAAAGTACATTTTTCACACGATCTTTTTTTCTTTTCAACTAAGTTCTTCTCTTTTACAGATGAACACCGTGCTACACCCGTCCAGGATATGGCACAACGGAGACACATGCGCAGACGTGCAGTAGGGACCCGTTGCAAGGATTCTTTTCAGATTAAGACCCTGCGTAAACCTTTTTTACTGTCTCTTGTTGATACACATCCCCCGGTTTCTTGCTATAATCGAGGAGGAGGCTGGTGTTTTGGCATCGGCCGCACCAGAATTTTTGCACGTACCTGGACACCAGGGGCTTAGGGCATTATTCTGCCCGTTTTCATAAAGACCAAATACCTTAGGGAGTGTTCGGCGTCTCAAGTTAGGCCTTTTATGCATCAGCCCCGAATCATGTCTTTGGTCAAATGTTGGGTTTGCCCGGCTCCCATGTTTTGGTACCTTACGTTCCGTTATATCGGCTAAGGTAGCGCTGGGAGAACCACTACGATTGTGCCCCGGTTGAGCTGGGTTGAGCACCTCAGTGGAGAAAGCTAAAACTGACTGTCATGATATAGCGTGAGACTGGTCAACCACTCGATGACCCACCAGAATGTTTAGAATTCCCCCGCATCAACGAAGGACCATTTCCCGGTCAAGCACATACGGCGCCCCGACCCGGAGAGGCGGTGCCCCTAGGGGCTATATAGTAGCCCCACCATCGAACTCCTATGGCTAAGTGAAAGTGATAAAGCATTATAGTCCGGTTGCCTAGTTTGCTACGCTATCACCTCCTTTACAGGACCAAGACATTGGATTAAGTGTGAAAATGCGCCTTTTGCAAACACCCCGCACTATGTGCGGGGCTGAAGTCAAGACTGCCATCTTTCAAAGTTATATACACATATACATCAACGTCAAGACAGGAGGTGTTTTCATACTTGAACGCACAAGTATAAAAAGCTCTTATATTATATTGAAACATTGTTTTCACAAATCATACATGTCATTTAAACATAATATCCTTCGAAAGCCTGCGTCTCTATTAAACGAGCGCCCTGCAGGACTTCCTCAAAATAGTGCTTGGCAGGTACTCGGCTTCTGTCCGAATCTTGGGATGCAACGTCGGTGGCCTTCATCTCCACCCAGTATGTCTTGACATGGGCAAGAGCCATCCGCGCACTCTCTATGCATGATGACCGCTTCATTGCATCGATATGCGGCACCGCACCAAGGAACTGTTGCACCAAGCCAAAATAACTCTTCGGCTGGGGCCTTTTCGGCCACAAATGAGTCACGACAGCCTTCATGGCAAGTCCGGAAAACCTATTCAGCTCAGCCCATTCGGCCAAACGATCGGTTAATGAAAGTGGACGCTCCGGACTATGGAACTGCAACCAAAAAAGGTCTTCCATTCCATGATCCTTTTGACCTCGGAAGTGTTCGGCCGTGTGCGGCTTTTCGCCGTAATTCCAGATAAGCATCCTCCGCACCCCACAGCCGGTCCAATTGAGCGTACCTAGGATCCGTGAATTTCTTCCGCAACAGAAAGGGCTTTCCAGCCGCAATATCTCCGGCCTGACGTAGCTCCTCCTTCATAGCTCTCATTGCAGAGCGAGTGTCCTTGGCCTTGGTGGCGGCCTTTTTCAGGTCCTCTTGTTTCGCTCGATCTTCTTTTTCAAGAAGCTCTCATAGCGGTCGATAGCATTCTTCAATTTCACGGCCATCTCGGCCATTTCTTTCTTGCTTCGGGCAAGTGAGCAGCCTGTTCAGCTTTTAGCTCTGCGGCCGCCTTTTAAAGCAGCCGCATCACTTTTTTGGCTTGCTCTTTGGCTCGGCGAGCTCATGAAGGCTCTCCATAGCAGCGGCACCATCTGCATTAAGCATACATGTTGTAAGGCATGGGCGTCAAGCTCCTTACCAGGTGTCCGCGGAGAAGTTGCATACCTTGTGACTCGTCAAGCCGCTTATTAACAAAGCGTGATGTCCTCATCCGCCACGTCAAGTTGCCGCTTGATTCGGCAAATTCATCAGCCCGGCTTAGCCACCGGACGCTTCGCCACCTACATAAGAAGAGCGCATATTATACTGGGGTTATGATCCTCGGCGCGCCCGTCATTTTTGACACCGCACCAAGTCTCGTGGGCTATTATATATACAGGGCGCACTTTATATGCAAAACTGTCAGAAGGTACATCATTTTGCGTACCTCAAAACCCGTCAGTAAACTTACGACGGCTTCATGCAATCCGCTCTCAGCGGATGAAATACTTTCAATCACCGTACCCATTAAAGTACGGTTATCTTCCGAGATAGACGCTCGCCCGAGCAGATCCTTCAGCTCCTCCGACCGCACACCCGTTTGTGCCGGACTCGTCCGGCAACCTTTTTTGAAGGCCGGACACAGAGGGCTTTGAGGGGACATACGGCTGCCTTCTGGCCCCGCCGGATTCGAAGGAGCCCTCCGCGATGACACCTCATGGTCATCCACCTCGCATAACGGTACGGCAGGCGGAGGCGTTTCGCTCTCCATCATCTCCGGATCAAGATCCCATGAAGACGAGCTCTGCTGTGAAGGGCTGAGATCCGAACTACAAGGTAAACTTTCGGTTACCTTGAGAAATAAAAGGGATGTCTCTCTTTTAAAAAACGCCCCTTTACTTACGGCTTCTTTGGAGGGCTGATCTCCTTGGGAAATAGTGCGGCGGGGCATCTCCGCCGCAGGACCCTCTGTGAAGATTTCTTCCCCGCTTGAGGCTTTGGTCTCCGGATCTTGAAGCGGTCCTCTTCTCCCTTGGAGAGAGGGATTCTCGATCCCCTTTCTTGATAGCCTCCTTCACGGAGGTAGTAGTTCCTTGTTCCCCCTTCGCCTTCTTCAAAAGGCACAGCCTCTAGCATCTTGGTTAATACAGGATCCGGCGCGGTCTCAGGGAGGGGGGCGGACACCTGATCAGTTTTGCTTTTGCTATCCACTCCTATTTAAAGGATAGCTCTTTTAAGGGCAAGTGTATGATAAATATGCGGATAGCATGTCCGGGTGCAGGACTACTTACTTGAGTATCCGGGCGATTGCAGCTCAGACCTGCATCCTCGATTAAGTCCGGACACATTGCTTGTGATCCGAAGAACAGTTGGTACATCTCCACGGGCGTTACGCCCATAAAATGTTGGAGAGCTCGTGGTCCCTCCGGATTAAACTCCCACATGCGGAGGGGGTGACGTTTGCAGGGCAAGGTGCGACGAATCAGCATGACCTGCGCTACTACGACCAGATTGATCTCTCTCTCGTGGAGGTCTCGAATACGACCCTGCAACAGAGGTACGTCCTTGGACGGTCCCCAGTCGAGCCCTTTATTGACCCATGAGGCCCGCCGCAGTGGAGGACCCGAGCGGAAGGCAGGTGGCGCCGCCCATTTGGTGCCCCTCGGAGCGGTGATATAAAATCACTCTTGTTGCCATAAATTGAGCTCCTCTTGAAAAGAGCCCTCGGGACATGGAGCGTCCGCATTCTTGCTTATAATAGCCCCTCCGCACTCTGCCTGATGCCCCTTGATCATTTTCGGCTCCACTTTGAAGGTCTTGAGCCACAATCCGAAGTGAGGGGTAATGCGGAGGAAGGCTTCACATACGACAATGAACGACGCGATGTGGAGGATGGACTCCAGATCCAAGTCATGGAATTCCAGCCCATAATAAAACATGAGCCCCCTCACAAAGGGGTCCGTCGGGAAGCCTAAACCCCGGAGGAAGTGAGACACGAATACCACGCTCTCACCAGGCTCGGGAGTGGGAATAACCTGCCCTTGGGCAGGCAGCCTATGCGAAATTTCGCCGGTGAGATACCTGGCGTCTCTCAGCATTAGCACATCTTCTTCCGTGACGGAGGAAGACATCCACCGGATATGCAGGTCGGAGCCGGACATCGTTGAAGGTCCGAAGCGCCTAAATCTGGAGTTTTGGGTGTTGGAACTCGAAGCGAGGGGCGGATTCGATTGAGATTGAAAGAAAGGAGTGGGCCTTGGTCTCGTTATAAAGAGGTTGAATACCAAGAGCCCTCCCCGTGACCGTTTGGGACTCGCCTTCGATGGAGGAGGCGTGCCAACGAGCGCGACTGGGTTACCCACGCCCGTATTGATGAGAATCCAGGAATAAGGGGGCATGATCTCCGCTTTGATAAGACGTGCCAAGGAAACCGCCTCGCTAGACGCGCTGAGGTGGAACAGTAAAAATGATTCGTATAAAGGCCTGGCCGTGGTGTGATGTCACGCCGCGGAATACGTCAGCAGATCTGTGCAAAGGTTATTCTCTCTACGATGGTATGTGGAACTTGTTTTGCAGAGCCGGACACTATCCTTGTGTTCAAAATCTTCTATGAAGTATTTGGAGGAGGAACCCGCCTTGCAATGCCGAAGACAAAATGCGCGCCGGACTCGTCGTCATTGAAGCCTGGTTCAGGGCTCTTGAGGAGTCTGGATTAGGGGGTGTCCGGATAGCGAACTATCACCATTGGCGGACTCCTGGACTATGAAGATACAAGATTGAAGACTTCGTCCCGTGTCGGGATGGGACTTTCCTTGGCGTGGAAGGCAAGCTTGGCGATACGGATATGTAGATCTCCTACCATTGTAACCAACTCTGTGTAACCCTAACCCTATCCGGTGTCTATATAAACCGGAGGGTTTTAGTCCGTAGGACGAACAACAATCATACCATAGGCTAGCTTCTAGGGTTTAGCCTCTCCGATCTCGTGGTAGATCCACTCTTGTACTACCCATATCATCAATATTAATCAAGAAGGAGTAGGGTTTTACCTCCATCGAGAGGGCCCGAACCTGGGTAAAAACATCGTGTCCCTTGTCTCCTGTTACCATCCGCCTAGACGCACAGTTCGGGACCCCCTACCCGAGATCCGCCGGTTTTGACACCGACAACATGCAAACCCTAGTTACAGCGCCGAAGCGATCAAATCCATGAGTGTCCGGCACATCCACTTTATATAGGCGTCCGTCGCGGGCTCAATACTTGGGCCTCGCATGGACCCTAAAGCCCATAAGTCTACTCGACCACAATCCGAATACAGCTCGGATCACATCCGCCCAGTGTCCTCGAATCCGACCTTGTAGTTTCCTTCCCTTAAGCGCGCGACCCCTTAGGTTCAAGCCGGCTTGGTCGCAGTTCGGATCACCTCCGAACTGCACAGTTGGTAGCGGCCTCTAGCAAGGCATGCCGAACACCAAGCAGACTACGAAGCTGGTTAGGCGAACCTGTACATCACACTTCCATTCCTTTTGCCGCACGATATATGTTATCAGGCTCAAGGCGAGTCTGTCATCCTTGTGCTAGCCCGACCTCTTTCTCGTTCTAGTGATGCCGACCACAAACCGGATTATCTCATAATCCTTGTCGCATGGCCATGCTTATGCTGGTCGGATCACACGAGGGGCCCAAATTATATCTCTCCTGATCGGAGGGGAAAATCCCATCTTGCTCGACCACGTCTCGCAGCATGGGTCTGGACAAACCCGAAACCTACCTTTGTAACTACCCAGTTACGGAGTAGCGTTTGGTCGGCCCAAAGCAAGTCTGTCACCATCCCGAGTACATGCGTCAGCTCAGGTCTTAGGACATAGAACGTATGTTGTACTAGAGTCTCACATATGACATATCGCTGCGTCTCATAGTTGGGTCTGTCCGACTCAGACCTTATCTCGACTCGGATCCGACTACGTCGAATCCGACCAGATCCTTGCAAGTCCATATTATCCGGTTAACATCCAATGCTCCATGGCTAGTGAGACCAAGCCATCGACCGTGTCATATGCTAGTCTAGTTGGCTGCGCGTCCACACAGCCCTTTCGACTAGGGACCTTTTAGGACAGTCACCATACAATGCATGGTCCCACAAACAAGTCACGTACTTGCTGATACACATCATTGATAATGTCCAAGGACTATGTTTATTCATAAACACATAGGAAATATCATCATACATGATTGCCTCCATGGCATATCTCCAACTGTCTCCCACTTGCACTAGAGTCAATCGAATAGACATCTAATGCCCATAGCTCTAACGTGCCCCTCATGCTTGGGTTGTGGAAGCGTCTTAGTCAATGGATCTGCAACATTTGCATCCGTGTGAATCTTGCATAACTGTACATCACCATTCTTTACGATCTTTCGTATCAGGTGATATTTCAGATCTATGTGTCTGACCTTGTGGTGATTCCTGGGCTCCTTGGCTTGTGCGATGGCACCAGAATTATCACAATAAAGGTCCAACGGTTTTACTGAGGCTGGGAAAATACCAAGATCATCCAGAAAGTTCCGGATCCAAACACCTTCCTTCGCAGCTTTACAAGCCACAATGTATTCGACTTCTGTGGTAGAATCGGCCACCGTATATTGCTTGGAACTCATCCAACTCACTGCTCCTCTGTTCATGACGTACACGAATCCGGACTGTGATCGACAATCATCTCTGTCGGTTTGGAAACTAGCATCGGCGTAACCCCTTATGACGAGCTCTTCCTCACCTCCATAAACTAGGAACATCTCTTTAGTCCTTTTCAGGTACTTCAAAATAGTCTTTACCGCTGCCCAGTGACTCTCACCTGGGTTGGCTTGGTATCTGCTTGTTAGGCTTATTGCAAAAGCAACATCTGGCCTTGTACATATCATGGCATACATGATGGATACGACTGCCGAGGCATATGGAATCCTACTCATACTGCTTCGCTCAGCAGATGTCGAAGGACTCTGAGTCTCGCTTAGCCTTATACCATTTGAGAGTGGCAAGAACCCTTTCTTCGCCTCACTCATGTTGAACCGCTTCAACACTTTATCTATGTACGTGCTCTGGCTTAAGCTGAGCAGCCTCCTCGATCTATCTCTATAGATCTTAATGCCTAAAATATACACTGCCTTACCAAGGTCCTTCATCGAAAACTTGCCATTCAATGACTCCTTGACCGAGTTCAACATTGAAACATCATTTCCGATCAGTAGTATGTCATCGACATACAAGATCAAAAACACTATTGAGCTCCACTTAACTTCTCGTATAAACAAGAGTCCTCTTTGCTTTTGATGAAACCGAGACCAGTGACGACCTCATCAAAACGAATGTTCCAACTCCGAGATGCTTGCCTCAACCTATAAATGGATCTCTTGAGCTTGCATACCTTACTAGTGCTAGTCGGGTCGACAAAACCCTCGAGATGTATCATATACACGTCCGCGGTTAAATTTCCGTGAAGGAAAGCTGTCTTGAAATCCATCTGCCATATCTTGTAATCGAATATGCTGCTATAGCTAGTACGATCCTCACTGACTTCAGCATCGCTACCGGCGAGTAAGTCTCGTCGTAGTCAATTCCTTGAACTTGTCCATAACCCTTAGCGACAAGCCGAGCTTTGTGGATCTGAACATTTCCATCCACATTGGTTTTCTTCTTAAAGACCCATTTGCAACCAATGGCTGTTACGCCAGGCGGCGGATCAACCAAGTCCCAGACTTGATTCTCATCCATGGACTTTAACTCGGATCTCATGGCCTCCATCCATGCCTCGGAATCTGGGCTCACCATTGCTTCCGCATACATGGCCGGCTCGTAGCTTTCTAGCAAAAATACATCACGCACTCTGTTGAATCTTTCCAACCTACGTGGTTCCAGTGCCGCTTCCACTATGGGTTCCCTGACTGACTCCGGTATGATCTCATCACCAGCCGAGCCGTCCCCGTGTAGTCCTCGAATTTCTTCGAGTCAGACCGTCCTCCCACTGGCCTCCGGACTAAGAAACTCTTTATCAAGGAAAATCCCGTTCCGAGCAACAAACACTTTGTTCTCTTCCCGGTTGTAGAAGCTATATCCTAAGGCTTCCCTTGGATATCCCACGAATATGCACTTATCCGACTTGGGTGTAAGCTTGTCTGACATAAGTCGCTTGACAAATGCCTCACAATCCCAAATCTTTAGAAAAGAAAAACTAGGACTCTTCCCGGTCCACATCTCATGTGGTGTCTTGTCTACGGATTTTGATGGTACCCTGTTAAGTGTGAAACCTTTTGTTTCTAGAGCGTATCCCCAAAATGACAAGGGTAAATCCGATTTGCTCATCATAGACCGGACCATGTCCAACAAGGTCCTATTCCTCTATTCCGACACGCCGTTTCTCTATGGCGTACCCGGAGGTGTGAGCTGAGGTACTATACCTCGGCTTTTCAGATGATCATCAAACTCCTGGCTCATGTACTCACCACCATGATCAGATCCTAGAAGCTTTATAGTCTTGCTGAGCAGATTCTCATCCTCGTTCTGAAACTCTTTGAACTTTTCAAAAGTTTCCGACTTGTGCCTCATCAAATAGATATATCCATATCTACTCAAGTTGTCAGTAAAAGTCACGAAGTACTGATAGCCACCTTTGGCAGTTGTGCTCATTGGACCACACACATGACTCTGTATAAGCTCCAACAGCTCGGACGCCCTCTCGCAACTCTTCGCAAAAGGAGACTTAGTCATCTTTCCTAGCAAGCATGATTCGCATGTCTCGAACGACTCAAAGTCGGACGAAGTTAGGAGCCCATCATCATGGAGCTTCTTCATGCGTTTCAGACTAATGTGTCCAAGCCGGCAATGCGAGAAGTATGTCGGATTTATCTCATTAGGCTTATGCCTCTTGACATTCACGTTATAGACCGGTTCCTATTCTATATTTCAATATAAATAGCCCATCAACAATGGGTGCATAGCCGTGGAACATACCATTCAAATAAAACGAACAACCATTATCCTTTTAAATTGACTTCATAACCTTGACTCATCAAGCATGAGGCAGAAATATTGTTCCGACTAAGTGCAGGAATGTAATAACAATTATTCAATTCCAAAATAAATCCAGAAGGAAGCTGGAGCTGCATCGTGCCGACCTCCAACGCAGCAACTCTTGCTGTGTTGCCGACTCGATGTCAATCTCCCCTTGTGCCACACGCCTAGTTCTTACCAGCCCGCATCGAGTTGCAAATATGGACAACCGATCCGGTATCAAATACCCAAGAGCTACTAGGTATGTCAGCAAGGTAAATGTCTATAACATATGCAACAAGTGTACCTGCCGGTGTCAAAACCGGCGGATCTCGGGTAGGGGGTCCCGAACTGTGCGTCTAGGCAAATGGTAACAGGAGACAAGGGACACGATGTTTTTACCCAGGTTCGGGCCCTCTCGATGGAGGTAATACCCTACTCCTGCTTGATTAATATTGATGATATGGGTAGTACAAGAGTAGATCTACCACGAGATCGAGAGGCTAAACCCTAGAAGCTAGCCTATGGTATGATTGTTGTTCGTCCTACGGACTAAAACCCTTCGGTTTATATAGACACCGAATAGGGTTAGGGTTACACAGAGTCGGTTACAATGGTAGGAAATCTACATATCCGTATCGCCAAGCTTGCCTTCCACGCCAAGGAAAGTCCTATCCGGACAAGGGACGAAGTCTTCAATCTTGTATCTTCATAGTCTAGGAGTCCGGCCAAAGATGATAGTTCGGCTATCCGGACACCCCCTAGTCCAGGACTCCCTCAGTAGCCCCTGAACCAGGCTTCAATGACGACGATTCCGGCGCGCATATTGTCTTCGGCATTGCAAGGTGGGTTCCTCCTCCGAATACTTCATAGAAGGTTTTGAACACAAGGATAGTGTCCGGATCTGCAAAACAAGTTCCACATACCACCGTAGAGAGAATAATTTTTTGCACAGATCTGCTGACGTATTCCGCGGCGTGACATCACACCACGGCTAGGCCTTTATTCTAATCATTTTTTACTATCCCACCTCAGCGCGTTTAGCGAGGCGGTTTCCTTGGCACGTCTTATCAAAGCGTAGATCGTGCCCCCTTATTCCGGGATTCTCATCAATACGGACGTGGGTAACCCAACCGTGCCCGTTGGCACGGGGAGAGCTCTTGGTATTCAACCTCTTTATAATGAGACCAAGGCCCTCTTCTTTTTTCCACCCTCCATCGAGTTCGCCTCGCGCTTCGAGTTCTAACACCCAAAGCTTCAGATTTAGGTGCTTCGGACCTTCGACGATGTCCGGCTCCGACCAGCTCGGCCGATGGATGTCTTCTTCCATCACGAAGAAGATGTGCTAAAGCTGCGAGACGCCGGTATCTAACCGGCGAGATTTCGCATAGGCTGCCTGCTCGAGGCAGGTCATTCCCACTCTCGAGCCCGGCGAGAGCGTGGTGTTCGTGTCTCACTTCCTTCGGGTTTAGGCTTCTCGGCGGATCCCTTTGTGCGGGGCTCATGTTTTATTATGGGCTGGATTTCCATGACTTGAATCCGGAGTCCATCCTCCATATCTCGTCATTCGTTGTCGTATATGAAGCCTTCCTCCATATTACCCCTCACTTTGGATTGTGGCTCAAGACCTTCAAGGTGGAGCCGAAGATGATCAAGGGGCAACAAGCAAAGTGCTGAGGGGCGGTCATAAGCAAGTGTGCTGATGCTCCGTGGCCCGAGGGCTCTTTTCAAGAGGAGCTTGGTTTGTGGCAACGGGAGTGGTTTTATATCACCGCTCCCAGGGGCACCAAATGGGTGGCGCCACCCGCCTTCCTCTCTGGGTCCACCACAGTAGTGGCATCATGGGTCAACCGGGATCGAGGGGGCCGCCCAAGGGCGTTCCTGCATTGCAGGGCGTGTCGAGACCTCCAAGAAAGAGAGATCAATCTGGTCGTGGCGGCGCAGTTATGCTGATTCGGCGCCATACGCCTGCAAGCGTCGCCCCCTCTGTGGGAGTTTAATCCGGAGGGACCACGAGCTCTCCAACATTTTATGGGCGCGACGCCCAAGGAGATGTACAAACTGTTCTTCGGATCACAAGAGAAGTGTCTGGACTTGACCGAGGACGCAGGTCTAAGCTGCAATCACCCAGATACTCAAGTAAGTAACCCTGTAACCGGACAGGCTGTTCATTCATTTATCATATATATGCCCTTTAAGGGAGCCGTTTCTTGAACAGGAGTGGATAGCCAAGGCAAAGTTGATAAGGTGTCCGGCTACCCTCCGGAGACCACGCCGGATCCCATCTTGACCAAGATGTTGAAGGCCGCGCCTTTTAAAGAAGGCGAAGGGGGGAGCAGGGAAGCAACTGCCTCCGCGAAGGAGGCTTTTAAGGAAGAGGGGATCAGGGATCTTCCTCTCCAAGGGGAGAAGAGGACCGCTTCCGAAGACCCGGAAGCCAAGGCCTCAAAACGGGGAAAGAAGTCTTCGTAGAAAGTCCGGCACCGGGAAGTACCCCAGCCGCACTATTTCCCCAAGGGGATCAGCCCTCCAGCGAGCCGTAAGTAAAAAAGAAGGGGTCCTGTGAATAAAGAACATCCCTGTATTTATTTCTGAAGATAACCGAAATTGTACCTTGTAGTTCGGATCTCAGCCCTTCTCAGCAGAGCTCGTCTTCAGGGGATCTTCGTCCGGAGATGATAGAGAGCGAAACGCCTCCACCTATCGCGCCTTCGTGCGAGGCGGGCGACCCTGAAGTGTCGTCACGGAGAGTTTCCCCGAGTCCGGCGGGGCCGGACGGTCCGGCGCCAACTGGCGTGCGGTCGGAGGAGCTGAAGGACCTGCTCGGGCGAGCGTATATCTCAGAAGATCACCGTGCGCTAATGGCTACGGTAATTGAAAGAATTGCATCCGCTGAGAGCGGATTGCATGAAGCCGCCAGAAGTTTACTGACGGGGTTTGAGGTACGAAAAAATGATGTACCTTCTGACAGTTATGCATATAGAATGCGCCCTGTATAGATAGTAGCCCCTGAGACTCGGTATGTTGTCACAACCGGCGGCGTGCGAGGATCATAATCTCGATACTAACATGTCGCCGTTCCTATTTAGGTGGCGGTGCGTCCGTGGCTAGCCGGATGATGAATTTGCCGAACTAAAGCAGCAACTTGACGAGGCGGATGCGGACATCGTCTTTGGTCAATAAACGGTTTGACGAGTCACAAGGTATCACGACTTCTCCGCGGACACCTGGTAAGGGAGCTTGACGCCCATGCCTTACTACTTGTATGCTTTGATGCGACGGTGCCGCTCTTGTGGAGAGGCTGCGGCGGAACTTGCCGGGCTAAAGAGCAAGCCCGAAGAGTAATGCGGTCGCTTTAAAGGCGCCGAAAAGAGCTGAAAGCGAACGGGCTGCTCCTTTGCCAAGCAAAGAGGAAATGGCTGATTTGGCCCTGAAACTGAAGAATACTACTGACCGCTGCGAGGTTCTTGAAAAAGAACGTCAAGCGGAACAAGAGGACCTGAAAAGGCCACCGCCAAATCCAAGGATGCCCGTTCCGCTATGAGAGCTGCCAAGGAGGAGCTGAGTCAGCCGGGATATTGCGGCCGGAAAACCGTTTCTCGCGGAGGAAATATACGGATCCAGTATGCTCAGTTGGACAAGCTGTGGAGTTCAGAGGATGCTTATCTCCGGACTTAGCGGCGGCGCTGCGGACGCGATTGAGCACTTCCGAGGCGGAAGGCAGAGAAGGGAAGAGCTATTTTGGTCGCAATTCCATAGTCCGGGCGTCCTCTTCCATTGACCGATCGGTTGGCGAATGGGCGAGCTGAATCGATTATCCGGACTTGCCATGAAGCATGTCATGACTCATTTGTGGCCAGCGGACCCCACCAAGAGTTATTTTGGCTTAGTGCAGCGGTTCCTTGGTGCGGTACCACGTGTCGACGACGCAATGAAGCGGTCGGCGTGTATTGAGGCGTGGATGGCTCTTGCCCGTGTCAAGGCATACTTGGGGTGAGATGAAGGCCACCGATATTGCGTCCCAGATTCGGACGGCAATGAGTACCGGGTCGGCGCTATTTTGAGGAAGTTCTTCCGGGCGCTCATTTAATAGAGACGCAATGCTCGAAGGATGTTATGTTTGAATGACATGTATAATTTTATGAAACAACGTTTCAATTTAATGTAAGAGCTTTTTATACTTGTGCCTTCAAGTAGCAAACTACCTCCTGTGCGGCCGTTGATGTATATATGTATATAACCTGAAAGATGGCAGTCTTCGGCTTCAGCCCCCACGCACATAGTGGGGGGTTGTTTGCAAAGAAGTCGTGCTTTCACACTTAATCCAACGTCTTGGTCCTATAAAGGAGGTGGTAGCGTAGCAAACTAGGCAACCGGACTATAATGCTTTATCACTTTCACTTAGCCATAGGAGTTCGATGGTGGGGCTACTATATAGCCCCTGGGGGCACCGCACTCTCCCGAATTCGGGGTGCGTATGTGCCTGACCGGAAAACGGTCCTTCGTTAATGCGGAGGAATTCTAAACATTCCGGTGAGTCATCGAGTGGTTGACCAGTCTCTTGCTATATCATGACAGTCAGTTTTCGGCTTTCTCTACTGAGGTTCTCGCCCGGCAGAACCGGGGCACAATCGCAGTAGTTCTCCTGGTGTCGCGTTAGCCGATAGAACGGAACGTAAGGCAGCAAAACACAGGAGCCGGGCAAACCCAACATTTGACCAAATACATGATTCGGAGCTGATGCATATAAGGCCTAACTCGAGACGCCGAACACTCCCTAAGGTATTCGGTCTTTTATAAAGCAGGCCGAACAATGCCCTTGGTAACAAGCCCCTGGTGTCCAGGTACGTGCAAACTTCTGGCACGGCCGATGCCAAAACGCCAACCTCCTCCTCGGTTATAATAAGATACCGGGGGATGAGTAACAACAAGAGACAGTGAAAAAGGTTTACGCAGGGTCTTAATCTGAAAAGAATCATTGCAACGGGTCCCTGCTGCATGTCTGTGCATGTGTCTCCGTTGTGCCGTATCCTGGACGGGTATAGCACGGCGTTCATCTGTAAAATAGAGGAACTTAGTTTGAAAAAGATCGCGCTAAAATGTAATTGGAAATAAAATAGAGTATGATTCAAAAATGAGTAAAATTGAGCTTTATTGTCTCTTGTTGTACATGCGTGGAGCCCCTTGTAAGGGGGGTACGCGGCTAGTAAGCCTCATGTTTATTTATGCCGGACTTGCCTAACCGTGTCCGGTGTTTTAACGACCTGCTTTAGACGCTTTTAGCCAGCAAGGCCGTATTAGTGTGAGGCTGTTAAGGCAGTCTCACATACTTTCCTTGAGGGACACGCGCAACTTCTCTTTAATGAAATGATGCCTCGTGGACCAGGCATTTTAAGTTTAAGAGATGCATAATGTGGTATTGCGTTAAAGCGGGCGAAAGCTTCGCGTCCCAGTAGTGCTTGATGGCTACTTTTAAATGGGGCGATGTGGAAGACCAACTTTTCCCGACGGAAGTTGTCGGGTGAGCCGAACATAACTTCCAATAGTAGGGAGCCCGTACAATGGGCATATGTGTCTGGCATTATTCCTTGGAAGGAAGTGTTGCTATGGCTAATCCTGTTTGGGTTTATCCCCATGTTGCGGATTGTGTCCTGACATAGCAGGTTTAAATCACTGCCGCTGTCCATTAGGACTTGCGTAAATTGAAGACCGTCGATTATAGGTTCTAGTATCAAGGCAGTCCATCCTATGTTCCGGATACTTTCGGAGTAGTCCTGACGGTCGAAGGTAATTGGTTTTGACAACCAGTGTTGGGACTCCGCTGGGGTAGATTGTGCGGCGCGTAATTCAATGGGTGCCGCTCTGTTTTCCCCTTTTGTTACTTGAAGTAAGTTTACTGTTTTGACCTCTTGTGGGAAATTCTTTTGTTTTCCGGGCCTCTGCTTGTGGTGCTCGTCATCATCCTCACTTGGTGTGTCGAACCCCTTGTGTTCGGCGTTGAGTCTGCCGGACTGCTTGAAGACCCAACAATCTCTGTGGGTATGGTTTGCAGGCTTCCCGGGAGTACTATGGATTTGGCATATCTTGTCCAAGATTTTGTTTAAGTTGGATAGCTCATCGCTATTATCCTTAAGGGGCAGTTTTTATTGTTACGCCGTGAGCTTTTGAATCCAGCGTTGATCGACGCTCTTTGGACCGTTCCTTAATCCGGTCTTTGGTCCTTGCTTTGCGTCGTGGTTTCCCATTCCATCCCCGACTTGGATGTACTTGGGTTTACAGTGCGCATCTTGCTAGCCAGCTATCCTCTCCTGCAAAAGCGGGTCATGAGGCTTGTTAGTGCGGCCATTGTTCTTGGCTTTTCCTGGCCAAGGTGTCTCATGAGCCATTTGTCTCGGACGTTGTGTTTAAAAGCTGCTAAGGCTTGGCGTCCGGACGATCGACTATTTGGTTCTTTTGGTGAGGAACCTGTTCCGAACTTTCGAGCTGACTCTCCGGGCTGTTGGGTTATGTGACTTAGATCGTCTGCGTCCAGAAGGTCGGACATAGGTTCCCCGTAAATTGGCGAAAAGCATCCTCAAGCTCTTCCCAACTACCAATGGTGTTTTCGGGAGGCTTTTAAGCCAATGCCGGGCTGGCCCTTTGAGCTTGAGGGTAGGTATTTTATGGCGTGGAGATCATCTCCTCTGGCCATGTGTGTGTGGAGGATATAATCCTCAATCTAGACTCCAGGGTCTGTCGTTCCGTCGTATGCCTCTATGTTTACGGGCTTGAATCCCGCTGGAAATTCATGATCCAGCACCTCATCGGTGAAACATAGAGGGTGCGCGGTGCCCCTGTATTTGGGTGTGCCGTGATGTTCGGATATTTGACGTGTTGTATTGCTCGCCAGAACTTGATTCCTTGGTCCGTAGATAGATCTAACTGGGCCATCCTTTTGGTGTGAATCCTTATGCGGATCGCGTGCCGGCTTGTGTGCGGCGCCGCTTGCCGCTCTACGTTTGCCATGTGGTCGTCTATCCGACCCGGCGGCCTCTTTGTTTTTTTATCGTGGGGGCTCTACGGCCTCCTCATCAATTTGGGCAGTAGTTTGCGCTTTGGGTAGCTCTTTGCTTGGCGGTTCGCCATATTTGTCTGCAGTGTTGAGTAATTTACTCCATCTCATTCGGTGCGTCTTCCGCTTTTACGAGCCTCTGTTTACGCTTTTCAAGCTACGGCAGCGATAGCGAGGAGCTCTTTGTGGAGGTTCTTCTGATCCAATGACGTGTCCGGCGTGAGATCGTCCTGATTGTTGTCCTTGTCGGGGACGGGTTGTTTGTCTAAGTTGGCCTGTTCGGATGGTTGCTCAATGTCATGTTCGTCGTCGGCCGGCTCACCCTGCTCTATGGCTGGGTCTGTGTGGGCGCTATATTTGTTGAGGTGGGGTTTTGAGCGGCGCTTACGCCGCCGCTTTGACTGCTTCCCGAGGGAATTTTCTTTCGCAGCGTCTCGTCGTTCCTCGTTATCGCTTCCCTTAGGTGTGTTCACCATATATATATCGTAAGTTGAGGTGGCCATCCAGTGCCCTGTGGGCGCTGGTTCTTGGTCGTCTCTGGCGTCATCGTCCATATCGTCGATGTCCTCAGAGTCGAAGTCGAGCATGTCTGTTAAGTCATCGACAGTGGCTACAAAGTGGGTGGTGGGTGGGCGTTGAATTTCTTCGTCGTCCGAATCCCAACCTCCTGACCATAGTTCGGCCAGGGCTCCCCTGACAAAGAGAGAGACTTTAATGAGTTCAGGATATCGCCAAAGGGCGAGTGCTGAAAGACGTCCGCGGCGGTGAACTCCATAACCGCCGCCCAGTCGGATTCGGAGTCCGGAAAGGAGTCCGGCACCTGGGAGTCACGAGCTTTGCAAAGGACAGGGATGGTGTTCGGCTCAATCGCCGTAGAGATTTCAGCCCCCGAGGCGGTGTCCAACCAACCGTCCTCGATTGGCGAAACCGGCTCCGGATTAAGGGTCGGAGCGGGCACTGGTGCGGCCTCCAGGGCACTGTTCGGCGGCAGAGCTAGATCGTACCCATCGAGACAGTGCGGCACGCTCGGCTGTGGCTCGAATCCATCGAAGATCAAGTCTTCGCGGACATTGGCCATATAGTTCAAGCTTCCAAATCTGACACGATGGCGAGCGTAGCTTCGATCTGCTCCGGATGGCCTAGCGAATTGGCCCTTGAGTGCAAAGCCGCTGAATCTGAAGATCTGTCCAGGGAGAAAAGTCTCACCCTTGATTGCGTCGTTCCGATGATTGGCGGAGCCATCGGGCCTATAGGTGACGACCACGAGGAACTCTCAATGAAAGCACCAATGTCGGTGTCAAAACCGGTGGATCTCGGGTAGGGGGTCCCGAGCGTGCGTCTAGGCAGGATGGTAACAGGAGACAAGGGACACGATGTTTTTACCGAGTGTTCGGGCCCTCTCGATGGAGGTAATACCCTACTCCTGCTTGATTAATATTGATGATATGGGTAGTATAAGAGTAGATCTACCACGAGATCGAGAGGCTAAACCCTAGAAGCTAGCCTATGGTATGATTGTTGTTAGATCCTCGACTAAAACCCTTCGGTTTATATAGACACCGAATAGGGTTAGGGTTACAAAGAGTCGGTTACAATGGTAGGAAATCTACATATCCGTATCTCCAAGCTTGCCTTCCACGCCAAGGAAAGTCCTATCCGGACAAGGGACGAAGTCTTCAATCTTGTATCTTCATAGTCTAGGAGTCCGGCCAAAGATGGTAGTTCGGCTATCCGGACATCCTCTAGTCCAGGACTCCCTCAGTACCTTTCCCCGAAGAAGCATTTCCAGCCTTCTTGCCATGCTCTGCAAGCCACTTGCTACAGTTCCTCTTCCATTGACCAATTTCCTTGCAATGATAGCAAATGGTCTTCGAGTCTGGTCCAGACTTTGGCGCAGCGGCGGAGGTTACCGTCTTCGTGCCCTTTGCCTTAGCCTTCTTCTTGGACCAACTCTTCTTGAACTTAGCCGATTTTTGCACCATCAACACTTGATGCGTGCCTTTCGTAATATCCTGCTCTGCCACTTTGAGCATCCCATGCAATTCAGTGAGCTTCTAATCCATGCCATGCATATGATAGTTCGAGATGAACAGCCCATAGCTGGGCGGAAGAGAACCCAGAACTGCATCAGTAGCCAGCTCATCGAAGAGCGGGAAGCCCAACCGATCCAAAGCTTGCACATATCCGATCATCTTGATCACATGTGGGCTCAGTGGATCACCTTCCTTCAGCTTGCAATCCATCAAGGATCGCCAGACATTGAACCTTTAGGTCCTAGCATGTGTCTTAAATATGCTCTTGAGACTCTCGATCATATCGTAAGCCTCAACATTTTCGAAATGCCATTGCAAATCAGGCTCCATACAAGCCAACATCAGACAACTGATCTCCGTTGATTCATCAATGAGTTTCTGGTAGGCATTCTTAGTTGTGGCACTAGCATTATCGGCAGGTTCCTCTGGAAGGGGATCCTCTAGAACATGTTCCTTTTTATCATCCTTGAGAACAATTCTCAGATTTCTATACCAGGTGGTAAAGTTTGTTCCATTCAGTTTATCCTTTTCCAGAATTGATTTCAATGCAAAGTTGGGTTGAGCAGGTGGTGCCATTGATCTACAACAGAAAATATGCAATCACTAAGCAATGTGTTTACTTAGAGTATTTCAAGCCTAAACAGAAATACTCCCACTGAAGTCAGCATCCCTCCGCAAACTCCCAGTGATTCAGGATCCGACTAGCACATCCGACTAGTGAGCTTTAGCATCACTGCTAGACAACATGCCTATCCGGTAAGCAACTCCTTGCTAATCGTATCTCTATATGACTCCTGTCGGTCGGGAAGGTATCTCATACTCCGGCCGCCAACCTTCGCCCAAAACCGTTTCGATAGCCTTGTCAAGTTAACCTGATGCAGTGCATGTCCGTGTCCGACACGAACCCTTCAGTTCAAGGACACCCAGCAGCACCTCAATTTTATGAGCCCACTACTAGACGTACTTGACGTGCGAAGGTGCAACATCGGGGATGGCAATTCGCTTGATATTAACGAGGGATCTTTCTACCATTCTAACATGCATAGAAACAAAGAAGCATAACAATCACAAATAAACATATATTGTTAAATAGTATGGCTCCTTCATGGATGTTCTTCCAGGTCGGCTCCGACTCCGATGAACATCTAGGAACTCCATCTTGTTTGTCACGCCAGAATGCCAAGCCACCAACCTTATCTCTATTATCCAACTACTACAACTAGTAATGAATTTTACATAGAGTCACAAGTCAACACGCAAGTCGTTATACAATATAATGACAACACTTTGGCTCCTGCCGGCTGACAATCATGACACACAGGCCATGTATAATTTACACACATGCATCACGTACACATGAGCCATACTATTCACATCAAACGCTGCAAAATAAAGTTATGCATAGAATCGCATTCTAACGGTTTGAGTGATCGTGTATGAAATACAAGGTGCTACACACACGATGGTCCCGCTAACCGGTTAGCGGGCGGGGTTCTCGCGGGGTCCGGGTAGTGATGACCCACAAGTATAGGGGATCTATCGTAGTCCTTTCGATAAGTAAGAGTGTCGAACCCAACGAGGAGCAAAAGGAAATGATAAGCGGTTTTCAGCAAGGTATTCTCTGCAAGCGCTTAAATTATCGGTAACAGATAGTTTTGTGATAATGTAATTTGTAACGGGTAACAAAGTAACAAAAGTAAATAAAGTTCAGCAAGGTGCACTACTAGGAAAAGGGTTGTAGCTAATATGGACATTAATGGCGCACCATGTATGTGGTGCGCCAATAGTGATATATTACTAATGGCGCATGCACCTGGTGTGTGGTGCGCCATTACTAGTTTTGAAAAAAAAATTGTTAGCGATGGGCGCACCGAGGATAGTCGCCATTACTAGTTGACATAGTAATGGCTTTTTGTATAAAGTGCGCCATTACTATGTGTATGACTGGGTCAAACCTTGGTCAAACTTACTAATGGCGCACTTTGCATAGGTTTTCGGAATCCCCAAAAACCTAACAGAATAAAAGATACGGGGCTTTTAAGATCTAGAGGGGGAAAATGAAAAAAAATTCAAACTTAGTAGTGGCACACCATTTGCTAGGTGCGCCACTACTAACAGAAAAAAAATTGGTTTCAAATTTTTTTTTGAAAAAATGTTCAAAATATGATACGTAATATGACCAGGAAGTTTGAAATATTTTTTCAAAATTTCATCACACTCATGAATATGAACAAAGTTCTAGACATCAACAAGGTTTAATAGGATTGATATGATAGATATATCAACAAGTGCCTGTTAAGTGAGCTGTTGCTGGTGTTGGATAGAACTGCGAAGTTAAGCATGCTCGGGCTGGAGTAGTGTGAGGATGGGTGACCTTTCGGGAAGTTTGACCACGGAGTGCGATTTGACTAGAGATTAAGCATATCGACCCGAGATTAAGCCATAGTGACCCGAGATTAAGAAAAAAACGAAAAACGCCACTATTATCTGGTATACTAATGGCTCACCAGGGGTGCACCATTAGTACTTGTTACTAGTGGCGTGATGATAGTGGCGCACCTATAGTGCGCCATTAATGGCCAAAATAGGTGCGCCGCTAAGAGGCCTTTTCCTAGTAGTGGTGGCCCAATCCTTTTTGTAGCAAAGGACAAGCCTGGACAAACTCTTATATAGAGAAAAGCGCTCCCGAGGACACATGGGAATTATCGTCAAGCTAGTTTTTATCACGTTCATATGATTCGCGTTCCATACTTTGATAATTTGGTATGTGGGTGGACTGGTGCTTGGATGCTGTCCTTTCTTGAACAAGCATACCACTATTGCAAGCATCCGCAACTACAAAAGAAGTATTAAGGTAAACCTAACCATAGCATGAAACATATGGATCCAAATCAGCCCCTTACGAAGCAACTCATAAACTAGGTTTTAAGCTTACATCACTTTGTAGCAACCCATCATCTACTTATTACTTCGATTGCCTTCCTCTAGGCCCAAACAATGGTGAAGTGTCATGTAGTCGACGTTCACATAGCACCACTAGAGGAAAGACAACATAAATCTCATCAAAATATCGAACGAATACCAAATTCACATGACTACTTATAGCAAGACTTCTCCCATGTCCTCAGGAACAAACGTAACTACTCACAAAGCATATTCATGTTCAAAATCAGAGGGGTATTAATATGCATAATGGATCTGAACATATGATCTTCCACCAAATAAACCAACTAGCATCAACTACAAAGAGCAATCAACACTACTAGCAACCTACAGGTACCAATCTCAGACTTAGAGACAAGAATTGGATACAAGAGATGAACTAGGGTTTGAGAGGAGATGCTGTTGTTGGAAATATGCCCTAGAGGCAATAATAAAATGGTTATTATTATATTTCCTTGTTCATGATAATTGCCTATTGTTCATGCTATAATTGTGTTATCCGGAAATCATAATACATGTGTGAATACATAGACCACAACATGTCCCTAGTGAGCCTCTAGTTGACTAGCTCGTTGATCGACAGATGGTCACGGTTTCCTGACCATGTACATTGGATGTCATTAATAACGGGATCACATCATTAGGAGAATGATGTGATGGACAAGACCCAATCCTAAGCATAGCAGAAGATCGTGTAGTTCGTTTGCTAGAGCTTTTCTAATGTCAAGTATCATTTCCTTAGACATGAGATTGTGCAACTCCCGGATACCGTAGGAGTGCTTTGGGTGTACCAAACGTCACAACGTAACTGGGTGGCTATAAAGATGCACTACAGGTATCTCCGAAAGTGTCTGTTGGGTTGGCACGAATCGAGACTGGGATTTGTCACTCCATATGGCGTAAAGGTATCTCTGGGACCACTCGGTAATGCATCATCATAATGAGCTCAATGTGACTAAGTAGTTGGTCACGGGATCATGCATTGCGGAACGAGTAAAGTGACTTGCGATGCTTGAGATTGAACGAGGTATTGGGATACCGACGATCGAATCTCGGGCAAGTAACGTACCGATTGACAAAGGGAATTGTATACGGGATTGTTTGAATACTTGACATCGTGGTTCATCCGATGGGATCATCGTGGAACATGTGGGAGCCAACATGGGTATCCAGATCCTGCTGTTGGTTATTGGCCGGAGAGATGTCTCGGTCATGTCTACATGATTCCCGAACCCGTAGGGTCTACATACTTAAGGTTCGATGACGCTAGGGTTATAAGGAAGATTTGTATGTGATTACCGAATGTTGTTTGGAGTCCCAGATGAGATCCTGGACGTCACAAGGAGTTCCGAAATGGTCCGGAGGTGAATATTTATATATGGGAAGTCATCATACGGTCGCCAGAAATATTCGGGGGTATACCGGTATTGTACCGGGACCACCGGAGGGGTTTCGGGGGTCCAACGGGATGGTCCACCTGCCCCGGAGGGCCTTATGGGCTGTAGGTGGAAGGGAAGCAGCCCCTAAGTGGGCTGGGCGCCATCCCCCTAGGGCCCATGCGCCTAGGGTTAGGGGGAACCCTAAAGGGGGCGCCCCCCTTGCTTGGGGGGCAAGCCCCTCCCTTGGCCGCCGCCTCTAGATCCCATCTAGAGGGGCCCCCTTCCCCCTTCTCCCTATAAATAGAGGGGCGGGGGGAGGGCTCCAACACCACATTCAAGGTGCAGCCCCTCCCCTCCCCAACACCTCTCCTCCTCCGCAAGAGCTTCGCGAAGCCCTGCCGGACAACTGCCACTCCATCACCACCACGCCGTCGTGCTGCTGTTGGAGCCCTCTTCCTCAACCTCTCCCTCCTCCTTGCTGGATCAAGGCGCAGGAGACGTCACCGGGCTACACGTGTGTTGAACGCAGAGGCACTGTTGTTCGGTGCTAAGATCGGAATCGGCCGCGATCTGAATTTCTACGTGTACGACTACTCCAACCGCGTTCTTGCAACGCTTCCGTCTCGCGATCTTCAAGGGTATGAAGATGAACTCCCCTCTCTCTCGTTGATAATTACTCCATAGATTGATCTTGGTGATGCGTAGAATTTTTTTAATTTCTGCAATGATCCCCAACAGTGGCATCATGAGCTAGGTCTATGCGTAGTTTCTATGCACAAGTAGAATACAAGTTGTTGTGGGCGTCGATTTTGTCAATTTACTTGCCGTTACTAGTCTTATCTTGATTCGGCGTCATCATGGGATGAAGCGGCCCAGACCGACCTTACACATATGCTTACGTGAGACATGTTCCACCGACTGACATGCACTAGTTGCATAAGGTGGCTAGCGGGTGTCTATTTCTCCCACTTTAGTCGGATCGGATTCGATGAAAAGGGTCCTTCTGAAGGGTAAATAAAAATTGGCATATCACGTTGTGGTTTTGGCGTAGGTAAGAAACGTTCTTGCTAGAAACTTGTAGCAGCCACGTAAAAATTTGCAACAATAATTAGAGGACGTCTAACTTGTTTTTGCAGCATATGCCGTGTGATGTGATATGGCCAAAAGGATGTGATGAATGATATATGTGATGTATGAGATTAATCATGTTCTTGTAATAGGAATCACGACTTGCATGTCGATGAGTATGACAACCGGAAGGAGCCATAGGAGTTGTCTTAATTTATTTATGACCTGCGTGTCAACATAAACGTCATGTAATTAATTTACTTTATTGCTAAACCGTTAGCCATAGTAGTAGAAGTAATAGTTGACGAGACAACTTCATGAAGACACGATGATGGAGATCATGATGATGGAGATCATGGTGTCATGCCGGTGACGATGATGATCATGGTGCCCCGAAGATAGAGATCAAAAGGAGCAAAATGATATTGGCCATATCATGTCACTATTTGATTGCATGTGATGTTTATCATGTTTTACATCTTATTTGCTTGGAACAACAGTAGCTTAAATAAGATGATCCCTCGCATTAATTTCAAGAAAGTGTTCCCCCTAACTATGCACCGTTGCGAAGGTTCGTTGTTTCGAAGCACCACATGATGATCGGGTGTGATAGATTCTAACGTTCGAATACAACGGGTGTAAGCCAGATTTACACTAATAATACACATAGGTTGACTTGATGAGCCTAGCATGTATGAGACATGGCCTCGGAACACGGAAGACCGAAGGTCGAACATGAGTCGTATAGAAGATACGAGCAACATGAAGATGTTCACCGATGATGACTAGTCCGTCTCACGTGATGATCGGACACGGCCTGAGTTGACTCGGATCATGTATCACTTAGATGACTAGAGGGATGTCTATTTGAGTGGGAGTTCATTAAATAATTTGATTAGATGAACTTAATTATCATGAACTTAGTCTAAAATCTTTACAATATGTCTTGTAGATCAAATGGCCCACGCTAATGTTGTCCTCAACTTCAACGCGTTCCTAGAGAAAACCAAGCTGAAAGACGATGGTAGCAATTATACGGACTGGGTCCAGAACTTGAGGATCATCCTCATAGCTGCCAAGAAAGCATATGTCCTTGAAGCACCGCTAGGTGAAGCACCAGTCCCAGCAAACCAAGACGTTATGAACGCTTGGCAATCCCGTGTTGATGATTACTCCCTGGTTCAGTGCGGCATGCTTTACATCTTAGAACCGGGGCTCCAAAAGCGTTTCGAGCAGAACGGAGCATATGAGATGTCCCAAGAGCTGAAAATGGTTTTCCAAGTTCATGCCTGGGTCGAGAGATATGAAGTCTCCGACAAGTTCTACAGTTGTAAGATGGAGGAGACTAGTTCCATCAGCGAGCACATAATCAAAATTTCTGGGTTGCACAACCGCTTGTCTCAGCTGGGAGTTGATCTCTCGGATGACGCGGTCGTTGACAGAATCCTTCAGTCGCTTCCACCGAGCTACAAGAGCTTTGTGATGAACTTCAATATGCAGGGGATGGAGAAAACAATTCCTAAGGTATATTCGATGCTGAAATCAGCGGAGGTGGAAATAAAAAAGGAACATCAAATGTTGATGGTAAATAAAACCACTAAGTTCAAGAAAGGCAAGGGTAAAAAGGGCTTCAAGAAAGACGGCAAGGGAGTTGCCGCGCCCGGTAAGCAAGCTGCTGGGAAGAAGCCAAAGAATGGACCCAAGCCTGAGACTGAGTGTTTTTATTGCAAGGGAAGTGGTCACTGGAAGAGGAACTGCCCCAAGTACTTAGCGGACAAGAAGGCCAGCAACACCAAAGGTATATGTGATATACATGTTATTGATGTGTACCTTACCAGTACTCGTAGTAGCTCCTGGGTATTTGATACCGGTGCCGTTGCTCATATTTGTAACTCAAAGCAGGAGCTGCGGAATAAGCGGAGACTAGCGAAGGGCGAGGTGAAGATCTTGGCGTCGGGGAATGGTTCCAAGGTCGATGTGATCGCCGTCGGCACGCTACCTCTACATTTACCTACGGGATTAGTTTTAAACCTCAATAATTGTTATTCCGCCTTGGTCACATTGGTGTTGAACGCATGAAGAAGCTCCATGCAGATGGACTTTTGGAGTCTCTTGATTACGAATCATTTGACACGTGCGAACCATGCCTCATGGAATAAATGACCAAGACTCCGTTCTCCGGAACAATGGAGCGAACAACCAACTTATTGGAAATCATACATACTGATGTGTGCGGTCAATGAGCATTGAGGCTCGCGGTGGCTATTGTTATGTTCTCACCCTCACTGATGACTTAATTAGATATGGGTATGTCTATTTAATGAAACACAAGTCTGAGACCTTTGAAAAGTTCAAGGAATTTTAGAGTGAGGTTGAAAATCAACGTGACAGGAAAATAAAATTCTTATGATCAGATCGTGGAGGGGAATATTTGAGTCACGAATTTGGCACAAACTTAAGGAAATGTCGAATCGTTTCACAACTGACGCCGCCTGGAACACCTCAGTGTAATGGTGTGTCCGAACATCGTAATCGCACTCTATTTGATATGGTGCAATCTATGATGCCTCTTACCGATCTACCGCTCTCATTTTGGGGCTATGCTTTAGAGACTGCCGCATTCACTTTAAATAGGGCTCCGTCAAAATTCGTTGAGACGACACCGTATGAATTATGGTTTGGGAAGAAACCTAAGCTGTCGTTTCTAAAAGTTTGGGGATGCGATGCTTATGTCAAGAAACTTCAACCTGAAAAGCTCGAACCCAAGTCGGAAAAATGCATCTTCGTAGGATACCCTAAGGAAACCATTGGGTATGGGTATACCTTCTACCTCAGATCCGAAGGCAAGATCTTTGTTCCCAAGAATGGATCCTTTCTGGAGAAAGAGTTTCTCTCAAAAGAAGTAAGTGGGAGGAAAGTGGAACTTGATAAAGTACTGCCTCTTGAACCGGAAAGTAGCGCAGCTCAAGAAAATGTTTCTGTGGTGCCTGCACCGACTAGAAAGGAAGTTAATGATAATGATCAAGGAACTTCAGATCAAGTTACTACTGAACTGCGTAGGTCCACAAGGACACGTTCCGCACCAGAGTGGTACGGAAACCCTGTCCTGGAAATCATGTTGTTAGTTAATGGTGAACCTTCGAACTATGAAGAAGCGATGGAGGGCCCGGATTCCGACAGATGGCTTGAAGCCATGAAATTCGAGATAGGATCCATGTAAGTATGGACTTTGACTGACTTGCCCGATGATGGGCGAGCCATAGAAAATAAATGGATCTTTAAGAAGAAGACATACGCGGATGGTAATGTTACCATCTATAAAGCTCGACTTTTCGCTAAGGGTTATTGACAAGTTCAAGGGGTTGACTACGATGAGACCTTCTCACCCGTAGCGAAGCTGAAGTCCGTCCGAATCATGTTAGCAATTGCCGCATTCTATGATTATGAGATATGGAAAATGGACGTCACAACGGCATTCCTTAACGGCTTCCTTAAGGAAGAATTGTATATGATGCAGCCGGAAGGTTTTGTCGATCCTAAGAATGCTAACAAGGTATGCAAGCTCCAGCGCTCCATCTATGGGCTGGTGCAAGAATCTCGGAGTTGGAACATTCGCTTTGATGAAATGATCAAAGCGTTTGGGTTTATGCAGACTTATCTAGAAGCTTGCGTTTACAAGAAAGTGAGTGGGAGCTCTATAGCGTTTCTCATATTATATGTGGATGACATACTGTTGATGGGAAATGATATAGAACTCTTGGAAAGCATAAAGGCCTACTTGTATAAGTGTTTTTCAATGAAGGACCTTGGAGAAGCTGCTTACATATTAGCCATCAAGATCTATAGAGATAGATCGAGACGCCTCATTGGTCTTTCACAAAGCACATACCTTGACAAGATATTGAAGAAGTTCAATATGGATCAGTCAAAGAAGGGGTTCTTGCCTGTATTGCAAGGTGCGAGATTGAGCGCGGCTCAACGCCCGACCATGGCAGAAGATAGAGAAAAGATGAGTGTCATCCCCTATGCCTCGGCCATAGGGTCTATTATGTATGCCGTGCTGTGTATCAGACCTGATGTAAACCTTGCCGTAAGTTTGGTAGGAAGGTACCAAAGTAATCACGGCATAGAACACTGGACAGCGGTCAAGAATATCCTGAAGTACCTAAAAAGGACTAAGGATATGTTTCTCGTTTATGGAGGTGACGAAGAGCTCGTCGTAAAGGGTTACGTCGATGCTAGCTTCGACACAGATCTGGATGACTCAAAGTCACAAACCGGATACGTGTACATTTTGAATGGAGGGGCTGGTGCAGTTGCAAGCAAAGCGTCGTGGCGGGATCTACATGTGAAGCGGAGTACATGGCAGCCTCGGAGGCAGCACAAGAAGTAGTCTGGATGAAGGAGTTCATCACCGACCTAGGAGTTATTCCCAATGTGTCGGGCCCAATGAATCTCTTCTGTGACAACACTTGAGCTATTGCCCTTGCCAAGGAGCCCAGGTTTCACAAGAAGACCAGGCATATCAAGCGTCGCTTCAACTCCATTCACGAACATGTTCAAGATGGAGATATAGATATTTGTAAAGTGCATACGGATCTGTATGTCACAGATCCGTTGACTAAACTTCTTCCACGAGCGAAACATGATCAACACCAGAACTCTATGGGTGTTCGATTCATCACAATGTAAATAGAGTATTGACTCTAGTGCAAGTGGGAGACTGTTGGAAATATGCCCTAGAGGCAATAATAAAATGGTTATTATTATATTTCCTTGTTCATGATAATTGTCTATTGTTCATGCTATAATTGTGTTATTCGGAAATCGTAATACATGTGTGAATACATAGACCACAACATGTCCCTAGTGAGCCTCTAGTTGACTAGCTCGTTGATCGACAGATGGTCACGGTTTCCTGACCATGGACATTGGATGTCATTGATAAGGGGTCACATCATTAGGAGAATGATGTGATGGACAAGACCCAATCCTAAGCATAGCAGAAGATCGTGTAGTTCGTTTGCTAGAGCTTTTCTAATGTCAAGTATCATTTCCTTAGACCATGAGATTGTGCAACTCCCGGATACCGTAGGAGTGCTTCGGGTGTACCAAACGAAACAACGAAACTGGGTGGCTATAAAGGTGCACTACAGGTATCTCCGAAAGTGTCTGTTGGGTTGGCACGAATCGAGACAGGGATTTGTCACTCCGTATGACGGAGAGGTATCTCTGGCCCACTCGGTAATGCATCATCATAATGAGCTCAATGTGACTAAGTAGTTGGTCACGGGATCATGCATTACGGAACGAGTAAAGTGACTTGCCGGTAACGAGATTGAACGAGGTATTGGGATACCGACGATCGAATCTCGGGCAAGTAACGTACCGATTGAAAAAGGGAATTGTATACGGGTGAGGGAGTCCTAGATTAGGGGGTGTCCGGATGGCCGGACTATGACCTTTGGCCGGACTCCTAGACTATGAAGATACAAGATTGAAGACTTCGTCCCTTGTCTGGATGGGACTTTCCTTGGCGTGGAAGGCAAGCTTGGTGATACGGATATGTGGATCTCCTCCCATTGCAACCGACTCTATGTAACCCTAACCCTCTCTGGTGTCTATATAAACCGGAGGGTTTTAGTCCGTAGGACGAACAACAATCATACCATAGGCTAGCTTCTAGGGTTTAGCCTCTCGATCTCGTGGTAGATCTACTCTTGTACTACCCATATCATCAATATTAATCAAGCAGGAGTAGGGTTTTACCTCCATCGAGAGGGCCCGAACACAGGTAAAAACATCGTGTCCCTTGTCTCTGTTACCATTCCGACAGGGCCTTGATTCGGGACCCCTACCCGAGATCTGCCGATTTTGACACCGACATTGGTGCTTTCATTGAGAGTTCCTCTGTCGTCATCTTTAGGCCCGATGGCTCCTCCGATCGTCAACAATGATGCGGTCCAGGTGAGACTTTTCTCCCGCAGATCTTCGTGATTCGGGCGGCTTTGCTGCGGGCAATTAAGCAGCCATCTGGAGCAGATCGAAAGCTACGCCCCTGGCCATCAGGTTAGATTTGGAAGTTTGAACTACACGGCCGACGTCCGCGGAGACTTGATCTTCGACGGGTTCGAGCCACAGCCAAGCGCGCCGCACTGTCACGATGGGCATGATCTAGCTCTGCCGCTGAACAGTGCCCTGGAGGCCGCACCAGTGTCCGCTCCGACCCTTAGCTCGGAGCCGACTGCGCCAATCGAGGACGGGTGGCTGGACACCGCCTCGGGGGCTGCAATCTCTACGGCGATTGAGCCAAACACCATACCTGTCCTGTGCAAAGCTCGTGACTCCAAGTTGCCGGACTCCTCTCCAGACTCCGAACCGTCCACGCCCCTGCCAATCGAATCCGATTGGGCGCCGATCATGGAGTTCACCACCGCGGACATCTTTCAGCACTCGCCTTTCGGTGACATTCTGAATTCACTAAAGTCTCTCCCTTTATCAGGAGAGCCCTGACCGGACTATGGTCAGCAAGGTTGGGATGCGGACGACGAAGAAATCCAAAGCCCACCCACCACCCACTTCGTAGCCACTGTCGATGATTTAACCGACATGCTCGACTTCGACTCTGAAGACATCGACGGTATGGACGCCGATGCAGGAGACAACCTAGAACCAGCGCCTACAGGGCACTGGAAGGCCACCTCATCGTATGACATATACATGGTGGACACCCCAAAAGAAGGGAACGATGATGGAACAACAGAGGATGACCCCTCCAAGAAACAACCTAAGCGCCGGCGTTAGCGGCGGGGCTCTAAATCCCGCCACAGCAAAAACGGCGATTCCGGCACGGGAGATAATAACACCCCGGACAGTGCCGAAGACATTCCCCTCCAGCAGGATTCAGCGCAGGAGGATGGAGAAGCCAGCCCTCATGAGAGAGCGGCGCATGAGAGGTAGAGGACGATAATTACATGCCTCCCTTCGAAGACAAGGCAAGCCTCGACGACAACAAATTTGTCGTGCCTGAGGATCCCGTCGAACAAGAGCGTTTCAAACGCAGGCTTATGGCCACAGCGAGTAGCCTCAAGAAAAAACAGCCACAGCTTAGAGCTGACCAACACTTGCTAGCCGACAGATGGACTGATGTCCTTGCGGCTGAAGAGTCTGAACTTCGACGCCCTCCAAGAGCTACCCGAAACGCAGGCTGCTACCCTGATTAGAGGAGGAAGCACCTAGACCTACATCACCAATGCATGATGCGGCCGACCGGCCACCTCGTGGCCGCGACAGAGAGGCCTCTCGGCCCTCCACTCAAACCGCACCCCGGCGTCGCTCAAAGAATACCAAGGCACATGCAAATGCGCCAGACCTGCAAGATATATTGGAGGACAGGGCAAGGCAAACAAGATCGATCTATGGATCGCGTGGGCGCCCCACGACACGTGACGATAATCGTCATGCCGGATATGGTAAATCCGGCGGGCCGAACTCTGATGAGACAAAGCTCATTTGAGCTACGTCGTGATATAGCCCATCTGAGGCGCCACACACCCACTATGCTTCACAGATGAAGTAATGGATCATCAAATCCCCGAGGGTTTCAAACCCGTAAACATCGAATCATACGATGGCACAACAAATCCGGCGGTATGGATAGAGGATTATCTCCTTCATATCCACATGGCCCACGGCGATGATCTACACGCCATCAAATACCTCCCACTCAAGCTTAAAGGACCAGCTCGGCATTGGCTTAACAGCTTGCCAGCAGAATCAATTGGTTGTTGGGACGACCTGGAAGCCGCATTCCTCGACAACTTCCAGGGCACCTATGTGCGACCACCGAGCGCCCGATGACCTAAGCCACATAATTTAGCAGCCAGAGGAATCGGCCAGACAATTCTGGACACGGTTCCTAACCAAGAAAAATCAAATAGTCGACTGTCCGGACGCAGAGGCCCTTGCAACCTTCAAGCATAACATCCGTGTGGCTTGCCCGGCACCTAGGACAGGAAAAGCCGAAATCCATGGCAGCCATCACAACACTCATGACCCGCTTTTGCGCGGGAGAAGACAGCTGGCTAGCTCGTAGTAATAACATGACCAAGAGCCCTAGTAATTCGGATACCAAGGACAGCATTGGCAGGTCGCATCGCAACAAGCAAAAGCGCCACATTAACAATGACAATGCTGAGGATACGACAGTTAATGCCGGATTCAGAGGGTCCAAACCCGGTCAACGGAAAAATCCATTCAAAAGAAATACTCCGGGCCCGTCCAATTTGGACCGAATACTCGATCGCTCGTGCCAGATACACGGCACCCCCGGAAAACCAGCCAACCACACCAACAGGGATTGTTGGGTGTTCAAGCAGGCAGGCAAGTTAAACGCCGAAAACAATGACAAGGGGCTGCATAGCGATGACGAGGAGGAGCCCCGGCCGCCGAACAATAGGGGACAGAAGGGCTTCCCCCCACAATTGCGGACGATGAACATGATATACGCAACCCACATACCCAAAAGGGAGCAGAAGCGTGCACTCAGGGACGTATATGCGTTGGAGCTAGTCGCCCCAAAGTTCAACACATGGTCCTCCTGCCCGATCACTTTTGATCGAAGGGACCACCCCACTAGCATTCGCCATGGCGGATTCGCCGCATTGGTTCTAGACCCAATCATTGATGGATTTCACCTCACTAGAGTCCGTATGGACGGCGGCAGCAGCCTGAACCTGCTTTCTCAGGATACCGTGCGAAAAATGGGCATAGATCCCTCAAGGATTAAACCCACAAATACGACCTTTAAAGGCATCATACCAGGTGTAGAGGCCAACTGTAAAGGCTTAGTTACACTTGAGGTGGTCTTCGGATCCCCGGATAATTTCCGAAGCGAGGAGTTAATCTTCGACATAGTCCCGTTCTGCAGTGGCTATCACGCACTACTCGGACGAACCGCATTTGCAAAGTTCAATGCGGTGCCGCACTACGCATACCTCAAGCTTAAGATGCCAGACCCTCGAGGAGTCATTACGGTCAATGGAAACACCGAACGCTCTCTCCGAACGGAGGAGCATACGGCGGCCCTCGCGGCGGAAGTATAAAGCAGCCTCTCAAGGCAATTCTCCAGTCCGGCCATTAAACTTCCGGACACCGTCAAGCGCGCCCGAATTAACCTACAACAAGACCGCCTGGCACGTTCCGAGCACGCGTAGCAGTGCGGCCCCAACCCCAGCCCTCGTGAAACTGCGAAACGAGTACTACGCGTACATAACTACGCTCTGGAAATACCATGGGCATAGGGGAGGGCACGACCACGGCATGCCCAAAATGCGGCTCAACCGCACTAGGGGCTCCCGACTTTGTCATTCTTTTTTTACTTTCAGGACTCCACTCTACGGAAGGCCTGTCCGGCAGTACAATCACCGAACACACGATGCAACAGCCAGGGAGGCAGAAAGCTACGTCGAGTGTCCAGGTGGTCTCTATAACGAGCAGTATACTTGTTTCACATATCATCCCGTAGCTCGCCCCTGGAGGGGGACATGTTAAATAGTCCCATCTCTTGCTTATCGCACTATTTGTACCGTTCTGCTTTTACCGCAGACTTTTTGAATAAACAATACATATCTTTTGTCCATTATTGCATTCCTTTTTTATAAAAATATGTTCAGTTATGACATTATGCAACCGTACACTTTGGTACAGCCAATATACCAGGGGCTTACGTACCCCAAAATATGGTGTGAGAAGTCCGAACACTCTCATGAGTGTGGCCCCCCGAACTTATAGCATTATATGCATCGGCTCCGAATCATATCTTGGGTTAATAGTTGGGTTTGCCCGGCTCCCATGTTTTGGAACCTTACATTCCGTTATATCGTCTAAGGTAGCACTGGGAGAACCACTGCGATTGTGCCCCGGTTGAGCTGGGCTAAGCACCTCAGTGGAGAAAGCTAAAACTGACCGTCATTATAGGGCAAGAGCTGGTCGCTGTTCGAGAGGTTTTCGAGTCCCTAAAGACTTATGCCGCCTAGAGCGAGGAGTCGGCTTTGTCCGGCCTAGGCGTGGATAGCGCCCTGAACTCGGTCTTCCGAATACTAGGGGCTTCGCCGAAATTTAAAATTATAGAATTCTATGGCTAAGTGAGAGTATTCAAGCATTGTAGTCCGATTGCCTTGTTCGTTGTGTTGAGTGCCTCCCTCGAAGGACCTAATAATGGGAAAAAGAGCGCTCAAGTTTATCCCGAACACCCCAGCACTCGTGGCATGGGGGCAGAAGTCGACGACTCGCCATCTCTCAAATTTAATAAACGGCCGCACATAAGGTAACATTTTAAATTCAAAAGCGTTGCTTAGCGCATATGAACAAGTTTTCAGCGTATAGGATCACAAATGCGAGTTTACTCCAAAATTACATCTTTGGAGCACTCATCCGCTATATGGCGGGCACCTTTCAGGACGCCCTCATAATACATCTCGGGCTTGCGATGCTCCTTGCCCGGCGGTGGTCCGTCCGTCACAAGCTTCTCAGCGTCCATCTTGCCCCAGTGCACTTTAGCACGGGTAAGGGCCCTACGGGCACCTTCGATGCATACGGAGCGCTTGATGACTTCAAGCCTTGGACATGCATCCACCAGCCGCCTTACCAGCCCGAAGTAGCTCCCAGGCATGGCTTCCCCAGGCCACAGCCGGACTACGAGACCCTTCATGGCCTGTTCGGCCACCTTATGGAGGTCGACTAGCTCCTTCAGCTGGTCGCTCAAGGGCACCGGGTGTCCGGCCTCAGCATACTGAGACCAGAACACCTTCTCCGTCGAGCTCCCCTCTTCGGCTCGATAGAATGCGGCAGCGTCGGACACACTCCGGGGAAGATCTGCGAATGCTCCTGGAGAGCTCCGGACTCGGGTAAGTAACAAGTAATTCACTTTCACGTGCTTGCTTTGCATAAAGAATGCCTTACCCGCCGCTATCTTCTTCATCACCTCAATTTCCTGGAGGGTTTTTTGGGCTTCAGCCTTGTCAGATTTGGCGTTCTCAAGTGCCGAGGCGAGCTCGGACTCTCAAGTCTTTGAGTCCAGCTCCAAACTCTCATGTTTTTCCACGAGAGCCTGGAGCTCTTGCCGCACCTCCGCCACTCGCGCCTCCTGCTTCTCTCGCTCGGTGCGCTCCACGGCCGCATTGTTTTCGGCCTTGGACAGCGCTTCCTTCAGGGTCGCCACCTCGTTCGTGGCCCCTGCAATACCCACGTTGGTCCAGTCATTTTTTGCAACCACATATTTTTATATACTTACATAAGGTATTACTTACCTTCCTTGTCCTCGAGCTGCTTCTTGGCAAGGCCTAGCTCGTTCTCGGACCGCTCCAGGCTCTACTTCAATGCATCGACCTCCAGCCAAGGTGGGCAGAGGTCAACACAGCCTGCATTCCCATATTGACATACTTATGTTAGACTCCTCAGTATATCTTTTTGATCCTCGGTTCGCTTTTCTTTCCGAACACCAAACCCGAGCATCGGGGCTACTGTCTATGCGGTAATATTTTTACATATCTTAAATACATACCTCAAAGCCTGTTAGAAGGCTGGCACAGGCTTCAGTCAGCCCGCTCTTGGCGGACTGAACCTTCTGGATCACCACACTCATAATAGTGCGGTGCTCCTCGTCGATGGAGGCGCCGTTAAGCACCTCCAGCAGATTATCCGGTGCCTCCGGTTGGACGGAGGTCACCGGCGTCGTAGGCTTGCCCTTCTTAGTAGGGGGTCGCCTGCCGTACACCGGAATCATTGAAGGTTCCGGTGCGGTGTCCGGCCCAGGGCCGGACTTAGAGCCCTTCGGGGTTTTATCCCCTTATGCAGGTGCGGGAGGTCGCCTTGCGGTGCCTCCAGGACCACCCCCTCCTGGCTTGGACCCTTTTGGGACTCCACCTCGGCATCATCCGTAGGACGAGGGGAGGTAGCAGTCGGAAGCAAAAGGCTATTCACATCCGAGGAATCCAGGGATCCGCTCAACGAAGCGTCGAGCTAGGCCGCGGGCGGACTGCATGATTACATTCGGCGTCAGAAGATACTGTGCAGTAAAGGACCGACATGAGTTATTCTGGTATCCGGATACTTACGGTTTTGCCAGGGGCTTGGCCCTGGATGGCCACTCCTCTTCGCCGTCGTCGGCGTTGGTGGAGTAGTCCGGAGGAAGGGTCCTTCCCTTCTTGGACCCTCCGCCCCACCAGTCGGGGAGGCCTTCCTTTTCATTCCTCCCCCCGCTGGAGGGGGAGAGGCTTCTTCTCCCTCCTCCTCGTCTTCGGAGGAGGAGTGTGCCTCGGAGTCATCGAACGATGAATGGCACCACCGGGCACCGGGAACTCTCCCGAGTTCCCGTGGCCTTCTTCTTGGCCTTCTTCTCCGGCACCACGTAAGGTGCCGGGACCAGCAGCTCCGTCAAGTGGGCGTGTGCTGGATCTTCGGGCAAAGGAGCCGGACAGTGGATCTGTCCATTCTTCTTCTGCCATTCCTGTCAAAGGAACGGGAGCTTAGATCCTGCATAGAGTTAAACTATGAAAAACAAGTATCCTGTAAAGGGTAAAATAAGCTTACTACGCTGGCTTGGCGCTTCGCGCGGAATCCGCGATCGTCAGTGATGGGAGGGGGAACCTCGGCGCCCTTGAATAGCACCTTCCAAGCATCCTCGTGCATTGTGTCAAAGAGCCTGGTCAGAGTTTGGTGCTGGGCCGAGTTGAACTCCCATAAGTTAAAAGACCGTCGTTGACACGGGAGGATCCGGCGGATGAGCATGACCTGGACTACGTTGACGAGTTTAACCTCTTTATTCACCAGGTCTTGGATGCAGGTTTGGAGTCCGGTCCACTCTTCCGAATTACCCCACGACAGGCCCTTCTCTTTCCAGGAGGTGAGCCGTGTGGGGATGCAAGATCGGAATTTGGGGGCCGCTGCCCATTCAGGGTCACGCGGCTCGGTGATGTAGAACCACCCCGATTGCCACCCCTTTATGGTCTCCACGAAGGAGCCCTCGAGCCATGTAACGTTGGGCATCTTGCCCACCATGGCGCCTCCGCATTCCGCTTGCTGGCCGCCCACTACCTTCGGCTTGACATTGAAGGTCTTCAGCCATAAGCCGAAGTGGGGCTTGATGCGGAGGAAAGCCTCGCACACGACGATAAACGCCGAGATGTTGAGGACGAAGTTCGGGGCCAGATCGTGGAAATACAGTCCGTAGTAGAACATGAGCCCCCAGACAAACGAGTGAAGTGGGAAACCTAGTCCACGGAGGAAATGGGTGAGGAACACCACCCTCTCATGGGGCCTGGGGGTGGGGATGAGCTGCCCCTTGTCTGGGAGCCGGTGCGCGATGTCGTTAGACAAGTATCCGACCTCCCTCAGCTTCTTGATGTGTCCCTCCATGACGGAGGAGACCATCCACTTGCCTCCCACTCCGGACATGGCTGGAGAAGGTAGAGGTGGGATGTGTGGACTTGGGCGCTGGAGCTCAAGTGCGCGAAAATGGATAAGCAAAGGAGGAAGAAGTTGTAGATGGAAAAGGTGGATCCTTATCCCCTTATATGGGCGGACGAAACTATGTGCCCCCACCAGCCTGGTAAAATTCGCTTATCTCCCAAGCGTCGAAATTAATGGCACGGTTGGGTTACCCATGCCCGAATTGATGAGAATCCCGTAATAAGGGGACACGATCTCTGCTTCAACAAGACGTGCCAAGGAAACCGCCTCGCTAAGTGCGCTGAGGTGGGACAGTAAAAACGATTCGAATAAAGGCTTGGCTGTGGTGTGATGTCACACTGCGGAATACGTCAGCAGATTGGATTTGTGCAAATATTATTCTCTCTACGATGGTATGTGGAACTTATTTTGCAGAGCCGGACACTATCCTTGTGTTCAAAATCTTCTATGAAGTATTCGGAGGAGGAACCCGCCTTGCAATGCCGAAGACAATCTGCACGCCAGACTCGTCGTCATTGAAGCCTGGTTCTGGGGCTAATGAGGGAGTCCTGGATTAAGGGGTGTCCGGATGGCCGGACTATGACCTTTGGCCGGACTCCTAGACTATGAAGATACAAGATTGAAGACTTCGTCCCGTGTCCGGATGGGACTTTCCTTGGCGTGGAAGGCAAGCTTGGAAATACGGATATGTGGATCTCCTCCCATTGTAACCGACTCTATGTAACCCTAACCCTCTCCGGTGTCTATATAAACCGGAGGGTTTTAGTCCGTAGGATGAACAACAATCATACCATAGGCTAGCTTCTAGGGTTTAGCCTCTATGATCTCGTGGTAGATCTACTCTTGTACTACCCATATCATCAATATTAATCAAGCAGGAGTAGGGTTTTACCTCCATCGAGAGGGCCCGAACCTGGGTAAAAACATCGTGTCACTTGTCTCCTGTTACCATCCGCCTAGACGCACAGTTCGGGACCCCCTACCCGAGATCCGCCGGTTTTGACACCGACAACGGGATTGTTTGAATCCTTGACATCGTTGTTCATCCGATGAGATCATCGTGGAACATGTGGGAGCCAACAAGGGTATCCAGATCCCGCTGTTGGTTATTGGCCGGAGAGATGTCTCGATCATGTCTGCATCATTCCCGAACCCGTAGGGTCTACACACTTAAGGTTCGATGACGCTAGGGTTATAAGGAAGATTTGTATATGATTATCGAATGTCGTTCGGAGTCCCGGATGAGATCCTGGACGTCATGAGGAGTTCCGGAATGGTCCGGAGGTGAAGATTTATATATCGGAAGTCATCATACGGTCGCCGGAAATATTCGGGGGTATACCGGTGTTGTATCGGGACCACCGGAGGGGTTTCGGGGGTCCACCTGCCCCGGAGGGCCTTATGGGCTGTAGGCAGAAGGGAAGCAGCCCCTAAGTGGGCTGGGCACCATCGCCCCTAGGGCCCATGCGCCTAGGGTTGGGGGGAACCCTAAAGGGGGCGCCCCCTTGCTTGGGGGGCAAACCCCCTCCCCCTTGGCCGCCCCCCCTCTAGATCCCATCTAGATGGGCCGGCCCCCTTCCCCCTTCTACCTATAAATAGAGGGGCGAGGGGAGGGCTGCAACACCACATCCAAGGCGCAGCCCCTCCTCTCCCCAACACCTCTCCTCCTCCGCAAGAGCTTGGCGAAGCGCTGCCGGAGAACTGCCGCTCCATCACCACCACGCCGTCGTGCTGCTATTGGAGCCTTCTTCCTCAACCTCTCCCTCCTCCTTGCTGGATCAAGGCGCGGGAGACGTCACCGGGCTACACGTGTATTGAACGCGGAGGCACCGTTGTTCGGTGCTAAGATCGGATTAGGCTGCGATCTGAATCGCCACGTGTACGACTACTCCAACCGCGTTCTTGCAACGCTTTCGCCTCGCGATCTTCAAGGGTATGAAGATGCATTCCCCTCTCTCTCGTTGCTAGTTACTCCATATATTGATCTTGGTGATGTGTAGAAAAATTTGAATTTCTGCAACGATCCCCAACTGGTGCTGGTGAAGATGTTGATGGAGATTGGCTCCCTCCCGATGAGAGGAGCATTGGTGATGACGATGGCGATGATTTCCCCCTCCCGGAGGGAAGTTTCCCCAGCAGCACAGCTCTGCCGGAGCCCTAGATTGGTTCCGCCAAGGTTCCGCCTCGTGGCGACAGACTCTCGTCCCGAAAGCTTGCTTCTGATTTTTTCTCGGACGAAAGACTTCATATAGCAGAAGATGGGCACCGTAGGGCCACCAGGGGGCCCACGAGGCAGGGGGCGTGCCCAAGGGGGTAGGACGCGCCCCCACCCTCGTGGCCAGGGTGTTGGCCCCCTCTGGTATTTCCTTCGCTCAGTATTTTTTATTATTTCCAAAAATAACTTCCTTGGAGTTTTAGGACTTTTGGAGTTGTGCAGAATAGGTCTCTAATATTTGCTCCTTTTCCAGGCCAGAATTCCAGCTGTCGGCATTCTCCCTCTTTTTGTAAAGCTTGTAAAATAAGAGAGAATAGGCATAAGTATTGTGAGATAATGTGTAATAACAGCCCATAATGCAATAAATATCAATATAAAAGCATGATGCAAAATTGACGTATCAACTCCCCCAAACTTAGACCTCGCTTGTCCTCAAGCGGAAGCCGATAACGATAAATATGTCCACATGTTTAGAGATAGAGGTGTCGATAAAATAAAATACGGACACGAGGGCATCATGATCATTTTTATAATAGCAACATGTATATACTGTCATATGATTTCTTATGCTCAAGTAATAATCTATTCACAATGTAAAGTATGAATCAGAAATTTCAACGAGAACTAACAAACTATAATCTCAGTCATTGAGGCAATTGCAATTTATCATAACATCAGAAAGATTCGATGTAAGAGCTTTTCAGCAAGTCCACATACTCAACTATCATTTAGTCTTTCACAATTGCAAACACTCACACAATACTTGTGGTTATGGAGTTTTAATCGGACACATAGAAAGATAGGGGCTTATAGTTTCGCCTCCCAACCTTTTACCTGAAGGGTAATGTCAACAATAATAGTTCATGCTAACTTCTGTGCTTGCCAACGACAATATATATCATGATCTTTCCAACATACTGTGCTTGCCAAAGGATAAAATGTAAAAAGGAAAGCTGAAGAACACCATGCCTCTTGCATAAGGTAGAAGGTAAAAGTAAAAGATAGGCCCTTCGCAGAGGTAAGCAGAGGTTGTCATGCGCTTTCAGGGTTGGATGCACAAAATCTTAATGCAAAAGAACGTCACTTTATATTGCCACTTGTGATATGGACCTTTATTATGCAGTCCGTTGCTTTTATTTCTTCCTCATCACAAGATCGTATAAAGCTTATTCTCTCCCACACTAATAAGTAATGCATACTTAGAGAGCAATTTTTATTGCTTGCACCGATGACAACTTACTTGAGGGATCTTACTCAATCCATAGGTAAATATGGTGGACTCTCATGGCAAAACTGGTTTTAAGGGTATTTGGAAGCACAAGTAGTATCTCTACTTGGTGCAGAGAATTTGGCTAGCATGAGGGGAAAGGCAAGCTCAACATGTTGGATGATCCATGACAATATACTTTATTTCAGATGTAAGAAAACATAACCCATTACATTGTCTTCCTTGTCCAACATCAACTCTTTAGCATGTCATACTTTAATGAGTTCTCACAATCATAAAAGATGTCCAAGATAGTATATTTATATGTGAAACCTCTGTTTCTTTATTACTTCCTATTAATTGCAACGATCACCAAAACTATGTTTGTCAACTCTCAACAACTTTTAATCATCATACTCTTTATATGTGAATTCATTACTCTCCATAAGACCAATATGATCTCTTTTTATTTCTTTTTGTTCTTTCTTTTTCTTTTATTCCCTCAAGATGATAACAAAATAATCAAGCCCTTGACTCAACACTAATCTTCATTATATATAGCTCAGGGACTCGATTACATAGAGGGATCATAAAGCAATACTCAAAACTAAATCATACTAAAACTTTGTTCTACTAGATCAAGATATTACTAAAAGGATTGACCTAAGAAAAACGGTAAAGATAGGAGTGTGATGGTGATACGATACCGGGGCACCTCCCCCAAGCTTGGCAATTGCCAAGGGGAGTGCCCATACCAGATACTTAGTCTTCCTTTTCGGAGGAGGGGATGATGGAGTTGTTGGTGATGACAGTTGTGTCTTTAGCTTCTTCATACTATACTTGAGAAGAGCAATTTCCTCCTTTAAATCACCGACCTCCGATTACAGCTTCAATATATTGTCACATAAATCTCCTTTGCTTTTCTGCCGAAAACGAGAAGGAATAGATCGGTTGTTAGATAGTTTAGCCCTCTAAGGGAGACTAGATTTCTTGAACTTCACGTGCATATCCCCAGGTCGAGGTAGAGGGACATCCTCCTCCTCCGAACTTAAATCATTGATCCTCCTCAAATGAGCATCCTCCTCCTCATCTGTAGTTCGACCACAAGGAGATAGATCCACATGGGTCTTTGGGTCAGCAATGAGGTGTGAGACATAGCTCTCTTCATCGGAATCCTGAGATGACATCTTGCTCCAAATATGCTACAGAGACAGCTCGAAACAAAAACAGAGGATATTCGTGTGATACGGTGGTCAAAACCTCCGGGAGATTATATAATGAATTTTTACCGACCGAAAGAAGTATCGTGCAAGAAAACGGAGTCCGGAGAGCACACGAGGTGCCCACGAGGCAGGAGGGTGCGCCCAAGGGGGTAGGGCACGCCCTCCACCCTCGTGGAGGCCTCGTGTCCTTCCCGGACTTCTTCTTATTTTCCTATTTTTCTAAATATTCCAAAACGGAGAAAAATTGCCATTAGAACTGTTTTGGAGTCGGTTTACTCACAGTACCACATACCTATTCCTTTTCGGAGTCTAAAACGTTCTGGAAGGTGTCCCTTATGTATTCCTCCGGGGTTACGGTTTCAATAATATTGGTTTCTACATTTATAGGATTACCTGAGATATAATGTTTGATTCTTTGACCGTTCACCACCTTTTGATTTGTGCCTTCGAACTTGTTGATTTGTATGGCATCGGAACGATAGACCTCCTCGATAACGTAAGGAACTTCCCATTTAGAGAGAAGTTTTCCTGCAAAATTCTTAAACGAGAGTTGTATAACAATACATAATCACCTACATTAAACTCACGCTTTTGTATCTTTTGTCATGCCATCTTTTAACTTTTTCTTTAAACAATTTGGAATTCTCATAGGCCTAGGTTCTCCATTCATCAAGTGAGCTGATGTCAAATAGCCTCTTCTCACCGGCAAGTTTGAAATCATAATTGAGCTGTTTAATAGCCCAATATGCCTTATGTTCTAGTTCGAGAGGTAAGTGACATGCTTTTCCATAAACCATTTTATACGGAGACATACCCATAGGATTTTTATATGCAGTTCTATAGGCCCATAATGCATCATCAAGTTTCTTGGACCAATTCTTCCTAGATCTATTAACAGTCTTTTGCAAAATTAATTTGAGCTCTCTAATGCTCAACTCTACTTGACCACTAGACTGTGGGTGATAAGGAGATGCAATTCTATGATTAACATCATACTTGGCAAGCATTTTATGAAAGGCACCATGAATAAAATGTGAACCACCATCAGTCATTAAATATCTAGGGAGTCCAAACCTCGGAAAAATAACTTCTTTAAGCATCTTAATAGAAGTGTTATGATCATCACTACTAGTTGGAATAGCTTCAACCCACTTAGTAACGTAATCAACAGCAACTAAAATATGTGTATACCCATTAGAGGCAGGAAACGGTCCCATATAATCAAAGCACCAAACATCGAATGGTTCAATAACAAGTGAAAATTTCATAGGCATTTCTTGACGTCTACTAATATTACCAATTCTTTGACATTCATCAAAAGACAAGACAAACTTACGGACATCCTTGAAGAGAGTAGGCCAATAAAAACCGGATTGCAGTACCTTATGTGCAGTTCTATCTCCAGCATGATGTCCTCCATACGCCTCGGAGTGACACTTGTGTAGCAAATGTCACTGTTCATGCTCGTGTACACAATGCCTAATAACACCATCTACTCCTTCTTTATAAAGATGTGGGTCATCCCAGAAGTAATGTCTTAAATCATAGAAAAACTTCTCTTTGGCTGGTATGTGAAACTAGGTGGTATAAATTTAGCAACAATGTAATTAGCGTAATCAGCATACCATGGAGCACTACGAGAAGCATTTATGACATCTAATTGTTCATCAGGAAAGCTATCATCAATAGGTAGTGGATCATCACGAACATGTTGTAACCTAGACAAGTTATCTGCAACGGGGTTCTCAGCTCCCTTTCTATCAATAATATGTAAATCAAATTATTGTAGCAAGAGAACCCATCTAATAAGTCTAGGTTTAGCATCTTTCTTTTCCATAAGATATTTAATAGAAACATGCTCAGTGTGAATAGTTACTTTAGAATCAACAATATAAGGTCTGAACTTATCACAAGCAAATACAACTACTAAGAATTCTTTTTCAGTAGTAGCATAATTTCTTCGAGCACTGTCTAGAGTTTTACTAGCATATAGAATAACATTTAATTTCTTATCAACTCTTTGCCCCGGAACAGCACCTACAGCATAATCGCTAGCATCACACATAATTTCAAAAGGTAAATTCCAATCAGGTGGCTGAACAATGGGTGCAGAGATTAATGCTTTCTTAAGTATTTCAAATGCTTCTACACAATCATCATCAAAAACGAAAGGTATATCTTTTTGTAAGAGATTAGTCAGAGGCCGAGAAATTTTTGAGAAGTCCTTAATGAACCTCCTATAAAAACCGGCATGACCAAGGAAACTTCTTATACCTTTGATGTCCTTAGGACACGGCATCTTTTCAATAGCACCAACTTTAGCTTTATCAACTTCAATACCTCTTTCAGAAATTTTATGCCCCAAAACCATGCCTTCATTAACCATAAAGTGGCACTTCTCCCAATTCAAGGCAAGATTAGTTTCTTCACATCTTTGCAAAAGTCGATCAAGGTTGCTCAATTAATCATAAAAAAAGGATCCATAAATGGAGAAATCGTCCATGAAAACCTCACAAATCTTTTCACAAAAGTCAGAGAATATAGCCATCATGCATGTTTGAAAGGTAGCAGGTGCATTACATAAATCAAAAGGCATACGTCTATAAGCAAAAGTACCGAAAGGGCAAGTAAAAGTGGTCTTTGCTTGATCATCAGAAACCAGAGTAACCATCTAGAAAGCAAAAATGTGTATGTTTGGATAATCTTTCTAGCATTTGATCAATAAATGGTAAGGGGTAATGATCTTTTTAGTAGCTTTATTTAACTTGCGGAAATCAATTACCATCCTATAACCTGTAATAATTCTTTGCGAAATCAATTCATCTTTATCATTAGGAACGACAGTAATACCTCCCTTCTTAGGGACACAATGGACAGGACATACCCACTGACTATCAGCAACGGGATAAATTAATCCTGCCTCAAGGAGCTTTAATATTTCCTTTCGTACCACTTCTTTCATCTTAGGATTCAGCTGTCATTGATGATCAATAACTGGTTTCGCGTCTTTCTCCAAATTTACATTTGTGTTGACATAAAGTGGGACTAATGCCCTTAAGATCATCAAGAGTATATCCAATTGAAGCACGGTGCTTCTTCAGAGTTTTCAATAATTTTTCTTCCTCCTTCTCTGAAAGGTTAGCACTAATAATAACAAGATATATCTTCTTTTCATCAAGATAAGCATATTTAAGAGTATCAGGCAACGGTTTAAGCTCAAACACAGGATCACCCTTGGGTGGAGGAGGATCCCCTAGGATTTCAACAGGCAAGTTGTGTTTCAGAATAGGTCCTTGTTTAAAGAATACTTAATATATTTCCCTTCTTTCATTCATAAACATATCATTTTCATGGTCTAGCAAATATTGTTCTAAAGGATCATTAGGAGGCACAACAATAGAAGCAAGACCAATAATTTCATCCTTACTAGGCAATTCCTCTTCACGTTGTTGTATACGAAATTTAGAAAAATTAAACTCGTGAGACATATCATCCAAGCCAATAGTAAAAGCATCCTTCTTGCAATCTATCTTAGCATTAACGGTGTTCAAGAATGGTCTACAAAATATAATGGGACAGAAGCTATCTTGTGGGGAGCCAGGAACAAGAAAATCAGCAGAATATTTGGCTTTCCCACACAAGACCTCAACATCTCTAACAATCCCAATTGGTGAAATAGTATCTCTATTAACAAGCTTAACAGTAACATCGATATCTTCTAACTAAGAGGGTGCAATATCATGCATAATTTCTTTGTATAAGGATATAAGGAAATAGGTATTGCACGAGCACTAACACCCATATCACACAAGCCATGATAACAATGAGCTCCTATTTTAACAGAAATAACAGGCATGCCTACCACAGGTCTATGTTTATCTTTAGCACCAGGTTTAGCAATTCTAGCGGTTTCAAGTAAATAACATGCCCGTCGATATTATCATCCAAGAGACCTTTAACAATAGCAATATTAGGTTCAACTTTAACTTGCTCATGAGGTGTATAAATTTTAATATTGCTTTTACGAACCACAATTGAAGCTTTAGCATGATCCTTTATCCTAACAGGGAAAGGTGGTTTCTCAACATAAGCAGTAGGAACAATAGGATCATTATAAGTGATAGTCTTTTCTTCGACTTTAATAGGTTCAACTACTTTTACTTCTATGGGAGGATTATATTTAAACCACTTCTCCTTAGGGAGATGAACATGAGCAGCAAAAGATTCACAAAAATAAGCTACTATCTCAGAGTCAAGTCCATATTTAGTGCTAAATTTACGGAATACGTCGGTATCCATAAAAGATTTAACACAATCAAACTTAGGTGTTATACCTGACTCCTTTCCCTCATCGAGATCCCAATCTTCAGAGTTGCGTTTAATTCTTTCCAATAAATCCCATTTGAATTCAATAGTCTTAAATTAAGTAAAAAGAACCAAAGACAAGAAGTATCGAGCATGGAGCGATTGTTGTCAGAAAGCGAAGCATAAATTTTTTGAATAATCATTTCTCTTGAGATCTCATGATTGGGGCAAGAATATAACATTGAATTAGCCTCCCCCAAGCTTGAGCGATGCTTTCTCCTTCGCGAGGCCAAAAATTATATATATAATTACGATCAAGATGAATGAGATGCATAGGATAAAACTTCTGATGAAATTCCAATTTCAATCGCTTGTAGTCCCATGATACCATATGATCACATAGCCTATACCATGTCAATGCATCTCCCTTCAAAGATAAAGGGAAGACTGTCGGCGTTCTGGGAACGGGGGTCCCGAGACTTGCCTGCCTGCAGCCTGCGGCGTGGCTCAAGCGAGGGCCCAGCGCGGCCCAGCTTCATCAACTCAAGTTCAAGACCCTCGCGAGGGGCCAAGCCTCGCGGGGCGGACGACAGGAATCTTCCTCAGGAGCAGCCTCGTCAGGCAGGCTAACGAGGAGGCGGAGAGATCAAGGCAGGGTACCTCACGAGGGTTCCCCATGATGCAGGCCATGACGATCGAGACCAGGCGGGCGCTAGCCTGTGCAGTGTCCTCGTTTCCGCTTTGGTGCAAAGGAGGCAAGCACAGGCCAAGGCATCAGGCAAAGGTTACCGCTTCGGTGCAACAAGACCAAGACCAGCAGAGCGGCAGGACGGAGGTCATCGTGGAGCCCAGGACGGCATCACCGTCAGAGCCTTTGGCAGCCGAAGACCAACTTTAGTCAGGATAAGTGTACTAGATGTTCCCCTTCGAAATGGCCAATTGTTGGTGCCCTTCCCGGTCATTATTTGGGAAGAGGCCCAGGGCCTCCCTCTATAAATAGGACTAGCCACCACAAAGAGAAGAGAGAGCCGACCAAGGAGAGAGAGAGAAGCGACTGGACTCACCTAAGCAGTCCATCGCGCCAGCTCAAGAACAGCCCCTCGCGAGGCTGTTCTTCCTTTGTACTGTTCTTCATCAGCCCCGGAGGTAATCCACCACACCACACACTGGAGTAGGGTATTACACCACCACAGTGGCCCGAACCAGTATAAATATTGTGTCTCTTGTGCCGTTCATCGTTCCTAGTTTAGATCCCTTGCAAACCATTGACGTGTGTGCTAGTAGGGGAAAGATCTCCGTGCGCACCCCAGAGTTCGAACCTCAAGGGTCTGCCGGAACCCGAAGTCCGACATTTGGCGCGCAAGGTAGGGGTGCACCGGAATCTTTCTTCCGCTGGTCGCGTGTGATCTTCCGTCGTGTCCATGGCTGACGCTCGCCGAGCCCGCACCAAGCGCCGGGCTGCTCGCGCCACTCGAGTCGCCCAAACGGCTCCCGTCGGCGGACACCCCCGTCGTTCCCCGTCTCCTGCCGCCAACGTCGCCACTGGCCCGGCGGGGAACGAGCAACAGGCCTCGTTCCTGCACCCATCGGTGGGGCGAGAAGGCCGCATCGCTACTCCCTCGCTCACCCCTGCTGGTTCTTCGTCCCGCATGCACCGCGCTCCCATGGAGGCTCGAGCCGCGCTCATCGCAGCAAACGAGCTCCTGCGCTACCGCCCTGTCGACGACGTCTACGAGGAGTGGCTCGACCGCGTCGCCGAGCTCGTCCGCGCCGCAGGGGGCTCCCCCGTGCCGTCCCTCTCGGTACCTCGCCCTTCACTCCACGCAGCGGGGAGGCGAGGCAGGAGGTGCCCCCGCCACCTCCTCCCAGAAGAAGGCGCCTGGCTCCAAAGGCGCGTGGCCTGGGCAGGGACCCTCCGCGTCCGGCGCCAGCGCAACAAGAAAGGAGCTGCCAGGAGATCCTCGTCCCCAAGAAGGTGCTCGCGTGCTCCCGGCACGGAGGCGCCCGCGACAGCTCCAAGCGCCACGCGTCAAGACCAGCGCTTACTCGAGGCAGTAGTGCGCGGGAATCCTGAAGGCAAGCTCCGCATCAGCAGAGAGCCCCGGTGGCCACTGCAGGCTGCCGCGCCTTCACCGCCGAGCTACGTAGCGTCGCATGGCCCGGCAAGTTCAAGCCAGACCTGCCTCCTCGCTACGACGGCACTGCCGACCCCGCAGAGTTCCTTCAGCTCTACGAGCTGGGCATCGAAGCCGCCAACGGGGACGAAAAGGTCATGGCGAATTGGTTCCCCGTGGCGCTCAAGGACGGGGCCCGAACCTGGCTCTCGAACCTTGCTCCCGGAACGATCTCCTCCTGGGACGAGATGCGCACCCGCTTCATCGCCAACTTCCAAGGCACTCGCGATCGGCCTCCGACCGTGAGCGACATGCGCCGCATCAAGCAGCAGCCAGGGGAGACCCTACAGAAGTACATCCAGCGCTTCAACAACACCTGCCTCAAGATCCCCAGGGTGACTGAGGAAGCCATCATCTCAGCCTTCTCCAATGGCGTGCATGACGTCAAGATGAAGGAGGAGCTAGCAATGCATGAAGACCTGTGCACATCCCTGGAGCTGTTCAACTTGGCGATCAAATGCGCAAGGGCTGAGGAAGGGCGCCTCTCCCTCCTCGAGCTTCCGGCTGCCGATCCAGAAGAGAAGAAGCCTAAGGTCAAGGACGTGAAGCGCAAGGGGGCTGTCGTGCTCGCGGCAGAACCAGACACCAAGCGAGGCAGGGATCAGCCCGAGTCATCCAAAGGCAGCCGGTACTGCGTATACCACGACCTCCACACCCACAACACCAACGAATGCCAGGAGCTCAGGGCCGTGCGAGAAGGGCGTATCGGCCGACGCCCCGAGCGCAATGATCGGGGCTACGGCCGAGGAGGAGGAAGAGGCGCAGGACGCTGGGAAGACCGTGGCCCTCGCCAAGGATGGCGTGACAGACCTCGCGAGGACCGCTGGCAGGACCAGCCTCGCGAGGGAGGTTGGAGGGACCAAACTCGTGAGGACCGCCCTCAAGGCAACACAGGGCTCCCACCTCTGCCACATCCGCCAAGGAGGTACGAAGACTATCATCAGGACGAGGGGGCTGGGGGCTTCCAGGAGCCGCGCGCGATCGCTTGCATCCTGGGTGGCGCTCAGGCCCCAGCCTCTAAGCGCATATTCAAGCAGTTTGCTCGTGAGGTGAATGCAGTCCTCCCCAAGCCCGAGGCCACACGCCCTCTCAGGTTGTCGTCGTGCGTTATCACGTTCAGCTCAGCGGATCAGCTCAAGTGCGCGGCAACGGCCGGAGTCCTCCCCAAGCTTTGGACACCAGTCATCAGCAATGTGCAAGTCACCAGGACCCTCATCGACGGCGGAGCCGGACTCAACGTCCTATCTGTCGAGACATTCAACGATCTCCAAGTGCCATACGATCAGCTTCAGCCGACCAAGCCTTTCTCAGGAGTCACCGATGGCTCCACCGTCCCGATAGGGCAAGTTCGTCTTCTCGTCACCTTCGGACAACGCAGCAACTACCGCACGGAGCTCATCGACTTCGACGTCGCCCACATTCGCCTTCCATACAATGCCATCCTCGGGTACCCAGCTTTGGCCAAGTTCATGGCAGTGACTCACCATGGCTGCAATGTCCTCAAGAAGCCAGGAAGCGGAGGAGTCATCACAGTGCATTGTGAGGAAAGGGATGCAGTGTGCTCTCTTAAGCGCTCCTTCCAAGCCGCAGCAATCGAAGACCCGGATCACAGGAGCGGGAGACTTCCCGAGGCGATCCCTAAGAAGAAGAAGGCTTCGCCTGGTCCAAGCCCTCGCGAGGATGGCACCACCAGAGGCGTGGCAACAGGACCCGCGCCCGTCCAAGGGGCGCCACCCTCTGTCGCATAGGAAGGCGCGCCCGGCGCCCTCCTCAGGCGGGGCTCAGGGGCTCTTTCATGGCGAGCCACTGACCTAGACGAGGTCACGAGGGAGGCGCTCGGGCACCACTTGGAGGCGTGCTTCAAGGCACGTTTCCCTCAGGAAGGTATGAGGCAAGGAGGGCCAAACCCTCAGGAGTTCATCACGAGGAACATCCAGGAGATACATGAGTCAAGAGTCATGCGCGGCTGTCACCGCTTGCCCGCCGTGGCCCTACATCCAGGTGAGGATGCTGGGCTACGAATCTGCATCGACATACCAGGGCTCGACCGGGCCGTGTCTCAGGGGTGCCTATGGCCCTCACGCGTGGGGTGTTGCGAGGGTCCACCTCACAGCTACGTTCGCATGCCTTTCGGCCTGCCGAACGCGGTTGCCGCCCATCAGCGCCTGCTGAGGTGCGCTCTGGAGGCTCAGGAGGTCAAGCAGCGCGCGGTCCTGGCAGAGATGGAGATGGCTCTCGAGGACCCTCCCGTGCCCCCGGAGCCTCCCGAGGCTCCATGTCCGGAGGACTCGTGAGGGCCGGCTTCCTCATCACGCGTCATCCGCTACCTCAACATCCCGCCATCTCTGACCATATCAGGTGACACCTTCCCAAGTTCCGTTTTCAGCTGGGAGCACCCCTCGGGCTGCATCATTCCCAGGCCGCGTGGGTCCGTCCATGCGGCATGTGTCCGCTTTTCTTATGTTCTTTACCTACCTTGTTGGGGGCGCCCCTCGGGCTGCATTATCCCCAAGCTGCTCGGGCCAGACCCAGTGGCTTGTGCTTTCTCCGCACCTATCTAAATGGGTTTGCTTATTCATACATAACATGCTTGACCTAATCGCCTGCTCGATTGACAACTACCTTTGGAGCCGCTCGCTCAGGCACGACACTTGTGCCCGGCTCCATCCCTGCAACGCCGATAAATCCGAGTAGCTGAGCTCTGGCCGCGGCAGCCCCGCAAGGCGCCACCTCGCCAAGCCCTCAGTGCCCCCGATCACTCCCTCGGAGCGACCAATGGTTGGCTGGCAACCGTAACGACGAACCTTGTTTCCTCTCATGATTGGTACACAGGACCTGCTCCAGGAGTAACGCTGGCGGCATCACGAGCCTTCTCTCCTCCTCTCCAGCGCGATCCGCTTGCACGTTGAAAGGGGGGAGCCTAAGCATCACGACTCACGGGCTCTTACTGGCTCTCCAGTCCTCACCCCCTGGCCTTGACCCACGGCATCGCGACCTGTCATACCAGCGGCGACTGAGCTTGCTCGAGGGCCGGGACCTGAGGACGTAGAGCATTAAGGAAAGCGCGGGGAAGGGGGAAGAAGCACGCGAGGACCCAACCCGGCAACACCTCGGTTGCCGTCACGCCGGCACGACACCTCATCGAACGCCGCTCCAACCCCGCAAGATAAGTCACTCAAAAACTGATCTGACTCAGTGCTAAACCCTCGCCTACTTCTGCTCTGTCACGACAAAGCTGCCTACCTTTCTCGCCCAGCGGAGGCTGCTTGAGCGCTAAAGGGGACCTCCTGAGCATCACGACTCAGGGGCTCTTACTGGACCTCAGGCCGCTCACCTCCTGGCCTTCACCACGGCATCGGCGACACAGCATACCAGCGACGGCTGAAGCCTACCTGGGGACCGGGACCTGTCAGCGCAGAGCACCAAGCCCTCGTGAGGAAAGAATGGGGGAGCTGAGCCGGGACAGAACAGGCATCTCGCACTGATTCATCATAAGGATATAATATTCACAAAAACATGGCTAGCGCCTTACATACCCCCGCGGGGTGCTACTCCGATTCTTCGCAGGAAATAAAAGGCGCTAATCCTAAAGAATGCTGACTATGCGTGCCTCCGCAGGCGACGCCATCATCAACAGTGGGCCGCCAGGCGCCGGTGCCAACCCCATCCAGATCACCGGCGCCGGTAGCCTGAAGCGCCTGCCCGGCTCCGAGTGCGGCGCGAGCTCGGGGGCTCGTAGCTGTCGTCGCTCGTCTCCGGAGTCGCCAGAAGTTCGGCGCGCTAGACCCTCCGGCCCCTTCGCTGCTGCCCGAGGAGCTACCGAGGGGGCGACCGGCGGGCCTAGTACTCGCCACGGCGATGCCCCTACCGCCCTTCTCGGGGCAGCATTCCAGCCGGCGTCCTTCCGCATCGAAGACCTTGAAGAACATCAAGGAGGCGCCGTCGTATTCTAGGTGGATCACGAGGGCGCCCCTCGTCCGGCAGACCCGGGCGATCTCGCCCCAGCCTCGGGTCATGTAGACCTTGCCCGGAGCGACAACCGCAACCTCCGCTCCGGTCGCAGGGGTGCTGCAGCCAGCGTGCTGCAACCAGAGCTCAAGAGAACCCCTTGGCGGGACCTCGAAGGCCAAGGAGGGAGGAAAGCGAATCCAAGATTGAGGAGGCATGGCGGCGTGGAGCACAAGCTCTCGGGAGGAGCCCTCGGCATGGACTCCAGGAGGAACGACGCGCACCGCCGTGACCCGCCGGCGCCGACGGCAGCATCGTCCGTGTCGCTCAGTGTCTACCCCTCCAGGGCCCTCGATGCGGACGTACAAGGGCAGCGGGAACCCTGGCGGCGGCCGCTCGTCCAGGGTCTCGACGCCTCCTGCCGGGCGCCCTCATCTCGGCGGCAGAGGACTAGCCCTTTCCTCGGCGGAAGCGGGTCGGGATCCTCTCGGGGGGCCTTTCCCTTCTCTTCTGCAGAAAGCCGGCGGATCGGAGCCATTGTTGCAATGCGGAGCAAGGGAGAGGATGGAGAAGAAGGAGTAGCAAGAAGGGATGGACCGGAAGGGCTTGCGCCGTTCCGTACTTATAGCCGGAGGAGGCCAACCGTCGGCCTCCATGATCACAGGTAATCATGACCCATTTCTGCGTGCAGGGACTTGTCAAGTCATGTGGTTGCCGAGGGATCGTGGGGAAGCGAAGACGCCCACGACCAATCAATCGCCACAAGGCGCCCAAGGCCGCAGGCTGTTGGGGCCCGTGGAGCTTCGCACTTTCCCCTTCGCTTCTCTGCTAAGCCAAGTACGGGCACGCCTTGGGCCCGGGGGCTACTGTCAGCGTTCTGGGAACGGGGGTCCCCAGACTTGCCTGCCTGCGACCTACGGCGTGGCTCAAGTGGGGGCCCAGCGCGGCCCAGCTTCATCAGCTCAAGTTCAAGACCCTCGCGAGGGGCCAAGCCTCGCGGGGCGGACGACAGGAATCTTCCTCAGGAGCAGCCTCGTCAGGCAGGTTCACGAGGAGGCGGAGAGATCATGGCAGGGTACCTCACGAGGGTGCCCTATGACGCAAGCCATGACGATCGAGACCAGGCAGGCGCCAGCCTGCGCAGTGTCCTCGTTTCCCCTTTGGTGCAAAGGAGGTAAGCACAGGCCAAGGCATCAGACAAAGGTTACCGCTTCGGTGCAACAAGACCAAGACCAGCAGAGCGGCAGGATGGAGGTCATCATGGAGCCCAGGACGGCGTCACCGTCAGAGCCTTTGGCAGTCGAAGACCAACTTTAGTCAGGATAAGTGTACTAGATGTTCCCCTTCCAATGGCCAATTGTTGGCGCCCTTCCCGCTCATTATTTGGGAAGAGGCCCAGGGCCTCCCTCTATAAATAGGACTAGCCACCACAAAGAGAAGAGAGAGCCGACCAAGGAGAGAGAGAGAGAGAGAAGCGACTAGACTCACCTAAGCAGTCCATCGCGCCAGCTCAAGAACAGCCCCTCGCGAGGCTGTTCTTCCTTTGTACTGTTCTTCATCAGCCCCGGAGGCAATCCACCGCACCACACATTGGAGTACGGTATTTACACCACCACGGTGGCCCGAACTAGTATAAATCTTGTGTCTCTTGTGCCGTTCATCGTTCCTAGTTTAGATCCCTTGCAAACCATTAATGCGTGTGCTGGTAGGGGAAAGATCTCCATGCGCACCCCAGAGTTCGAACCTCAAGGGTCTGCCGAAACCTGAAATCCGACAAAGACCTTCTTCTTGATAATATCATCGGGCATACATGCAAGCTTAAATAATCCACATACTTCATCCACATAGATTAAGTGTAAATCAGGATGCAATGTTCCATCTCCTACAAAAGGATTAGCTAGCAATTTCTCTATCATACCCGAAGGAATTTCAAAGTAAACATTTTCATTTTTAGTAGGTTTAGTAGGTTGAGGAGCAACTCTTTGCTCTACTGGTCGGGGTGAAGTTACCCCGAACAAGCCCCTCAAAGGATTACTTTCCATAGTAACAAGTGACAGTAATTTTCAGCACACTATATAATTTTTTTCTTACCAAATTCCACTTACCAAAGGCGCTTCACTCCCCGGCAACGGCGCCAGAAAAGAGTCTTGATGACCCACAAGTATAGGGGATCTATTGTAGTCTTTTCGATAAGTAAGAGTGTTGAACCCAACGAGGAGCAGAAGGAAATGATAAGCGGTTTTCAGAAAGGAATTCTCTGCAAGCACTGAAATTATCGGTAACAGATAGTTTTGTGATAAGGTAATTTGTAACTGGTAATAAGTAACAAAAGTAAATAAAGTTCGGCAAGGTGGCCCAATCCTTTTTGTAGCAAAGGACAAGTCTGGACAAACTCTTATATAGAGAAAAGTGCTCCCGAGGACACATGGGAATTAGCGTCAAGCTAGTTTTCATCATGTTCATATGATTCACGTTCGGTACTTTGATAATTTGGTATGTGGGTGGCCGGTGCTTGGGTGCTGTCCTTTCTTGAACACGTATCCCACTTATGATTAACCCCTATTGCAAGAATCCGAACTACAAAAGAAGTATTAAGGTAAACCTAACCATAACATGAAACATATGGATCCAAATCAGACCCTTACGAAGCAACTCGTAAACTAGGGTTTAAGCTTCTGTCACTCTAGCAACCCATCATCTACTTATTACTTCCCAATGCCTTCCTCTAGGCCCGAACAATGGTGAAGTGTCATGTAGTCGACGTTCACATAACACCACTAGAGGAAAGACAACATACATCTTATCAAAATATCGAACGAATACCTAATTCACATGACTACTTATAGCAAGAATTCTCCCATGTCCTCAGGAACAAACGTAACTACTCACAAAGCATATTCATGTTCATAATCAGAGGGGTATTAATATGCATATTGAATTTGAACATATGATATTCCACCAAATAAACCAACTAGCATCAACTACAAAGAGCAATCAACACTACTAGCAACCTACAGGTACCAATCTCAGACTTAGAGACAAGAATTGGATGCAAGAGATGAACTAGGGTTTGAGAGGAGATGGTGCTGGTGAAGATGTTGATGGAGATTGGCCCCCTCCCGATGAGAGGAGCGTTGGTGATGACGATGGCGATGATTTCCCCCTCCCGGAGGAAGTTTCCCCGGCAGAATAGCTCTGCCGGAGCCCTAGATTGGTTCGGCCAAGGTTCCGCCTCGTGGCGGCGGAGTCTCGTTCCGAAAGCTTGCTTCTGATTTTTTCTCGGATGAAAGACTTCATATAGCAGAAAATGGGCACCGAAGGGCCACCAGGGGGCCCATGAGGAAGGGGGGCGCGCCCCCCACCCTCGTGGCCAGGGTCTGGGCCCCCTATGGTATTTCCTTCGCTCAGTATTTTTTATTATTTCCAAAAATAACTTCCGTGGAGTTTCAGGACTTTTGGAGTTGTGCAGAATAGGTCTCTAATATTTGCTCCTTTTCCAGCCCAGAATTCTAGCTGCCGGCATTCTCCCTCTTTATGTAAACCTTGTAAAATAAGAGAGAATAGGCATAAGTATTGTGACATAATGTGTAATAACAGCCCATAATGCAATAAATATCAATATAAAAGCATGATGAAAAATGGACATATCAGGCAGCGCCCGACGTTTTCGGAAATCACAGATCACATCTGAACTCCGATCACGCCGAATTTTCCGATCTGATCGATCTCATCGATCATCGCAAATCCGATTCGGATTTATGTTTCACTGTCAACCTCGACGGCGGATAACCGACCGATAGGGTTAGGTTGTGTCACGACCTCATCGATCCCGATTGACAGAAAACATAGCCTCATCAATCCCCATGTGTAGTTGATCTCATCAACCGTGCACACAGCCGACCTTATCAACGACAAAATATCTCATCTGCCGCCTCCACATATCTAATATGCATACGATCTGAATCCCAATCCTATAGCAGAGGCTCTGATACCACTGTTGTGATCTACGGTAGGGTGCGTCGACTGCAAATTAAAATTTTCCTACGCACAGAACAACCAAGAACATGCTACGGGAGATGGATCACAGATCGTTACCACTAGACGCACAGTGCCGTGCAGCGGAAGAAGAGTTGGGGCAGCGCGTCCGTGGAGTCGCCTCATGTTCCGGTGTCATCTCCTCCTTGTCGGTCTCCCACGCAGCCGATCGGATCCCGTGAATAGGTTCGCCAGAGCGGCGCAAGTGCACCGCCTCTAACGGTATCCGTGCGTGCAGGAGGAACACCGTGCGGTGGACTGCTAGGTCCGATCACACAGTCGGCGGCGAGTGGAGGTGTCTATTCGCAACACATGCAAACCCTAGTTACAGCGCTGAAGCGATCAAATCCATGAGTGTTGGGGATATTACTACTGTGCGTAAATCGGCCAGGAGAGGCCGGGTTAACTTCATCAGTAGTCCATTATGTTTGAAGCCCATGAAGACAGACGGTGACATTGTGTAAAGGCCCAGAGCCCCGAAACCGGTTTAAGGCCTGTAGTTATAAACCGGCATTGATATGTAACTTGCATTGTAAGGTAGAAAGAGCGGAGACCGAGCCGGACACGTTTATGAGCCGGCCTCGGGACTTTGTAAACCAACGGGCGTCAACCCATGTATATAAGGGGACGACCCGGCGGTGGTTCAGAACAACAGACAACAACTCGAGACTCAGGCAAAGCGTATTCGCTCCCTGGTCATCGAAACCCCATCAATTCCAGCACAACTAGACGTAGGCTTTTACCTTCATCGTAAGGGGCCGAACTAGTATAAAACTCTCTTGCGTCCCTTGTCCGCTTTAACCCCTTTAAGCTAACCCGTAGCGATGGCTCCATGACTAAGTTCTTTCATGAGGACATCTGCCGTGACAAATCTACGACAGTTGGCGGCCACCGTGGGGCTATCGCACGATGGTTTCTAGTTCTTGGAGGGCAGCTTCGAAGGACTCAAGGGTTACGCTGTGGGCCGGATGACCAAAAGTCGTCACGGCAAGCTCTACATCGATGATGCAGGGTGGGGCCCCGAGGCCGGCTCAATCGAGTACGGGTACCGGGGATCCTTTGGTGGCATACACGTTTTCATTGGCAAGATCGGCGAGCCGGGCCCTGAGCCGGACATCTGCACCGACCTTGTCGAAACGGCTCAGCGAGCGTGATTTGCCCGGGTCAAGCCTGCCATGAAGTGTGCCTTCGTGGGAGTCATCCATGGAGGGGAATACGATGACAGATCGGAATCTGGTGGTGAGACCGTCGTTTATTCCGGCGACGAGTCATCGAACGGAGAGACCGAGTCGTTATATCAGCTACAAGATGGCCGGATTGGAGGCTATTCCAATGGCGACAGTATTTTGGACCCCTCTGATCTGCCAAACTGGGTTGGAATCTTCATGGCCGGTACACAGTCGGCGCTCCACTCTTCGACCACAGCAGCAATGATCTCGATCGATGATGGCGGTGAGAATCGAGGCGGGAGGCCACAATGCAGCCCGCCGGCTCAGGTTTTATCTGATCTATTTGATGCGTTGGAAACACTGATGGCGAAGGCTAACCCGGTGGATTAGGATGCGCACAATGTGGAAATCTCGAAAGTAAAGGATCAGATTACTCAGGCCAAGGCCGATTTGGCAGCCGAGGATACCAGGATGGCATGAGCGGTCAACTTTGGATGTGCAGCTTACGGCTTATGCTTTGGAGCAGAATGCATCGCACAAAGTCCTAAATAGAAGGCACCGGTCTCGCCTGCCTCCGGTTTATGATGCTAGGAACCTCTTCAACACCCCAGGTGCGGGGACCAGTAACCCGCCGGTAGCAAACCGGGCGGAGGCACCTGGAGCGGGGGCGCCGGTTCAGCCCCGTTTGATGGATCCGCCTTGTCAGAACAACATTGTGACACAGCCTGTACCAACACCATCGGGTCATTACTCTACTCCGATGGACAATCTTGTTGCTGTTGCTTCATGGCTGTAGGCTATCCCAATTGAAGGTGATTCTCCGGCGGCGGTTGAGACGCGTCGGGTTAAGGAGCTTCTTCGGACAGCCTTGGTTCAACAAGAGGCTTATTCATACAGTCGTGATCGAATTCATTCCACCCCCCGTCCAAGCCGGAGTTACAGCAGGCGTATGGATGAACCGACTGTATCAAGAAATGCGCGGAATCATGAACTGCCCCGTGGCGACAATCCAGCAGGGGGCGCTGGTGATGCTCAGGAGGTAGTGGCACATCATGAAGCCCGTCAGCTTGCTCCCCTTCGTCCAACCACATCAGTAGAGCCAGGAATCACCTCTAGTTCCTTGAGGGTGCCGTGTCTCGTACCAGCGTTGCGCAACGTGCGCCTGCCCAAGGATTTCCAAGGCCCGCGCAAGGTGCCGAATTACACTGCCGATTTATCCCTTGAGACATGGGTTGAAAGTTATGAGATGGCCATGGAGATGCTGGATGTGGATGATGTGGCATGTGCAAAGTATTTTACCATGATGTTGGAAGGGACGGCCCGTACTTGGCTAAAGAGTTTACCGGCGAATTCTATCAGGTCATGGGCCGAGTTAAGAATCCGGTTTATCCATAATTTCAAGGATACATGTAAGAAGCCTATGTCGATTGTGGACTTAGCTGCCTGTGACCAGGAGGAAGTAGAGTCAACAACCCGATGGGTGCGCCGAGTTTCTGAAATTTTGCATTCATCAGACCGCATCAATGCGGATACTGCAGTTCTGACCTTGGAAGGCAATTGCCGGTTTAAACCTCTGAAGTTGAAGTTGGGACGGATAAAATGCCATTGCAATGATATGGGAACCCTCATGTCTGCTTTAGTGAAGTATGCCGACTCTGATAGTACCAAGGATCCCGAGTCTGATGATGATAAAGCAAGGAAGGGAAAAAGAGCGGCAACGCCAAGGGGCAGTACCACAACCCGGCGGGTCATGGAAACAGTGGCAAACATAAAGCAGATCACAGCTTGTACTTTGTGGCTAATACCAGCACACAGGAGAAGGGCCAACGGTGCAAGGGTAAACCGCCCCAGCGCGGTGGAGCAGCTAGCCCTAACCCGGACCGCCTATCTTACCTATTGAACCAGCCCTGCAAGAAACATGGGACGAATGAGATGCCGGCCACACACCTCTGGAAGGACTGCTATATCATGCAAGAGTTAAAAAATTCTAATGCTTTTCGGTATGATCAGGACCGGTTGGCGGCTCAGGCCCTGGGTCTCATGGGCCGGGTTATGGTGGAGGAAATTCCGGTTCAGGCTTGCATGGTAATCAGGGCGGACATAACAATCAGCAAAAACAGCAACCAAGGTGGCTACAATAATCAGGGCAATCAGCAGCAGCAGCAGCAATTGGGTTACCAGAGCAATCCGAAGTAGTTGAATAGTGGGCAATATCATGTCTTCACCACTAGCTTGGAAAAGCGTGACCAAAATCTTCATAAGAGGGCAGTAAGCTCTGTTGAACCGGCGGTGCCCCGTTACCTACGCTGGTCTGAGCAGCCGATTGTGTGGAGCAGAGAAGATCATCCACCCCGGGTTGACAATCCGGGTCATCTGGCATTGGTGGTGGCATTTCAGGTAGGAAGTTATAAGTTCACAAAGGTACTCATGGACGGAGGGAGCAGCATCAATATCCTGTATTATGAAACTTTTCGTCGCATGGGGTTAACAGATAAAAATCTTAAACCGTCCAATACGGTGTTCCATGGTGTGGTTCCTAGTAAATCGGCGTATCCTGTTGGTAAGATAGCTATGGACGTGGCTTTTGGGGACGAGCATGACTCGAGATCAGAAACTTTGACCTTTGAAGTGGTGAAAATCAGAAGTCCGTATCACGCCCTGTTTGGACGGCCGGCTTATGCTAAGTTTATGGCACGACCTTGCTATGTCTATCTTCAGCTCAAAATGCCAGGTCACAAGGGAACTATAACCGTCCATGGGAGCCGCAAGATTGCTCTGGAGTGTGAAGAAGGTGATGCGGCTTACGCTGAGTCGGTTTATGCTACAGAAGAGTTAAAGTTTTACAAAGATAAATTGATCCGGCAGATATGACTTCATTGAAGAAGCCAACAACAGAGCATGATCCGGCGCTGAAGTTTAAATTGGCTGATGAGACTAAGCTTGTTGACTTCGTACCTGGCGATTCGTCCAAGCAGTTCAGCATCAGCGCTAACTTGGATCCCAAAGAGGAAAGCGCGCTCATCGAGTTCATCCGTGAGAATCGGGACATCTTTGCGTGGAAGCCTTCTGACATGCCAGGTGTACCGAGAGAACTCGCTGAGCACACTCTCAATGTTGATCCCAAGTATAAACCGGTCAAGTAGTTTCTCCACCGGTTCAATGAGGAAAGATGAAAAGCTATTGGGGAAGAAGTAGCCAGACTCTTGGCGGTCGGTTTTATCATTGAAGTCTTCCATCCTGAGTGGTTGGCTAATCCGGTGCTGGTCCTTAAGAAGAACGACACTTGGCGGATGTGTGTGGATTACACAGATCTCAACAAAGCTTGCCAACAGATCATTTTTCCCTTCCCCGTATTGATCAAATTATTGATGCTACGACGGGTTGCGAGCGTTTGCATTTTTTGGATGCATATTTCGGTTATCATTGGATCAAGATGGCAGTTAAGGACCAGGAGAAGACGGCCTTCATAACCCCCTTTGGAGCCTTCTTCTATGTGTCCATGCCCTTTGGGCTCAAGAGTGCCCAGGCGACTTATCAACGGTGTGTGCAGAATTGTCTTCATACACAAATTGGCCGTAATGTTCATGCCTATGTTGATGATATTATGGTCAAGTCAAGGAAGAAGGAGACGTTGATTGATGACTTAAAGGAAACCTTTGATAACCTGCGGGTTTACAAGATGATGCTTAATCCGGCTAAGTGTGTTTTTGGTGTACCAGCAGGCAAGCTCTTGGGCTTTCTGGTGTCTAACAGGGGCATTGAGGCTAATCCGGAAAAGATCAAGGCCATCACCTCCTTGGCTAAACTGAAGTGTGTCAACGACGTTCAACGCTTGGCAGGCCGGATTGCCGCGTTGAGCCGGTTTATCAGCCGCCTTGGCGAGAAGGCCATTCCTTTGTATCAAATGCTGAAGAAAACGGATAAATTCGTCTGGAGTGACGCCGCGAATGAAGCGGTTTGATGATTTAAAGCGACAGCTAGCTAACCCGCCGGTTCTTGCTGCCCCGGTTGACAAGGAGCCATTGTTGCTATATGTGGCAGCTAATGCTCGGGCTGTCAGTGTGGCTATTGTGGTGGAGCGCAAGGAGGCAGGAAAGGAGTATCTGGTTCAGCGTCCGGTTTATTATATCAGCGAGGTACTTATTGAGTCCAAGCAGAGGTACCCACACCGATGTAAGCTGGTATAGGGGTTTTCATGGCAAGCCGGAAGCTCAAACAGTATTTCGAAGGTCATCCCATCACAGTGGTCAGCTCTGCTCCTTTGGGAGATATAATCCAGAACAGGGAAGCAACTGGCCGGATTGCCAAGTGGGCCATAGAGCTCGGGCCTCACGGGTTGAAGTATATACCCCGAACGGCGATCAAATCTCAAGCACTTGTGGATTTCATCAACGACTGGACAGAACTACAAGCGCCTGAAGAGAAGCCGGATCACACTTATTGGACTATTCACTTTGATGGGTCCAGGCAATTGGAGGGCTCGGGGGCTGGAGTCGTATTAACTTCCCCATGAGGTGATAAGTTTTGTTATGTTCTCCGTTTAATGTTCCCTTGCACTAACAATGCAACTGAGTATGAAGCTTTACTCCATGGTCTTTGGATGGCTAAGGAGATGAACCTAAGCCGAGTTAAGTGCTTCGGCGACTCGGACCTGGTGGCTCAACAGGTGTCTGGCACTTGGGATTCCAAGGACCCACTCATGGCAGCATATCGTCGTGAGGTGGACATTGTTGTAGGTCACTTTAAAGGTTATCAGGTGGATCATGTGGACCGGCGGAAGAACGAAGCGGCGGACACTTTAAGTCGCCTGGGTTCTCAACGTAAACCGGTTCCGCCTAATGTCTTCTTGGATGTTCTGCATAATCCGTCCATCAAGCTCCCTGGTGAAGAGGATTTGGCTATCCCTGATCCGGAAGCTCAGTTGGTGGCGGCTCTTCATGTTATCCCGGATTGGACGGTTCCTTATCTCGCATATATGAACCGGGGCGAGTTACCAGAGGATAAGACATTGGCCAGGCAGATAATCCGGCGGTCGAAGTCTATGACCATTATCAATGTAGAGCTGCATCATTGCAGTGTGACAGGGGTGTTTCAGCGTTGTGTGTCTCCTGAAGAAGGCTGTGAAATTTTGTGTGTGATCCATGAAGGAGACTGCGGTCACCACGCCGGTTCAAAATCTTTGGTGGCCAAAGCGTTTCTTCACGGTTTTTATTGGTTGACAGCTCATGCTGATGCCGAGGACTTGGTCAGAAGATGTGATGGCTGTCAGAAGTTCTCAATGCGCGCTCATGTACCGGCTCAAGAATTGACGATGATTCCAATTACTTGGCCGTTTGCGACTTGGGGGCTGGATATGGTTGGGCCTTTCAAGAGGTCCAAAGACAAAAAGACCCACCTTTTAGTGGCGGTTGACAAGTTCACAAAGTGGGTGGAGGCAGAACTAGTTAGCAAGTGGGACGCGGCCACAACGGTTCAATTCATCAAAAAGTTGATTTTCCGGTTTGGCTTTCCACATAGCATTATCACTGACAATGGTACCAATCTGTCAATGGGTGCCATGAAGGAGTTCTGTCAACGTGAGCACATCCGGCTGGACGTATCGTCAGTGGCTCACCCACAGTCCAATGGTCAAGCGGAGAGGGCCAATCAAGAAATTTTGAGAGGCATCAAACCCCGGCTTATTGTTCCCTTGCAGCGGACGCCGGATTGTTGGGTCGAGGAGCCACCTTCATTGTTATGGAGCATCAACACCACACCAAACAAATCGATAGGATACACGCCGTTCTTCATGGTTTATGGAGCGGAGGCAGTTCTTCCTAGTGACATCCGTCATGACTCACCTCGTGTAGCGGCATATGTTGAAGCTGACAACAAGAAGGCACGGCAAGAAGCTCTCGACCTGTTAGATGAGGAGCGTGACATAGCGGCCGCTCGTTCAATGATTTATCAGCAAGATCTACGTCGCTATCATAGCCGCCGGGTTAGAACCAGAACCTTTCAAGAAGGAGACTTGGTGCTTCGGCTCATCCAGTATCAGACGGATATGCATAAGTTATCCCCACCTTGGGAAGGACCTTTTGTGGTCAGCAAGAATCTACACAACGGGTCATACTACCTAATCTATGTTCGAGAGCGCAAAGACTCGCGTAAATCGGAGGAGGAGACCAACCGGCCGTGGAATATTGCTCATCTTCGGCATTACTATACTTGAGCTATAGGCTCTGCTTATGTACATATTATGACTATGTATATATTATGATCAATATAATAAACCGGAACCTCAGCTAAAGCGGGGTATCTGTTGTTTTCTTACATCACGTGTGGTTACATGGAGCTTCTGTTTCTAAAGCGGCGTCCGGTTTACCTCTTGGTTTAGCTTCTCAAAGGCTTTATATTATATCACTTGGGGGCTTGGTCTTATCCGAACCATAGCTACACCTCTTGATTGGCGCAATGCCACAACATCACTTGGGGGCTTGTTCGAACCCAAACCATAGCTACACCTCTTGATCGGCGTAATGCCACAGCATCATTTGGGGGCCTGATCGAACCCGAACCATAGCTACACCTCTTGGGGGCTTGGTCGTGTCCGAACCATGGTCACACCTATTGATCGGCTCAAAGCCTCGCCTACAATGGTTTTTATTTGCCTTTGTTTGAGTTCTGTTCTCTTTTTTGATAAAGATTTTTTGTTTCTTTTTAGACCGGCGTTAAACAACCTGGTCCGACTGTCAATTACAAATTGACGGTACACGATCAAATCATAGTCCGGAGACTATTTGCCCGCTCTGATTTTTCAATTAAAATTTTATTATGGAGTAAACCGGTGTTTATCATAACCCGGAACGGTTTACGTTATAAACCGGCCTTATATCAACAGGAGTGGTTTTCTCCTAAAAGATTTGGGTTATAAGCCCCGCTACAAGGTTGGCCAGCCAACATCATGCATAAAGGTTGCAGGTATTATATATTTCCGTTTTGGTTATATGTCACAACCTAAGTCATCATCTTCGGTTATATATACATGGGTATCATGACCCGCCCGGCGGTAAAGTGCCAGGGCGCTTTAAGCTTCTTGTCTGCAGAAACAACTTGGGCAAATGAATATGTAGATCCTATCTTACGAATCAATTGCAGATAAATATGCGTGAAGGCATATCAAAACAAATATTTTAACTAAGCCTATTACAAGGCTTTCCAGTGCCCAACAGGATCATTGTTTTCTCAAAATACAAGTTGCAGCATGTAGAAGACTAAACCGGCCTCCGGTTCATGATTGGTCACCAGCTTGGCCTGACGGTTGCGGATCATCTTGCCCTGGTTCAACTTCTTCTTCCCTACCTAGTGGCTGGAAATCAACAGTTGCCCAGTCGACCCCAGATAAGGCTTGGAATATAGCTTCATCACTTATCAGCGTAGACGGTTCAATGTCAGGGGCATAAGTGTGCTTACGGACTGGCGGAATTGTTGCAGCAATCTGTTTGTTCTTGTCATCATAGTTGGCTTGATAGTACGACAGGTCTGCTTCTCCAACTAGTTGACAAGCCAATGGGCGCACTTCCCGGTTTATCATCCGAAGATCATTTTCGCCAAATTCTGTTCCGTCTTCCTTCAAGCTGGGATAACCTTGGGCTGCTTCAACTGGATCAAAGTCAGGAACCCATGCTTTTGCCCGGGTCAGTGCGGCCAAAGCTCCCGTTCTAGCAGCAGATTTTTTTAGCTCGTCAACCCGGGCAGGAAGCATAGATAACCTTTGTAAAATATCCTTGATAAAGGTGGGAGGCGGGTTATTGTGTGAAGCAGTGTAGATGATTCGCTGTGCGCCGGTGTACAGCTGCTCTATCAAAGTATATGTTGCCTTCAATTTCTTCTAAACATCAGATCCCAAGTGGCTAATACGAGTTCCTGCATCATCACAAGGACTAGTAAACCGGCAAAATATTTGCATGGATATATGGAAAGCCTAAGTCCAAGATCTTACCGAATACAGCGACGGTCATGGCATGCACCTGTCGCTTCACGTTGGTCAGCTCATCAACCACCGGTTTAAGAGCGGCTTCTGCTTTTTCAGCCCGATCCACGTAAGCAGATTTCTCAGTCTCCCAATCCGCCCGTTTTTTGTTGAAGCTGTCTTTAAGTTTCTCCATAGCGCCCAAAGCGCTGGTCAACTCTTCGTTCGCCTTGGAGGTTTCAGCTTGTTGGGATTTAAGGTTCTCCTGCAGTTCAGCGGTTTGGCTTTCTTTCTTGCTCAACTCAGCCTGCATAGAGTACATATTTGAGGTACCAAGCATAATACAAGTATTCAACTTGGTACTTGGGGGCTAATGCATATTTGCTCTTCATCATACATTTTCTACAAAAGTCCCAAGCATAATACAAGTATTCAACTTGGCACTTGGGGGCTAATGGATGTTTGCTCAAAAAATGCTGACATGGGAGTTTCTTTTACAAAGTCACAGTTCATCTTTATAAAGTTAAACCGGCCCTTGGGGGCTACTTTAGTGAAGTTAAGATGCATTATGGCTCACATTGAGTACTTACTAAAGTCCTGGTTTAAATCGGTATCTTAAACCGTCACCTGGTGGCTATTGGAGTTGATAAGTTACAAATCAATACAAGAAGAGAAGCATATAGGAAGTTACCTCAAATTTATCCTTCATCATATTGACCAGGCCGGCTTCATAGTCGCGGCTGGTGTACAGACGGTTCAGATAGCCAGAATGGAGGTTTTGAGCGTTCAGAGCGGCGTACGTTGACAAATCGGCATTCTATTTGCCTTTGCCAATCGCAGAGAATTCTTCTTTGGCGGTATGTTTTGACAAAGCAACAGGATTGCCTGGTTCAGTATGGCCAAATGCCAGTAATCAGAACATCATCATCCTTTTCCTCAACAGCTCTTACTGGGGTCGCCGGTTTGTCAGTATTTTTTGCTGGGCTTGCCGGTTTGTCAGTCCAGATAGAATTGGTCGGCTGGTCAGCATGGCATGTGGTATCAACTTCTGCCTGCTCAGCAACGAAGTCATGGTCTTGAGGCGGTGGGTCATTCAGCATATCATCAAGGTTGGCCTCTTCAGGGTCTGGAGTTTTCTCCGGTTCAACAGCTGGGTCTTCCTCTGTCGGTTTGTTCAGGCGAGCTTTCTTGCTTGGTCTGGGCTTAGCGCTGACGAAGTAAAACATGAAGGTACGTATAGCGTATAAAATGCATGTCAAGAATAAAGCAAGTGAACAACTTACCCAATAACCGTTTTGAGGGGTGGAAGTTTGGTGTCTGACGACTCGCCAGAGGATGAATGAGAAGTGCCCTGATAATTGGAATCAGACGGATTAAGAGGTTGACGAAAACAACCCACTTTGGGGCATGACATGTCAAGGGAATTAGAGACCTCTGTTCGGCGTTTCCGAACCGGACTGTTTGGTAAACCGGTGGAGGTAACTACCTGGCCGCTATGCCGGGTTGTGCGGCGAGCCTCGTGCTGTTGTGTCTTCACAAGAAAGTTCGGATCAAAGTAAGCAAGAGGATGAGAAAATTTAACTTTCCGGTTTGCTCGACGGGTTTTTAGTGAAGGCAAAGGGTTTGAATTGGAGGAAAGAACAATTACCTCTACAACATCGGCGTGAATGACTTCAGCGTCGTCCTGGAAATAATCATCATCAATAAGGCGTATGAAAAATGAACCAAGTGAGTCAAGTTCTACCTCAAAATCCGGGTTACCCACGTCATCATCAGCCGGTGGATCGAAGGATGCAGTGGTTCCTTTCCGGTTGACAGGTTTTTTCACAGCTTTGGTCTTTTGGCGGGTTGGCTTCACCGGTTTGTCTTGCGGAGGTTTCTTGTTCCAGAACAGATCATCGCCCTGCCAAAAAATCATCACATTTTCAGAGAATATTGGGATAGAAGCAGTTGCAGATAAACAGATGGTATGATTCTTATAGCTGGCAGTTTGTTGATGGCGCAGAAAGGGAGTAGTCCGGTTTGAGCACAGATAGCCTCCGGTTCATTCATCTTCTTTTTTACAGCCTCAGTTGTTGGAAATATTCCCTAGAGGCAATAATAAAAGGATTATTATTATATTTCCTTGTTCGTGATAATTGTCTTTTATTCATGCTATAATTGTATTATCCGGAAATCGTAATACACGTGTGAATACATAGACCACAATATGTCCCTTAGTGAGCCTCTAGTTGACTAGCTCGTTAATCAATAGATAGTCATGGTTTCCTGATCGTGGGACATTGGATGTCATTGATAACGGGATCACATCATTAGGAGAATGATGTGATGGACAAGACCCAATCCTAAGCATAGCACAAGATCGTGTAGTTCGTTTTGCTAGAGCTTTTCCAATGTCAAGTATCTCTTCCTTAGACCATGAGATCGTGTAACTCCCGGACACCGTAGGGAGTGCTTTGGGTGTACCAAACGCCACAACGAATCGGGTGACTATAAAGGTGCACTACGGTATCTCCGAAAGTGTCTGTTGGGTTGAAACGGATCGAGACTGGATTTGTCACTCCGTGACACGGAGAGGTATCACTGGGCCCACTCGGTAGTGCATCATCATAATGAGCTCAATGTGACCAAGTGTCGTGTCACGGGATCATGCATTACTGATGCAGTAAAGTGACTTGCCGTAACGAGATTGAACGAGGTATTGGGATACCGACGATCGAATCTCGGGCAAGTAACATACCGTCTGACAAAGGGAATAGTATACGGGGTTGCTTGAATCCTCGACATCGTGGTTCATCCGATGATATCATCGAGGAGTATGTGGGAGCCAACATGGGTATCCAGATCCCGCTGTTGGTTATTGACCAGAGAGCCGTCTCGGTCATGTCTGCATATCTCCCGAACCCGTAGGGTCTACACACTTAAGGTTCGGTGACGCTAGGGTTATTAGGAAGACTTGTATGTGATTACCGAATGTTGTTCGGAGTCCCGGATGAGATCCCCGACGACACGAGGAGTTTCGAATTGTCCGGAGGTGAAGATTTATATATGGGAAGTTGTCATACGGTCACCGGAAAGTTTCGGGGCATATCGGTATTGTACCGGGTGCCACCGGAAGGGTTCCGGGGTCCACCGGAGGGGCCACCCTCTCGGAGGGCCTCATGGGCCGAGGGGCAGAAACAGCCTGGAGGGCTGGGCGCCCCTTTGGGCCCATGCGCCTATGGTTGGGGGAAACCCCAGTGGGGCGCCCCTGCTTGGGGGCAAGCCCTCCTTGTCAGCCCCCCCCTCTAGATCTCATCTAGAGGGGGCCGGCCCCCTTTCCCCTTCCCCTATAAATAGAGGGGCGAGGGGAGGGCTGCAACACAGATCCAAGGCGCAGCCCCTCCCCTCCCCAACACCTCTCCTCCTCTGTTAAGTGCTTGGCGAAGCCCTGTCGGAGTACTGCCTCTCCACCATCACCACGCCGTCGTGCTGCTGCTGGAGCCTTCTTCCTCAACCTCTCCTTCCCCCTTGCTGGATCAAGAAGGAGGAGACGTCATCCGCTCCATACGCGTGTGTTGAACGCGGAGGTGCTGTCCGTTCGGCACTTGGTCATCGGTGATTTGAATCAGGCAGTACGACTCCATCATCCCGTTCTCTTGAACGCTTCCGCACGCGATCTACAAGTGGTATGTAGATGCATCTCCTATTACTCGTTGCTTAGATGAACTCATAGATGGATCTTGGTGAAACCGTAGGAAAATTTTTATTTTCTGCAACGTTCCCCAACAGTGGCATCATGAGCTAGGTCTATGCGTAGTTCTCTATTGCACGAGTAGAACACAATTTGTTGTGGGCGTAGATGTTGTCAACTTTCTTGCCGCTACTAGTCTTATTTTGCTTCAGCGGTATTGTGGGATGAAGCGGCCCGGACCGACCTTACACGTACACTTACGTGAGACATGTTCCACCGACTGACATGCACTAGTTGCATAAGGTGGCTAGCGGGTGTCTATCTCTCCCACTTTAGTTGGAGCGGATTCGATGAAAAGGGTCCTTATGAAGGGTAAATAGAAGTTGACAAATCACATTGTGGTTATTCGTAGGTAAGAAAACGTTCTTGCTAGAACCCAATTGCAGCCACGTAAAAGATGCAACAACAATTAGAGGACGTCTAACTTGTTTTTGCAGCAATTGTCATGTGATGTGATATGGCCAGAAGTTGTGATGAATGATGAATGATATATTGTGATGTATGAGATCATGTTCTTGTAATAGGAATCACGACTGGCATGTCGATGAGTATGACAACCAGCAGGAGCCATATGAGTTGTCTTAATTATTGTATGACCTGCGTGTCATTGATTCAACGCCATGTAAATTACTTTACTTTATCGCTAAACGTGTTAGCCTTAGTAGTAGAAGTAATAGTTGGCGAGCAACTTCAAGGAGACACGATGATGGAGATCATGATGATGGAGATCATGGTGTCATGCCGCTGACAAGATGATCATGGAGCCCCGAAGATGAAGATCAAATGAGCTATATGACATTGGCCATATCATGTCACTACTTTATATAATTGCATGTGATGTTTATTATGTTTTATGCATCTTGTTTACTTAGAACGGCGGTAGTAAATAAGATGATCCCTTATAATAATTTCAAGAAAGTGTTCCCCCTAACTGTGCACCGTTGCTAAAGTTTGTCGTTTCGAAGCACCACGTGATGATCGGGTGTGATAGATACTTACGTTCACATACAACGGGTGTAAGACAGTTTTACACATGCAAAACACTTAGGGTTAACTTGACGAGCCTAGCATGTACAGACATGGCCTCGGAACACAAGAGACCGAAAGGTCGAACATGAGTCGTATGGAAGATACGATCAACATGGAGATGTTCACCGACGATGACTAGTCCGTCTCACGTGATGATCGGACACGGCCAAGTCGACTCGGATCATGTAACACTTAGATGACTAGAGGGATGTCAAATCTGAGTGGGAGTTCATTAAATAATTTGATTAGATGAACTTCATTATCATGAACATTAGTCTAAAATCTTTGCAAAATGTATAGTAGATCAAATGGCCAACTCTCATGTCACCATGAACTTCAACGCGTTCCTAGAGAAAACCAAGCTGAAAGATGACGACAGCAACTATACGGACTGGGTCCGAAACCTGAGGATCATCCTCATAGCAGCCAAGAAACAATATGTCCTAGAAGCACCGCTAGGTGAAGCACCCATCCCAGAGAACCAAGACATTATGAATGCTTGGCAGTCTTGTGCTGATGATTACTCCCTCGTTCAGTGCGGCATGCTTTACAGCTTAGAACCGGGGCTCCAAAAGCGTTTTGAGCAACACGGAGCATATGAGATGTTCGAGGAGCTGAAAATGGTTTTCAAAGCTCATGCCCGGGTCGAGAGATATGAAGTCTCTGACAAGTTCTATAGTTGTTAGATGGAGGAAAACAGTTCTGTCAGTGAGCACATACTCAAAATGTCAAGGTTGCACAACCGCCTGTCCCAGCTGGACATTAACCTCCCGGAGGAGGCGGTCATTGACAGAATCCTTCAGTCGCTCCCACCAAGCTACAAGAGCTTTGTGATGAACTACAATATGCAGGGGATGGTGAAGACCATTCCTGAAGTATTCTCAATGCTGAAGTCACCAGAGGTTGAAATCAAGAAAGAACATCAAGTATTGATGGTCAATAAAACCACTTCGTTCAAAAAGGGCAAGGGTAAGAAGAACTTCAAGAAGGACGGCAAAGATGTTGCCGCGCTCGGTAAGCAAGTTGCCGGGAAGAAGTCAAAGAATGGACCCAAGCCTGAGACAGAGTGCTTTTATTGCATAGGGATGGGTCTATTGAAGCGGATCTGCCCCCAAATACTTTGCAGACAAGAAGGCCGGCAACACTAAAGGTATATTTGATATACATGTAATTGATGTGTACCTTACCAGTACTCGTAGTAACTCCTGGGTATTTGATACCGGTGCCGTTGCTCATATATGTAACTCACAGTAGGAGCTGCGGAATAAGCGGAGACTGGCGAAGGACGAGGTGACGATGCGCGTTTGGAATGGTTCCAAGGTCGATGTGATCGCCATCGGCACGCTACATCTACATTTACCTACGGGATTAGTTTTAAAACCTCAATAATTGTTATTTAGTGCCAAGTTTGAGCATGAACATTGTATCAGGATCTCGTTTAATACGAGATGGCTACTCATTTAAATCCGAGAATAATGGTTGTTCTATTTATATGAGAGATATGTTTTATGGTCTTGCTCCGATGGTCAATGGTTTATTCTTAATGAATCTCGAACGTAATATTACACATATTCATAGTGTGAATACCAAAAGATGTAAAGTTGATAACGATAGTCCCACATACTTGTGGCACTGCCGCCTTGGTCACATTGGTGTCAAGCGCATGAAGAAGCTCCATTCTGATGGACTTTTAGAGTCTCTCGATTATGAATCATTTGACACATGCGAACCATGCCTCATGGGCACAATGACCAAGACTCCGTTCTCGGAACAATGGAGCGAGCAACCAACTTATTGGAAATCATACATACCGATGTGTGCGGTCCAATGAGCGTTGAGGCTCGCGGAGGATATCGTTATGTTCTCACTCTCACAGACGACTTAAGTAGATATGGGTATATCTACTTGATGAAACACAAGTCTGAGACCTTTGAAAAGTTCAAGGAATTTCAGAATGAGGTGGAGAATCAACGTGACCAAAAAATAAAGTTCTTACGATCAGATCGTGGAGGAGAATATTTAAGTCACGAATTTGGTACACACTTAAGGAAATGTGGAATCGTTTCACAACTCACGCCGCTGGAACACCTCGGTAATAGAACGGTGTGTCCGAACGTTGTAATCGCACTCTATTGGATATGGTGCGATCTATGATGTCTCTTACCGATTTACCGCTATCATTTTGGGGATACGCTTTAGAGACAGCTACATTCACTTTAAATAGGGCACCGCCTAAATCCGTTGAGACGACACCGTATGAATTATGGTTTGGGAAGAAACCTAAGCTGTCGTTTCTAAAAGTTTGGGGATGCGATGCTTATGTCAAGAAACTTCAACCTGAAAAGCTCGAACCCAAGTCGGAAAAATGCGTCTTCATAGGATACCCTAAGGAAACCATTGGGTATACCTTCTACCTTAGATCCGAAGGCAAGATCTTTGTTGTTGCCAAGAATGGATCCTTTCTGGAAAAAGAGTTTTTCTCGAAAGGAGTAAGTGGGAGGAAAGTAGAACTCGATGAAGTACTACCTCTTGAACCGGAAAGTAGTGCAGCTCAGGAAAATGTTCATGTGGTGCCTACACCTACTGGAGAGGAAATTAATGATGATAATCAAGGTACTTCGGATCAAGTTGCTACTGAACTCAGAGGGTCCACAAGTACACGTTCCACACCGTGAGTGGTATGGCAACCCTGTCTTGGAAATCATGTTGTTAGACAACGGTGAACCTTGAACTATGAAGAAGCGATGGCGGGCCCAGATTCCAGCAAATGGCTTGAAGCCATGCAATCCGAGATAGGATCCATGTATGAAAACAAAGTATGGACTTTGACAGACTTGCCCGATGATCGGCGAGCGATAGAAAACAAATGGATCTTTAAGAAGAAGACGGACGCGGATGGTAATGTTACCATCTATAAAGCTCGACTTGTCGCTAAAGGTTATTGACAAGTTCAAGGGATTGACTACGATGAGACTTTCTCTCCCGTAGCGAAGCTGAAGTCCGTCTGAATCATGTTAGCAATTGCCGCATACTATGATTATGAGATATGGCAAATGGACGTCAAAACGGCATTCCTTAACGGCTATCTTAAGGAAGAACTGTATATGATACAGCCGGAAGGTTTTGTCGACCCTAAGAATGCTAACAAGGTATGCAAGCTCAAGCGATCCATTTATGGGCTGGTGCAAGCATCTCGGAGTTGGAACATTCGCTTTGATGAGATGATCAAAGCGTTTGGGTTTATGCAGACTTATGGAGAAGCCTGCGTTTACAAGAAAGTGAGTGGGAGCTCTGTAGCATTTCTCATATTATATGTAGATGACATACTTTTGATGAGAAATGATATAGAACTCTTGGACAACATTAAGGCCTACTTGAATAAAAGTTTTTCAATGAAGGACCTTGGAGAAGCTGCTTATATATTAGGCATCAAGATCTATAGAGATAGATTGAGACGCCTCATAGGTCTTTCACAAAGCACATACCTTTATAAGATATTGAAGAAGTTCAAAATGGATCAGTCCAAGAAAGGGTTCTTGCTTGTATTACAAGGTGTGAAATTGAGCTCAGCTCAATGTCCCAACCACGGCATAAGATATAGAAGAGATGAGTGTCATCCCCTATGCATCAGCCATAGGTTCTATTATGTATGCCATGCTGTGTACCAGACCTGATGTAAACCTTGCCGTAAGTTTGGTAGGAAGGTACCAAAGTAATCCCGGCAAGGAACACTGGACAGCGGTCAAGAATATCCTGAAGTACACGAAAAGGACTAAGGACATGTTTCTCGTTTATGGAGGTGACGAAGAGCTGCGTCAGAAGGGTTACGTCGACGCTAGCTTCAACACAGATCTGGATGACTCTAAGTCACAAACCGGATATGTGTATATGTTGAATGGTGGAGCAGTAAGCCGGTGCAGCTGCAAGCAGAGCGTCGTGGCGGGATCTACGTGTGAAGCGGAGTACATGGCAGCCTCAGAGGCAGCACATGAAGCAATTTGGGTGAAGGAGTTCGTCACCGACCTAGGAGTCATACGCAATGCGTCGGGGCCAATCAAACTCTTCTGTGACAACACTGGAGCCATTGCACTTGCCAAGGAGCCCAGGTTTCACAAGAAGACCAGGCACATCAAGCGTCGCTTCAACTCCATTCGTGAAAATGTTCAAGATGGAGACATAGAAATTTGCAAAGTGCATACGGATCTGAATGTCGCAGATCCGTTGACTAAACCTCTTCCGCGAGCAAAACATGATCAACACCAGAACTCTATGGGTGTTCTATTCATCACAATGTAACTAGATTATTGACTCTAGTGCAAGTGGGAGACTATTGGAAATATGCCCTAGAGGCAATAATAAAAGGATTATTATTATATTTCCTTGTTCGTGATAATTGTCTTTTATTCATGCTATAATTGTATTATCCGGAAATCGTAATACACGTGTGCATACATAGACCACAATATGTCCCTAGTGAGCCTCTAGTTGACTAGCTCGTTAATGAATAGATAGTCATGGTTTCCTGACTATGGACATTGGATGTCATTGATATCGGGATCACATCATTAGGAGAATGATGTGATGGACAAGACCCAATGCTAAGCATAGCACAAGATCGTGTAGTTCGTTTTGCTAGAGCTTTTCCAATGTCAAGTATCTCTTCCTTAGACCATGAGATCGTGTAACTCCTGGATACCGTTGGAGTGCTTTGGGTGTACCAAACGTCACAACGAATCGGGTGACTATAAAGGTGCACTACAGGTGTCTTCGAAAGTGTCATTGGGTTGACACGGATCGAGACTGGGATTTGTCACTCCGTATTACGGAGAGGTATCACCGGGCCCACTCGGTAGTGCATCATCATAATGAGCTCAATGTGACCAAGTGTCCGGTCACGGGATCATGCATTACAGTGCACGAGTAAAGTGACTTGCCGTAACGAGATTGAATGAGGTATTGGGATACCGACGATCGAATCTCGGGCAAGTAACATACCGTCTCGACAAAGGGAATAGTATATGGGGTTGATTGAATCCTCGACATCGTGTGTCTTCCGTTGAAATCATCGAGGAGTATGTGGGAGCCAACATGGGTATCCAGATCCCGCTGTTGGTTATTGACCGGAGAGCCGTCTCGGTCATGTCTGCATATCTCCCGAACCCGTAGGGTCTACACACTTAAGGTTCGGTGATGCTAGGGTTATTAGGAAGACTTGTATGTGATTACCTAATGTTGTTCGGAGTCCCGGATGAGATCCCGGACGTCACGAGGAGTTCCGAAATGGTCCGGAGGTGAAGATTTATATATGGGAAGTTGTCATACGGTCACCGAAAAGTTTCGGGGGCATATCGGTATTGTACCGGGGCCACCGGAAGGGTTCCGGGGGTCCACCGGGAGGGGCCACCCCTCTCGGAGGGCCTCATGGGCCGTAGGGGGCAGGGAACCAGCCCCTGGAGGGCTGGGCGCCCCCCCCCTTTGGGCCCATGCGCCTAGGATTGGGGGGAAACCCTAGTGGGGGCGCCCCCCTTGCTTGGGGGGCAAGCCCCCTCCTTGAGCCGCCCCCTCTAGATCTCATCTAGAGGGGTCGGCCCCTTTCCCTTCCCCTATAAATAGAGGGGCGAGGGAGGGCTGCAACACAGATCCAAGGCGCAGCCCTCCCTCCCAACACCTCTCCTCCTCCGTTAAGTGCTTGGCGAAGCCACAGCCGAATCTTGCCTCTCCACCATCACCACGCCGTCGTCTGCTGCTGGAGCCTTCTTCCTCAACCTCTCCTTCCCCTTGCTGGATCAAGAAGGAGGAGACGTCATCCGCCTCCGTACGTGTGTTGAACGCGGAGGTGCTGTCCGTTCGGCACTTGGTCATCGGTGATTTGAATCAGGGCGAGTACGACTCCATCATCCCCGTTCTCTTGAACGCTTCCGCACGCGATCTACAAGTGGTATGTAGATGCATCTCCTATTACTCGTTGCTTAGATGAACTCATAGATGGATCTTGGTGAAACCGTAGGAAAATTTTTATTTTCTGCAACATTCCCCAACATCAGTGACTTCATCATTTGTAAGCTAAATATTAATGTGCCGTTGAGCATCCTGCAAATTCCCTGTATACTCACACATCAAACCGGGGCGCTGGCTTAAGGGAAAAACACTCCATGTTATCCAGCAGCGCGCAAAATCAACTCCTATCAACCCGTTTGCCATAAAGGCCCTAAGCTTGGATAGTTGAGGAGCATATTTGATTCTCTCTTTAGTAGTCAGCCTTTGAGGAAAAGGGTGTGTGTTGCTCAGACGTTCAGGACGGTAACCCGGCAGGGGGTTTTCATCAGTTGGAGACGTGTCCTTGCAATAAAACCATGTCTGGTTCCACTCTTTGGGGTGACTGTGGAGATTGGCATGAGGAAATGTGACTTCTTTCCTTTTCTGAACCTCCATACCGCCCAGTTCTGTGTTGGGTCCTGATAACCCCCAAGTGCAAGGAATCATCGTAGCACTTTCCAAAGGTGGAAGTGATAAGTATGGAGTGTCGAACCCACAAGGAGCTAAAGGTAAGATCAATATTCTCTCAAGCCATATCTGCCATCGACATTTAATTTCACGTGCACCGATCGTTTACTTCCAACTAGCAACGGAAATAAAACTACGTTGTGGGTATGAAGAGGATAACTGCGTGATATCGGAGAGCTAAAACATAAAAGTAGGTGTTGTTATCATAAAGTTAGAATATATTACTAAATATTATAAATAGCGAGTGTGGAATAATGGTGGATCAGTGCGGAATTGTCCTAGGCAATTGTTAACAAGACCGGTAATCACTATTGCGCTTTCATATGAGGGAGAGACATAAGCTAACATACTTTGTCTACTTGGATCATATGCACTTATGATTGGAACTCTAGCAAGCATCCGCAACTACTAAAGATCATTAAGGTAAAACCCAACCATAGCATTAAAGCATCAAGTCCTCTTTATTCCCATACTCAACAATCCCTCTTACTCGGGTTTGTGTTTCAGTCACTCACCAACCCACTATAAGCTAATCATGAACGTATTACAACACCCTACAGCGGGAATCCCTCACGCTTGCGCGACACGGAGGGCACCATAGGACAGCACCAAAGTAAAACATACAACTCATACCAATCTAGATCGTCAATCAACCCAAAGACAAAAGATATCTAATCAAAACATCATAGGATGGCAACACATCATTGGATCATAATATGTGGCATAAAGCACCATGTTTAAGTAGGGATTACAGCGGGGTGCGGGAGAGTGGACCGCGTAAAATAGATGAGGATGGTGATGATGATGGTGATGTTGATGAAGACGATCACCGCGGCGATGATTCCCCTCTCATTGGCACTCCGGTGCAACCAAAAGAGAGGAGGAGAAGTTCCCCCCCTTGTTCTTCCTCCTCCATGGCTTCCACCCTCTGGTCCTTGGCCTTCATGGTGATGATGGCCCCTCCGGGATACTCCTCCATGGCCACCGGTGATGATTGCCTCCCGTGGGTGCCGAGAGGGCCTAGATTAATTTCTCGTGGCTACAGAGGCTTGCGGCGGCGGAACTTCCGATCTAGGTTAATTTTCCGAGGTTTCTGTATTTATAGGAATTTTTGGCGTCGGTCTCACGTCAAGGAGGTGCCCGAGCTGTCCATGAGGCAGGCCCACGCGCCCTGGGGGGTGGGCGCGCCCCCACTCTCGTGGGCAGCTTGGGACTCTTCTGGCCCAACTCCGATACTTGTTGGTCTTCTTTTGGTCCATAAAAAATCATCAAAAATTGGCACGTCAATTGGACTCCGTTTGGTAATCCTTTTCTGCAAAACTGAAAAACAAGGAGAAAAATGTAAACTGCACCTTTGGGCTCTAGGTTAATAGGTTAGTCCCAAAAATCATATAAAATATCATATAAATGCATATAAAACATCCTAGAAGGATAGTATAATAGCATGAATACTTCATAAATTATAGATATGTTGGAGACGTACCAGGTCCGTCTTTGAACTCTGTACGGCGGTTTAGGTGAAAGAAATCCCTGAATAGTTCTACTGTAGGTTCTTCTTGAAACTAAACTTCACAAAAAACTTGGAAGTGACAGATATTGGTTACAGAGTTAGAACCGATATCTTGTGGGTATGATTGAAAGTTGGCCAAGACATCCCGGAAATTTTTGAACCGGAGGGCTGAAACCCGGCTTAGGTGATCAGCAAAAACAACAACTTCTCCGTCTTTGGGAGTAGGAGGACATTCCGGGCCAGGGACCCTCCAGTGAATGACATCTTTCTTACTTAAAGCGCCCATTTTGACCAGGTTGTTCAATTGTTCTTCGGTCACTCGAGAAGGGACCCAATTGCATTCATAAACTTGTTTGGCCATGGCAATGAAGATCTACAATATAATGATTTCCCATTTAAGATTTACATTGGACAGCTATACAGTGATACAAAGATGTAAGTATATTGCTAAACCGGAGTCAGCTATTTACAAACCAGAGTTTAACAGTGAAACAGTACACTAGTGAAGGTTATAAGTTGAAGTACATTGGCGGTTCAAAAAGGGCACTAATGGTATATACCGAGTTGTCATTTTTCTAAAAAGTTAAACCGCCTAGTCTAAACATTGAAGAGTCAAGACTGCAGATGTATAAGTGAAGGAAAACAGATTTCACAAGTTGGTATTACAATTTTGGATCTGTGGCATATCAGAAAAGGAAAAGTGCGGCACCTCCACTTTATATAGGTATCCGTCGCAGACTCAACACTTGGGCCTTGCATGGACCCTAAAGCCCATAAGTCTACTCGGCCACAATCCGAATATAGCTCGGATCACATCTGACCAGTGTCCTCGAATCTGACCTCGTAGGTCCCTTCCCTTAAGCGCGCGACCCCTTAGGTTCAAGCCGGCTTGGTCGCAGTTCGGTTCACCTCCGAACTGCACAGTCGGTAGCGGCCTCTAGCAAGGCATGCCGAACACCAAGCAGACTATGAAGCTGGTTAGGCGAACCTGTACATCACACTTCCATTCCTTTTGCCACACGATATATGTTGTCGGGCTCAAGGCGAGTCTGTCATCCTTGTGCTAGCCCGACCTCTTTCTCGTTCCAGTGATGCCGACCACAAACCGGATTATCTCATAATCCTTGTCGCATGTCATGCTTATCCTGGTCGGATCACACGAGGGGCCCAGATTATATATATCCTGATCGGAGGGGTTGATAGGTCTCCATCGTATCTACTTTTCCAAACACTTTTGCCCTTGTTTTGGATTCTAACTTGCTTGATTTGAATGGAACTAACCCGGACTGACGCTGTTTTCAGCAGAATTGCCATGGTGTTATTTCTGTGCAGAAATAAAAGTTCTCGGAATGACCTGAAACTTCACGGAGATTATTTTTGGAAATAATAAAAAATACTGGCGAAAGAATCAAGGCCAGGGGGCCCACACCCTGTCCACGAGGGTGGGGGCGCGCCTACCCCCCTGGGCGCGCCCCTGCCTCGTGGGCCCCCTGGTGCTCCACCGACCTCAACTCCAACTCTATATATTCACGTTCGGGGAGAAAAAAATCAGAGAGAAGGATTCATCGCGTTTTATGATCTGAGCCGACTCCAAGCCCTAATCTCTCTCGGGAGGGCTGATCTCGAGTTCGTTCGGGGCTTCGGAGAGGGGGATCCGTCGCCGTCGTCATCATCAACCATCCTCCATCACCAATTTCATGATGCTCACCGCCGTGCGTGAGTAATTCCATCGTAGGCTTGCTGGACGGTGATGGGTTGGATGAGATTTATCATGTAATCGAGTTAGTTTTGTTAGGGTTTGATCCCTAGTATCCACTATGTTCTGAGATTGATGTTGCTACGACTTTGATATGCTTAATGCTTGTCACTAGGGCCCGAGTGCCATGATTTCAGATCTGAACATATTATGTTTTCATGAATATATGTGAGTTCTTGATCCTATCTTGCAAGTCTATAGTCACCTACTATGTGTTATGATCCGGCAACCTCGAAGTGACAATAATCGGGACCACTCCCGGTGATGACCGTAGTTTGAGGAGTTCATGTATTCACTATGTGTTAATGCTTTGGTCTGGTACTCTATTAAAAGGAGGCCTTAATATCCTTTAGTTTCCAATAGGACCCCGCTGCCATGGGAGGGTAGGACAAAAGATGTCATACAAGTTCTTTTCCATAAGCATGTATGACTATATTCGGAATACATGCCTACATTACATTGATGAATTGGAGCTAGTTTTGTGTCACCCTATGTTATAAATGTTGCATGAATAATCGCATCCAGCATAATTACACATCACCGATCCAATGCCTACGAGCTTTTCACACATTGTTCTCTGCTTTGTTACTTTACCGTTGCCACTGTTACAATCACTACAAAACTGTTATCATTCATTTTGCCACTGTTACCGTTAATTCCATACTTCTTGTCTACTAAACACTTTGCTGCGGATATTAAGTTATCCAGGTGTGGTTGAACTGACAACTCAGGTACTAATACTTGAGAATATTCTTTGGCTCCACTTGTGTCGAATCAATAAATTTGGGTTGAATACTCTACCCTCGAAAACTGTTGCCATCCCCTATACTTGTGGGTTATCAAAACTATTTTCTGGCACGGTTGCCGGGGAGCATAGCTCTATTATTTGAGTCACTTGGGATTTATATCTAGTAGTCACTATGAGGAACTTAAAAGACGAGAAAATCAAAATTTATCCCTCAACTACGAGGGGAGGTAAGGAATTGCCATCTAGCTCTGCACTTGGTTCACCTTCTATTTTGAGTAAGCTTGCGACACCTAAACCTGCTTCTGCTATATATTCTGATATGTCGCATGTTATTGATGATGCCACTTCTGCTATGCATGATACTTATGATGAAACTACTTCTATGCTTGATACTAGTGTGCCACTAGGTGAATTTCTGGATGAACAACTTGCTAGGGCTAGAGAGAATGAAACTATTGAAACTGATAATATTGATGAAAGTGATGATGAAGATTATTCTCCTAGATATGAATTGCCTGTTGTGCTTGAGGTTTATGTTATGGATGAAGAAACTGCTAGAGATTTTCTTGCCTGCAATGATAGGAGTGATCTTAAGAAATTATTAGTTAAGCTGAAAGAAAAATCTCTGAATGCTAGAATGAAATATGATCGTGCTTATGCTACTTCACCTATCTTTTTTACTGATAAGGATTATGATTTCTCTGTCGATCCTGAGATAATTACTCTTGTTGAATTTGATCCTTCCTATGGCTATGAATCTGAAACTGTTGTGGCATGTCTTACTAAATTAAATGATATAGCTACCCTATTCACTAATGATGAGAAAACTCGCTACTATTATATCCTTAAATTATTTCTGTTCTCATTAAAGGGTGATGCTAAGACATGGTTTAATTATCTTGATCCGGGTTGTGTGCGTAGTCCCCAGGATATGATTTATTACTTCTCTACTAAATATTTCCCCGCTCATAAGAAATAAGTTGCTTTAAGGGAAATATATAATTTTGTGCAAATTGAAGAAGAGAGTCTCCCACAAGCTTGGGGGAGGCTTCTCAGATTACTTAATGCTTTGCCTGATCATCCTCTCAAGAAAAATGAAATACTTGATATCTTTTATAATGGACTAACCGATGCTTCCAGAGACCACCTCGATAGTTGTGCTGGTTGTGTTTTCAGGGAAAGAACAACTGATGAAGCTGAAATTCTATTGAATAATATGTTGAAAAATGAAAATAATTGGACACTTCCTGAACCAACTCCTAAGCCAACTCTGAAGAAAAGGGGTGTTCTATTTCTCAGCCCTGAAGATATGCAATAGGCAAAGAAATCTACGAAAGAAAAAGGTATAAAAGCTGAAGATGTTAAGAATTTACCTCCTGTTGAAGAAATACATGGCCTTAATTTACCACCTATCGAAGAAATACATGGTCTTGATAAACCGACACAGGTAGTAAAGGTTAATTCTTTCTATAGATATGATAAAGCTGAAATCCCGCCTACTAAGTTTGCTAGACAATGCTTAGATGAGTTTGATAATTTTATGGTTAAGCTAGAAAATTTCAATGCTTATTTTGGTAGACAATTAAAACGCAATGCTTATATGATTGAACACTTGAGTGATTATATGTCTAGAGTTAAAGGTGGACTTAAACTCATTAGTAAACATGCTTCTATGGTTACCACTCAAGTTGAACAAGTACTTAAAGCTCAGAATGACTTGCTCAATGAATTAAATAGTAAGAAAAATGATAATGTTGTTAGAGTTATGCTAGAGGGGGTAAGATGACTCAGGAACCTTTGTATCCTAAGGGCCACCCTAAGAGAATTGAGCAGGATTCTCAGAGAGCTAATGTAGATGCACCTAGTCCTTCTAAGAGGAAGAAAAACAAAAATGATAGGACTTTGCATACTTCTAGTGAACCTGTTGTTGACACACCTGAGAATCCCAATGATATTTCTATTTCAGATGCTGAAACACAATCTGGTGATGAGAACGAACCTAGTGATAATATTAATGATGATGTTCATGTTGATTCTCAACCTAGCAATAATAATGATGTAGATATTGAACCTGTTGTTGATCTTGATAACCCACAATCAAAGAATCAACGTTATGATAAGAGAGACATTGTTGCTAGGAAGCACGGTAAAGAAAGAGAACCATGGGTTCAGAAACCCATGTCGTTTCCTCCCAAACCATCCAAGAAAAAAGGATGATGAGGATTTTGAGCGCTTTGCTGAAATGATTAGACCTATCTTTTTGCGCATGCGTTTGACTGATATGCTTAAAATAAACCCTTATGCTAAATACATGAAGGATATTTTTACAAATAAGAGAAAGATACCGGAAGCTGAAATTTCCACCATGCTTGCTAATTATACTTTTAAAGGTGGAATACCTAAGAAACCTGGAGATCCAGGAGTACCAACTATACCATGCTCCATTAAAAGAAACTATGTCAGAACTGCTTTATGTGATCTTGGAGCCGGTGTTAGTGTTATGACTCTCTATTTATATCATAGACTTGATTTGAATAAGTTGACACCTACAATATCTTTGAAATGGACGATAAATCAACTGCTATACCTGTCGGTATTTGTGAGGATGTGCCTATTGTGGTTGCAAACGTTAATATTTTAACGGACTTTGTTATTCTTGATATTCCTGAGGATGATAGTATGTCTATTATTCTTGGAAGACCCTTTTGGTATACTGCAGGGGCTGTTATTGATTGCAAAAAAGGCAATGTCACTTTTCATGTTAACGGTAATGAGCATACGGTACACTTTCCGAGGAAACAACCTCAAGTTCATAGTATAAATTCTATTGGAAAAATTCCATCGATTACCTTTGGAGGTTTTCAATTTCCACTTCCTACTGTCGAGAAGAAATGTGGTATTCTTATTATTGGGGACGTGCATATCCCTGTTAAGGTAACCTTGTGCTATTCAAAATTTCTTCGGTTTCATGCGATTCGGAACGAGTTTGTTAACAAGACTTGATCAACCTTGTTAGTGGATTCCTTTTGATGAGCATGAGATGGATGAAGTTAGAGTGCACAACCTTTTGTACCCTCCTTTTACTTTCTGTTATTTAGATTAAATAAAGTAAAAATAGTACATTCTGCCTGTTTTCTGAATTATCCGTGCAATAAAAAATTCCCTGAAAATAAAAGTTCTCCAAATGCCCCGAAATTGAAATATGATTTTTCTGGAATATTTGAGAATATCTGGCACTGAGAACACAACATGGGGAGCAAGCACCTGGCCACGAGGGTCCAGGGCACGCCCACCCCCCTGGGCGCGCCCCCTGCCTCGTGGGCCCATGGTGGCTCCCCTCCACTTATTCCAGCCACCACACACTCCTTCTTCCTCCCAAAAAATCACCAACCAGCTCAAGCACGAGTGTTAGCTCATCTTGCTACCATTTTCGATCTCCTAGCTCAAAGCTCCACTCACAAAACTGCTTTGGGGGATTGTTCTTTGGTATGTGACTCCTCCAATGGTCCAATTAGTTTTTGTTATAGTGCTTTATTTATTGCAATATTTTGCTGCTTAGGTGACCCTGTTCTTGAGCTTGCATGTCAAATTTATTTGGTCCCAAGTAGTTCTAATGCATGATATAGTCTCTAGGCACTTGTGGGAGTAGTTGCTATCAATTTTATTGAGTTTGGTTCACTTTTATTTGAAGTTACTAAAAAATTCAGAAATTTTCAGAAAATGATGAAGAGATTTTTGAGGGGCTCTTCAAGCCGAAGCTTGAAGGATAAGCAAAGTGAAGAAGATAAGAGGCCTAAATATAGTCTCCCTCGCACCGCGGAGGTTCGGCCGTGTGAATGGCCTTGTGATGGGTTCTTGAGAGCAGCCGGGATTCATGATGATTTTTATGATTTGGCTGAGAATGCAGGCTTCACCGACTTCCTCCGCGACCAGCGTGAACAATATCTCCTACTCACTGACATCATTGTGCAAAATTTTCATTTCCATGCTAGGAGGTCACCACCTTCGGTGGATTTTTATTTATATGATGAGTATAAGGAGATGCCCCTTCATGAATTTTGTATGATTTGCAGGTTGCCCTTTTCGGGCAGCATAGAGGAACCACATCGTAACGATGTGGAAGGGTTTATTGATACAATTGTTGTAGGGGAAACGAGGAAGGTTTCCGATGCAAGAATTACTAGCATACACTTTCCTGTTCTACGTTATTTTGCAATATTTGCAAGTAGATGCTTAATTGGTCGCGGAAACTGTGGCAACCTTAGTGCCCCTGATATTATCATTTTGTGCCATGCCTTGTTCCGGGATAACACTTTTAGTATGGGCGCTATTGTTGCCAAGCGGTTAAATCTGAACCGCACTAAAGGTCCTTTCCTGGGAGGTATCTTCGCCTCGCGCCTCGCTGCACACTTTAACATACCAATTAGGCATTATGAGGAAGAACAAAAGTTGCTTCCTTCTGTTTTTCTAGACTATAAGGGTATGGTAGCAAATGATTTTATTGTTAAGAACAAGAAAAAGGAGCTTAAATACAGACTATTATTTGATAAAAATCACCCTGAGATTATTACTTTGCCTGCTCCTTCTTTGTTTAACTTATCTTCAGGCAAGTATCTTGTTCAGGCGGAGGCATTGCATGCCTACCAGAACCTCACATCAGTTGCCGAGCCAGAGCCGGAACCACAACTTGATCCTCCACGACAGTCTGTTTACCAGTGGGATCCGAAGGAGGTTGCCAGCCAGTGGCACCCCGAGGCTCCATCACAGTACAACCCCAATTACAACTTTGGTATCCGCCAGGCCAGCCATGGCCATAGACCAACTTAGGCCAAAAGCCTAAGCTTGGGGGAGTGTGTATTTCTCACCGACATTACATTTATGTTCACACACTCATGCTAGTTGTCGGTGCTCATACTTTTTCATTGTATTATCCATGCTAGTTTATTTTCCTTTTTATGCTTTCTTCCTGTGTGTTTGAAAAACCTTAAGAAAAACCAAAAAAATTAGTTGTAGCTTTTAGCTAGTTTACTTTTCATGCTTGTAGTGGTATTAATTAAAATAAAACCCAAAAAGATTTCTTGTTCTTCTTTTGCTTGTTGGGAGCTTTCCCGTGTAAATAGTTTTATTTCTTTTCTTTTCTTTGGGGGTCGAGAGGAGAAGACCATAATGAAAATGTTGAAGTGGCTCTTATATGCGTTATTGTTGATTTAACCAAGAGCCCATATTGCCTTGTCTTATCCTGTTTATTGAATGCTTGCAGATTCCAGCTTAGTCCAAAGCATGTGCACTATTATTATTATCATCATTCGGTCGTGCAAGTGAAAGGCAATTATGACGATATATGATGGACTGATTGAGATGAGAGAAGCTCGTATGAACTCGACCTCTCTTGTTTTTGTAAATATGATTAGTTCATCGTTCCTGATTCAGGCTATTATGAATAAACATATTTGCAATGACAATTAGAGATTATAGTTTCTTATGCCACGCTTAATTATCTTGGAGTTTATATTGGTTTACCTTGCATGCCAACATGCTAATCAAATGGTTGTGATGTGGTATAGTAGGGTGGTATCCTCCTTTGAATGATTCAAGTGGCTTGACTTGGGACATGTTCACGAATGTAGTTGAAACAAAACAACATAGCCTCTATGATATTTATGTTCATGGTGGATTATATCCGACTCATGCTTGCACTCAATGTTTATTAATTTTAATGCATGTTCATGACTCTTGTCGTTCTCTAGCTGGTCGCTTCCCAGTCTTTTTCTAGCCTTTACTTGTACTAAGCGGGAATACTGCTTGTGCATCCAATCCCTTAAACCCCAAAGTTATTCCATATGAGTCCACCATACCTTCCTATATGCGGTATCTACCTGCCGTTCCAAGTAAATTTGTATGTGCCAAACTCTAAACCTTCAAATGAAATTCTGTTTTGTATGCTCCAATAGCTCATGTATCAACTAGGGTTGTCTGTATCTTCCATGCTAGGCGGGTTATTCTCAAGAGGAGTGGACTCCGCTCCTCACTCACGAGAAAATGGCTGGTCACCGGGATGCCCAGTCCCATGCTTTATGCAAATCAAATTGTAATAATTGCAAACAAAACTCCCCCTTGGACTGTTGCTAGTTGGAGGCACTCGTTGTTTCGAGAAAGCCATAGATTGATGCTTGTTGGTGGAGGGGGAGTATAAACTTTAGCATTCTGTTTGGGAACCGCCTATAATGTGTCTAGCATGGAAGATATCGCCATCTCTTGGTTGTTATGTTGACAATGAAAGTATGCCGCTCAAAATATTATTTATCTCAATTTCAAAATCGAGCTCTGACACCTCTACAAATCCCTGCGTCCCTCTGTGTCGGTGTACTAGAGTAGGGGTACCCTAGTATCCCGAACTTGTGCACGGGCAGTTGCAGCCCTCCGCAGCAAGGCTTACCGGGTGACCGCCAAGGTCCTCCGTGGTTCCTTTGGAGCCATTCAAGAACAAAGTATTCACGCCAAGGAGACAAGGCCCCGGCAAGAGGAGCTTGCCGGGAAGGCCACCCAAGGCACCTAGGAGACAAGGCCCCGTCAAGAGGAGCTTGCCGGGAAGGCCCGGTGAGCGACAAGCTTCCGGACGCGACAAGACAACAACCGCGGCAAGGCGCTTGCATGGCAGAGACCACTCTGTACCTGCACTCCAGCACATCCACTAACGTGTCGCCCTGGGACCTTTCCAGGCGCGCGTGGCAAGAGGTCGTGCGGCCAGCGGAGCGTGGTGGCAAGCGACGCTGACAAGATTGCCATCGTGGCAAGCGGTGGCGCGCCTGACGGTCCCTTTCTGCACTGTTAGGGCGACGTAGACGGGCATTTAATGCCTTTGTCCCCTGCCGTCAGGGTTAGGTATGATACACTGTACAAGTAGCTGTACCAACCACTCCTTTTCCATTTTACCCTTGTCTACGTTGCCACCGTCGGAGACCCTTTAGCATATAAAAGGAGGCCCATGCATAGCGTAGGGGGGTCGAAAGGTTGAAGCTAGAGAACACTCACGCTTTCGGTCTCGTTAGCAGCTTGTGTGTCTTGTAGCACTCATCGCTCCCGAGCAAGAACTCAATACACTCAGACATGCAGCAAGAGGAGTGTTATCTCTCGGAGAGCTCCGAAGCTGGGTAACCGCTCGTGTGCCGCCTCGATCCGCTCTTCAGGCGACCTCCGCCCCGCCCGAACCGAAAGGGCTCGGTCCGCCGATCCCATAGGTGTTCGTGGGCGGATCAGCTTCCCGACATCTTTGGCGCGCCCGGTAGGGGCGTCGAGATTGTGTGAACCTGATCCGGCGTCCACGAGATAGATCTTCATCATCTTCATCGACATGCCACGAAGAAGAATGCTTTGGCGGCAGATGTTCCGTCGCGTCGAACCCACCACCACCGGAGCAAGCGGGTGGTGGGGTAGACGCCGGCGGAAGAATGGACGTCGACGGGGGAGGCCACGGTGCTGCCAAGTCCAAGGACAAGGCTGCGCAGACCTCGGCGTCCGTACATGCACCGCGCCCGTCTCAGGAGGCGCGGAACCGACAGCGCCATGGTATTCACAACGTCGTACGCTCGTTGGACCAAGATCGAGCTGGTGGATCTCGGGTTTCTCAAGACCAGCATGCACGCCAACATGCTTTGGGCGGCGAAGCGAGCACGATCGCTCGACGGGATATCGCTCCTTCTAACATAGTTAGAAGTACGAGCATATCCGCTCCTCGCGCCGTTCGCCATCGCCACCCAAAGCACTCCAGCAGAAGCTTTGGCGAGAGCTCAATCGCTCTGGATTACCCTCAACAGCCGACAAGGTCGATGAATGGAGGGCCACCATTCGAGTCTCATTGGCTTTGCCAACGGCGACGCTCCGCGGCAGCCGAGTGCATCGCTGCTTGTGGCAGGACTGCCAAACACGAGCCGGTGGCGGCAAACCGTGGGGTGCAACCACCATGCACTCTCCGCCCGAAGGCCAAGATCGCCGACTCGCCGGATCCACCTCGACAGCGACTCCACCGCATCATCGGATCCACGAGCTCGTCGCGATCAGCGCCAAGTTCTTCACGAACGACAAGAAGAAGACGCTCGAACTCGTGATCGAAGCGCCAAAGAGAAGCGGCGCGTCAATCCGACCAGCGGCCTGGGCCCTCTGTCGACATGCATGCGCCCGAGAACCAGGCGACTTGCCGTCTGTGATAGGTTGCCCTGCGTTCACTCGTGAGCTGCGGCAAGTCCAATGGCCCAAAGAAGAAGAATTTCAAGCAGACGTGCGAGAAATACGATGGCAAGACGCATCCGTCGGAGTTCCTCGGCATCTACACCATCGCGGTGCAAGCTGCCGTGGCGAGGCGACAAGATCTGGCCAACTACTTCCGGCGGTGCTCAAGCCCAATGTCGAGATCTGGCTCATGCACTTGCCGGACAACTCCATATCCTCTTGGGCAGATCTATGCCATCGGTTTGTCGGCGCCTTTACAGCGCCACAAGCCCCATGGCCAAGAAAGCGACCTTCATCTGCTCGCCCGGAAGGAAGGAGAGCCCTGCGCAAGTACATTCAGAGATTCAGCCGCGTCTGACACAACATCCCAGATGTCCACCCTGCCATGTAATCAGCGCGTTCCATCGAGCGTGCGAAACCGCAAGATGCGGAGGAGATGGCGATGTGCAAGATCGAGACATCGATGAGCTATATGCCACAGCCGACAGGTGTGCGTCTTTGAGGAAGGGAGGAGACTCCGGAGAGAATCTCAAGTAGGAGGATCGATAGTGAGGAGACCGCCCGGCAAAGAAAAACCGATGGCGGAACAACAGGAAGAAGAAAGGCAAAGATGTGCTAGTTGTTGAGCAGTCCGGCAACGGAGGTGGCGCCAAGAAAGCCAAAGCTGGTAGCTCCGGCAAGGAGGTTGCCGCTGGCACCAACTGCCAGGCTATGGCGGTCGCCGACAAGCAGGACGGCTCCAACAAGCGATCTGCAAGATCCACCGCACCAAGCGCCATGACCTCGTGAGCTGCAAAAGGTCGAGCAGCTTGTCGAGCAGCGAAGGCTGAATCTGAACGACGCGACAAGGAGAAGGCCCAGGAAGGCGCTGGAGGAGCTAGCAAGAAACGTCCGGCCGAGGAGGGCGCGCGGCAAAGGCCAAGCGGCAAGGAGACAGACCTCCCGCTGTCGCGACAAGGATGAAAACGGCAGCGATGATGAAGACATGGATGATGACGAGACCGATGAGCGGGAGTTCGAGAAAAGCCACAGAGGTCCTGTGCGTTGTGGCGGTGCTTCTCGCATACTTCACACCGCCCGGCTCAAGCGGTGGATCACGAGAAGTCAATGCGGCAGAACCATCCGTCGAGTCACGCAAGCCTGCGAAATGGTCCGACGCCTATCATCTTTGATATTGAGGACCACCCTGATCGGCGTAAGCTGCGGTCGGGTGCTTGCCGATGTTGGTTTCACCAACTATCCGCAACCTCAAGGTCACTAAGATGCTAGTTGTGGCGGGGCGGCTTGAACCTGATCTCCTCCGCGGTGCTCCGAAACTCCAGATCCACGATGGCGAGCTCGAAGAGACCGGCACATTCCAAGGAATCAATCCGGGAAGGAGCAAGCGAAGGAAACATCACGTTGCGGTGACATTTGGCAGCGAAGTTGAACTCGGGGATCGAGAGGGTCACTTTTGACGTTCTTGACTTTCCATTGCCTTACAATGGGATACTTGGCCGTCGACACTCGCCAAATTCATGGCAGCCTCTCACTATGCATACAACATCTTGAAGATGCCAGGCCCGATAAGTGTCATCTCATCCTGGCGACAAGAAGGATGCTCTTATCTGCGCCCGACAAGATCTATCGGGAAGCAGCTGCAGCAGATTGCAAGCCACTTGCCGCTGAAGCTCCCGGGGCGAAGAAGAAGACCAAGTCCGGCAAGAGCTCTGATGCCCACTCCGGCAAGCGCACCTCTTCGGAGTGCTACGCTACCGTCGAGGACGCACCATCGAGCTCCACCGGCAAGTGTAAGAAGACGTTGGCAGCTCCACCAGAGACCAAGAAGGTGTCCGCCAAGGAGGACGGCACTGGTGGTACCTTCACCATCGGTGCCACTCTCGACCCTAAATAGGAAAGGCGCTCGTTGCTTTCCTGCGGCGAAACGTCGGCGTGTTTGCATGGCAACCGTCGACATCCCCGGTGTTCCTGTGAAAGTAATTTTGCACCATCTTGCCGTTTGTCCTCATGCGCGCGCCCGTCAAGCGTAAAGTCGAGAAGCGAGCGGTGGGCGCCAAGAATTCATCGCAGAAGAAATCAAGAAATTGGAAGCAGCAGGCCTTGTCGGAGGAGTGCTCCATCCCACGTGGTTGGCCAATCCTGTAGTTATGCATAAAGGCAAGCGGAAATGGAGGCTTTGTATCGACTTTACCGATGTCAATAAAGCTTGTCCCAAAGACCCATTTCCCTTGCCGCGCATCGACCAGATTGTTGACTCCACGGCGGATGTGATTTGCTTTCATTTCCGGATGCATACTCAGGATATCATCAGATCTTCATGGCAGAAGAGGATGAGGAGAAGACCGCATTCATCACCCCATGTGGCACATACTGTTTCGTACGGATGCCTTTCGGATTAAAGAATGCTGGTTCAACATTTGCAAGAGTAGTCCATGACGCTTTTGAGCCACAAATGCACAGAAATGTGGAAGCCTACATGGATGACATAGTGGTCAAAAGCAAGGACAAGGCGACTCTGATTCAAGATTTAGACGAAACCTTGCAAATCTGCACAAGATCAACCTCAAGCTCAACCCTAAGAAGTGTGTGTTTGGAGTCCCTTCCGGCAAGCTTCTCGGGTTCTTCGTGTCTCAGCGGGGAATTGAAGCCAATCCTGACAAGATCAAGGCCATTGAGCAGATTGAAGCACCAAAGCGCGTCAAGGATGTACGAAGACTTGCGGTTATGTAGCTGCTCTCGGCGAGGTTTATCTCTAGGTTCTGCTGAAGGCCGCCATTTTTCAAAATTTTGAAAAAGGCAGGTCCGATGAAAATGGACTCGAAGCGGAGGCTGTCTTTGCAGAGACTTGAAGAGATACATCCTCCACTCCAACACTTGTCGCACCTAAGCCACAAGAGAAGTTGCTGCTATATATAGCGGCAACCAATCAAGTGGTTAGTGTTGCGTTAGTAGCGGAGAGGGAGGTAGATGATGAGCTAGCAACCATGGCAGATGCATCCAGCAACGGGCAGGGGGCTTCACCGGCAAGCTCCGGTCCCGACAAGGATGGATCTACGCAGACGCATGAGAAGATGCAGAAAAGAATGGTGCAGCGCCCAGTTTACTTTGTCAGTTCCCTTCTGCAGGGGGCTAGGTCAAGGTACTCTGGTGTGCAGAAATTGCTTCGGCCTCCTCATGGCCTCGAGAAAGCTGCGCCGTTACTTCCGGGCACATGAGATCACAGTCGTCACTCGTTTTCCTTGAAGAGGATCTTGCAAAATCCGGAGGCAACAGGCAGGATTGTTGAGTGGGCACTTTGGAACTGTCAAGCTTTGGCCTCAAGTTTGAGAGCACTTCAACTATCCAAAGCGAGCATTGGCGGAGTTCATAGCAGAATGGACGCCAACACAAGATGAAGAAATTCAGAAGCGAGCATCCCGTCAAGGAAGCAAGCAAAGAGTGGCTGATGTACTTTGATGGTGCCTTCTCGCTGCAAAGGCGCCCGGTCTTGAAGCGTGCTACTTGTTGCACCCACCGGAGAGCACCTCAAGTACGTAGTCGGATGCACTTTCCCAAGGAGCAAGCAACAAACAATACTGCAGAGTATGAAGGTTTGCTTGCCGGTCTCAGGATCGCAGTAGACATTGGGATCAAGAAGCTCATTGTCAGGGGTGACTCACAGCTTGTCATCCGCCGAGTGAACAAGAGTTATCAGAGTCCGTTGATGGAAGCTTATGTTGATGAAGTGAGAAAGCTAGAAGAGCACTTTGACGGCCTACAAATGGAACATGTTCCAAGAGCTCGAAACGACATTGCCGATGGTTTGTCGAAGTGCGCTGCACTTAAGTTACACAATGGAACCAGGGATTTTTGTGCTCAAGCTGACTCAACCGTCTGCAACGCCATCAACTGGACAGAGCAAGAAGAGGAAGTTGATTTCTGGTGACTATTTTCCGGCAGAGCTTCCCGAAGTCGCCGTCAAGAAGGTCCTCAAGATCAACACCAAGGGTGCTGAGGAGCAGTCTGCTCCGACAAGCCCTAGGGTTTGTTCCGTTGAAGCAGACGCTCCCGACAAGTTTTGCACCGGCAAGCTTGCCGGGGAACGTCAAGCTCCGGTTGAGCCGTAGGTTCTCGCCATGGAAGCAGATGTTCCCGCAGCAGCAGATGTGCCTTTAGTCCTTGTTGTCGAGCCGCAAGCTTCAGCATGGGCACAACAGATTGTCCGTTTCCTTCAGACAGGAGAACTTCCCGAAGAGCAAGAAGAAGCGGAAAGAGTAGCCCGGCAGTCAAGTATGTACCAGTTTGTCGACAACACACTGCATGTAAGAAGACTCAACGGTGTGAAATTGAAGTGTATTCACGGGAAGACGGACAAAAGCTGTTGGCAGAGATACACGGAGGCATATGTGGTCACCACATTGGCGCAAGAGCACTTGCCGGCAAAGCGTTCCTGCAAGGTTTCTTTTGGCCGACAGCCCTCCAGGATGCAACTGCACAAGTAACCAAGTGTGAAGCGTGCCAGTTCCATTCCAAGCAGATACATCAGCCAGCTCAAGCTCTCCAGACGATCCCTTTATCACAGCCATTTTGATGCAGGGGCTCGACATCCTCGGCCCTTTTCCCCGAAGTTGTCGGGGCTTTGAGTACTTATGCGTTGCAATCGACAAGTTCACAAAGTGGCGGAAGTGGAAGCGATGAGGAAGGTGACAGCACGATCGTGATCAAGTTCTTTAGGTCAATTGTTTGCCGTTTGAATCCCTAACAGGATCATCACCGACAACGGCACACAATTCACGAGCCGCACCTTCATGCAGAACGTCCAAGATCTTGGCGCCAAGGTCTGCTTCGCTTCTGTTGCTCATCCGAGAAGTAACGGTCAAGCGGAGAGGGCGAATGCTGAAGTGCTGCGCGGGCTCAAGACCAGAACTTTTGACAGGCTGCACAAGTGCGGAAAGAACTGGATTGAGGAGCTGCCGGTGGTTCTTTGGTCGATCAGGACGACGCCAAATCGAGCCACTGGCCAGACACCTTTCGCTCTAGTCTATGGAGCAGGCAGTTCTCCCCACGGAACTTCGTATCACGGATCACCTCGAGTGCTCGCTTAGGATGAGCTTGAGCAAGAGCAGTTGCAACAAGATGACGCTGCTCCTTGAGGAGGATCGTCTTGAGGCTGCTTTGTCAGACGAGCTGCTCGATACCAGCAAGCTTTGCGTCGCTACCATAGACGCAAAGTTAATGCCAGAAGTCTCGAGGAAGGCGACCTTGTTCTTCGGCGCGTTCAGTTCGCCAAGAATTCCAACAAGTTGACCCCAAAGTGGGAAGGCCATACCGGGTGAAACGAGTCACTAGGCCTGGCGCTGTCCGCCTTGAGACCGAAGATGGCATTCCGGTGAGCAACTCCTGCAACATTGAGTATCTTCGTAAGTTTTACCCGTAGGGCGCGGTTGCCGGAACCTGTTCCGGCAACCACCTTTTGTACAAGTCTTGCCGATGTTGCATGTAATCCTTTGTACAAAGCCGGGCGCAGACCCCGTGCATAAGTAAAGCTAATGTGCTTCGCACATCTTGTCAATTTCATGCCTTCTACTTCTATTTTTGCATCGTTATCGACACTTTGTGCAGCACCTACCCCGGTAAGCAATAACGAGCCATAAGGCTCCATATCTTTATTTTCTCTTCTTTCTCTTTCTCAAAGAAAGGAAGGTTCCCTCACCCACAAGTTTGCCGGGGAAAGGAGAAGATAATGGTGTGGACCAAGCGTCGCTCAAGGAAGTCTAGCCTTACCGGAAGCAAGCAGCGAGAAAAGCTAAGTTGCTAAAGTTTGAGCAATCAGTTTTAAAAATTTTAAGTTATCTTCCTCGAACGACCGTACTTTGTATGGAAAACCTGTGCGCGGAGGAACCAACTCGTAGCTAGTTGCGCCCTTACTTTGTTTGAGTCCGCTCAACAACTTAAGTGAGCTGCGACTAGTTGCGACAAGGTTTCTTGTTGGTAGCAACACTTGACGAACTCTTGACGTCCCTTTTCGGTAGCTTCATGACCGGGTGCCTCTGTGACGACAAGTTCCCTAAAAGCGAGGGCAAAAACATACAAAGGAAGGAACCAAGTAAAGGAAATAACATAGCAATTGCTACCGAAATAGAGTTATATTACAAGATAGCTTGTCGCAGCTCTAATAGATTGTTCTCATAACATGACCAGCAGCGACAAGAAAAAAGAAAGCGGGCGGCCTAATCTACGCGATCGCCTAAACCCTCTTGATCCCGCTCACCCTGTCCCACGATGGGTGCGACAAAGGGTCTTGAGCGCCTCCACATCAGCATACGGCGGCAAGGACTTGAGGACGTTGGTGAGGTTGAGGCCTGGATTGCGGAAGGCCACCTTCATCGGCACCTTTTGAAGAGCTCCCGCGCAGATCTGGCGCGACTCCTCGGCCAGCTGCTTTGGGATTTCTTCCCGGTGTCGCTGGAGGGCCGTCACCTCACCCTTGAAAAACAAGCTGAGCTTGGCGCTAGGTCGGAGGTGCTCATCAGAGGAATATCCAAGATCCTTCATCCCCATTGCCGACTCCACCGTCGATGGCTGCAGCAACATCCACGAGACCCTCGGTCCAGTGCTCCACATTCTCCCTAAAGGTATGCTGGGCGGCGGCAGCACTCGCCAGGAGCGCCTCGTCGGCCTTGATCTTCTCCTTCAAGGCCACCTCCTGCTCCTTGGCGCCGTCCAGCGTCTGAGTCATGGTGGTCAGCTTCAACTCAAGATCTGCATTGGAGTCCTTGGCGGCGCTGAGCTCCTTGCTCCTCTCGGTGAGACGGCCCTGCAGCTCGCCAAGAGTGTAAGCGTCCTTCTCGCGCTCATGCTTGAGTGCAGCAAGCTCCTCGCCGCTCTCCTTGAGATTGGCCTCCCGCCGCATCACCTTCGTCCCCAGCTCCTTCTTGGCGGCCTCGGTAGCTGCGGCAGCATCCTTTGCTTCCTTGAGAGCCTCACCAAATGTTTGCTCGCGCGTGGGTAGATCCTCCTCATGGCTGTCAAGATTAACCTTCCTCTGCGCCAACTCGCCTTCCTGCGCAGAGATAGCTTCTCGTGACAAGCAGCTGTTGCTCCTCGGCTTCAGCCTTCTCGAGGAGGAAGGCTTTGCGCTCCTCGGCGAGTCGCTGCCGCTCCTCGCCAAGGACCGGAGAGCTTCTGGTTGAGGCCGGAGCTCCTCCATGGCGCTTCTCGATGTCTGCTCCCTCCTTCGCGACAAGCGCTTCCGGGATTCCAGCTTGGCTTGTCGGGCGCGTTAGAGCGACAACACTTCCGGCAGCTCCTCCTCCTCGGACTTCGCCGCTGCTTTGCTGTTTGGTGCGACGACCAGCGTCGATCCGGTGGAGGCGAGCAGCTCTTCATCAAAAGTTTCTCCTTGGCCGGCGCCACAGAGCTCGACGCCCATGGGAGCTTGATGAAGACGCCATCGCCGGCCTTCAAATAGGCGCCGGGCTAGGGCTCTTCGGAGCCCGGCGCTGCCGCAGCGGCGGAGGGATCGGCGGTTGGCGTAGCGCCTGGCGCTCCTGCGGCCTCAGCGCCGCCAATGCGATCGCCGGACCCCTCGCCAGCTTCTGCGGCGGCAGCTTTGGCGGCCTCTTCGCCGGCGGGCTCGTCAGCGCCAGCTTCTTCTCCGATGGCTTGTGGCGTCGTCGATATTGCTGTAGCGTCCTCCTCGCCCGTCGGCCTCGGTCTCCATTGGCTCGATGGCGGATGGATCGACGACCGGAAAATGAAGAAAAGTCAAGCAAATATTCAAAAAGAAAATCAGAAGAAGAAGAACACAAGGAAAGTTTTCAAGCAAGAGGATTACCTGTGCTAGGGTCTGCAGTCATGGTCTCCGCCACCAGGGGATCGCTGGTGCTGTCCCTTGCCGGAGAGCTGTCCCTTGCCGGAGAACTGCCCCTGTTTCCCCTGCTTATAAAGAGGGAGGGGCGGACGTTCCGTCTTTCCGAATAAAGAAACCACCCGCGATCTCACCCACGATCTCCCACACGACGCCGCATTCGACGCGTGCCGTCCGTGAAGGGCGTGGTGGGTCCGGGGTGAGTTACGGCGTAACCCAGGCCGCGCGTGCCTGTGCCCTGTTTTGGGCCTGGCCCAACAGCGCTCGGCACCGTGTGTGGCCCAGGCCCGGGGGCTCCTGTCGGTGTACTAGAGTAGGGGTACCCTAGTATCCCGAACTTGTGTTGCAGCCCTCCGCGGCAAGGCTTACTGGGTGACCGCCAAGGTCCTCCGTGGTTCCTTTGGAGCCATTCAAGAACAAAGTATTCAAGCCAAGGAGACAAGGCCCCGGCAATAGGAGCTTGCCGGGAAGGCCACCCAAGGCACCTAGGAGACAAGGCCCGGCAAGAGGAGCTTGCGGGAAGGCCCGATGAGCGACAAGCTTCCGGACGCGACAAGACAACAACCGCGGCAAAGGCGCTTGCCGCGGCAGACCTACTACGTACTGCGCTCCAAAGACATCCACTAACGTGTCGCATACAGGACCTTTCGGTAGCGCCAGCGTGGCAAGAGGTCTTGACGGAGCGGTGGCAAGCGGCACGACAAGATTGCCATCGTGGCAAGCGGTGGCGCCCTGACGGTCCCTTTCTGCCTTTAGAGGCGACGATATCACGGCATTTAATGCCTTTGTCCCCTGCCGTCGTGGTTAGGTATGATACCTTTGTACAAGTAGCTGTACCAACCACTCCTTTTCCATTTTACCCTTGTCTACGTTGCCACCTGTCGGAGACCCCTTTAGCTTATAAAAGGAGGCCCATGCGCATAGCGTAGGGGGGGGTTGAAAGGTTGAAGCAGAGAACACTCACGCTCGGTCTCGTTAGCAGCTTACGTGTCTTTGTAGCACTCAGCGCTCTGAGCAAGAACTCAATACACTCAGACATGCAGCAGTAGGAGTGTTATCTCTCCGGAGAGCTCCGAAGCTGGGTAAACTGCTCGTGTGCTTCGCCTCGATCTGCTCTGCGTGCGACCTCCGCCCCCCACCGAACCGAAAGGGCTCGGTCCGCCGGTCCCATAGGTGTTCGTGGGCAAGATCAGCCTCCCCGACACTCTGTGAAGGGCCTATCTATTTAATTTTATGTTGAGTCATCACGCTCTTATTAAAAAGCACCAGTTGGAGAGCACTGCTGTCATTTGCATTCACTACTATTAATTTATATTGGGTATGACTATGACTGGATCTCTTTTACAATGAATTACAATGTTTAGTCAGTCCTTGATCTTTAAAGGTGCTCTCCGTTTATGTTTTGCGGTCTCAGAAAGGGCTAGCGAGATACCATCTTGTTATATCATATCATGATTGTTTTGAGAAAGTGTTGTCATCCGAGATTTATTATTATTGCTCGCTAGTTGATTATGCCATTGACATTAGTAAACATGAGACCTAAGTGTTATTATGAATATCGTTAGTTCATAATCTTTGCTGAAAACTTGAACGCTGGCTTTACATATTTACAACAAGAAGAGCAAACAAAGTTTGAAAAGTTTTTCTTTATCACTTTCAGTTTATCAACTTAATTGCTTTGAGGACAAGCAAAGGTTTAAGCTTGGGGGAGTTGATACGTCTCCGTCGTATCTACTTTTCGAAACACGTTTGCCCTTGTTTTGGACTCTAACTTGCATGATTTGAATGCAACGAACCCGGACTGACGCTGTTTTCAGCAGAATTGCCATGGTGTTATTTATGTGCAAAAAGAGGGGCACGCTTTTGCACCCCTTTACCTGTGCACGGGCAGTCAGAGCCGCGCCCACGGCCACACCAATCAGAACGAGGGAGGTGAGACAAGGTAAGATCGAAGCCCAAGACAATCAAAGCAATGCCAAGGCCAAGACCATAAAGAGCAGAGGGACGAATAAGGTTCCACCGGCAAGACCCTTGCCGGGCGGCCTCAGCGGCCCTGGCAAGACCCTTGCCGGGACAGCTCGCCCCGCACCAACAGAGCAAGCCACCCTTGAGCCCACGGCCCCCAGCGCCATCATCAGCGTGGGGCCAGGCGCTTGGAGAGGCACTTCTGTGGTGGCATGCAGATCTTTGTGAAGACATATTGAAGATCAGATGAGGGTTAGAAGGCGACGATTCTCGGCAAGATCCTTGCCGAGGAAGGCCACCAGACCCCTGGCAAGATCCTTGCTAGGGACGACAGCGGCGATTGATGTTGCTATGACTTTGCTATGCTTAATGCTTGTCACTAGGGCCCAAGTGCCATGATTTCAGATAAGAACCTATTATGTTTTCATGAATATATGTGAGTTCTTGATCCTATCTTGCAAGTATATAGTCACCTATTATGTGTTATGATCCGACAACCCCGAAGTGACAATAATCGGGATACTTCTTGGTGATGACCATAGTTTGAGGAGTTCATGTATTCACTATGTGCTAATGCTTTGTTCCGGTTCTCTATTAAAAGGAGGCCTTAATATACCTTAGTTTCCATTAGGACCCCGCTGCCACGGGAGGGTAGGACAAAAGATGTCATGCAAGTTCTTTTCCTTGAGCATGTATGACTATATTCGGAACACATGCCTACATTACATTGATGAATTGGAGCTAGTTCTGTGTCACCCTATGTTATGACTGTTACATGATGAACCGCATCCGGCATAATTATCCATCACCGATCCAATGCCTACGAGCTTTCCATCTACTGGTTTACGCTTATTTACTTTCCCGTTGCTACTGTTACAATCACTACAAAATACCAAAAATATTACTTTTGCTTCCGTTACTTTTGTTACCGTTACCACCACTATCATACTACTTTGCTACTAAATACCTTGTTGCGGATATTAAGTTATCCAGGTGTGGCTGAATTGACAACTCAGTTGCTAATACCTGAGAATATTCTTTGGCTCCCCTTGTGTCGAATCAATAAATTTGGGTTGAATACTTTATCCTCGAAAGCTGTTGCGATCCCCTACACTTGTGGGTTATCAGGGGCCGTGGGCTCAACGGTGGCTTGCTCTGTTGGTGCGGGGCGAGCTGTCCCGGCAAGGGCCTTGCCGGGGCCGCTGAGGCCGCCCGGCAAGGGTCTTGCCGGGGGAACCTGCTTCGTCCCTCTGCTCTTTGTGGTCTTGGCCTTGGCGTTGCTTTGATTGTCTTGGGCTTCGATCTTACCTTGGCTCACCTCCCTCGTTCTGCTTGGTGTGGCCGTGGGCGCGGCTCTGACTGCCCGTGCACAGGTAAAGGGGTACAAAAGCGTGCCCCTCTTTTTGTACACCGACAGGAGCCCCCGGGCCTGGGCCACACATAAGCGCGGCACGTTGTTGGGTCCGGCCCAAAATGGTGCGCGGGCAGGCGGGGCGGCTTTTACCGTGGCAAGACTTTTCGTGCGCTCCGCTTCCCATGACCCGCGCGCGTGGTGCGGCGTGGAGGGGTGTGCGTGACGTGGGCGGCATGCGTGGGGCGGTTTCCACACGCATGTGTCACATCGCAGTAAATGGACAGCGCGCCCCGCGGCTTCCACGTAAAAAGGGATAGCCGCGGGCGCACTGTTCCTTTTACCCTCCGCGCAACCCCAATCTCAGAGACCGCCTGCTTCCCTCTTCTTCTCCAAGCTTCGTCCCCGCTTGCAGCCATTGTGCCTCCGCCGCCCTCCGTCCTTCCCTCCTCCCCAAGCCGTCATGGCGCCAAAATCCACCAAGGGCAAGGGAGTGGCTAAGGATGCCGGAGCCGCTGGAAAGTGCGCTGGCGGTGCAGCGGACGTAGTCTGCCTTCTTCCCCTCAACGGTCGACGTGTTCGAGCTTCGGGACTCCTTCAGGCCCTTATGGGGAGTGAAGACGGGCGGCCAGGGGGGGGGGGAGAATTCGGGGCATCCGGCCACGCATGTCATCCCCGCCAACTGCGCCGAGGCTGCCCCAAATCGGAGTAACAACTAAGAGATGGTGATATCTTCCATGCTACACACATTATAGGCGGTTCCCAAACAGAATGGTAAAGTTTATACTCCCCCTCCACCAACAAGCATCAATCCATGGCTTGCTCGAAACAACGAGTGCCTCCAACAATCAACAGGTCCCAGGGGGAGTTTTGTTTGCAATTATTTTGATTTATTTTGGATAAAGCATGGGACCGGGCATCCCGGTGACCAGCCATTTTCTCGTGAGTGAGGAGCGGAGTCCACTCCTCTTGAGAATAACCCGCCTAACATGAAAGATAGGGGCAGCCCTAGTTGATACATCAGCTATTCGAGCATACAAAACAGAATGTTTATTTGAAGGTTTAGAGTTTGGCACATACAAATTTACTTGGAACGGCGGGTAGATACCATATATAGGAAGGTATGGTGGACTCATATGGAATAACTTTGGGGTTTAAAGGATTGGATGCACAAGCAATATTCCCTCTTAGTACAAGTGAAGGCTAGCAAAAGACTGGGAGGCGACCAACTAGGGAGCGACAACAGTCATGAACATGCACTAAAATTAATAAACATTGGATGCAAGCATGAGTAGGATATAATCCACAATGAACATAAATATCATGAAGGCTATGTTGATTTGTTTCAACTACATGTGTGAACATGTGCCAAGTCAAGTCACTTAAATCATTCAAAGGAGGATACCACCCCATCATACCACATCACAACCATTTTAATAGCATGTTGGCACGCAAGGTATACCATTATAACTCAGAGCTAATTAAGCATGGCACAAGCAACTATGATCTCTAATTGTCATTGCAAAAATGTTTATCCATAATAAGCTGAATTAGGAACGATGAACTCATCATATTTACAAAAACAAGAGAGGTCGAGTTCATACCAGCTTTTCCCATCTCAGTCAGTCCATCATATATCATCATATTTGCCTTTCACTTGCACGACCGAACGAAGTGAACAATAATAAGAGTGCACGTGCATTGGACTAAGCTGGAATCTGCGAGCATTCAATAAGCAGGAGAAAACAAGGCAATATGGGCTCTAAGTTAAATAAACAATCATGCATATGAGAGCCACTAAACATTTTCAATATGGTCTTCTCGACCCCCAAAGGAAAGAAAAGAGAATAAAACTATTTACACGGGAAAGTTGCCAACATGTAAGAAGAACAGGAAATCTTTTTGGGTTTTCTTTTTATTTATTACTACTACAGCAGGAAAAGTAAACTAACTAGAAGTTACTACTAATTAATTTTTTGTTGTTTTCTTAAAGTTTAGCAAATAAACAAGAAGAAAGCAGGAAAAAGAAAATAAACTAGCATGGATATTACAGTGAAAGAGTATGAGCACCGACACCTAGCAATGAGTGTGTGTGAACATAAATGTAATGTCGGTGAGAAATACGTACTCCCCCAAGCTTAGGCTTTTGGCCTAAGTTGGTCTATTGCCAGGGATAGCCTGGCGGATACCCGTAGGTGTAGCTGGGGTCGTACTGCGATGAAGAGGACTCTGACTGCCACTGGCTGGCGGCCACCTCCGGATCCCAAGAATAAACAGACTGGCGTGGAGGTTCGTATTGTGGTTCCGGCTCCGGGGCTGGTGCAGGATTCCGATAGGCTTGAACGGCCACCCACAGAACGATATAAAGACCTTCAGACAAGTTAAACAAAGAAGGAGCAGGCAAAGTAATAATCTCAGGGTGATGTTTATCAAAGTACAATTTATATTTAAGCTCCCCTTCCTTGCCCTTAACAATAAAGTCATGTGCTAGCATACTCTTATAATCTAAATAAGCACTAGGCAACAATTTTTCTTCTTTCTCAGAAAGCCTAATGGGTATGTTAAAATGTGCAGCTAGGCGTGAAGCATAAATACCTCCAAAAATGGGGCCTTTAGTACGGTTCAAACTTAACCGTTTAGCAACAATTCCACCCATACTAACAGAGTTATTGAGGTATAAACCATGGAACAAAATGATAATATCAGGAACACTAAGGTTTCCACATTTTCCACGACCAATCAAGCAACGAGTAGCAAATAAGGCAAAGTAGCGTAAAACAGGAAAATGTATGCTAGTGATTCTTGCATCAGAAACCTTCCTGGTTTCTCCCACAGTGATAGTATTAATAAATGCTTCCACTTCATTACAGTGTGGTTCATCTAAGGTACCCTCAAAGGGTACTTTGCAAACCTCGCAAAATTCAGCTAATGTCATCTCCTTAACAACATCATATAAATGAAACTCTACTGTAGGAGGTGTTTTCTTAGGAAAATAGTAGAAGTTTTGCACGAAAGTATTAGTGAGTAAGAGATACTGATGACGTTTGTCGCGGAGGAAGTCGGTGAGGCCGGCGTTCCCAATTAATGAATAGAAATCCTCATAAATCCCGGCTCTCCTCAAGAAGTCATCAGAAGCCCATTCACACGGCCGGACCTCCACGGTACGAGGCAGATTATATTTGGGCTTCTGTGCTTCTTCATTTTGTATTTCCTTCGAGCTTCGGCTCGACGAGCCCCTCAAAAGTCTCTTCATTATTTTCTGAAATAATCTGAAATTTTTAGTAACTTCAAACAAAGTGAACCAACTTCAATAAAATTGATATCAACTACTCCTACAAGTGCCTACTTGGAGCCATATAAAATTGACATGCAAGCTCAAGAACATGGTCACCTATGCAGCACAAATTTGCAATAAATAAAGCACTAGAACAAAACTAATTGGACCAATGGAGGAGTCACATACCTAGGAACAATCTCCCCAAGCAGTTTTGTGAGAGTTGCTTTGAGCAAGGAGATCAAAAATCACAGCAACGGGGGCTGGAACTCGTGTTTGAGCCAGATATTCGTGTTTGTGGGAGGAAGAAGAAGAGGATGGGTGCAGGAATAAGTGGAGGAGGGCCACCATGGGCCCATGAGGCAGGCGCGCCTGGGGTAGGGCGTCCCTCCACCCTCGTGGCCAGGTGGCAGCTCCCCCCGTGGTAATATTTGCACCATAAATCCTCAAATATTCCTGAAAAAATCTTATCAAATTGGCATGGCATTCTGAGGACTTTTATTTTCGGGATATTTTTATATTGGACGGATAAATCAGGAAACAGACAGAAAAATACTATTTTTACTTTATTTCAACTAAATAACAGAAAGTATAAAGAGGGTACAGAAGGTTGTGCCTTCTAGTTTCATCTATCTCATGCTCATCAAAAGGAATCCACTAACAAGGTTGATCAGGTCTTGTTAACAAACTCATTCCGACTAACATGGAACCGGAGAAATTTCAAATAACACTATGTTATCTCAACGGGGATATGCACATCCCCTATAATAAGAATATCATATTTCTTCTTGACAAGAGGAAGAGGAAATTCAAAACCTCCAAATATAATCGATGGAATTTTTCCAATAGAGTTGATGCTATAAACTTGAGGTTGTTTCCTCGGAAAGTGTACCGTATGCTCATTACCATTAACATGAAAAGTGACATTGCCTTTGTTGCAATCAATAACAGCCCCTACAGTATTCAGAAAAGGTCTTCCAAGAATAACAGACATGCTATCGTCCTCGGGAATATCAAGAATAACAAAGTCCATTAAATAGTAACGTTCGCAACCACAACAGGCACATCGTCACAAATACCGACAGGTATAGCAGTTGATTTATCAGCCATTTGCAAAGATATTTCAGTAGGTGTCAAATTATTCAAATCAAGTCTACGGTATAAAGAGAGGCATAACACTAACACCGGCTCCAAGATCACATAAAGCAGTTTTAACATAATTTCTTTTCATGGAGCATAGTATAGTGGGTACTCCTGGATATCCAAGTTTCTTTGGTATTCCACCTTTAAAAGTATAATTAGCAAGCATGGTGGAAATTTCAGCTTCCGGTATCTTTCTTTTATTAGTAATGATATCCTTCTTATACTTAGCATAAGACTTAGTTTTGAGCACATCAGTCAATCGCATACGCAAAAAGATAGGTCTAATCATTTCAGCAAAGCGCTCAAAATCCTCATCATCCTTTTTCTTGGACTGTTTGGGAGGAAAAGGCATGGGTGTCTGAACCCATGGTTCTCTTTCTTTACCATGTTTCCTAGCAACAAAGTCTCTCTTATCATAATGTTGATTCTTTGATTGTGGGTTATCAAGATCAATAGCAGGTTCAACTTCTACATCATTATCATTACTAGGTTGAGCATAATCATGAACAACATCATTAACATTTTCACTGGGTTCATGTTCATTGCCCGATTGTGTTTCAGCATCAGAAATAGATATATCATTTGGATTCTCAGATGGTTCAACAATAGGTTCACTAGAAGTTTGCAATGTCCTATCATTTTTATTTTTCTTCCTTTTAGAAGAACTAGGCACATGAGTATTATTTCTCTGAGAATCTTGCTCAATTCTCTTAGGGTGGCCTTCAGGATACAAAGGTTCCCGAGTCATTCTACCAGTTCTAGTAGCCACTCTAACAGCATAATCATTTTTCTTACTATTCAGTTCATTGAGCAAATCATTTTGAGCCTTAAGTACTTGTTCTACTTGAGTGGTAACCATAGAAGCATGTTTGCTAATGAGTTTAAGTTCACCTCTAACATTAGCCATATAATCACGCAAGTGTTTAATCATATAGGTATTTTGTTTTAATTGTCTACCAAAATAAGCATTGAAATTTTCTTGTTTGACAATAAAATTACCAACCTCATCCAAGCATTGTCTAGCGGACTTATAGTGAGGAATATCACCTTCATCAAATCTATAGACGGAATTTACCTTTACTACCTATGTCGGGTTATCGAGATCAGGAGGTTGTTCAATAGGTAATGGATCAAGATCATATGTTTCTCCAACAGGCGGTAAATTAAGACCATGTATTTCTTCAATAGGAGGTAAATTCTTAACATCTTTAGCTTTAATACCGTTTTCTTTCATAGATTTCTTTGCCTCTTGCATATCTTCAGGACTGAGAAATAGAACACCTCTTTTCTTCGGAGTTGGTTTAGGAATAGGGTCATTAATTGGAGCAGGAACTGGCTCAGGAGGTGCCCAATTATTTTCATTTGTCAACATATTATTCAATAGAATTTCAGATTCATCCGGTGTTCTTTCCCTGAAAAGAGAACCAGCACAACCATCCAGGTAATCTCTAGAAGCATCGGTTAGTACATTATAAAAGATATCAAGTATTTCATTTTTCTTAAGAGGATGGTCAGGCAAAGCATTAAGTAACTTGAGAAGCCTCCCCCAAGCTTGTGGGAGACTCTCTTCTTTAATTTGCACAAAGTTGTATATTTCCTTTAAAGCCGCTTGTTTCTTATGAGCAGGGAAATATTTAGCAGAGAAGTAATAAATCATATCCTGGGGACTACGCACACAACCAGGATCTAGAGAATTAAACCATATCTTAGCATCACCCTTAATTGAGAACAGAAATATTTTAAGGATATAAAAGTAGCGAGATCTCTCATCATTAGTGAACAGGGTGGCTATATCATTCAATTTAGTAAGATGTGCCACAACAGTTTCAGATTCATAACCATAAAAAGGATCAGATTCAACCAAAGTAATTATATCAGGATCAACAGAGAATTCATAATCCTTATAGGGAACACAAATAGGTGAAGTAGCAAAAGCAGGGTCAGGTTTCATTCTATCTCTTAGAGATTCTTTACTCCATTTAACTAATAGCCTCTTAAGTTCGTTTTTATCTTTACAGGAAAAAATAGCTGCATAAGATTCCACATCAAAAACATAACCCTCAGGAATAACAGGCATATCTTCATCATCAATTTCATCAACATGATCAGTTTCAATAGTTTCTTTCTCTCTAGCCCTAGAAATTTGTTCATCAAGAAATTCACCAAGGGCACAGTAGTATCAAGCATAGAAGTAGTTTCATCATAAGTATCATGCATAGCAGAAGTGGCATCATCAATAACATGCGACATATCAGAACGAATAGCAGAAGCAGGTTTAGGTGTCGCAAGCTTACTCATAACAGAAGGTGAATCAAATGCAGAGCTAGATGGCAGTTCCTTACCTGCCCTCGTAGTTGAGGGATAAATTTTTGTCTTGGCGTCTTTCAAGTATTTCATAGTGTCCAATAGATACAAATCCCAAGTGACTCAAAGAATAGAGCTATGCTCCCCGGCAATGGGGCCAGAAATTAGTCTTGATAACCCACAAGTGTAGGGGATCGCAACAGCTTTCGAGGGTAAAGTATTCAACCCAAATTTATTGATTCGACACAAGGGGAGCCAAAGAATATTCTCAAGTATTAGCAACTGAGTTGTCAATTCAGCCACACCTGGATAACTTAATATCTGCAGCAAGGTATTTAGTAGCAAAGTAGTATGATAGTGGTGGGAACGGTAACAAAAGTAACGGAAGCAAAAGTAATATTTTTGGTATTTTGTAGTGATTGTAACAGTAGCAACGGGAAAGTAAATAAGCGTAAACTAGTAGATGGAAATGCTCGGTGATGGTTAATTATGCCAGATGTGGTTCATCATGTAACAGTCATAACATAGGGTGACACAGAACTAGCTCCAATTCATCAATGTAATGTAGGCATGTATTACGAATATAGTCATACATGCTTATGGAAAAGAACTTGCATGACATCTTTTGTCCTACCCTCCCGTGGCAGCGGGGTCCTAATGGAAACTAAGGGATATTAAGGCCTCCTTTTAATAGAGAACCGGAACAAAGCATTAGCACATAGTGAATACATGAACTCCTCAAACTATAGTCATCACTGAGAAGTATCCCGATTATTGTCACTTCGGGGTTGTCGGATCATAACACATAATAGGTGACTATAGACTTGCAAGATAGGATCATGAACTCACATATATTCATGAAAACATAATAGGTTCATATCTGAAATCATGGCACTTTCGGGCCCTAGTGACAAGCATTAAGCATAGCAAAGTCATAGCAACATCAATCTCGAACATAGTGGATACTAGGGACCAAACCCTAACAAAACTAACTCGATTACATGATAGATCTCATCCAACCCATCACCGTCCAGCAAGCCTACGATGGAATTACTCACGCATGGCGGTGAGCGTCATGAAATTGGTGATGGAGGATGGTTGATGATGACGACGGCAACGGATCCCCCTCTCCGGAGCCCCGAACGGACTCCAGATCAGCCCTCCCGAGAGGTTTTAGGGCTTGGCGGTGGCTCCGTATCGTAAAACGCGATGATTTCTTCTCTCGGATTTTTCTCTCCGAAAGCCAATATATAGGGTTGGAGTTGGCGTCGGAAGGTCTCCAAGGGGCCCACGAGGTAGGGGGGTGCGCCCTAGAGGGGGGGGGCGCCCCCCACCCTTGTGGACAGGGTGTGGGCCCCCTGGTCTTCATCTTTGGCGAGGATTTTTATTATTTTTTCTAAGATGTTCCGTGGAGTTTCAGGTCATTCCGAGAACTTTTGTTTTCTGCACATAAAACAACATCATTGCAATTCTGCTGAAAACAACGTTAGTCCGGGTTAGTTCCATTCAAATCATACAAGTTAGAGTCCAAAACAAGGGCAAAAGTGTTTGAAAAAGTAGATACGGCGGAGACGTATCAGCCCCCAGCGCCATCATCAGCGTGGGGCCAGGGCTCGGAAAGTCACCTATGTGGTGGCATGCACATCTTTGTGAAGACATATTCAAGATTAGATGAGGGTTAGAAGACAACGATTCTTGGCAAGATCCTTGCCGAGGAAGGCCACCAGACCCCCGGCAAGATCCTTGCCGGGGACGACAGCACGCCACAGCAAGATCCTTGCCGGGACACCCGGCAAGGCCCTCGCCTAAGACGCCGGCGAGGCCACCGCCAAACCCGCGCCAACCGAGCTTCCACTGTCGTTCCCATGCAGCTGCCAGCCCAACCAACTGGGCGGGCACCTGCGTGGCAACATGCAGCTCCCAGGCCAACTCATCAAGCGCCTGCGTGGCGGCATGCAGATCTTCGTGAAGGCTCCACCACCATGCCACCCAGCTGCCTGCCTGCCTACATGGCACCGCACGCATCACTGGCCGGGGCGCGTGTCGAAGCAAGGGGGAGCGGCAATGGACGGGACGGGCCTCGCCCCGTCCCCGATAAAGCAAGGGGACACCTAAGCCACGCATTAAATGCGTCTTGTCCTGTTATACGATCGATAAGCTCAGGGCGCTGTACGCCTTTCCACCTCCTGTGTGTCACTGTGGCAGCCCCTTTCAACTATAAAAGGAGGCCCATGGCATACTGAAGGAGGATTCGGCTCTTTCGAACCACGCGCTGACCACAGCTAGTTTGAGAGCTCAAGAACTCTCAGAAATACACCCACCAAAGCAGGACTAGGGTTTTACGCATCCTCGCGGCCCGAACCTGGGTAAACGATCCTTGTGATGTCTACTAGCCTTGCTCTCCTCGCAACCCTGCGCCCCGGCAACCATAGTAGGGATTCTTGTGATCCCATAGGTGTCGTTCTACACCGACAACTGGGATGCCCAGTCCCATGCTTTAAGTAAATCAAATGGAAATAATTGCAAACAAAACTCCCCCAGGATTGTTGTTAGTTGGAGGCACCCGTTGTTTCAGACAAGCTATGGACTAATGTTTGTTGGTGGAGGGGAGTATAAACTTTACCATTCTGTTTTAGAACCTCCTATAATGTGTGTAGCATGGAAGATATCGAGATCTCTCGGTTGTTATGTTGACAATGAAAGTATACCACTCAAAATATTATTCATCTCTATTTCAAAAACCGAGCTCTGGCACCTCTACAAATCCCTGCTTCCCTCTATGAAGGGCCTATCTATTTACTTTTATGTTGAGTCATCGCCCTCTTATTAAAAAGCACCAGTTGGAGAGCACCGCTGTCATTTACATCCATTACTATTAATCTATATTGGGTATGACTATGACTGGATCTCTTTTACCATGAATTACAATGTTTAGTCAGTCCTTGATCATCAAAGGTGCTCTGCATTTATGTTTTGCGGTCTCAGAAATGGCTAGCGAGATACCATCTTGTTATGTCACATTATGATTGTTTTGAGAAAGTGTTGTCATCCGAGATTTATTATTATTGCTTGCTAGTTGATTATGCCATTGATACGAGTAAACATGAGACCTAAATGTTATTGTGAATATGGTTAGTTCATAATCTTTTCTGAAAACTTGTATGCTCGCTTTACATATTTACAACAACAAGAGCAAACAGAGTTTGTAAAAGTTTTTCTTTACCACTTTCAGTTTATCAACTGAATTGCTTGAGGACAAGCAAAGGTTTAAGCTTGGGGGAGTTGATAGGTCTCCGTCGTATCTACTTTTCCAAACACTTTTGCCCTTGTTTTGGACTCTAACTTGCATGATTTGAATGGAACTAACCCGGACTGACGCTGTTTTCAGCAGAATTGCCATGGTGTTATTTTCGTGCAGAAATAAAAGTTCTCAGAATGACCTGAAACTTCACGGAGATTATTTTTGGAAATAATAAAAAATACTGGCGAAAGAATCACAGGGGCCCACACCCTGTCCACGAGGGTGGGGGCGCACCTACTCCCATGGGCACGCCCCCTACCTCATGGCCCCCTTGGTGCTCCACCGATCTCAACTCCAACTCTATATATTCACGTTCGGGGAGAAAAAAATCAGAGAGAAGGATTCATCGCGTTTTACGATATGGAGCCGCCGCCAAGCCCTAATCTCTCTCGAGAGGGCTGATCTGGAGTCCATTCGGGGCTCCAGAGAGGGGAATCCGTCGCCGTCGTCATCATCAACCATCCTCCATCACCAATTTCATGATGCTCACCGCCGTGCGTGAGTAATTCCATCGTAGGCTTGCTGGACGGTGATGGTTGGATGAGATTTATCATGTAATCAAATTAGTTTTGTTAGGGTTTGATCCCTAGTATCCACTATGTTCTGAGATTGATGTTGCTATTACTTTGCTATGCTTAATGCTTGTCACTAGGGCCCGAGTGCCATGATTTCATATCTAAACCTATTATGTTTTCATGAATATATGTGAGTTCTTGATCCTATCTTGCGAGTCTATAGTCACCTACTACGTATTACGATCCAAATGACCTCAAGTGACAATAATCGGGACCACTCCCGGTGATGACCGTAGTTTTAGGAGTTCATGTATTCACTATGTGTTAATGCTTTGGTCCGGTACTCTATTAAAAGGAGGCCTTAATATCCCTTAGTTTCCAATAGGACCCCGCTGCCACAGGAGGGCAGGACAAACGATGCCATGCGAGTTCTTTTTGAAAGTGCTAGTTATCGACTAGAGGGGGGGTGAATAGGCAATTTTTTTGAAAGTCTTCAAAACACGGATGCTTCGAAGACAAACAACAGAAATGACCTAGTTGATATGCAGCGGAAGATAACTACAACAAGCAAGCCATAGTCAAGTATGCAATAATGTGAACGGACAAGACTAACAGCAGCTATGTAGTAAGGATTAGGATGGAAGATAGTATGAAGCCAAACAACAATAGAAGTCAAGCAGTGAATTCAAACAGATAAGACGTATAAGCAATGACTTCACGAAGACAAACTTAGGGTAAAGGAGGGAAGGGATAGAACCAGTCACTAGTTGAAGACACAGGATTTGTTGGACCAGTTCGATTCTTTGTGACAAGCTGTACATCTGGTTAGGGAGGCTGAGATTCAACTCGAAGACCGCGTCTTCACCTTATTCCCTTGATCTAAGGACACAGTCCTCGCCCAATCACTCTGATAAGTCTTCAAGGTAGACTTCCGAACCTTCACAGACTGCGTTCACCGGCAATCCACAATGACTCTTGGATGCTCAGAACGCGACGCCTAACCGGCTGGAGGATTCACAGTCCTCAAGTGTAATAAGTCTTCAGGTCACACAGACAGGAAAACTTTAGTGATGCCTAACACTCTTTGGCTCTGGGTGTTTTGGGCTTTGTCCTCGCAAGGATTTCTCTCTCTCAATGGCTTCGAGGTGGGTTGCTCTCAAACGACAAAAGCCGTGCACTAACTCTGAGCAGCCACCAATTTATGGTGTAGGGGGTGGGCTATTTATAGCCACTAGGCAACCCGACCTGTTATGTCCGAAATGACCACAGGTCACTAAGGAACTGACACGTGTTCCAACGGTCAGATTTCAAACACTCATGGCAGCTTTACTTGGGCTACAAGCAAAGCTGACTCATCCAGCTCTGTATAAGTTTTGCTCTCATTGTCTTCGCTCGAAGACATAGGATTTGGGTTGAGCATCACTTGACCATTACGACTATGATCACTTGGACCCCACTTAACAGTATGGTGGTTCCTACGACTCGACAAAGAAGAAAAGGAAACAACGAAACAACACAGTCTTCGCGCTCCATAGTCTTCACTCAATGTCTTCTCATGTCATAGTCTTCAATGTGAATATCTTCACATACCACCATTGTCTTCAATGTCTTCATAAATTTTTAGGGGTCGTCTCCGGTAGGTAAACCGAATCAATGAGGGACACTACCTGCGTTATCCTGCAATTCTCACAAACGCATTAGTCCCTCAACCACATTTGTCGTCAATACTCCAAAACCAACTAGGGGTGGCACTAGATGCACTTACAGTCTCCCCCTTTTTAGTGATTGATGACAAACTGGTTGAAGTTTTCAACGGGATAAAATATGTGAAATTGTAAAGGATAGAATTGTCTTCATAAGTGGCAAAGGCTCCCTGAAGATGTGCATATAAGTGGTTTGCTTTTGGAATGCAAATGCACATGGCAGGTTGTACTTGTGGAGATCCTCTTCAACTTATGAAGATAATTCATCATGCATGAAATGATATAGCTAAGAGAATGACATGCATAATGAAAATGGACGTCTGCAGAATGATCTAAGTGCGGAAGTTATCGCCGCACATGCAGAATTTATCATCGCACTGTGGTAAAGCAAATAAGTAGCAGACGACCATCGAGTTTAAGTGTTACAACTCATAAGAACCAAATGTTTCAAAAGCGAGAGTTGTAAACACTAGGCAAAATATAGTGCAACCGCCTTATGAACCCGCTTGAAGACTATCAAACTCATATGCTTCTCCCCCTTTTGTCAGTAAGGACCAAAAAGGTTTGAAGACATAGAGCATCTACTCGTCCTCTTCTGAAGAACATGATGCAGCAGGATTGTCGTTGTTGGTTGGCGGTGCAGATGAGCTGGGCGCAGTGTCGATTCGTGCAGAAGTAGGGGGCGGTGAAGTAGCATCGGCTTCATCATCGATCACTCGGCATTATTTGTTGCCGCGGAGGAAGAATAGTCAGAGTCTTCAAGAGATGGAGTTTGCCGTATGACTGCATTCCGTGGAGGAGTGGAGTCAAACTTGAAACGTTCAGTGAAGCCATCGTCTTGAAGATCAGCTTCAAAGATCGAAAGGTGGGTCAAACTCTTCCACGATCGCCGACAAGTCTCGTGAGTGACAAAAGCATTCTTGGTGGCAAGGTTACGAATGCGATTGACGTCCACCAAGAGGCTTTGCATTTGACGTTTTAGCCAGGAGTGATGCTTATCTTGCTTTTGATGCAACGCCACAAGAAGTTCTCGATCGTTGAGGACTCGAGAGCGCTTCCGAGGCCTTTGGCCAATTGTGCTCTCGGTGGCTTCAAATCCGCACGATGAGGCATGACGTGTGTTCCCAGCCGAGGATAGACACGAGATATGGCTTGGACGCCTTCCATAGGTTGAGAGAAGCTGTGGTGATCGCATTACGAAGACTTAGTGGCGTTTGGCAAGCTCGGGGTATATGGCTTCAACAGACATATCAACCTCTCGTAGAAAGATCGATGATTGCGGCGGAGGGTTGATAGTTGATAGCAGAGTGCATCTTGATGAGGCGCATGACCCATGGAGCATAGAACTTCAGACCAAACAGATCAGATCCCGAGGCAGCCAATTGTCGGATGAAGAAATATTTCGTGTTGAAGCTGATGCCATTGAGGATGTAGAAGACCAATGTCTTCATTGCTCCTTCAAGCTTTGCAGACGATGAATGCCCTTTTATTGGCCATAGAGTTCACCGTATGATGTGATATATGGTACGAGGCAGATACTCAAGGTCATCAACAAAGAAGTGTTGAGGGTATTCAGCGTCATGTGGTAGTGGCTTCATCATGCTCAGCATCTGACTCATGTCGGGTTCTGGCTTATGAAATATGCTTTCCCAGGCATCGTGGTGGAGTTGACATCCAGGTTCAAACAGCTCTCCGGGAGTGGGTAGGCCTGTGAGCTCAATGATGTCAAGAGCTTTGGCTTCATGATGGACATTTCCAGTCATCCACTCGAGAACCCATGTCTTCGTATCTCTGTTGTAGCCGCGGATGTGGAGTGTGGCATAGAATTGAAGCACTAATTCTTCATTCCAGTGCTCTTTGTCTGTTACGAAGCCAAGCAGACCTGCATCATGAAAGCAATCAAGTGCTTCTTCTAAGCACGGCAGTCCGGCAATGGCTTCAGTGTCGAGGCGCATATGAGGGAAAATGCGGCCTTGGTCATACAGAACACAGGAGTAATAGCTTCTTTCTTTGATAGCTCCGTAACCGGTCGATGAGGTCCTTGGCCTTTGTAGGGTTCTTTGCACCGTTAAAGAAAGTATTGTGGGCTTTGAAGCCATTTGCATTGAAAGAACCAGTTGAGGTGGCAGTGCCTGGAAACCTTGGCAGTCTTGGCTTCGGCTTCTGGACCGGAGGCCTATGCTCAATATGATAGTCGGATTGTGGACCAGAGGCATGAGGCGGAGGGACCAGAACGGGCCATCTTACTGTGACTAGCTCGCCATAGTTGTATGCTTGCTCGACTGTGTAGGGCCTTGGTGGCGGAACTGGAGCAGTGGCAGCAACTGAGGCTTCAGGCTGCTCAGCAGATGCTTCGGGAGCAGTTGCCACATTGGCTTCAGGCACAGTTCCTTCATTGGCGTCAGGAGCAGTTGGGATAGGCTCCACATTGGCTTCAGCCATGACCACGTCATTGGCTTCATTGGTGTTGGAGGTGGCAGCCTCATTGTTTTCAACCTACACTTGAGGAGCTGGAGGGTCGGGCACTGGCACGTTGATATCGGGGATCACTTCTTAAATTACTAGGGGTGTAGGAACACGTTCTTCTGCTTCTTCTTGGGTGTCAGCGGCTGATGCAGCCGGATTGTCTTCAGCAGCTTTGGCTTCAGACTCAGAGACATTCACAGTTGGAGTGGCTTCTGAAAACACTTGACGTGCAACAGGTTGGTGGTGCACTTCTCCTTCTGGAACGCTCGGAAGAGGCACTTGAGGCCTTTAACCTTTGCGAAGCCTGCGAAATGTTGGCGACGCCTTTGGAGATGGGGTTGCCTGGGCCTCAAAGTCTTCCTCTTCTTCTTGGTGTTGCTGTTGGGGAGTGACTTGTTGTTGGGGAGTACTGGGGGAGTCTTGTTGTTGCGGGCGATCAGCCCATGAAGCATCCTGTGCAATTGGCGTCGAGGACAACCAATGCTGATGAGTTCGCTGTTGCTGCATTTAACAGCGATGATACCACATTGTACTCGATTTGAGGAAGAACTTTATCATCTTCAACATTGTCATGGTGACCAATGTCTTCAAAGATGGGGGATCAGCCATCGGAATCTCTTGACTTCAGGAGCCTCTGTGGAAGCAGGCTCATGAACAGTCATTCGAAGTTCTTGGGTTGCAGACGCAGGAAGAACCATAGAAATGGGTTCAACAATCAAGGGCTCTGTAGGAGCAGCCCGATTCTTCTTGGTCTTTAGCTTCTTCTTGGAGGGAGCAGCATCAGAGGCGTCAGGATTTTTCCTTTTTCTCGCTTCAGCCTCAAAGAGCCCTCGTCTTTTTCTCGCTGAAGCTTGACCGTACCTTTGGCTTCGAGCTACCATGCTGCTTGGGAAGACTATGCGGGCTCTTCCTGCCTTGAAGGTGCAGCTTGGTCATTTGAAGACTTCTTTTTCTTTGCACCCATCCTGGGTCGATGCCGGGACGGCCAAGTGCCTTGCGCTTCTCAGTCTCATTGTAGGCAAGCACACACTTGTCAGCCAGAGCCTTCATGCGCTCACGAGAGCCTCTGGCTTCTTCACGCTTCTTGACAAAGTTTTCTTTGAGGTCGTGCATCATGACCTTGAAGTTTTTGACGTCTTGCACACTGAGTGCAGCCATATGCTTCTTGAACTGAGCCTTCTCAAAGTCAATTTTGTGCTTCAGTTCAACAATCCGCTGAGCTAGAGCTAGCTCAGAAGCAATGGCGCCGTTGAAAGAGACGCTGAGGCCAATTGGAAGTTGCAGATCTTCAAAGCTGATGTTTGGTGTGTCAAACCACTCATCAATGAAGTGATGGATGATTGCCACAGCAAAGAGAGGCAAGTTGTTGAAGATTTCTGCTTCTTCTTTGCTCTTGATAAGCTGCTCAGGTTAACTGAGAGTTGCCATACTATCAGTAGAATATGTATTGAGTACAGCCAAATTCGATTGGTGTCACATGCATAACAATACAAAATTGTACCCACGGCAAATGAAAATCAAATTGCAGAACTGAACCAAACAGTTAAATGGACAGCAGACCAATTGAACCAAAACAGTTAACTGAGCACGACATTGCAGAATAGGAACATGTACTAGAAGATAAGACAGTTAACAAAACAAAGAATGCTTGAGAACAGTACTACGAAATGTAGCATGTGGTGGACCAAAGTATTAACTGAACATTACATTTCAGAGGACCAAACTGTTAACTGAACATCAGATTGCATATTAACATTACAGAGGACAAATCACTAGAAGGCACTAGCTGTGTCCTCGAGAAAACATCACGAAATGTATTTTAAAGTAGACAACCGTGTGGCTGTGTCGACGATGGCCTCGAAGAGGAGGTGCTCCTCCAAGATCTGGCGGTCGACACGCATGTCAGCCATAGCGACCTCGTTCGCGCGTGCAGACGCATGCTACTCAGCTCCATGTTATACTGCGTGTAAAATGGCCGTGGGCGGCGCTTAATTGGAAGAGGGGGGGAGTGATTTCGGTGGAAGGTGTCGCTCCGTCAGTCGGGGCATGTGGGATGGGAAAGGAGGAGAATGGTGTGGGTGGGGTGTGGATTACCTGAGCATATCGATGAGGTCGTGCAGCAAGAAGAAGGGTCAGCGGCGAGGAGGCCGTGCAGCAAGAAGAAGGGTCGCTGGCGAGGAGGCGGCGCTGCAAGAAGAAGGGTCGCCGGCGAGGAGGCGGGCTGCAAGAAGAAGGGTAGCTGGTGAGGAGGCAGAGCTGCAAGAAGAAGGGTCGCCGGCGAGGAGGCTAAGCAGCCAGTAAGCAGCAGTGAAGGTTTGAACTTGGAAAGCAAGGAGGAACAGTGGAAATGTGGCTTTTGGTAGGAGGAGGGGCGGGAGATAGATATTTCCACGGTGGCAAAAAAATTTCGCTCGGTGCCGCGAGAAACTCGCGCACAAGTGTGGTTCAAGCGGGGGTGGTGGACTGTAGACGACGAAGCTTCCTTCGTAAGCCAGACAAGACGGTGCGCCAAGATATTTTATATCGCATCCCACACGATTCTTTCTAGTAAACTATTTGTGGAATACCTGATTTTCTCATTATGTTTTAAAAGACAAAATGGTGTTACGGAGGGAAAGGATGGTGTTTGAATTGCTAGAACATTTACGTACAGTGAACATGCAACTAGTACATGAGTGTCGTGTTTAAATTTGGAATTATTCCGGGTTCGTTTGGCATTTTTATGCATTAATTGAGTTTCTGGGCATTTAATGTGCATAATTCAAGTTTGAACTACAAGCACATGCTCCAATGCACCCAAGTTTGCTGAAAAATGACATGTGTGTCTTTGGGTGAATTTATAGGTCCCATCCAAGAAATGGGAATAAAATTCAAACATCTGCAAATGTGGCTCGGCCGGAATGATTCAGAAACTTGGTTTTTTAATTCCTGTAAATCCAAAACATGGCTGAAAATCATGAAACTTGGCATGGTGTCATGACATGGCACCAACATGCTGCAACAAATATTTTGGCCGAATTGGGATAAGCTTTGGGGTAAGCTTCCTGCAAACCGGAGCTTCCCTCAAGAAGGTTCCTGGTTCCGAGAGGGAACGTGTCACCTCCGTGTGCGAAACGACATACGTACACTACCTTCTCCTGCCTTAATTTTTTTACAGAGGCAGATTAGACCATATAGAAGTGTAACATCCCAAATTTTCAATTTGGAATGTTATACATTAGGTCATCATGCATATCATATTTTCTCGCATTTTTTCGATCCTAGAAAATTTTACGCAACTCAAGGACCCTCGGAGAGAGTTGGAAGTTTCATTATTTTCATATTTGGGATTGCTCAAATTTTGAAAATAGGATCATTGGATTTATTTAATTATCTTCATAAAGTTTTCCTATAAAAAAAATTAAGAGAGGGAATAATATGACTTTCCCAACATTTAGGAAAAATGAAGATATTATAAATAAATCAGAATTTGGTTTTGGAAGATTTATTTTGCTTAGGAAAAATGAGCATTTAAAAAAATATGCATGTTTGCCGCTTTTTAAAGTTCATTTTGTTCGACTCATTTTAGGAGTCGGGAAAATTTATTTTATTAAATTCGGAGTTCGTTTGGTATTTTTTAATCAGTTAGTTTTGTTTTAAAAAATCCGCGCCTTTGGGCCAAGGCCCAGCCTGCCCAACCGCCGCCGCCCGGCCCCGCCTCCCTCGGCGCCCATGGAGGAGTCCCGCCCGCCCGCCGAGTCCGGCTCGGCCACGTGGACCCGGCCACTGCCCCCTCCCCAAGGCACCGAGCCCCTCCTATTTATACCGCCGCCTCTCTCCTCACCTCGGCTGCCGCCGCCCCCTCCCGAGCCGCCGCCGCCTGCCGAAGGGCGCCGCCGCCTGCCGTCGCCGCCGCTCATGAAACCACCCGCCACCCGCCACTTGACCCGCCGTGGGACCCCACGCCGCCCGATCCGGTTTTTAGAAAAAAACCCGATCCGGTTTTTAGGTGGTTGTTGGGGTTTTTTTAAAAACTAGAAGGTTTTTTTTTTTTGGGTTTTCTTTATTAATCTAACGTTCACCGAACCGCTCGTTTCAATGAATGTGTTCGTTGGATTAGTTCTGTTAACGAACGTCTGCTATTTAATCCGCTCGCCGCTTTCTTTTAATCGGATTTAATCCGTTATTTTTCCGATTCGATTTCCGATCCGATTTTCAAACCTGTTTTATTTCTTGATCGTTTATCGGAATCAGGCGATTCAAGCGCCTGGAGTTTCGTTACGAAACCGCCGTTCCGACTAACCTACTTACACAGAGTTTTACTACTGTAAAATTTTGACCTAGTTTCAGATTGCTAAACCGAGTCGTTCTCTCTCGAGTTTCGACTTTCGATGCTTTATTTGATTCGATTCTTTTGCAACCAGGGTTCTTAAGTTGAACTATCTGGTTAGATCTTTTATTCGAGATTTCCTGTGCATTAGATGAGTACTTATTGTATGCTTGTTGTTTGTCTGCGTTAGATCACGAGTGCGCCGCTTGTTACTTGAATCTCTAGGTCTCGCGGATCATCAGCAAGGCAAGTAACACTTGATCATACCTTTTCTACTACCCAGTTTTATTGCATTAGATCAAGCCCTCAAACACTTGCATGATTAGGAGCTAAATAAATTGTGGGATGGGAAGTAGATTGAGGTAGTACCTATTACTGCTTTTACTTATGAAACCTTGGGAGTTACTTCACGTTTGCTTATTATGCTATGCTATGCTAGTAGACGTGGATTGGGTGAGTGATATCCATGACAGATGTGAGATTGTTAATTTAATGGTTTATCTAAGGTGGCAACCTAAACACACATCTGGGTGGATTGAGGCACCTGGTGTCCATAAGGACTTGCCTGTATTTCTTCGGACCGCCACCCAGGCTCTAAGGGATCATAAGATTATTCAAACTAGAAACTTCCGTGTGCAGCCACAAGCCATTATGGGCTCTGGCATAGTTGACTAAGTTGTGCGAACTCTTACGGGTAGACTAGCGAGATGTAGGGGAAAGTAGGTGTACCGGTCTACCCACAAGTAAGGTGCTAGCGCTCCTGAAAGACTGTGTCTCGGTCATCCGTCTCTCAAACACCATGTAGTGCGAGAACCAAACGGAGGCGATCGAGTCTTGTGGGGAAAAGTGCGCAAACCTCTGCAGAGTGTATAAACTAATCATGATTAGCCGTGTCCCGGTTATGGACATCTTGAGTATCTAGTACTTGAATATCATGTGAATCTCAACATGTTACTTCAAATAAATGTTATTGGGTTTTTAATGAGTACTTTTAATTGGGATTGAGGATGCTGTCAACCATTCTCAATGTTTAACAACCACCATGATAGTTAAATAAAATTATTCCTTTGTTGTAGGGAAAAACTAGCTTTATGCAAAAATGTAACCGTAGAGCTTTTCCACCAGCCATATATGCATGTAGTATAGGCTTATTCCTTCATTGTTCTCTATGTGTTACATTGCCAGCATATTCCATGTCTTGACCCGTTTCGGGCTGCAACTTTTCATGTTGCAGACTTTTTCGCATTTACGAGTAAGTGATACGTTAGGGTTACGATTTCCTATACTCAACTTTGCCGTTGGTGTTGATGGGAATCCACAACCTTGTTGCTTCCGCTATATTTTGGATTGAGGTAATAGTATTTATGCTGTTTATACATGTGATTTACCTCTGTTATAAATCCTTCGAGTCTTGTGTGTCAAGATACCGATCCGTGGATGACACGAAAGCACAGAGACTAGATCCATTCGGGTCGGGTCGCTACAAGAAAGTATCAGAGCACATGTTGACTGTAGGACAAGACACTAGAAAATGGCAAGCCCATACGAAAGATTTTTCTCAACAACTTTCTTTCTCAAAAGATCTTTACCTCTCTTCTCTTCCGAGCTTATTCAAATATTCCTTTTAGTGAGACCATACCCCTTTTCCCTTTTGACCACTCGAAGATTTGACCGATGAGACCACTCCAATGAGACAAGATATCAGACAACTAAGACTATTTGGAATGAAGAGGATTTTACCGTGTAAACGGAAACTAAAATTGTTGAAGACTCCGAAGACTTGGAGAATTTGAAGGCTTTGAAGAATTCCCAGATTTTATGACCTAGGAAGGTTACGCTTATGGAATTGAGAGATTATGGAAGTAATCAATACCGAGATTAAGGTGTATTGGAGTAAGACCAGGATCTGGAGTATTACATCAAGGAGTTAAGATGGACCTACAAGAAGCAGTATTTGATAAGGAAGCAGTTCGTGAAGAACTCAGGACCCAGAAGCTGAAAATAGACAAGCTGAAGGAGCAAAACATCGAGATACCGAAGGTTTTTCAAGAACTGAAGGACAGTAGGACCATGGCTTATGTCAAGGATGTTGAAACCCAGAAGTTTGGAATGCAACTCTAGATATATTAAAGGACGTCAAGAGAGACTTCGCGTCAACAGAGATGATCTGGGAAAAGAACTTAAGAAGGACAAGCACGACCGAAAGAAGGCATCGGAGACATGAACAAGACTTGATGAGTTTGGTGACTTTGAAGATTTATTGACCTTTAGAAGACCAAACCCTTGTTATATACTTACGTTAGATGCGATATTTGTGAGCTGTCATTTGTTTGATGTTTTCCGACAGCCACAATAAAATCTGTCTTTTCAAAACTTTTGTTTGTATTGTGTGCATCCCTCTCGATCTCTCTTATCCCACCCCAAACCCATGGACCCGTTAGAAGATGAATGGAGAAGAGCTTATATTTTCTGGACTGGTGAGTCAATTGGAGACAGACCAATGGATTCAGAACATGGAGGATCAAATGGAGAATAACCCGATAGTCAGAAAAGATATGACCCAATATGCTTTTCAGTGCTTTGAAAGAGGTGCTGCTTTTTGGTGGAGGATGTACCAAACCATCAATGGATGGCAAGGAGTAACCACTTGGAAGGAATTTAAGTTGACTTTGCCAAAGTCTCGTCTTGTGTCCCAGAAATTGAGGCCTTATGGAAAAGGATATGAAGAAAACTTGTGCATGCAAGCTTTGTGGAGAAATAGGACACAACCATAAATAAAATAAGGATGAATACCCTCATAAGTGGAGGATTACCAAAGGAGTTAGCCAAGGATTTTCAGGGAACTTCGGTTGGAGATTTTTTCCAAAGGTTTTGTTGCAGCAATGGAAGTTCAGTCTACATTGTTGAGAAAGATCCGTGAAGCTCAGAAGGATGACGAAGATATTGTTGAGGTAAAACAGAGGATGAGCAAAGGAAAGGCCAAAGGTTTTCGTAAGGATTAGCACGACACCTTATGGTTTGAGGATAGTGTATATGTGCCTAATAATGCAGAGATCGGAAGTTAATGCTTCAGGAGGCTCATGACTCACCATACTTGATTCGCCCTGGAAACACCAAGATGTATTCGAATTTGAAGGAGTGTTTCTGGTGGACTGGTATGAAGAAGGAGATTGCGGAGTATGTAGTCGTGGGTGATTTATGCGGAGAGTAAAAGCGAGCATCGAAGCCAGCAGGATTACTACAGCCTATGCCGATACCCGAATGGAAGAGGGATAAGCTTGGCATGGATTTCATTACCGGATTTCCCAGAACCTTATCGGGATATGATTCTATCTGGGTAGTAGTTGATTCGCTTGACCAAAGTGGCTCGCTTTATCCCAGTGAAAAACCACCTATACAAGTGTGAAGTTGGCCAAGATATATTTGACAAGGATCGTATGTCTGCATGGAGTTCCGAGGACCATCATAGAGGAACAAAGTTTACCTCAAAGTTTTGGAATCAGCTGCACCAAACTTTGGGTACTAGGCTAGAGTTCAAGATGCCTTTCATCCGCAGATGATGGACAAACTAAGAGACTAAATCATATTTTGGAGGACATGTTGAGAGCGTGTGCGCTAAATTTTGGATCTAGTAGTGATGATAATCTACCTTATGCGGAGATTCTCATACAACAACAATGTTACCCAGCCAGTTTGAAGATGGCCCCTTTTTGAAGCTTTGTATGGGAGAAGGAGCTAGACACCGTTGTGGAATGAAGCTGGAGATCGTCAGTTGTTTGGACCAGATTTGATTAAGGAGTCTGAACAGAAAGTTAAGTTGATTCGAGACAGGCTCAAGGTAGCCCAGTCCAGACAAAAGAGCTATGCCGATTCAAAGCGCAAAGCGATTGAGTATGAAGTTGGAGACAGAGTATATCTTAGAGTATCCCCACTTCGAGGAGTTAAGCGTTTTGGAGTTAAAGGAAAGTTAGCACCCCGTTTCATTGGACCGTATAAGATTTTGCAACGCATGGGAGAAGCTGCTTATAAGTTGGAACTGCCAGAAGGACTGTCAGGAGTTCATGATGTATTCCATGTTTCTCAGTTGAAGAAATGTCACCCCGAGATAGCAGAGGTACCGTTAAGAGACACAGTGCCACTGGAAGCAATTCAGTTGAAGGATGACTTGACATATGAGGAAAACCGGTTAAGATTCTCGATTCTGCCAGCAGAGTAACCCGCAGCAAGGTTATCAAGTTTTGCAAAGTTCAGTGGAGCCACCACACTGAGGATGAAGCCACCGGGAAAGAGAGGAAGTTTTGCTCAAGGACCACCCTCACCTATTTTCTAGCCAACCCGAATCTCGAGGGCGAGATTCATCTTAAGGGTAGGTTTGTAACATCCCAAATTTTCAATTTGGAATGTTATACATTAGGTCATCATGCATATCATATTTTCTCGCATTTTTCCGATCCTAGAAAATTTCACGCAACTCAAGGACCCTCGGAGAGAGTTGGAAGTTTCATTATTTTCATATTTGGGATTGCTCAAATTTTGAAAATAGGATCATTGGATTTATTTCATTATCTTCATAAAGTTTTCTTATAAAAAAATTAAGAGAGGGAATAATATGACTTTCCCAACATTTAGGAAAAATGAAGATATTATAAATAAATCAGAATTTGGTTTTGGAAGATTTATTTTGCTTAGGCAAAAATGAGCATTCTAAAAAAAAATATGCATGTTTGCCGTTTTTAAAGTTCATTTTGTTCGACTCATTTTTAGGAGTCGGGGAAAATTTATTTTATTAAATTCGGAGTTCGTTTGGTATTTTTTTTAATCAGTTAGTTTTGTTTAAAAAATAAAAATCCGCGCCACTTTGGGCTAAGGCCCGGCCCAACCGCCGCCGCCCGGCCCAGGCGCCTCCCTCGCGCGCCATGAGGAGTCCCGCCGCCGCCCGCCCGCCGAGTGGGCTCGCTCGCGGGACCCGCCGCCGTGCCCCTCCCCAAGGCACCGGAGCCCTCCTATTTATACCGGCCGCCCCCATCTCTCCTCACCTCGAGCCGCCGCCCGCCCCTCACCGAGCCGCCGCCCGCCGAAGGGCCGCGCCGCCTGCCGTCGCGGCGCTCGCCGACGTCGCCACCCCGCCACCCACCGACCCGCCCGACCCCGCCGGACCCCACCGCCGCCCCGATCCGGTTTTTTTTAGAAAAAAACCCGATCCGGTTTTTCGTTCGTTGTTCGGTTTTTTTTAAAACCTAGACGGTTTTTATTTTTTCGGTTTTCTTAATTAACGAACGTTCACCGAACTGTTCGTTTCAATGAATGTGTTCGTTGGATTAGTTCTGTTAACGAACGTCCGTTATTTAATCCGTTAAATGCGTTTTCTTTTAATCGGATTTAATCCGTTATTTTTCCGATTCGATTTCGATCCGATTTTCAAACCTGTTTTATTTCTTGCTCGTTTATCGGAATCGGTGATTCAAGCGCCTGGAGTTTCGTTACGAAACAGCCGTTCCGACTAACCTACTTACACAGAGTTTTACTACTGTAAAATTTTGACCTAGTTTCAGATTGCTAAACCGAGTCGTTCTCTCTCGAGTTTCGACTTTCGATGCTTTATTTGATTTGATTCTTTTGCAACCAGGGTTCTTAAGTTGAACTATCTGGTTAGATCTTTTATTCGAGATTTCCTGTGCATTAGATGAGTACTTATTGTATGCTTGTTGTTTGTCTGCGTTAGATCACCCGGAGTGCGCCGCTTGTTACTTGAATCTCTAGGTCTCATGGATCATCGGCAAAGGCAAGTAACACTTGATCATACCTTTTCTACTACCCAGTTTTATTGCATTAGATCAAGCCCTCAAACACTTGCATGATTAGGAGCTAAATAAATTGTGGGATGGGAAGTAGATTGAGGTAGTACCTATTACCTGTTTTACTTATGAAACCTTGGGAGTTACTTCTACGTTTGGTTATTATGCTATGCTATGCTAGTAGACGTGGATTGGGTGAGTGATATCCATGACAGATGTGAGATTGTTAATTTAATGGTTTATCTAAGATGGCAACCTAAACACACATCTGGGTGGATTGAGGCACTGGTTTCCATCGAGGACTTGCCTGTATTTCTTGGACCGCCACCTGTGCTCTAAGGGATCATAAGATTATTCAAACTAGAAACTTCCGTGTGCAGCCACAAGCCATTATGGGCTCGCATAGTTGACTAAGTTGTGCGAACTCTTACGGGTAGACTAGCAGATGTAGGGGAAAGTAGGTGTACCGGTCTACCCACAAGTAAGGTGCTAAGCGCACGAAGACCTGTGTCTCGGTCATCCGCCTCTCAAACACCATGTAGTGCGAGAACCAAACGGAGGCGATCGAGTCTTGTGGGGAAAAGTGCGTAAACCTCTGCAGAGTGTATAAACTAATCATGATTAGCCGTGTCCCCGGTTATGGACATCTTGAGTATCTAGTACTTGAATATCATGTGAATCTCAACATGTTACTTCAAATAAATGTTATTGGGTTTTAATGAGTACTTTTAATTGGGATTGAGGATGCTGTCAACCATTCTCAATGTTTAACAACCACCATGATAGTTAAATAAAATTATTCCTTTGTTGTAGGGAAAAACTAGCTTTATGCAAAAATGTAACCGTAGAGCTTTTCCACCAGCCATATATGCATGTAGTATAGGCTTATTCCTTCATTGTTCTCTATGTGTTACATTGCCAGCATATTCCATGTGCTGACCCGTTTTCGGGCTGCAACTTTTCATGTTGCAGACTTTTCAGACGACGAGTAAGTGATACGTTAGGGTTACGATTTCCTATACTCAACTTTGCCGTTGGTGTTGATGGGAATCCACAACCTTGTTGCTTCCGCTATATTTTGGATTGAGGTAATAGTATTTATGCTGTTTATACATGTGATTTACCTCTGTTATAAATCCTTCGAGTAATCGTGTGTCAAAGATACCGATCCAGGGATGACACGAAAGCACAGAGACTTGATCCATTCGGGTCGGGTCGCTACAAGATAGTATCAGAGCACATGTTGACTGTAGGACATGACCCTAGAAAATGGCAAGCCCATACGAAAGATTTTTCTCTACAACTTTCTTTCTCAAAAAGATCTTTTACCTCTCTTCTCTTCTGAGCTTATTCAAATATTCCTTTTAGTGAGACCATACCCCTTTTCCCTTTTGACCACTCGAAGATTTGACCGATGAGACCACTCCAATGAGACAAGATATCAGACAACTAAGACTATTTGGAATGAAGAGGATTTAACCGAGTAAACGGAAACTAAAATTGTTGAAGACTCCGAAGACTTGGAGAATTTGAAGGCTTTGAAGAATTCCCAGATTTTATGACCTAGGAAGGTTACGCTTATGGAATTGAGAGATTATGGAAGTAATCAATACCCGAGATTAAGGTGTATTGGAGTAAGACCAGGATCTGGAGTATTACATCAAGGAGTTAAGATGGACCTACAAGAAGCAGTATTTGATAAGGAAGCAGTTCGTGAAGAACTCAGGACCCAGAAGCTGAAAATAGACAAGCTGAAGGAGCAAAACATCAAGATACCGAAGGTTTTTCAAGAACTGAAGGACAGTAGGACCATGGTTCATGTCAAGGAAGTTGAAACCAGAAGTTTGGAGTGCAACTCCAGAAATATTGAAGGACGTCGCGAGAGACTTCGCGTCAACAGAGATGATCTGGCAAAAGAACTTGAGAAGGACAAGCATGATCAGAAGGAGCCATCAGAGACATGATCAAGATTGGAAGAGTTTGATGACTTTGAAGATTTATTGACCGTTAGAAGACCAAACCCCTGTTACATACTTACGTTAGATGAGACGTTTGTGAGCTGTCATTTGTTTGTTGTTTTTCCGACAGCCACAATAAAATCTGTCTTTTCAAAACTTTTGTTTGTATTGTGTGCATCCTCTCGATCTCTCTTATCCCACCCCAAACCCATGGACCCAATAGAGGATGAATGGAGATGAGCTTATATTTTACGGACCGATGAGTCAATTGGAGACAGACCAATGGATTCGTAACATGGAGGATCAAATGGAGAATAACCCGATAGTCAGAAAAGATATGACCCAATATGCTTTTCGAGTGCTTTGAAAGAGGTGCTGCTTTTGGTGGAGGATGTACCAAACCATCAATGGATGGCAAGGAGTAACCACTTGGAAGGAATTTAAGTTGACTTTGCCAAAGTCTCGCCTTGTGTCCCGTAAATTGAGGCCTTATGGAAAAGGATATGAAGAAAACTTGTGCATGCAAGCTTTGTGGAGAAATAGGACACAACCATAAAGAAAATAAGGATGAATACCCTCATAAGTGGAGGATTACCAAAGGAGTTAGCCGAGGATTTTCAGGGAACTTTGGTTGGAGATTTTTTCCAAAGGTTTTGTTGCAGCAATGGAAGTTCAGTCTACATTGTTGAGAAAGATCCGTGAAGCTCAGAAGGATGACGAAGATATTGTTGAGGTAAAACAGAGGATGAGCAAAGGAAAGGCCAAAGGTTTTCGTAAGGATTAGCACGACACCTTATGGTTTGAGGATAGTGTATATGTGCCTAATAATGCAGAGATCAGAAGTTAATGCTTCAGAGGCTCATGACTCACCATACTTGATTCGCCTCGAAACACCAAGATGTATTCGAATTTGAAGGAGTGTTTCGGTGGACTGGTATGAAGAAGGAGATTATGGAGTATGTAGTCGTGGGTGATTTATGCGGAGAGTAAAAGCGAGCATCGAAGCTGCAGGATTACTACAGCCTATGCCGATACCCGAATGGAAGAGGGATAAGCTTGGCATGGATTTCATTACGGATTTCCCAGAACCCGATCGGGATATGATTCTATCTGGGTAGTAGTTGATTCGCTTGACCAAAGTGGCTCGCTTTATCCCAGTGAAAACCACCTATACAAGTGCGAAGTTGGCCAAGATATATTTGACAAGGATCGTATGTCTGCATGGAGTTCCGAGGACCATCATAGAGGAACAAAGTTTACCTCAAAGTTTTGGAATCAGCTGCACCAAACTTTGGGTACTAGGCTAGAGTTCAGTACAGCCTTTCATCCGCAGACAGATGGACAAACTAAGAGACTAAATCATATTTTGGAGGACATGTTGAGAGCGTGTGCGCTAAATTTTGGATCTAGTAGTGATGATAATCTACCTTATGCGGAGATTCTCATACAACAACAATGTTACCCAGCCAGTTTGAAGATGGCCCCTTTTTGAAGCTTTGTATGGGAGAAGGAGCGGACACCGTTGTGGAATGAAGTCGGAGATCGTCGATTGTTTGGACCAGATTTGATTAAGGAGTGCGAACAGAAAGTTAAGTTGATTCGAGACAGGCTCAAGGTAGCCCAGTCTGCACAAAAGAGCTATGCCGATTCAAAGCGCCAAAACGATTGAGTATGAAGTTGGAGACAGAGTATATCTTAGAGTATCCCACTTCGAGGAGTTAAGCGTTTTGGAGTTAAAGGAAAGTTAGCACCCCGTTTCATTGGACCGTATAAGATTTTGCAACGCATGGGAGAAGCTGCTTATAAGTTGGAACTACCAGAAGGACTGTCAGGAGCTCATGATGTATTCCATGTTTCTCAGTTGAAGAAATGTCACCCCGAGATAGCCGAGGTACCGTTAAGAGACACAGTGCCACTGGAAGCAATTCAGTTGAAGGATGACTTGACATATGAGGAAAAACCGGTTAAGATTCTCGATTATGCCAGCAGAGTAACCCGCAGCAAGGTTATCAAGTTTTGCAAAGTTCGATTGGAGCCACCACACCGAGGATGAAGCCACCGGGAAAGAGAGGAAGTTTTGCTCAAGGACCACCCTCACCTATTTTCTAGCCAACCCGAATCTCGAGGGCGAGATTCATCTTAAGGGTAGGTTTGTAGCATCCCAAATTTTCAATTTGGAATGTTATACATTAGGTCATCATGCATATCATATTTTCTCGCATTTTTCCGATCCTAGAAAATTTCACGCAACTCAAGGACCCTCGGAGAGAGTTGGAAGTTTCATTATTTTCATATTTGGGATTGCTCAAATTTTGAAAATAGGATCATTGGATTTATTTCATTATCTTCATAAAGTTTTCCTATAAAAAAAATTAAGAGAGGGAATAATATGACTTTCCCAACATTTAGGAAAAATGAAGATATTATAAATAAATCAGAATTTGGTTTTGGAAGATTTATTTTGCTTAGGCAAAAATGAGCATTCTAAAAAAAAATATGCATGTTTGCCGCTTTTAAAGTTCATTTTGTTCGACTCATTTTTAGGAGTCGGGGAAAATTTATTTTATTAAATTCGGAGTTCGTTTGGTATTTTTTTTAATCCGTTTAGTTTTGTTTAAAAAAAAATCCGCGCCGCCCGCCTGGGCCAAGGCCCAGCCGGCCCAACCGCCGCCGCCCCGGCCCAGCGCCCCTCCCCCTCGCGCTGGAGGAGTCCGCCGCCGCCTCGCCGCCGAGTCCGGCTCGGCTACGCCGGACCCCGCCGCCGTGCCCCCTCCCCCAAGGCACCGGAGCCCCCCCCTCCTATTTATACCGGAGCCCCCCCCCCTCTCTCCTCACCTCGAGCCGCCGCTGCCCTCACCCGAGCCGCCGCCCGCCGAAGGGCGCCGCCCGCTGCCGTCGCCGCCACTCGACGTCGCCACCCGCCACCCACCGACCCCGCCCGACCTCGCCGGACCCCACCGCCGCCCCGATCCGGTTTTTTTTAGAAAAAAATCCGGTCCGATTTTTCGTTCGTTGTTCGGTTTTTTTTAAAACCTAGACGGTTTTTATTTTTTTCGGTTTTCTTAATTAACGAACGTTCACCGAACCGTTCGTTTCAATGAATGTGTTCGTTGGATTAGTTCTGTTAACGAACGTCCGTTATTTAATCCGTTCGTCGTTTTCTTTTAATCGGATTTAATCCGTTATTTTTCCGATTCGATTTCCGATCCGTTATTTATCAGACAACTAAGACTATTTGGAATGAAGAGGATTTTACCGTGTAAACGGAAACTAAAATTGTTGAAGACTCCGAAGACTTGGAGAATTTGAAGGCTTTGAAGAATTCCCAGATTTTATGACCTAGGAAGGTTACGCTTATGGAATTGAGAGATTATGGAAGTAATCAATACCGAGATTAAGGTCTATTGGAGTAAGACCAGGATCTGGAGTATTACATCAAGGAGTTAAGATGGACCTACAAGAAGCAGTATTTGATAAGGAAGCAGTTCGTGAAGAACTCAGGACCCAGAAGCTGAAAATAGACAAGCTGAAGGAGCAAAACATCAAGATACCGAAGGTTTTTCAAGAACCGAAGGACAGTAGGACCATGGTTCATGTCAAGGAAGTTGAAACCAGAAGTTTGGAGTGCAACTCGAGAAATATTGAAGGACGTCGCGAGACTTGGCGTCAACAGAGATGATCTAGCAAAAGAACTTGAGAAGGACAAGCATGATCAGAAGGAGCCATCAGAGACATGATCAAGATTGGAAGAGTTTGATGACTTTGAAGATTTATTGACCGTTAGAAGACCAAACCCCTGTTACATACTTACGTTAGATGAGACGTTTGTGAGCTGTCATTTGTTTGTTGTTTTTCCGACAGCCACAATAAAATCTGTCTTTTCAAAACTTTTGTTTGTATTGTGTGCATCCCTCTCGATCTCTCTTATCCCACCCCAAACCCATGGACCCAATAGAGGATGAATGGAGATGAGCTTATATTTTACGGACCGATGAGTCAATTGGAGATGCACCAATGGATTCGTAACATGGAGGATCAAATGGAGAATAACCCGATAGTCGGAAAAGATATGACCCAATATGCTTTTCGATTGCTTTGAAAGAGGTGCTGCTTTTTGGTGGAGGATGTACCAAACCATCAATGGATGGCAAGGAGTAACCACTTGGAAGGAATTTAAGTTGACTTTGCCAAAGTCTCGTCTTGTGTCCCAGAAATTGAGGCCTTATGGAAAAGGATATGAAGAAAACTTGTGCATGCAAGCTTTGTGGAGAAATAGGACACAACCATAAAGAAAATAAGGATGAATACCCTCATAAGTGGAGGATTACCAAAGGAGTTAGCCGAGGATTTTCAGGGAACTTTGGTTGGAGATTTTTTCCAAAGGTTTTGTTGCAGCAATGGAAGTTCGGTCTACATTGTTGAGAAAGATCCGTGAAGCTCGGAAGGATGACGAAGATATTGTTGAGGTAAAACAGAGGATGAGCAAAGGAAAGGCCAAAGGTTTTCGTAAGGATTAGCACGACACCTTATGGTTTGAGGATAGTGTATATGTGCCTAATAATGCAGAGATCAGGAAGTTAATGCTTCAGGAGGCTCATGACTCACCATACTTGATTCGCCCTGGAAACACCAAGATGTATTCGAATTTGAAGGAGTGTTTCTGGTGGACTGGTATGAAGAAGGAGATTGCGGAGTATGTAGTCGTGGGTGATTTATGCCGAGAGTAAAAGCGAGCATCAGAAGCCAGCAGGATTACTACAGCCTATGCCGATACCCGAATGGAAGAGGGATAAGCTTGGCATGGATTTCATTACCGGACTTCCCAGAACCTTATCGGGATATGATTCTATCTGGGTAGTAGTTGATTCGCTTGACCAAAGTGGCTCGCTTTATCCCAGTGAAAAACCACCTATACAAGTGTGAAGTTGGCCAAGATATATTTGACAAGGATCAGATATGCGCATGGAGTTCGAGGACCATCATAGAGGAACAAAGTTTACCTCAAAGTTTTGGAATCAGCTGCACCAAACTTTGGGTACTAGGCTAGAGTTCAAGATGCCTTTCATCCGCAGCATGGATGGACAAACTAAGAGACTAAATCATATTTTGGAGGACATGTTGAGAGCGTGTGCGCTAAATTTTGGATCTAGTAGTGATGATAATCTACCTTATGCGGAGATTCTCATACAACAACAATGTTACCCAGCCAGTTTGAAGATGGCCCCTTTTTGAAGCTTTGTATGGGAGAAGGAGCCAGACACCGTTGTGGAATGAAGCTGGAGATCGTCAGTTGTTTGGACCAGATTTGATTAAGGAGTCTGAACAGAAAGTTAAGTTGATTCGAGACAGGCTCAAGGTAGCCCAGTCCTGCATAAAAGAGCTATGCCGATTCAAAGCGCCAAAACGATTGAGTATGAAGTTGGAGACAGTATATCTTAGAGTATCCCCACTTCGAGGAGTTAAGCGTTTTGGAGTTAAAGGAAAGTTAGCACCCCGTTTCATTGGACCGTATAAGATTTTGCAACGCATGGGAGAAGCTGCTTATAAGTTGGAACTACCAGAAGGACTGTCAGGAGCTCATGATGTATTCCATGTTTCTCAGTTGAAGAAATGTCACCCCGAGATAGCCGAGGTACCGTTAAGAGACAGGTGCCACCGAAGCAATTCAGTTGAAGGATGACTTGACATATGAGGAAAAACCGGTTAAGATTCTCGATTATGCCAGCAGAGTAACCCGCAGCAAGGTTATCAAGTTTTGCAAAGTTCGGTGGAGCCACCACACCGAGGATGAAGCCACACAGGAAAGAGAGGAAGTTTTGCTCAAGGACCACCCTCACCTATTTTCTAGTTAACCCGAATCTCGAGGGCTAGATTCATCTTAAGGGTAGGTTTGTAACATCCCAAATTTTCAATTTGGAATGTTATACATTAGGTCATCATGCATATCATATTTTCTCGCATTTTTCCGATCCTAGAAAATTTCACGCAACTCAAGGACCCTCGGAGAGAGTTGGAAGTTTCATTATTTTCATATTTGGGATTGCTCAAATTTTGAAAATAGGATCATTGGATTTATTTCATTATCTTCATAAACTTTTCCTATAAAAAAAATTAAGAGAGGGAATAATATGACTTTCCCAACATTTAGGAAAAATGAAGATATTATAAATAAATCAGAATTTGGTTTTGGAAGATTTATTTTGCTTAGGCAAAATGAGCATTCTAAAAAAATATGCATGTTTGCCGCTTTTAAAGTTCATTTTGTTCGACTCATTTTTAGGAGTCGGGAAAATTTATTTTATTAAATTCGAGTTCGTTTGGTATTTTTTTTTAATCAGTTAGTTTTGTTTAAAAATAAATAAAAATCGCGCCCGCCTTTGGGCCAAGGCCCAGCCCGGCCCAACCGCCGCCGCCCGGCCAGCCCTCCCTCGCCTGGCGCCCATGGAGGAGTCCCGCCGCCGCCCGCTTGAGTCCGGCTCGGCACGCGGACCCCGCCGCGTGCCCCCTCCCCAAGGCACCGGAGCCCCCCTCCTATTTATACCGGCTGCCCCCATCTCTCCTCACCTTTCGAGCCGCCGCCCCGCCCTCACCCGAGCCGCCGCCGCCCGCCGAAGGGCGCCGCCGCCGCTTTGCCGTCGCCGCCACTCGCCGACGTCGCCACCCCGCCACCCACCGACCCGCCCGACCTCGCCGGACCCCACCGCCGCCCGATCCGGTTTTTTAGAAAAACCGGTCCGATTTTAGATTCGTTGTTCGGTTTTTTTAAAACCTAGACGGTTTTTATTTTTTCGTTTTCTTAATTAATGAACGTTCACCGAACCGCTCGTTTCAATGAATGTGTTCGTTGGATTAGTTCTGTTAATCTAACGTCCGTTATTTAATCCGTTCGTCGTTTTCTTTTAATCGGATTTAATCCGTTATTTTTCCGATTCGATTTCCGATCCGATTTTCAAACCTGTTTTATTTCTTGCTCGTTTATCGGAATTAGGTGATTCAAGCGCCTGGAGTTTCGTTACGAAACAGCCGTTCCGACTAACCTACTTACACAGAGTTTTACTACTGTAAAATTTTGACCTAGTTTCAGATTGCTAAACCGAGTCGTTCTCTCTCGAGTTTCGACTTTCGATGCTTTATTTGATTCGATTCTTTTGCAACCAGGGTTCTTAAGTTGAACTATCTGGTTAGATCTTTTATTTGAGATTTACCTGTGCATTAGATGAGTACTTATTGTATGCTTGTTGTTTGTCTGCGTTAGATCACCCGGAGTGCGCCGCTTGTTACTTCGAATCTCTAGGTCTCGCGGATCATCAGCAAGGCAAGTAACACTTGATCATACCTTTTCTACTACCCAGTTTTATTGCATTAGATCAAGCCCTCAAACACTTGCATGATTAGGAGCTAAATAAATTGTGGGATGGGAAGTAGATTGAGGTAGTACCTATTACTGCTTTTACTTATGAAACCTTGGGAGTTACTTCTACGTTTGGTTATTATGCTATGCTATGCTAGTAGACGTGGATTGGGTGAGTGATATCCATGACAGATGTGAGATTGTTAATTTAATGGTTTATCTAAGGTGGCAACCTAAACACACATCTGGGTGGATTGAGGCACCTGGTTTCCATCAGGACTTGCCTGTATTTCTTCGGACCGCCACCAATGCTCTAAGGGATCATAAGATTATTCAAACTAGAAACTTCCGTGTGCAGCCACAAGCCATTATGGGCTCTGGCATAGTTGACTAAGTTGTGCGAACTCTTACGGGTAGACTAGCAGATGTAGGGGAAAGTAGGTGTACCGGTCTACCCACAAGTAAGGTGCTAAGCGCTTACGAAGACTGTGTCTCGGTCATCCGTCTCTCAAACACCATGTAGTGCGAGAACCAAACGGAGGCGATCGAGTCTTGTGGGGAAAAGTCATGAAACCTCTGCAGAGTGTATAAACTAATCATGATTAGCCGTGTCCCCGGTTATGGACATCTTGAGTATCTAGTACTTGAATATCATGTGAATCTCAACATGTTACTTCAAATAAATGTTATTGGGTTTTAATGAGTACTTTTAATTGGGATTGAGGATGCTATCAACCATTCTCAATGTTTAACAACCACCATGATAGTTAAATAAAATTATTCCTTTGTTGTAGGGAAAAACTAGCTTTATGCAAAAATGTAACCGTAGAGCTTTTCCACCAGCCATATATGCATGTAGTATAGGCTTATTCCTTCATTGTTCTCTATGTGTTACATTGCCAGCATATTCCATGTCTTGACCGTTTTGGGCTGCAACTTTTCATGTTGCAGACTTTTCGCATTTACGAGTAAGTGATACGTTAGGGTTACGATTTCCTATACTCAACTTTGCCGTTGGTGTTGATGGGAATCCACAACCTTGTTGCTTCCGCTTATATTTTGGATTGAGGTAATAGTATTTATGCTGTTTATACATGTGATTTACCTCTGTTATAAATCCTTCGAGTAATCGTGTGTGTCAAAGATACCGATCCAGGGATGACACGAAAGCACAGAGACTTGATCCATTCGGGTCGGGTCGCTACAAGAAGTATCGTGCTAAATTTTGGAATTATTCCGTGTTCGTTTGGCCTTTTTTATACATTAATTGAGTTTCTGGGCATTTAATGTGCATAATTAAAATTTGAACTACAAGCACGTGCTCTAGTGCACCAAAGTTGTTTGAAAAATCACATGTGCGTCATTGGGTGAATTTCTAGGTCCCATGCAAGAGATGGGAGTGAAATTCAAACATCTGGGCGTCGTGGCTTGGCCGGAAAGATTGAGAAACTTGGTTTTTTAATTCCTGTAATTCTAAAACACGCCTGAAAATCATGAAACTTGGCATGGTATCATGACATGGCACCAACATGATGCGGCAATTTTTTTGGCTGAATTGGGACAAGCTGGTGTAGGCTTCTTGCAAACCGGAGCTTCCCTCAAGAAGGCTCGTGGTTCCGAGAGGGAACGTGTCACCTCCCTGTGCGAAACAACATACATACATTGCCTTCTCCCGCCTTAATTTTTTTTTGCACAGCCAGATTAGACCAAATAGAAGTACAATGCTAAATTTTGGAATTATTCTGGATTCGTTTGGCCTTTTTATACATTAATTGAGTTTCTGGGCATTTAATGTGCATAATTCAAATTTGAATAACAAGCATAGGCTCCAATGCACCAGAGTTGTTTGAAAAATCACATGTGTGTCCTTGGGTGAATTTCTAGGTCCCATGCAAGAGATGGGAGTGAAATTCAAACATCTGGGCGTCGTGGCTCGGCCGGAAAGATTGAGAAACTTTGTTTTTTAATTCATGTAATTCCAAAACACGCCTGAAAATCATGAAACTTGGCATGGTCTCATGACATGGCACCAACATGCTACGGTAATTATTTTGGCCGAGTTGGGACAAGCTTTGGTGTAGGCTTCTTGCAAACTGGAGCTTCCCTCAAGAAGGCTCGTGGTTTCGAGAGGGAACGTGTCACCTCCGTGTACGAAACGACATACGTACACTGCCTTCTCACGCCTTAATTTTTTTACACAGCCAGACTAGACCAAATAGAAGTACCGTGCTAAATTTTGGAATTATCCCGTGCTCGTTTCGCCTTTTTTATACATTAACTGAGGTTTTGAGCATTTAATGTGCATAATTCAAATTTGAACTACAATCACAGGCTCCAGTGCACCAAAGTTGTTTGAAAAATCACATGTGTGTTCTTTGGCTGAATTTCTAGGTCCCATGCAAGAGATTGGAGTGAAATTCAAACATCTGGGCATCGTGGCTCGGCCGGAAAAATTGAGAAACTTGGTTTTTTAATCCCTGTAATTCCAAAACAGGCCTGAAAATCATGAAAATTGGCATGGTGTCATGACATGGCACGGACATGCTGCTGTAATTTTTTTGGCCGAATTGGGACAAGCTTTGGTGTAAGATTCTTGCAAACCGGAGCTTCCCTCAAGAAGGCTCCTGGTTCCGAGAGGGAACGTGTTACCTCAGTGTCTTGAAACAACATAATGCAATCGCCTTTCTCCCGCCTTAATTTTTTTACACAGCCAGATTAGACCAAATAGAAGTACCGTGCTAAAATTTGGAATTATTCCGGGCTCGTTTCGCCTTTTTTATATATTAATTGAGTTTCTGGGAATTTAATGTGCATAATTCAAATTTGAACTACAAGCACATACTCCAGTGCACCAAAATTGTTTGAAAAATTACATGTGTGTCCTTGGGTGAATTTCTAGGTCCCATGCAAGAGATGGGAGTGAAATTCAAACATCTGGGCGTCGTGGCTCGGCCGGAAAGATTGAAATCTTGGTTTTTTAATTCCAGTAATTCCAAAACACGCATGAAAATCATGAAACTTGGCATGGTCTCATGACATGGAACCAACATGCTGTGGTAATTTTTCTGTCCCATTTGGAATGGCCCACACATTAACAATCAACAAAGTCATTTTGGAACAAGTGTTGTCACGTTACAAATCAGAAACACAAGTATTATTGAAACCGTGGGCGTTCGACTTACCAATTACGTGCGGCCACGCGTCCCCTTTTTTATTGTCTAGGAGGTGTCGTGCGGTGTAGCTATTTGAGTACGAGAGGCGCGCGATCAGACCCCTCCGTGTGCTCATTGGGAGGAGAGCCCTTGACCGCTATCCACCATGCACCTCCCTCCCAACGTCTCCATTAATGGCGCCCGAGCACCTGTTCTACGGCGTGGCTATATGTCTCACTAGACTGAGATTTAAGAGAGAAAAATGAAAATCTGAAAAGAAAGTTTTGCACGGATCTTGATGTAAGATCCAACAGACCTATATAGCATCGACTGCGACTTATAGCAAACATGATGAATATAAGGACGATGACAGTGGATAATAATTGTCTTACATATTTAGAATCATAATTAAAAAAGCCACATGCGGCAACGCCCGAAATACACAAGGGCAAAAGAAGAAGGAAGACAATGATCTAGCTCACTGATCTCTACTTTCTTGATGCGTTGCTGCAGGCCGCGGGAACTAGTCTCTGCGGTGAGTGGCGACGAGCTCTTTCTTGTCCTCAAGATGCTGCTTGAGAGCATCCACGGATTCCTCCACCAGCCTTCTGCGCTTGATGCACAGCATGGCATTCTCGTCCATAAGTTTCTCGACGATGATGCTGGTCCTCTTCAACAAGGCAGTGGTCTGCTCCTGCTGCCCTGCACTTCCGACAATCTTCGCCCTCAGCAGGCCACACTCGGCCCGGAGCTTCGCATTGCTCTCATTTAGTTGCCGGATGACATCGGTAGACTGTTCAAACGAGGCTTTCAGGTCAGCCTGCAACCTCTCCCACCTGGAGATTTGGTCCATCTGCCTAAGGACGAGGGCACACATGCACCTGTAACAGTCCTCGCCTTCCCGCGAGGCATTTTCCCAGGCTGACGCGTGGCGGGAGGACATCTTTTTTGCATTCGCGGCGCGGCAGGACATCTCTTCTACTTCGGCGGAGCGGCCGGACCAGTCTGCTGCATCGACGGCACGGCGGGTCCTCCGTGCTGCTTCGGCGGCCCGGCGGGACCTCTCTGCTGCTACGGCCGTGTGGCGGGACATGTTGGTTGCTTCCGCGGCGAGGTGGGACATCTCTTGTGCTCCCGCTTCCAGGCTCGCCTCTCCCTGGTGGCAACCTCTCGACCCAGAACTCACGCTGGCCATGGCGGACGCAAGGGAATGATGATTGTCAGTGTCAAAACCGGCGGATCTCGGGTAGGGGGTCCCGAACTGTGCCTCTAGGCGGATGGTAACAGGAGACAGGGGACACGATGTTTTTACCCAGGTTCGGGCCCTCTCGATGGAGGTAAAACCCTACTCCTGCTTGATGAATATTGATGATATGGGTAGTACGAGAGTAGATCTACCACGAGATCAGAGAGGCTAAACCCTAGAAGCTAGCCTATGGTATGATTGTTGTTCGTCCTACGGACTAAAACTCTCCGATGTCTAGAGACACCGGAGAGGGGTAGGGTTACATGTAGTCGGGTTACAATGGAAGGAGATCTACATATCCGTATCGCCAAGCTTGCCTTCCACGCCAAGGAAAGTCCCATCCGGACACAGGACGAAGTCTTCAATCTTGTATCTTCATAGTCCAGGAGTCCGACCAAAGGTTATAGTCCGGCCATCCGGACACCCCCTAATCTAGGACTCCTCAAGAGCTCTCGAACCAGGCTTCAATGACGACGAGTCCGGGCGCGCAGTTTGTCTTCGGCATTGCAAGGCGGGTTCCTCCTCCGAATACTTCATAGAAGATTTTGAACACAAGGATAGTGTCCGGCTCTGCAAAATAATTTCCACATACCAACGTAGAGAGAATAATATTTACACACATCTAATCTGCCGACGTATTTCGCAGCGTGTCATCACACATGGCCCAAGCCTTTATTTGAATTGTTTTCACTGTCCCACCTCATCGCACTTAGCGAGGCGGTTTCCTTGGCACGTCTTGTTGAAGCAGAGATCGTGTCCCCTTATTCCGGGATTCTCATCAATACGGACGTGGGTAACCCAACCGTGCCATTAATTTATGGCGCTTGGGAGATAAGCGAGTTTTACCAGGCTGGTGGGGGCACATAGTTTCGTCCGCCCATATAAGGGGATAGGGATCCACCCTTTCCACCTACGCCTTCTTCCTCCTTTGCTTATCCATTTTCGCGCACTCGAGCTCCAGCGCCCAAGTCCGCACATCCCACCTCAACCTTCTCCAGTCATGTCCGGAGCGGGAGGCAGGTGGATGGTCTCCTCCGTCACGGAGGGACACATCAAAAAGCTGAGGAAGGCCAGATACTTTTCTAATGACATCACGCACCGGCTTCCCGACAAGGGGCAGCTCATCCCCACCCCCAGGCCCCATGAGAGGGTGGTGTTTCTCACCCACTTCCTCCGCGGACTAGGTTTCCCACTTCACCCATTTGTCCGGGGACTCATGTTCTACTACGGCCTGGATTTCCACGATCTGGCCCCGAACTTCATCCTCAATATCTCGACGTTTATCGTCGTGTGCGAGGCCTTCCTCTACATCCAGCCCCACCTCGGTTTATGGTTGAAGACTTTTAGTGTCAAGCCGAAGGTAGTGGGCGGCCAACAAGCGGAGTGCGGAGGCGCCATGGTGGGCAAGATGCCCAACATTACATGGCTCGAGGGCTCCTTCGTGGAGACCATAAAGGGGTGGCAATCGGGGTGGTTTTACATCACCGAGCCGCGTGACCCTGAATGGGCAGCGGCCCCCGAATTCCGATCTGGCTTCCCTACATGGCTCACCTCTTGGAAAGAGACGGGCTTGTCGTGGGGTAATTCGGAGGAGCTGTCCGGACTCCAAACCTGCGTCCAAAACCTGTTGAGCAAGAAGCTCAAACTCGTCAATGTAGTCTAGGTCATGCTCATCCGCCGGATCCTCCCGTGCCAACAACGATCTTTTAGCTTGTGGGAGTTTGATCCGGCATAGCACCAAACCCTGAGCAGGCTCTTCGACACTACTTATGAAGATGCCTGGAAGGTGTTGTTCAAGGGCGTCGAGGCTCCCGCATCCGCTACCGAGGATCGCGGATTCAGCGCGCAGCATCAAGCCAACGCGGTAAGCTATTTTTCCCTTTACGGGATACTTGTTTTTCATAGTTTAACTCTATGCGGGATCTAAGCTCTCGTTCCTTTGACAGGAATGGCAGAAGAAGACCGGACAGATCGACTGTCCGGCTCCTTTGCTCGAGGATCCAGCAGACGCCCACTTGACGGGGCTGCTGGTCCCGGCACCTTACGTGGTGCCGGAGAAGAAGGCCAAGACGCAGGCCACGGTAACTCGAACGAGTGCCCGGCGCCAGGTGGTGTCGGACTCATCGTCCGATGACTCCGAGGCGGACTCCTCCCGTGAAGACGAGGAGGAGGAAAGAGAGGTATCTCCCCTAGCGGGGGGAGAGAAGAAAAGGAAGGCCGCCCCAACTGGGGGGGCCGGAGGGTCCAAGAAGGGTAGGACCCTTCCTCCGGACTACTCCACCAACGCCGACGACGGCGAAGAGGAGTGGCCATCCAGGGCCAAGCCCCGTGCAAAATCCTAAGTTTTCGGATACCAGAATAACTCATGGCGTTCCTTCGTTGCACATTACCTTCTAACGTCGGATATAATCATGCAGTCCGCCCAAAGCCGGGCTCGATGCTTCGTCGAGAGGTTCCTTGGGTTCGTCGCATGTGAACAACACTTCACTTCCGACCGCCTCCTCTCCTTGCGCCGCGGATGACGCCGAGGTGGCGTCCCAAAAGGGGCCAAGCCAGGAGGAGGTGGTCCAGGAGGCGCCGCAAGGCGACCTCCCAGACTCCAGGCGAAAAGGGGATAAAACCCCAAAGGGCTCTAAGTCCGGCCCTAGGCCGGACACCGCACCGGAACCTTCAACGGTTCGGGCATCCGGCAGGCGGCCATCTACTAAGAAGGGCAAGCCTACGACGCCGGTGACCTCCGTCCAACCGGAGGCACCGGATAATCTGCTGGAGGTGCTTAACGGCGCCTCCATCGACGATGAGCACCGCACTATTATGAGTGCGGTGATCCAGAAGGTTCAGTCCGCCAAGAGCGAGCTCACCGAAGCCTGTGCCAGCCTTCTAACAGGCTTTGAGGTATGTATTTAAGATATGTAAAAATATTACCGCATAGACGGTAGTTTCGATGCTCAGTTTGGTGTTCGGAAAGAAAAGCCAAACCGAGGATCAAAAGATATATGCAGGAGTCTAACATAAGTATGTCAATATGGAAATGCAGGCTGTCGCTTGACCTCTGCCCCGCATCGATGCGGAGGTTAATGCATTGAAGCAGAGCCTCGAGCGGTCCGAGGACGAGCTCGGCCTTGCCAAGAAGCAGCTCGAGGACAAGGAAGGTAAGTAGTACCTTATGTAAGTATATATAAAAAAGATGTGGTTGGAAAAAATGACAGGATCAACATGGGTATGCTGGGGCCACAGCTGAGGTGGCAACCCTGAAGGAAGCGCTATCCAAGGCCGAAAATAATGCGGCCGTAGAGCGCACCGAGCGAGAGAAGCAGGAGGCGCAGGTGGCGGCGGTGCAGCAAGAGCTCCAGGCTCTCGTGAAAAAACACGAGATTTTGGAGCGTGACTCAAAGACTCGAGAGTCCGAGCTCGCCTCGGCGCTTGAGAGCGCCAAATCTGCCAAAGCCGAAGCCCAAAAAGCCCTCCAGGAAATTGAGTCGATGAAGAAGATAGCGGCGGGTAAGGCATTCTTTATGCAAAGCAAGCACGCTAAAGTGAATTACTTGTTACTTACCCGAGTCCGGAGCTTTCCAGGAGCATTCTCAGATCTTCCTCGAAGTGTGTCCGACGCTGCCGCATTCTACCGAGCCGAAGAGGGAAGCTCGACGGAGAAGGTGTTCTGGTCTCAGTATGCTGAGGCCGGACACCCGGTGCCCTTGAGCGACCAGATGAAGCAGCTGGTCGAGCTCCATATGGTGGCCGAACAGGCCATGAAGGGTCTCTTAGTCCGGCTGTGTCCTGGGGAAGCCATGCCTGGGAGCTACTTCGGGCTGGTAAAGCGGCTGGTGGATGCCTGTCCAAGGCTTCAAGTGATCAAGCGCTCCGTATGCATCGAAGGTGCCCGTAGGGCCCTTGCCCGTGCTAAAGTGCATTGGGGCAAGATGGACGCTGAGAAGCTTGTGACGGACGGACCACCGCCGGGCAAGGAGCATCGCAAGCCCGAGATGTATTATGAGGGCGTCCTGAAGGGTGCCCGCCGTATAGAGGATGAGTGCTCCAAAGATGTAATTTTTGAGTAAACTCGCATTTCTAATCCTATACGGTGAAAACTTGTTCATATGCTCTAAGCAATGCTTTTGAATTTAAAATATTACCTTCTGTGCGGCCGTTTATCAAAATTGAGAGATGGCGAGTCGTCGGCTTCTGCCCCCATGCCTCGAGTGCAGGGGTGTTCGGGATAAACTTGAGCGCTCTTTTTCCCATTATTGGGGTCCTTCGAGGGAGGCGCTCAACACAATGAACAAGGCAATCAGACTATAATGCTTGAACACTCTCACTTAGCCATAGAATTCTATAATTTTAAATTTCGGTGAAGCCCCTAGTATTCGGAAGACCGAGTTCAGGGCGCTATCCACGCCTAGGCCGGACAAAGCCGACTCCTCGCTCTAAGCGGCATAAGTCTTTAGGGACTCGAAAACCTCTCGAACAGCGACCAGCTCTCGCCCTATCATGACGGTCAGTTTTAGCTTTCTACAGTGAGGTGCTCAGCCCGGCTCAACCGGGGCACAATCACAGTGGTTCTCCCAGTGCTACCTTAGCCGATATAACGGAACGTAAGGTACCAAAACATGGGAGCCGGGCAAACCCAACTATTGACCCAAGACATGATTCGGAGTCGATGCATATAATGCTATAAGTTCGGGGTGCCGCACTCGTGAGAGTGTTCGGACTTCTCACACCATATTCTGGGGTACGCAAGCCCCTGGTGTATTGGTCGTACCAAAGTGTACGGTTGCATTATGTCATAACTGAACATATTGTTATATAAAAAAAGGTAATGCAATAATAGACAAAAGCTATGCATTGTTTATTCGAAAAGTCTGCGGTAAAAGCAGGACGATACAAATAGTGCGATAAGAAAGAGATGGGACTATTTGACATGTCCCCCCTCCAGGGGCGAGCTGCGGGATGATATGTGAAACAAGTATACTGCTCGTTATAGAGACCATCTGGACACTCGACGTAGCTTTCTGCCTCCCTGGCTGTTGCATCGTGTGTTTGGCAATTATGCTGCCGGACATGCCTTCCAGAAAGTGGAGTCCTGAAAGTAAGAAAGAAAAAAAAGAATGACAAAATCGGGAGCCCCTTGTGCGGTTGAGCCGCATTTTGGGCGTGCCGTGGTCGTGCCCCTCCCCCTATGCCCATGGTATTTCCAGAGCGTAGTTATGTACGCTGTGATCTTGGTTTCGCAATTTCTCGAGGGCTGGGGTTAGGGCCGCATTGCTACGCGTGCTCGGAACGTGCCAGGCGGTCTTGTTGTAGGTTACTCCGGGGGCGCTTGACGGTGTCCGGACGTTTAATGGCCGGATTGGAGAATTGCCTTGACAGGCTGCTTTGTACTTCCGCCACGAGGGCCGCCGTATGCTCCTCCGTCCAGAGAGAGCGTTCGGTGTTTCCATTGACTGTAATGACTCCTCGAGGGCCTGGCATCTTGAGCTTGAGGTATGCGTAGTGCGGCACCACATTGAACTTTGCAAATGCGGTTCGTCCGAGTAGTGCGTGATAGCCACTACGGAACGGGACTATGTCCAAGATTAACTCCTCGCTTCGGAAATTATCCGGGGATCCAAAGACCACCTCAAGTGTAACTGATCCTGTACAGTTGGCCTCTACACCTGGTATGACGCCTTTAAAGGTCGTCTTTGTTGGTTTAATCCTTGAGGGATCTATGCCCATTTTTCGCACTGTATCCTGATAAAGCAGGTTCAAAGCTGCCGCCGTCCATAAGGACTCTAGTGAGGTGAAATCCACAATGATCCGGTCTAAAACCAATGCGGCGAATCCGCTGGCGGATGCTAGTGGGTGGTCCTTCGATCAAAAGTGATCGGGCAGGAGGACCATGGGTTGAACTTTGGGGCGACTGGCTCCAACGCATATACGTCCCTGAGTGCACGCTTCCGCTCCCTTTTGGATATGTGGGTTGCGTATATCATGTTCACCATCCGCACATGTGGGGGGAAACCCTTCTGTCCCCTATTGTTAGGCGGCCGGGGCTCCTCCTCGCCATCGCTATGCAGCCCCTTGTCATTGTTTTCAGCGTTTAACTTGCCTGCCTGCTTGAACACCCAACAATCCCTGTTGGTGTGGTTGGCTGGTTTTTCGGGGGTGCCGTGTATCTGGCACGAGCGATCGAGTATTCAGTCCAAATTGGACGGGCCCGGAGTATTTCTTTTGAATGGCTTTTTCCACTGACCGGGTTTAGAGCCTCTGAATCCGGCATTAACTGCCGTATCCTCAGCATTGTCGCCGTTAATGCGGCGCTTTTGCTTGTTGCGAGGCGACCTGCCAATGCTGTCCTTGGTATCCGAATTACCAGGGATCTTGGTCATGTTATTACTATGAGCTAGCCAGCTGTCTTCTCCCGTGCAAAAGCGGGTCATGAGTGTCGTGAGGGCTGCCATGGATTTCGGCTTTTCCTGTCCTAGGTGCCGGGCAAGCCAGTCGTCACGGATATTATGCTTGAAGGCTGCCAGGGCCTCTGCGTCCGGACAGTCGACTATTTAATTTTTCTTCGTTAGGAACCGTGTCCAGAATTTCCTGGCCGTTTCCTCTGGCTGCTGAATTATGTGGCTTAGGTCATCGGCGTCTGGTGGTCGCACATAGGTGCCCTGGAAGTTGTCGAGGAATGCTGCTTCTGAAGGAAATATGCCCTAGAGGCAATAATAAAGTTATTATTTATTTCCTTATATCATGATAAATGTTTATTATTCATGCTAGAATTGTATTAACCGGAAACATAATACATGTGTGAATACATAGACAAACAGAGTGTCACTAGTATGCCTCTAATTGACTAGCTCGTTAATCAAGATGGTTATGTTTCCTAACCATAGACATGAGTTGTCATTTGATTAACGGATCACATCATTAGGAGAATGATGTGATTGACATGACCCATTCCGTTAGCCTAGCACTTGATCGCTTAGTATGCTGCTATTGCTTTCTTCATGACTTATACATGTTCCTCGTAACTATGAGATTATGCAACTCCGTTTACGGAGGAACACTTTGGGTGCTACCAAACGTCACAACGAATCTGGGTGATTATAAAGGAGTACTACAGGTGTCTCCAAAGGTACATGTTGGGTTGGCGTATTTCGATATTAGGTTTTGTCACTCCGATTGTGGGAGAGGTATCTCCGGCCCTCTCGGTAATGCACATCACTATAAGCCTTGCAAGCAATGTAGCTAATGAGTTAGTTACGGAATGATGCATTACGTAACGAGTAAAGAGACTTGCCGGTAACGAGATTGAACTAGGTATTGGATCTCGGGCAAGTAACATACCGATGACAAAGGGAACAACATATGTTGTTATGCGGTTTGACCGATAAAGATCTTCGTAGAATATGTAGGAGCCAATATGGGCATCCAGGTCCCGCTATTGGTTATTGACCGAGAATAGTTCTAGGTCATGTCTACATAGTTCTCGAACCCGTAGGGTCCGCACGCTTAAGGTTACGGCGATGACAGTTTTATTATGAGTTTATGAGTTTTGATGTACCGAAGGAGTTCGGAGTCCCGGATGAGATCGGGGACATGACGAGGAGTCTCGAAATGGTCGAGACGTAAAGATCGATATATTGACGACTATATTCGAGTCCGGAAAGGTTCCGAATGATTCGGTATTTTCGAGTACCAGAGAGTTACGGGAATTCGCCGGGAGAAGTATTGGGCCTTATTGGGCCCTGCGGGAAAGAGAGAGGCTGCCTAGGGCAGGCCGCGCCCCAAGGCCTAGTCCGAATTGGACTAGGGGAGGGGCCGCACCCTTCCTCCCTTCCTTCCTTCTCTCCTACTCCTACTAGGAAAGGAGGAGTCCTACTCGGTGGGAGTAGGACTCCCCTTGGTGCGCCTCCTCCCTAGGCCGGCCACCTCCTCCTTGCTCCTTTATATCACGGGGCAGGGGCACCCCATAACACACAAGTTGATCTACGGATCGTTCCTTAGCCGTGTGCGGTGCCCCCTTCCACCATATTCCACTTCGGTCATATCGTCGCGGAGCTTAGGCGAAGCCCTGCGCTGGAGAAGTCATATCGTCGCGGAGCTTAGGCGAAGCCCTGCGTCGGTGGAGCATCATCATCGTCACCACGCCTTCGTGCTGACGGAACTCATCCCCGACACTTTGCTGGATCGGAGTCCGGGGATCGTCATCGAGCTGAACGTGTGCAGAACTCGGAGGTGCCGTACGTTCGGTGCTTGGATCGGTCGGATCGTGAAGACGTACGACTACATCAACCGCGTTGTTATAACGCGCTTCGCTTTTCGGTCTCACGAGTGCGTGGACAGACACTCTCCCCTCTCATTGCTATGCCATCACCATGGTCCCGTGTGTGCGAGGGAAATTTTTGAAATTACTACGTTCCCCAACAGTGGCATCCGAGCCTGGTTTTATGCGTTGATGTTATATGCACGAGTAGAACACAAGTGAGTTGTGGGCGATATAAGTCATACCGCTTACCAGCATGTCATACTTTGGTTCGGGCGGTATTGTGAGATGAAGCGGCCCGGACCGACATTACGCGTACGCTTACGCGAGACTGGTTTCACCGCTTCGAGCACTCGTTGCTTAAAGGTGACCGGCGGGTGTCTGTCTCTCTCATTTTAGTTGAACCGAGTGTGTCTACGCCCGGTCCTTGCGAAGGTTAAAACAGCACCAACTTGACAAACTATCGTTGTGGTTTTGATGCGTAGGTAAGAACGGTTCTTGCTCAGCCCGTAGCAGCCACGTAAAACTTGCAACAACAAAGTAGAGGACGTCTAACTTGTTTTTGCAGGGCATGTTGTGATGTGATATGGTCAAGACGTGATGCTATATTTTATTGTATGAGATGATCATGTTTTGTAACCATGTTATCGGCAACTGGCAGGAGCCATATGTTTGTCGCTTTATTGTATGAAATGCAAAAGCCATGTAATTGCTTTAATTTATCACTAAGCGGTAGCGATAGTCTTAGAAGCAATAGTTGGCGAGATGACAACGATGCTACGATGGAGATCAAGGTGTCGCTACCGGTGGCGATGGTGATCATGATTGCTTCGGAGATGGAGATCACAAGCACAAGATGATGATGGCCATATCATATCACTTATATTGATTGCATGTGATGTTTATCCTTTATGCATCTTATATTACTTTGATTGACGGTAGCATTATAAGATGATCTCTCACTAAAATTATCAAGAAGTGTTCTCCCGAGTATGCACCGCTATGAAAGTTCTTCGTCGAGACACCACGTGATGATCGGGTGTGATAGGCTCTACGTTCAAATACAACGGGTGCAAAACAGTTGCGCACGCGGAATACTCAGGTTAAACTTGACGAGCCTAGCATATAACAGATATGGCCTCGGAACACGGAGACCGAAAGGTCGAGCGTGAATCATATAGTAGATATGATCGACATAGTGATGTTCACCATTGAAACTACTCCATCTCACGTGATGATCGGACATGGTTTAGTTGATTTGGATCACGTAATCACTTAGATGACTAGAGAGATGTCTATCTAAGTGGGAGTTCTTAAGTAATATGATTAATTGAACTTTAATTTATCATGAACTTAGTCCCGGTAGTATTTTGCAAATTATGTTGTAGATCAATAGCTCGCGTTGTTGCTTCCCTATGCTTTTATATGGTTGTTATGATATGTTCCTAGAGAAAATTGTATTGAAAAATGTTAGTAGCAATGATGCGGATTGGATCCGTGATCTGAGGTTTATCCTCATTGCTGCACAGAAGAATTATGTCCTTAATGCACCACTAGGTGACAGACCTATTGCAGGAGCAAATGCAGACGTTATGAACGTTTGGCTAGCTCAATATGATGACTACTTGATAGTTTAGTGCACCATACTTAACGACTTAGAATCGGGACTTCAAAGACGTTTTGAACGTCATGGACCATATGAGATGTTCCAGGAATTGAAGTTAATATTTCAAGCAAATACCCGAGTTGAGAGATATGAAGTCTCCAACAAGTTCTATAGCTAAAAGATGGAAGAGAATCGCTCAACTAGTGAGCATGTTCTCAGATTGTGCAGGTACTTCAATCGCTTGAATCAAGTGGGAGTTAATCTTCCAGATAAGGCGGTGATTGACAGAATTCTCTAGTCACCATCACTAAGTTACTAGAACTTCGTGATGAACTATAGTATGCAAGGGATGACGAAAACGATTCCCGAGCTCTTCGTGATGTTGAAATCGACGAAGGTAGAAATCAAGAAAGAGCATCAAGTGTTGATGATTGACAAGACCACTAGTCTCAAGGAAAAGGGCAAAGGGAAGAAGGGGAACTTTAAGAAGAACGGCAAGCAAGTTGCTGCTCGAGTGAAGAAGCCCAAGTGCGGACCTAAGCCTAAGACTAAGTGCTTTTGCTGCAATGGAACTGGTCACTAGAAGCAGAACTACCCCAAGTATTTGGCGGATAAGAAGGATGGCAAAGTGAACAAAGGTATATTTGATATACAGATTATTGATGTGTATTTTACTAGTGTTCCTAGCAACCCCTCGGTATTTGATACTGGTTCAGTTGCTAAGAGTAGTAACTAGAAACGGGAGTTGCAGAATGAACAGAAACTAGTTTAAGGGGAAGTGACGATGAGTGTTGGAAGTAGTTCCAAGATTGATATGATCATCATCGCACACTCCCTATACTTTCGGGATTAGTGTGGAACCTAAATAAGTGTTATTTGGTGTTGAGCATAAATATGATTTGATCATGTTTATTGCAATACGATTATTCATTTAAGTAAGAGAATAAATTGTTGTTACATTTTACATGAATAAAACCTTATATGGTTACACACCCAATGAAAATGGTTCATTGGATCTCGATCATAGTGATACACATATTCATAATATTGAAACCAAAAGATGCAAAGTTAATAATGATAGTGCAACTTATTTGTGGCACCGCTGCTTAGGTCATATTGGTGTAAAGCGCATGAAGAAAACTCCATGCTGATGGACTTTTGGAATCACTTGATTATGAATCATTTGATGCTTGCGAACCATGCCTTTTGGGCAAAATGACTAAAACTCCGTTCTCCGGAACAATGGAACAAGCTACTGACTTATTGGAAATAATACATACCGATGTATGCGATTCAATGAGTGTTGATGCTCGTGGCAAGTATCATTATTTTTCTGACCTTCACAGATGATTTGAGCAGATATGCGTATATCTTCTTGATGAAACATAAGTCTGAAATAGTTGAAAAGTTCAAAGAATTTCAGAGTGAAGTAGAAAATCATCGTAACAAGAAAATAAAGTTTCTGCGATCCGATCGTGGAGATGAATATTTGAGTTACGAGTTTGGTCTTCAATTAAAACAAAGGGAATAGTTTCACAGCTCACGCCACCGAACACCACAACGTTATGGTGTGTCCGTGCGTCAGAACCGTACTTTTATTTTGATATGGTGCGATCAATGATGTCTCTTACCGATTTACCAATATCGCTTTTGGGGTTATGCATTAGAGACAGCTGAATTCACGTTTAATATGGCACCATCAAAATTCGAAGAGACGACACCATATGAACTATGGTTTAAAAAAAAACCTAAGCTGTCGTTTCTTAAAAGTTTGGAGTTTTGATTCATATGTGAAAAAGTTTTCACCGATAAGCTCGAACCCAAATCGGAGAAGTGCGTCTTCATAGAATACCCAAAGGTAACTATTGGGTACACCTTCTATCACGGATCCGAAGGCAAGTTTTTCGTTGCTAAGATGGATCCTTTCTAGAGAAGAAGTTTCTCTCGAAAGAAGTGAGTGGGAGGAAAGTAGAACTTGATGAGGTAATTGTACCTTCTCCCTTATTGGAAAGTAGTTCATCACAGAAATCAGTTCCAAAGTGATTCCTACACCAATTAGTGAGGAAGTTAATGATGATGATCATGAAACTTCAGATCAAGTTGCTACCAAACCTCGTAGGTCTTCGAGCAAAATCCGCACTGCAGTGGTATGGTAATCGTGTTACGGAAGTCATGTTACTAGACCATGATGAACCTACGGACTATGAGGAAGCGATGATGAGCCCAGATTCCGCGAAATGGCTTGAGGCCATGAAATCTGAGATAGGATCCATGTATGAGAACAAAGTATGGACTTTGATTGACTTGCTCGATGATCAACAAGCCATGTTAAATAAATGGATCTTCAAGAGGAAGACGGACATTGATAGTAGTGTTACTATCTACAAAGCTCGACTTGTCACAAAAGGTTTTCGACAAGTTCAAGGTGTTGACTACAATGAGATTTTCTCAAAGCGTAGCGATTCTTAAGTCTGTCCGAATCATGTTAGCAATTGCCACATTTTATGAAATCTGGCAAATGGATGTCAAAACTACATTCTTTAATGGATTTATTAAAGAAGAGTTGTATATGATGCAACCAGAAGGTTTTGTCAATCCTAAAGGAGCTAACAAAATGTGCAAGCTCCAAAGGATCCATCTGTGGACTGGTGCAAGCATCTCGGAGTTGGAATAAACGCTTTGATAGTGTGATCAAAGCATATGGTTTTATCTGAGACTTTTGGAGAAGCCTGTATTTACAAGAAAGTGAGTGGGAGCAGCATTTCGATAAGTATATGTGAATGACATATTGTTGATCGGAAATAATGTAGAATTATTCTCGCAAAGCATAAAGGAGTATTTGAAAGGAGTTTTTCAAAGAAGGACCTCGGTGAAGCTGCTTACATATTGAGCATCAAGATCTATAGAGATAGATCAAGACGCTTGATAAGTTTTTCAATAAGTACATACCTTGTCAAGATTTTGAAGTAGTTCAAAATGGAACAGTCAAAGAAAAGTTCTTGCCTGTGTTGCAAAACGTATGAAATTGAGTAAGACTCAAATCCGACCACGGCAGAAAATAGAAAAGAGAATGAAAGTCATTCCCTATGCCTCAGTCATAGGTTCTATAAAGTATGCTATGCTATGTACCGGACCTATTGTATACCTTGCTCCGAATTTGGCAAGGGAGTACAATAGTGATCTAGGAAGTAGATCCTTTGGACATTGGTCAAAGACATCCTTAGTGAGGACTAAGGAAATATTTCTCGATTATGGAGGTGATAAAAGAGCCCGTCGTAAAGGGTTACGTCGATGCAAGTTTTAACACTAATCTAGATGACTCAATCTCAATCTGGATACATATTGATAGTGGGAGCAATTAGCTAGAGTAGCTCCGTGCAGAGCATTGTAGATATAGAAATTTGCAAAATACTCACGGCTCTGAATGTAACAGACCCATTGACTAAAATTATCTCACAAGCAAAACATGATCACACCTTAGTACTCTTTGGGTGTTAATCACATAGCGATGTGAACTAGATTACTGACTCTAGTAACCCTTTGGGTGTTGGTCACATGTCGATGTGAACTATGGGTGTTAACCACATATAGATGTGAACTATTGATGTTAAATCACATGGCGATGTGAACTAGATTATTGACTCTAGTGCAAGTGGGAGACTGAAGGAAATATGCCCTAGAGGCAATAATAAAGTTATTATTTATTTCCTTATATCATGATAAATGTTTATTATTCATGCTAGAATTGTATTAACCGGAAACATAATACATGTGTGAATACATAGACAAGCAGTGTCACTAGTATGCCTCTAATTGACTAGCTCGTTAATCGAAGATGGTTATGTTTCCTAACCATAGACATGAGTTGTCATTTGATTAACGGGATCACATCATTAGGAGAATGATGTGATTGACATGACCCATTCCGTTAGCCTATCACTTGATCGTTTAGTATGCTGCTATTGCTTTCTTCATGACTTATACATGTTCCTGTAACTATGAGATTATGCAACTCCCGTTAACAGAGGAACACTTTGGGTGCTACCAAACGTCACAACGTAACTGGGTGATTATAAAGGAGTACTACAGGTGTCTCCAAAGGTACATGTTGGGTTGGCGTATTTCGATATTAGGTTTTGTCACTCCAATTGTCGGAGAGGTATCTCTGGGCCCTCTCGGTAATGCACATCACTATAAGCCTTGCAAGCAATGTAGCTAATGAGTTAGTTACGGAATGATGCATTACGTAACGAGTAAAGAGACTTGCCGGTAACGAGATTGAACTAGGTATTGGATACCGACGATCGAATCTCGGGCAAGTAACATACCGATGACAAAGGGAACAACGTATGTTGTTATGCGGTTTGACCGATAAAGATCTTCGTAGAATATGTAGGAGCCAATATGGGCATCCAGGTCCCGCTTATTGGCTATTGACGAGAATAGTTCTAGGTCATGTCTACATAGTTCTCGAACCCGTAGGGTCCGCACGCTTAAGGTTACGAGGACGGTTTTATTATGAGTTTATGAGTTTTGATGTACCGAAGGAGTTCGGAGTCCCGGATGAGATCGGGGCCATGACGAGGAGTCTCGAAATGGTCGAGACGTAAAGATCGATATATTGGACGACTATATTCGAGTCCGGAAAGGTTCGAATGATTCGGGTATTTTTCGAGTACCGGAGAGTTACGGGAATTCGCCGGGAGAAGTATTGAGCCTTATTGGGCCCTGCGGGAAAGAGAGGGCTGCCTAGGGCAGGCCGCGCCCCCAAGGCCTAGTCCGGGTGGACTAGGGGAGGGGCCGCACCTTCCTCCCTTCCTTCCTTCTCTCCTACTCCTACTAGGAAAGGAGGAGTCCTACTCCCGGTGGGAGTAGGACTCCCCTTGGTGCGCCTCCTCCCTAGGCCGGCCACCTCCTCCTTGCTCCTTTATATCACGGGGCAGGGGCACCCCATGACACACAAGTTGATCTACGGATCGTTCCTTAGCCGTGTGCGGTGCCCCTTCCACCATATTCCACTTGGTCATATCGTCAGCGGAGCTTAGGCGAAGCCCTGCGCCGGAGAAGTCATATCGTCATGAGCTTAGGCGAAGCCCTGCGTCGGTGGAGCATCATCATCGTCACCACGCCCGTCGTCTTGACGGAACTCATCCCGACACTTTGCTGGATCGAGTCCGGGATCGTCATCGAGCTGAGCGTGTGCGAGAACTCGGAGGTGCCGTGACGTTCGGTGCTTGGATCGGTCGGATCGTGAAGACGTCGACTACATCAATCAGCGTTGTTATAACGCTTCCGCTTTCGGTCTACGAGGGTACGTGGACAGACACTCTCCCCTCTCGTTGCTATGCCATCACCATGGTCCTGTGTGTGCGTAGGAAATTTTTTGAAATTACTACGTTCCCCAACAGCTTCCAGGTCCTCCCAACAACCAATTGATTATGCTGGCAAGCTGTTAAGCCAATGCTAAGCTGGTCCTTTAAGCTTGAGTGGGAGGTATTTGATGGCGTGTAGATCATCACCGCGGGCCATGTGGATATGAAGGAGATAGTCCTCGATCCATACCGCAGGGTCAGTTGTGCCATCGTATGATTCGATGTTTACTGGTTTGAAACCCTCGGGGATTTGATGATCCATTACTTCATCTGTGAAGCATAGTGGGTGTGCGGCGCCTCTGTATTGGGCTATGTCACGACGTAGCTCAAATGAGCTTTGTCTACTGTGTTCGGCCCGGCCGGATTTATCATGTCCGGCATGACGGTTATCGTCACGTGTCGTGGGGCGCCCACGCGATCCATAGATCGATCTTGTTTGTCTTGCCCTGTCCTCCAATATATCTCGCAGGTCTGGCGCATTTCCCCGTGCCTTGGTATTCTTTGAGCGACGCCGGGGTGCGGCTTGAGTAGAGGGCCGAGAAGCCTCTCTGCCGCGGCCACGAGGTGGTCGGTCGGCTGCATCATGCGCTGGTGAAGTATGTCTAGTTGCTTCCTCCTCTAATCGGGGTAGCAGCCTGCGTTTTGGGTAGCTCTTGGAGAGGCGTTCGAGTTCGTACTCTTCGGCCGCAAGGACATCAGTCCATCTGTCGGCTAGCAGGTCTTGGTCAGCTCTAAGTTGTTGCTGTTTTTTCTTGAGGCTGCTCGCCGTGGCCATAAGCCTGCGTTTGAAACGCTCTTCTTCGACGGGATCCTCAGGCACGACAAACTCGTCGTCGTCGAGGCTTCCTCGTCTTCGGAAGGAGGCATGTAGTTATCTTCCTCTACCTCTCTGTCTGCAGCTTTCTCATGAGGGTTGGTGTCACAGCCCCAGATCAGCCCTAGAGCTTGCTTGTAACTAGTAGCATTGCATCCATGCATCATGTTTAATTTCCATGAAAATTGAAATGGGGATGATCAAGCCCTAGCACTAAAACAATTCAATTAGGTTCAACTTCAAAAATATCTTCAAGAACCCAAAGTGGTTTGCAAAAATGTTCATGATTAATGGAAAAGGTGAAAACCATATCCAGAGATGATGGATATTTTTCCAAGACATTTCTGGATTTTGAATAAACCATATTGTATTTGAATTGGGGCATTTAAATACTATTAATATTATTTTTAAATGCTCCAACAATTCTGAAAATAGTTAAGGGCCTCTGTAATAATTTAGTTAATGCCCACAATTATTTTCAGGATTTATTTAAATGGTTTGGTATTTTACTAAACTAAAACAAACAGAAAATAGAAATAGAAAAGGGAAAGGAGAGAACTGTACCTGGGCAGTTACCTGCGCAGCCCACCAGCCCAGCCTTCTCCCCTCGCTGGCCCAGTTGGTGGCCCAGCCCACCAACCGACACCCGCTCGTCGCCTACCTCTGCCAGTAGGCAGAGGAGGGACACGGCGACCGCGCCGAGCTCGCCCGGCTCCTCCACCTTTCGCTGCCTGGCCTCCCGACCCTCTCGCGACGCCACGGAGGCGGCCACGCGCCCTAACCCCTGGATCCTCGCTCTCTCCCTCTCCCTCGTTCCTCCTCTGCTCTCTCTCTCGCCCGAACACACCCGGCCTTCAGCTCACCGCCGTCGTGCCCACAGGCCCTCCTCGCCTCGCCGACATACCCATGGCCTCCTTGGACGCCCAATCCTCCCTTGAGCCACATGACGCCGGGGCGCCCTCGGGAACCGTCGTCGACGCCATCTTCGTCCTCTGCTCTGGCGGCCGCCGCCGACCGATTCTTCGTCACCAGGCCGTCCCCGAGCACGCTGAGATCACCGGCGCCACCACCGTGAGCTCCTCTACCGAACCCCTCTCTCCCCACCATCGATCCCCTTCTCCAGCTCTGCTGTCCATCATGACGAAGGTCGCCGCCGCCGTGCCTCGTCATGCGTGGCTGGAGCCGTTGTAGCTTCGCAGCCGAGCACACCACCGTGCTCAACACATCTCCAGAGCCCGTAGAGCACAGTTTCTCCCCGCGTGCCCTCTAGTGCCAACCCACACCCACCGAACTCCGGCCGCCAAAGCTCGGCGCGGCGAGATTCAGCCACCCCGCACCTCCCGTTGGTCTCCCGGATGCGGCGGGATCACGGGCTCCCTCCTGGTGCCCTCGGTGGCGCTGACCGCGGCCCTAAGCGCAACTCCGTGAGCCACCCGCTTTCGGTTGCCGCGGGCTAACTCCGCCCACGCCGACATGGCCACCTCATTAGGCCTAATCACCCGCTAACTAACCCCACGACCCACTAACATGTGGGCCCCGAGCCTAATTAGGTTAGTTTTATTTTCTCTGTTTAGATTAGTACTAACCCGTGGACCCCACGTGTCAGACTTTGACTTAGTCAAGTCAACGTTGACCTGGTCCCACTTGTCATCCACCCAAACCAGCCAGAGACAACGACCGGTGGGTCCCAGGTCAGGTTTGACCTGGACGGCGCCTTTGACTTCTTGGACGTCACCACGGCGTCGGTATATAATAACTAGTTTTGGATTTAATATAATTTAGGAAATTCGAGAAAATACTCTAAACTTCTAAAAATCATATAAATTCAACCGTAACTTTCGGATTGAAATAATTTATATATGAAAATGATCAGAAAAATATGAAGAATCTGTTTATGCCATGATCATGCATGTTTGAACAAGTTAACATCACTGAATAGGATGAATCATGATTAGGGTAATTTATGAAATAGCATTTGGAGTTGGAATTCAACCTTGTTTGAATTCCACTTCAACTAACCCGGATTATTATTGCATTAGGTGAATTCAGTACCTTAACATGATCATGCATCATATATGTGCATTGCATTGATTGTGTTCTCTCTTGTTTGCCGGTAATTGTCCCCTCCCGGTAGACGATGTACCGACGATGATTATTCGATGACACCGATGAAGAACTATTATCTTCAGAAGTGCCAGGCAAGCAAAACCCCCTTGTTCATTCCGATACAATCCCACTCTCTCGCTCCTGCTCTATTTTACTGCATTAGGACAACAACGACTCATGTGTTACTTGCAGCGGTAGCTGAACCCCTTGATCCTTTGCATGACTGTCATTCCACGGTAATTAGATGAAACCCACTAGCATGAGTAGGAATTGTTTGAGCCATGTTGTGCCTACTCATTTATGCTTGTTTGTCATGCCTGCTTTGCTTAGAGTTGAGTCGGGTCTGATTCATCGGGAATGAATTGGAATTGTTATGAACATGTCCTATTGTGTGTGAGCTAAGTGTGTGAACACGATTTGGTAAAGGTAGCGGTGAGAGGCCATGTAGGAGTACATGGTGGGTTGTCTCATTGCAGCCGTCCTCAGGAACTGAGATCTGTGTTTGTGATCCATGAAACAGTTACTACCACGCATTGGGATCCTTAATTGACCCTCTCGGCTTCTTAACCACCCTTGTTCCTGGTCCGGGAGTTGCAAGTAGTTTCTGGTGTTTGTAGTATCTTTGGGGGCACGCAACGCTGACCGTGGGGGTGGGTTGTGTTGCGGTAGGCACCGTGTTGATGTACCGAGTGGGTTTGGTATCTCGGGAACCCCGCACACATCGTTCGGGGCTGTATGGGAAACCTCGGCGGACTCCTGCGGATGGAACCCGAATAGGCGATAAACCTGGACTAGGGACTTGAGTGTTTAGGTAGGCCGTGGCCGACACCCACGTTGGGCTTCCGCTTGAAGGTTGCCGAGTACATGTCGTGGTAAACGGCGGTAAGTGGTGAGCGTGTGTGAAGAAGTACACCCTTGCAGGGTTTAATATGATCTATTCGAATAGCCGTGTCCACGGAGAAGGACTTCTGGGTTGCCTATATCAGTTCATAGACAAGTGAAAGTGGATACTCTAAAATGCGCAAGATAAGCGTGAGTGCTATGGATGGCGTTCTCGTAGGGAGACGGGAGCGGGTCCATAGTTGATATGGTGAATATGTGGACTCGTGTGCGCCACCTCAAAAGAGTTACTTGCAGTCGTAGTTCAGGATAGCCACCGAGTCAAAGCTGGCTTGCTGCAGTCAAACTCCACCACCCTCTTTTGATATTGATGCATATGTAGTTAGTTCTGATGTAAGTCTTGCTGAGTACAATTGTACTCACGTTTGCTTATTTATGTTTTGCGAGAGGCGTCGGTTCGCTTAGTAGTTCCGCTTGGACTTCGACGTTTAGCTTGTTACCTCAGCTACGATCTTGTGCCTTGGCAGGATCTGGTAGATAGTCGGGCTTCTCAGCCCTTTTCATTTATAGTTATGCGTACTCGAGACATGATTAGCTTCCGCTTGTGCTTTGACTTGTATGTTTCGAGTGTTGGGTCATGAGACCCATGTTGTAATATATCGCTCTTCGGAGCCTAAGGAATAATATTTGAGTCGTAGAGTTATGTTGTGATGCCATGTTGTATCTACGCATATTGAGCATAATGTGTGTATGTTTGAAATGCTTGGTATGTGTGGGATCCGACAAACTAGTTGTTTATCCTTGGCAGTCTCTCATATGGGGAAATGTAGTCTCGTGATTCTGAGCGATAGTAGTCCGCTTCTGCCGGTTCACCGAGTCCTGCTAGCCCAAAGACTCTTGCTTGGACACTTGATTGGCCGGCATGTGTTTCACTTCGTTCCTATGTCCGTCCCTTCGGGAAATGTCACGCGGTGTTATTCGGAGTCCTGCCTAGCTCTGCTACATGCCCGGGATACCGGAGTCCTGTTATCCAGTGCTACAGCCCGAATATATCCGTTGATGACCGACATGTTCGATGTGATTCATGTATGCCTGTCCCCATAGGTTAGCGCCGCTTTGGGTTCACGACTAGCCATGTCGGCCCGGGTTCTTTGTCATATGGATGCTAGCGACACTATCATATACGTGAGCCAAAAGACGCAAACGGTCCCGGGCCATGGTAAGGCGACACCCATGGGAATACCGTGCGTGAGGCCGCAAAGTGATATGAGGTGTTACATGCTAGATCGGTGTGACTTAGGATCGGGGTCTGACAGCGTTGGTATCGAGCCTGACTGCTCAGAGGATTACCAAGCCAAACTGGTCGAAGTTGTGTCTAGAAATGCTTTAGTAATATAAGGGAATTGTTTGTGGAATGTAACTTAAGGCTCTTTTTACTCCTTATACCTCATGGCCTTCTGATCTGAGTCATCCTCTTCTCTTCTACGGGGTTAAGAACTAGGCTTCTCATCTATCTATCAGGATGACGTGTTACTAATCCATAGACCTATAAGATTGTTGGTTTAATCCCCAGTTCAGTTCCTACCACTTCTGTATGATAACTGTTGATCTCAGAATCTTGTTAAGATGTTGTTGAGTGGTTATGCCACCATTCTTGCAGGATGTCTCAAATCATTTTGAGCCTTTACCGTTATCTTTGTCAGAGTTTTCCCAGGTCTCTAAATAGCCTGATGCATTTGCAAATCCCTTCTTCCGTTCCTGATGTCCTTTTGGGTCAGAATAAGCACACTAACCGGTGCGTTGAGGTAAATTATTGCCTTGACATATATGTTGGAACTACTATTATGACCCTAGGTGTTTAGGAAGTCACCTAGAAATTTAGCAATGCTTTTGTATCCCCAGTGTGATGATTCTGGCCATCACTTTCGAAAGCATCCCGTGATGCCATGTAGTAGTAGGTATTCTACTCCTGGGTTGCTGAACCCGAGATTCATCCTACTTCATGTTGTTAGTATTTGCTAGTTCCTTTAGGATACTAGTAACTTTGCGATAGTCCTCGAGGTCCGTGGTATTTCCTTCTTCCAAATACTACGAACCGCTTATGGCAGAAGTTCTTTTGAGCCAAAAGATCACAATAAGAGTGCTCTTGAGGAGTTCTCCATTCATAATTGTGAATCTGCCAATTCTACCTTTCCACATGGGTTATCCGGAAGAAATGTTGAGCTTGCTCGACATACTAATCTGTGCATCCACAACTCAAAAAAATTATATGTTCCTTTGAGTTGTTCTCTTAGATGCCTTCTGACCTTCATCTATCAATTGATAGTCAAGGGTATGTGTACATTCGTTTATTGATGCCTATTACTTATGTGGTCCGTCAAGCCATTCCATTCCGGAATGACTAGGAGAAACAAACTCCAGTACCTCATCCATATCCAGGATTGGGTCAAAGTAGTTGTATCCCGCAGATCAAAACGCCAATTCAGCTTTTGTTCTGTTCTACCTTGGAGTGTTACCATCTTTATGTCAAGAGTGTCATGGAAATTTCACAACCTCTTATGAATTCTTGACGTAGTGATACTTCTCACCATCATCATTCATTCCTCGGTTCCGTGTTGCTGTAACCGGAATGCCGACAAGTGAATTGTGATGTGCGAAATCAATACTCCGAGCCACTCGTTGCTTGGTGGTAATGGACAATATTCTCATCCTTAGCGCGTTGGTTATTAAACCATCATCCTAAGATTGATTGTGCTACCTAATCCTTATTCTCGGTGCACTCTTCGATTGATGAGTTAGGATCTTGTCAAGTCCTCACTCATTTGATAATATCGTCTTGCCCTCAAAAGCAAGATTGCTCTCGAGCTTAGTAACATACCGGTGGTTCGTGACTTTCCAAATATCTTCTTGGAAGTGTTACCGGTTGTTTCACGATCGTTATGTTGGGCTCGTGATCAAGTTGGTTTTCTTGTGAACCACCCCTTCTCCAAGAATCTGTGTTGGATACCCCTGAGCTAGTTGGTTAAAGCCAAACAACAACTTGGAGAGTTGGAAGATAAAAGCTTGCCTAACTTAGTTCGATCCAAAGGGATATTCTTGTGAAGTGTGTGTTGAAGAAAGATGATATCTTCATCAATTGGTCCTCGTGATCAGTTGTTGGATCTATCGTCCTACCAATTCTTTGATTTGAGTATGGGCCATTGTCAAGTCAAATCAGAACCAACGATATTCGTAATGTTGTCTTACTCGTGGTTGATCCCTCGAGCATACACCATTATATCTTTTGGTCCGGCCAATGCTATCACCGTGTTCACATGATGGTGGAAGTCCAAAGGATATGGAAATTTCGATAAGTTGCTGTTGAGCCCATCAGTAGCATTTTGTCTCCCCCATGAGTCATGTTGAGCATCAACCTAGTATTGGAAACTTGTGTAAGCATTTCTTCGTGTTCCATTCATGAAGCATATGTTTGGATGAAAGTAGTGACTTCCTCTAGTTCATGTGCATCTGTTGTAAGTTGCCGCCATGAACTTGAGAAAGGTTTGTTTTGCCTCCTGTGGAATCATCCCAAGTCCGTCATGCATGTGCAAAGTATTCTATGGTTTGATAGACTGATCATCTTCATTCCGTATGTATCCCTAGCACACCAAGCCATCGATTGATTTGTTCAAGGAAAGGAAGTTCCTTCTTAAGAGCATGCCTTATGCAAGGACTTCAATATCCTCGATTATGGTTCCCCACCTGAACTCGGTAGTGTTTTATTATAAGACTACCATGTGGTCATGCTTGTCTAAGACAACGTGTTCACATGTTTGTAGCAAAACCAGCTCATGTTTTGGAGCTTGCTATCGTAGCTCATATCCCGAGATTCTCGCAACGCCATCTCGTCGAATTGTGTTGCAAACTTTCTTTCAGACATGCTGAGTCTGGAATATCCTAACACCAACCAGATCTGAATCTCAGGCAGATATGATGGTTGGAACATTCGAACAGTTGCATTTTGTTCCCAGCTTGCACCGTCCTTGTGCTTTTCACCATAGGCTGCCTTCTTAGTAATTCTTGTCCAGGTTCATCTTCAAAAGTGGACTTACCATGGGTCCCCTCCCCCTTCGATGATAAGCAAAAATCATCCATTGCGTTGTCTTCAACAAGGTAGTCCACATCATCCATTCTAGTCCGGTGTACCATTCCTTGCATTCCACCAAATAATCGCCGTGATTGCCTTAGGTTGGTATAAAGAGTTCCAATGATCTATGGATCAAAAGTAATTCTTTTGCCACTTAAGGAAATAGTTCTTTGCGTCACCTTTTCGAGGTGCCCGTTCTGGGATTATAGTAAATATTTCCTCACCACCTTGACACCATCCACCATCTCCCTAGGCGTGGAATTGTTGCCACTAATCAAACCCGTTGTTGTTCTCCCATCTCTTTCGACGTATTTTGTGCCTCAACTCGAGATGTGTCACCGTCTCAGTCCGTGAGTCGATCATGTTTACTTTATCTTAGTGAAGATCGAATCATGTAGGGTTTTCCTTTCCTTCTGTTGTCGTGTCAAGTGAAGACCTCGAAAGCCAGGACGTCAAGACCAAGATGATGGAGTAAATCAACATCTTCGAGAAAGGCGATTGGATCATGAAAATTGTGATAGTTTGTGACTTCCCTTTTCCTCTTACCTCACGTCTTGAATCTCGGGGCGAGATTCTTGTTTAGTGGGGGTGAGCTGTCATCCTGACCCAGATCAGCCCTAGAGCTTGCTTGTAACTAGTAGCATTGCATCCATGCATCATGTTTAATTTCCATGAAAATTGAAATGGGGATGATCAAGCCCTAGCACTAAAACAATTCAATTAGGTTCAACTTCAAAAATATCTTCAAGAACCCAAAGTGGTTTGCAAAAATGTTCATGATTAATGGAAAAGGTGAAAACCATATCCAGAGATGATGGATATTTTTCCAAGACATTTCTGGATTTTTGAATAAACCATATTGTATTTGAATTGGGGCATTTAAATACTATTAATATTATTTTTAAATGCTCCAACAATTCTGAAAATAGTTAAGGGCCTCTGTAATAATTTAGTTAATGCCCACAATTATTTTCAGGATTTATTTAAATGGTTTGGTATTTTACTAAACTAAAACAAACAGAAAATAGAAATAGAAAAGGGAAAGGAGAGAACTGTGACCGGGGCCACTGCAGCCCAGCCCAGCCCATTTTCTCCTCCCCTCGCTGGCCCAGTTGGTGGCCCAGCCCACCAACCGACACCCGTCGCCTACCTGCCAAGAGAGGCGAGGGAGGGACACGGCGATCAAGGCCGAGCTCGCCACCTCCTCGCCGCCGCCTGGCCTCCCCGACCCTCTCGCGACGCCATGGAGACGGCCACGCGCCCTAACCCCTGGATCCCTCGCTCTCTCCTCTCCCTCGTTCCCTCCTCTGCTCTCTCTCTCTCTCTCGCCCGAACACACCATGGCCAGCTGCAGATCACCGCCGTCGTGCCCACAGGCCCTCCCTCGCCTCGCCGACGTACCCATGGCCTCCGCCGTGACGCCCTCCTCCCTTGAGCCACATGACGCCGGACGCCCTCGGGAACCGTTGCCGACGCCATCTTCGTCCTCTGCTCACGGCCGCCGACCGATTCTTCGTCACCAGGCCGTCCCGAGCACGCCGAGATCACCGGCGCCACCACCGTGAGCTCCTCTCAACCCTCTCTCCCCACCATCGATCCCTTCTCCAGCTCGCTGTCCATCATGGCCGACGGTCGCCGCCGCCGGGCCTCGTCACCGCGTGGCTGGAGCTGCTAGTAGCTCGCGGCCGAGCACACCACCGTGCTCAACACATCTCCAGGAGCCTCAGAGGCAGCACCAGTTTCTCCCCGCGTGCCCTCTAGTGCCAACCCACACCCACCCGAACTCCGGCCGCCGCCAAAGCTCGACGCCGGCGAGATTCCGGCCACCCCCGCACCTCCCGTTGGTCTCCCCAGATGCGCGGGATCACGGGCTCCCTCCTGGTACCCTCGGTGGCGCCCAGTGCTGCCCTAAGCGCAACTCCGTGAGCCACCGCCGCTCGGTTGGTCGCCCGGCCTAACTCCGCCACGCCGACATGGCCACCTCATTAGGCCTAATCACCCGCTAACTAACCCCCCGACCCACTAACATGTGGGCCCCGAGCCTAATTAGGTTAGTTTTATTTTCTCTGTTTAGTTTAGTACTAACCCGTGGACCCCACGTGTCAGACTTTGACTTAGTCAAGTCAACGTTGACCTGGTCCCACTTGTCATCCACCCAAACCAGCCAGAGACATCGACCAGTGGGTCCCAGTGTCAGGTTTGACCTGGACGGCGCCTTTGACTTGCCGACGTCACCTCGACGTCAGTCGTATAATAACTAGTTTTCTGGATTTAATATAATTTAGGAAATTCCAGAAAATACTCTAAACTTCTAAAAATCATATAAATTCAACCGTAACTCGGATTGAAATAATTTATATATGAAAAATGATCAGAAAAATATGAAGAATCTGTTTATGCCATGATCATGCATGTTTGAACAAGTTAACATCACTGAATAGGATGAATCATGATTAGGGTAATTTATGAAATAGCATTTGGAGTTGGAATTCAACCTTGTTTGAATTCCACTTCAACTAACCCGGATTATTATTGCATTAGGTGAGTTCAGTACCTTAACATGATCATGCATCATATATGTGCATTGCATTGATTGTGTTCTCTCTTGTTTGCGGTAATTGTCCCTCCCTAGAGCGATGTACCGAAGCGATGATTATTCGATGACACCGATGAAGAACTATTATCTTCAAGTACCGTGCAAGCAAAACCCCTTGTTCATTCCGATACAATCCCACTCTCTCGCTCCTGCTCTATTTTACTGCATTAGGACAACAACGACTCATGTGTTACTTGCAGCGTAGCTGAACCCCTTGATCCTTTGCATGACTGTCATTCCACAAGAATTAGATGAAACCCACTAGCATGAGTAGGAATTGTTTGAGCCATGTTGTGCCTACTCATTTATGCTTGTTTGTCATGCCTGCCATCGCTTAGAGTTGAGTCGGGTCTGATTCATCGGGAATGAATTGGAATTGTTATGAACATGTCCTATTGTGTGTGAGCTAAGTGTGTGAACACGATTTGGTAAAGGTAGCGGTGAGAGGCCATGTAGGAGTACATGGTGGGTTGTCTCATTGCAGCCGCCCTCGTGAACCGAGATCTGTGTTTGTGATCCATGAAACAGTTACTACCACGCATTGGGATCCTTAATTGACCCTCTCGGCTTCTTAACCACCCTTGTTCCTGGTCCGGAGTTGCAAGTAGTTTCGGTGTTTGTAGTATCTTTGGGGCCGCATGCATAGCTGACCGTAGGGGTGGGTTGTGTTGCGGTAGGCACCGTGGGCCCGTGTACCGAAAGTGCCCGTTTGGTATCTCGGGAACCCCGCACACATCGCTCGGGGCTGTATGGGAAACCTCGGCCGGACTCCTGCGGATGGAACCCGAATAGGCGATAAACCTGGACTAGGGACTTGAGTGTTTAGGTAGGCCGTGGCCGACACCCACGTTGGGCTTCCGCTTGAAGGTTGCCGAGTACATGTCGTGGTAAACGGCGGTAAGTGGTGAGAGCGTGTGTGAAGAAGTACACCCTGCGGGGGTTTAATATGATCTATTCGAATAGCCGTGTCCACGGAGAAGGACTTCTGGGTTGCCTATATCAGTTCATAGACAAGTGAAAGTGGATACTCTAAAATGCGCAAGATAAGCGTGAGTGTTATGGATGGCGTTCTCGTAGGGAGACGGGAGCGGGTCCATAGTGGTGTATTGATATGGTGAATATGTGGACTCGTGTGCGCCACCTCAAAAGAGTTACTTGCAGTCGTAGTTCAGGATAGCCACCGAGTCAAAGCTGGCTTGCTGTAGTCAAACTCCACCACCCTCTTTTGATATTGATGCATATGTAGTTAGTTCTGATGTAAGTCTTGCTGAGTACAATTGTACTCATGTTTGCTTATTTATGTTTTGCAGAGAGACGTCAGTTTCGCTAGTAGTTCCGCTTGGACTTCGACGTTTAGCTTGTTACCTCAGCTACGATCTTGTGCCTTCGGCAGGATCTGGTAGATAGTCAGGCTTCTCAGCCCTTTTCATTTATAGTTGTCTGTACTCAGACATGATTAGCTTCCGCTTGTGCTTTGACTTGTATGCTCTGAGTGTTGGGTCATGAGACCCATGTTGTAATATATCGCTCTTCGGAGCCTAAGGAATAATATTTGAGTCGTAGAGTTATGTTGTGATGCCATGTTGTATCTACGCATATTGAGCATAATGTGTGTATGTTTGAAATGCTTGGTATGTGTGGGATCCGACAAACTAGTTGTTTATCCTTGGCAGTCTCTCATATGGGGAAATGTAGTCTCGTGATTACGGCGATAGTAGTCCGCTACAGCCCGGTTCACCGGAGTCCGCTAGCCCAAAGACTACCGCTTGGACACTTGATCGTAGCGGCATGTGTTTCACTTCCTATATGTCTGTCCCTTCGGGGAAATGTCACGCGGTGTTATTCGGAGTCCTGCCTAGCCTGCTACAGCCCGGGATACCGGAGTCCTGTTATCCAGTGCTACAGCCCGAATATATCCGTTGATGACCGACATGTTCGATGTGATTCATGTATGCCTGTCCCCATAGGTTAGCGCCGCTTTGGGTTCACGACTAGCCATGTCGGCCCGGGTTCTTTGTCATATGGATGCTAGCGACACTATCATATACGTGAGCCAAAAGACGCAAACGGTCCCGGGCCATGGTAAGGCGACACCCGTGGGAATACCGTGCGTGAGGCCGCAAAGTGATATGAGGTGTTACATGCTAGATCGGTGTGACTTAGGATCGGGGTCCTGACAGTTGGCTTCTCCATCCTCATGTGTTGAATCCTGCTGGAGGGGGTTGTCTTCGGTACTGTCCGGGGTGTTATTGTCTCCGGTGCCGGAATCGCCATTTTTGCTGTGGCGGGATTTAGAGCGGCGCCGCTGACGCCTGCGCTTAGGCCGTTTCTTGAAGGGGTCATCCTCCGTTGTTCCATCGCCATTCCCTCCTTTTGGGATGTCCACCATGTATATGTCGTATGACTAGGTGGCCTTCCAGTGCCCTGTAGGCGCTGGTTCTTGGTCATCTCCTGCATCGTCGTCCATACCGTCGATATCTTCGGAGTCGAAGTCGAGCATGTCGGTTAAATCATCGGCAGTGGCTACGAAGTGAGTGGTGGGTGGGCTTTGAATTTTTTTGTCGTCCGCATCCCAACCTTGCTGACCATAGTCCGGCCAAGATTCTCCTGATAAGGAGAGAGACTTTAGTGAATTCAGAATATTGCCGAAAGGCGAGCGCTGAAAGATGTCTGCGGCGGTGAACTCCATGATCGGCGCCCAATCGGATTCGATTGGCAGGGGCGCGGAAGGTTCGGAGTCCGGAGAGGAGTCCGGCACCTTGGAGTCACGAGCTTCGCAAAGGACATGTATGGTGTTCGACTCAATCGCCATGGAGATTTCAGCCCCCGAGGCGGTGTCCAGCCACCCGTCCTCGATAGGCGCAGTCGGCTCCGAGCTAAGGGTCGGAGCGGACACTGGTGCAGCCTCCAGGACACTGTTCGGCGGCAGAGCTAGATCATGCCCATCGTAGCAGTGCGGCGCGCTTGGCTGTGGCTCGAACCCATCGAAGATCAAGTCTCCGCGGACGTCGGCCCTGTAGTTCAAACTTCCAAATCTGACCTGATGGCCAGGGGCGTAGCTTTCTATCTTCTCCAGATGGCCAAGCGAATTGGCCCGCAGCGCAAAGCCGCCAAATACGAAGATCTGTCCGGGGAGAAAAGTCTCACCCTGGACCGCATCGTTGTTGATGATCGGAGGAGCCATCGGGCCTAAGGATGACGACACAGAGGAACTCTCAATGAAAGAACTAATGTCGGTGTCAAAACTGGCGGATCTCGGGTAGGGGGTCCCGAACTGTGCGTCTAGGCGGATGGTAACAGGAGACAAGGGACACGAAGTTTTTACCCAGGTTCGGGCCCTCTCGATGGAGGTAAAACCCTACTCCGCTTGATTAATATTGATGATATGGGTAGTACAAGAGTAGATCTACCACGAGATCAGAGAGGCTAAACCCTAGAAGCTAGCCTATGGTATGATTGTTGTTCGTCCTACGGACTAAAACTCTCCAGTTTATATAGACACCGAAGAGGGCTAGGGTTACACAGAGTCGGTTACAATGGAAGGAGATCTACATATCCGTATCGCCAAGCTTGCCTTCCACACCAAGGAAAGTCCCATCCGGACACGGGACGAAGTCTTCAATCTTGTATCATCATAGTCCAGGAGTCCGGCCATCCAGACACCCCCTAATCCAGGACTCCCTCAATGATGAATGACTTGTTTGTTTTTGACTTTTTGTGGATGAGGAGTTGAGGAGGAATGTGCAGTCATCTTGGAGTAGTTGTATTTATAACCGCGTAGTAATACGCTCCTAAGTAGGGAAACTGTTTAGGTTTTGATCGGAGTGAACATGTTTGCAATTTGGAATGTGACGGGTGATACGTCTCCAATGTATCTATAATTTTTGATTGCTCCATGCTATATTATCTACTGTTTTAGAAATTATTGGGCTTTATTATCCACTTTTATATTATTTTTGGGACTAACCTATTAACTGGAGGACCAGCCCAGAATTGCTGTTTTTTTGCCTATTTCAGAGTTTCGCAGAAAAAGAATATCAAACGGAGTCCAAACGAAATGAAACCTTCGGGAACGTGATTTTTAGGAAGATTATGATCCGGGAGACTTGGACCCTACGTCAAGAAACAAAAGAGGAGGCCACGAGGTAGGGGGCGCCCACCCCCCAGGGTGTGCCCTCCACCCTCGTGGGCCCCCTGTTGCTCCACCGACGTACTCCTTCCTCCTATATATACCTACGTACCCCCAAACGATCAGATATGGAGCAAAAAACTAATTCACTGCCGCAACCTTTTGTACCCACGAGATCCCATCTTGGGGCCTGTTCCGGAGCTCCGCCGGAGAGGGCACCCATCACGGAGGGCTTCTACATCAACACCATAGCCTCTCCGATGAAGTGTGAGTAGTTTACCTCAGACCTTCGGGTCCATAGTTAGTAGCTAGATGGCTTCTTCTCTCTTTTTGGATATCGATACAATGTTCTCCCTCTCTCTCGTGGAGATCTATTCGATGTAATCTTCTTTTTGCTGTATGTTTGTTGAGATCGATGAATTGTGGGTTTATGATCAAGATTATCTATGAACAATATTTGAATCTTCTCTGAATTCTTTTATGTATGATTGGTTATCTTTGCAAGTCTCTTCGAATTATCAGTTTGGTTTGGCCTACTAGATTGATCTTTCTTGCAATGGGAGAAGTGCTTAGCTTTGGGTTCAATCTTGCGGTGTCCTTTCCCAGTGACAGTAGAGGCAGCAAGGCATGTATTGTATTGTTGCCATCGAGGATAACAAGTGGGGTTTTATCATATTGCATGTAATTATCCCTCTACATCATGTCATCTTGCTTAAAGCGTTACTCTGTTTTCATGAACTTAATACTCTAGATGCATGCTGGATAGCGGTCGATGAGTGGAGTAATAGTAGTAGATGCACTACAAGAAACTTGTTAATACATGACAGTCCTAGTCCATCACAGACCAGCCAAAATCTGTCATGCGTCCAAATCCATGAAAGATTTAAAATCCGTCACGTATATCGCGTCATAATTTGACACCGTACCTTCTGTGACGAATCTTGGCCGTCATGGATCTGCCCCAGGCCCGCCAAGCCCAAACTAGGCTGCGACGGAACAAATCGTCACCGATTTCCATGACGTGGATGCAACATGGACCTAACAAGTCGTCTACGTGGATCTGACGTGGAGGCTAACAGCCCATGTTGTAACCAGCCCAATTAGGGATTTGGCCCAATAATTTTGGTGGATGATCCAACCAATTAGCTATTTATTTTTTGCATAGCCGATTTTCACGATGAAACACAGTTTACAACAGGACAACCAAATTTTATTCATTCAAAAATAGCAATTGTTTACATGACAATAGAGTTCCAACAATCTAGTCTGATTTGAAAAAAATAAAGCTTAATATCAATCACAAGCATATCTAGAAAGCGCTAGAAGCACCTTTAAAAAAATTGGATAACATGACTTCAAAGAAAATGCACTGCTAGATGGTTTTAATCTCCACAGTACACCAATTCAAGCCGACTATCCAGGCCCAAGGAATTCCCTCTAAAAAACTTCAATCTCCAAACCTGCATAGAATCCACACATACAAAATTATAATGAGTTATAAAAGCGAGCTCCCAAATTAATACAGAGAGTAGTAACATCCTAGAAATGCCACTACTATATTATGGTACAAGAAAATGTGGGCAGCACACGTGAAAACAATCAGACTAGTTACAAGTTCAAAAAATTAGTCCAAAAAAAAGCTTGTCAAATGAAAGTATAATCTAAGTTAAACTACAAGTGACAAGTAACAAGCACACATAACAGAACTAAAAGTACAGTAGAAGCAGCCGTTGGTCCGGTTAGCGGTTCTGGACCGAACAGACAGTAAGTGCATGGGGCTAACCAGGCTACGAGCTGTCTATTTTCTGGCCTAGCAAACAAACATAGATTTCTCAGAGAAGCAAACAAATGTGATAGAAACATGAAATTAGTTTTTTTCTAAGAGGAAGTTGTGCGCCTGTAAATGTATTTAGTTTATCTTGATCAACCGTTTCTGTACTGTAAGAGAAATGAGAACAAAAGTGAGAGAGACAGGCACATAGTTTTTTTCTGTGAGAGTAAGCTGTGTGCGCCTGTACAAGGACTTAGATTATCTGGATCAAAATTTTCTGTACAAGCGATTAGCTGAAAATTACGTAAAGAAAATTCTGCCAGCATAGACACTGTACCACACCATTCCTTAACAAACAACAATGACAATAAAGAAGTGAAAGACTAACTTGAAGATAATTAACGCAAACTGGGCATAAAATAGGCCAAGTTCAAATCAAAATATGGAATGTTATGGACTATACTAACTCAATGTTCAAATCAAAATCGGCACCAAAGGATGTTTCATCTAACTCGATGTTTATGCTGCAAGTTCATCTCAAAGCGCTAACAAATATAGTACTAAACAGTACTTGCTTCCCAAGTGAACTTCAAATGGCATGCAAAATATTAACAAAGAATATGATACAATTTCATCAAGAGATCTCCCACACTAAATAGTTTGTTTGTGGAGTACTAAGCTGTGTACTTGTTATTACATGAAAAAATTTAAATTTGTACTCTAGTAAACTATGACACAAGAAAATACTTGATAAACGGTGAACTAATAGTTAGGAAAGTCTAGTATAGTATGGATACAATGCATGATATCAGGGACACTGTCCAGTGCAGATTTTATGCACACAGAAATATCCGCATAGTTAGAACTTTACCGGAACCACATACCAGTCCACACCTTGAACAACTCACAACAGTCCGCACCTTGAACAGCTCAAAATCTACGGCCAAAATAGTTCACATGAAGAATGGAAGGGTATCAAGCTCACCGCTCGAGGACGGTGTCGTCAGCGTCGATCAGGTGGGAGATGTACCGACTATAATGTGCAAAGCAAAGATATTAGTGTGACAATTGGATATGTGGTTTCATTTCATTATTATTGAAATGCAAATGTTGTCTCAACTGAACCGAATTCTTAAAGAACTATGCCTTCCCAAATGTGTAAATTTACTAACTGAATTCTTAAAGAATTGATTTAATTGCATGCTAACTGAACTAAAAAGGAACAATGAAAAATAGGTAGCCGCACATTACTTTCCCTTTCTTCATGATGTACATGAGGTTTGTCATGCATAAAGTAACAAGTATCTATTTATTACTTGAAATTAATGAAAACCTGAAATTGTGCAACACTGACCATCCTTTGGATAATAGTAAAAGTAACATATTTTACATCTTTGCATTGGTGAGACAAAAAATATGTATATCAGACACCAAATTACTAGTCCTTGAAATGTGGCAACTAAAAGGAAATACCTTTTGCTGTCACACTATAAACCTCTGCAGGTCCAAAGAAGCGGTAGCTAAACTGCACATTTTCTCGCCAATCGACAAAGACATGCTTTGACCCTAAACACACATGAAGGTATCAAGGAGGTTGATTGAACATGGTAAAACTGAAATATTGAACATTTTTTGATTTTATATATTGATTCATTTAACACATTGAGGACCCTAAATAGATAAAACAACCGAATTCAAAAACAGATGTGAGTTATCGACCCTTCAGACTAGCATACTTATGGCAGTTTATCTTATGTAGCATAATGTAAATACAGGAATTAGTACACAACATAACTATCCTTCTGTCAGTTTATCCTCATATATCCTCACTTAGTTTATATTGCATACATGAATTTTTTCAAGTTACTGCTCCATCTATTCATTTTATTTCTTCCATTCTGTCATACGCATTCCATCTTTCCTTAGCTTTGTTAGTCCACACACCAGCTATAGAGGAGGAACAAGCGGCAGTACTTGCATCTAATTCAGAAGATAAAAACAAGGCAGAAGAAATACACTGGCAATTAAGAGCATATCAAGGAAAGGAGAAGGTGCATGATATAACTAGATAAGGCGACCAGGCCAGCTCGTCCTCTGAACTTAATTGGGTGTAAGATGCAAATATTTTTACTACAATCCATTCCATTGATCTTATTTTACTTTCATATATTAAAATCACTGCCCATGAATGCAAGCATCTAACAGTATCATAAGAATCAGAATGCTTGCTCTTTGCACATGTAGTACGTTGCACCAAACACAACCTATTATTGATACTGCAGAGCCTTATTTCAAAATTCTGCCACAACGTCATTGTTAAGTTATAACTAATTCAGAATTTGTGAAAGATTAGCTAACCTTCTCAAGTGGCTAGCTTCTAATGGTATTGGTTTTCCAAGAGTTGTTATTGAATACATCATGGACTTATTAGGAAGCAAATCATCCACAAAATTGGTTGTCCACTATAAAAAACAGTATGCAAACCATTAACTTTAGCAACATCAGCTATACCTGAATGATGATCTTAGAAAATAAAACATCCACTCAACTCATTATGCAAAAAGCACCTACAAAACAACACGAAATAGTGCATCCACTCAAATGGTTATGCAAAAAGCACCTACGAAAGAGCATGCAAGCCATCAGATTAACAGGTTCCCACACTATCCAACACATAGTAGAACCAACTAGAGGTGCAACGAGTCCAACAAGAAAGACTAGAATTCCTACCAGCCAATTTATTCCATTATTCAGGCGCATACATGTAGTAATCTACAGGTAACAGAGTATAGCCCAGTCACGGGCTCAAAACAGAGGAGGGACGCAGCTCACCAAAGAGGCTTGTAGATGATGCAGCTGTCGCAGTGCAGGTCAGCCACCAACGTCGCACGGAAGAGGAGGTCGTGTAGGATGCGCGGCCACGCAGGAGACGCAAAAGAGGAGGTCGGGGTCTCTGCCGTCGAGCCCAACACGCGCGGGTGTACCGAGCTAAGGGGCACCATCCAGGAGGCAGAGAGCGCGCGAGGGGGTGCGGTGTGAGACGGAGAGGAGCCGCCGGAGACACGCCGTCGATGGACGCGATGCCGCAGCCAAAACCCTAGCCATGGGATAGGGGCCGCGGGCGAGCACCGGAGACTGGGATCGGCTGATCCAGCCGGTCAGGAGGACGGATGTCGGACACCAGGTCGTGAGTCTGTTACGTGGTGGCCGACGTCGCCGGAATCGGCAGCCATTTGTCGCGGTGCGAGTAGTCGCACGAGAGAGAAACAGATGGGTTGCCGAAGGGATGGTTGGGTGGGAGATCCAGCGGATCTGGCAGCTGCCAGAGTTGCGAGGTGGGAGGAGGGAAGTGGGAGGGCCGACGGCGAGCTATGGGAGGACAGAGGCGAACAGGTTATGGGTGGCGGCGATGCGTGGGAGACGATGGGGAATCAGTAGGAGGGTCTGGCCACGGGCCGAGGAACAAGTTCTTAGGATTAGGTTTTATACGGGAGTGACTAGGCGGGCTTTAGCGGGCTTGGCGGGCTGTACCGGGCCATCGATGACAGTTTCTGAAACCGTCAACAGTAATCCATCATGGATTAACATATTTCTTGTAGTGAGGAGTAGGTGTACTTGTCTCGGACGTGATGCCTATATACATGATCATACCTAGATATTCTCATAGCTATGCTCAATTCTTTCAATTGCTCAACAGTAATCCGTTCACCCACCGTAAAATACTTATGCTCGTGAGAGAAGCCACTAGTGAAACCTATGCCCCCCGGGTCTATCCTCATCATATTAATCTTCCAACACTTAGTTATTTCCTTTGTTTTTTTACTTTGCTTTTATTTTACTTTGCATCTTTATCACAAATATACCAAAAATATTATCCTATCATATCTATCAGATCTCACTCTCGTAAGTGACCGTGAAGGGATTGACAACCCCTTATCGCGTTGGTTGCAAGGAGTTATTTGTTTTGTGTAGGTACGAGGGACTCGCGTGTAGCCTCCTACTAGATTGATACCTTGGTTCTCAAAAACTGAGGGAAATACTTACGCTACTTTGTTGCATCACCCTTTCCTCTTCAAGGAAATCCAACGCAGTGCTCAAGAGGTAGCAGAGAAGATTTCTGGCGCCGTTGCCGGGGAGTCTACGCAAAAGTCAACACACTACAAGAAATATGTCAACTTGTGACCACCACTATTGGTCACTGAAAGGTCATAGTTTTTCATTTGCGACCTTTTTGCAACCAAAAACAGAAGGTCAAAAGCTGGCGGTCGTAAACGACTATAGCGACCTTATTTGCGATGTGTAAAAGGTCGTTGGTTCCACGACCAAATTTTTGGTCACAAGCAACATCCCCAGACCACGTAGGCATCCAGCATGGCAAGCTGACGTGGATAGGAATCAACCCGGTCCGATTCGGTTTTCTACATGGGCCTAGCCCAACAATTCAGCCCATTTATTGTTTTTTTCTTTCAAGTTTGGTCAACTACATGGGCCAAGCCCAATAGACTTTTACTTTTTCTTCTACAGTCCACATTTTTTTGGGCCTCAACCTTTTTCCAGCCCATTTGTCAGTTTTCTTTTGTTTCTTTTCCATTTTAAAGTAGGTCCCACTAGTCATATGGGAACCAATTACCACAGGCCAGTTCTATATTTTTGCAGTTAGAAAATTTGATTCAAAAAGAGCCAATAAGGCATAATATTTCATACAACAACCAAGCAGTACATTACAATCATGTACACCCAAAACTGAGATAGTACATTACAACGGCCAAACAAAGTACCAAAACTAAGATAGTACATTACAACAGCCAAGCAAAGTACCTAGTACAAATCTGGTATTTAGCTATAAAATACAACTAAATATACACATAACTAGCTCCAGTGAGCGAAATGGCATTTTGGGTGTGGTTTTTCTTCAGGATTCTTCTTGCTGTAGCTCCTGTACACCCAATTTTTGAAGAATAAAGGCCAGCATCTACAAATAATAAATTATGAAAAGTTAGAAACATAATCAAGTGAATCCGCCTAAGAAAACACATAAGTACAATGCTTGAGATACATGTATGCAGCAAGAAAAACAGGCAATGTGATGGCAGTATGAGCGCACAATAATTCTGGGAGTAAAACGAACATAAATAATACAACAATCTCCGGAAACAAAAACAGGAGATGAAGCTTAGTTAACCAGAAAGTACATTATAGTGATGAAGATAACATCAACAAGATGGTCAAGAGAAACAAAAACATCTGACACTACATTCTGTGTATGGACAAGTCTACACAAAACCCAGTTAATACCATTGAATGCATTGCAAACTTATACCACCTGACATAAGAATTCATATGCAATAGATCCATTACAGATGAGAGACACGACTCAAAAACTTGCCTTCAACACTTCCTTTTACGGAATGTCAAGAGAGCAAATAGAAAAATAACTAAATGTAACTATTTCCTCTTGTGCTCAATATAACTAGACAAAGCTTGCCCACCACAACTGCCCGCACAGCTATCACAAACAATTTCAGCATTCAGTCACTACTAGCATCTGAAGCTCATCGAGCTAACTGAGCATCAAAACATGGGAGAGCACCCATACAAGCCGGAGACATCTATGTACACAAGCTTTTCCCGCAGGAGAATAACAAAACCCTAAGGTACATGAGGTACTACTTCTAGTGTATATAGAACCAATCAAGTTCTTTGGTGCGGGGAAGCGAGAGCATGAGTCCAACAAAGCCTCGCTATAGGAGCAGAAAAGAGGGAGCTAGGGTAGGAGATAGAGCCAGCTCACCAAGAACTTGGGAGTCCAGCTTGGGTCCTTGCTAATCTGGCCGCTGCTCCAGAGAGCTCTCGTGTCTTGGTATAAGATCAGATCCAACCGACTAGAAGCGGCCGTTTGTTGAGCGATCTTTCATTTCCTGGTCTGCAACAAGAGGTAAATGCTAGAGATTAGCAACTGCTGCCAAACCCAATGTGACAAAGAGGTAAGCACTATAAACTGGATTTATAAAAACAGAATAAGCAAAAGGCAGAGCCTGTGCAAGTTTATCAGTACTGTAGTTCAGTGGAGTAGCTGCAAAGAATTAACACTAAGCATAAGATACACTAAGAATTTTCAGTGGAGCAGCTGCACATAATTAAGAAAGCATCAGCAAGTTAACAAGCTACTGAAAAACTACTGCAACCAAAACAGTACTACAAAATACAGAATTTGCAAAAATCAGAACTGAATTTTTGCCAAGGAAACAAAATTTTATAGCTTCAGGCTGGAGCACTACAGTTGTTGGTTAGACTTCATATAGCTTCAGGCTGGTTGGAGTACTACAGCAGCAACCATTTCATGGTTAGACTACTCCATTTGCAGTAGCCAAATATTCAGATATGACTAAGTGACTGATCAGGCCTACAACATAAGCAAGTGGCAGCGTAAGCAGAAATTGGCCTTTGAATTATCAACATCAACCGCAAGACTACGACAAGAAGGCTTATTATAGAATCAGTCAATCACATAATCAATGACAACAACTGATGACTGCACAATCAAGTTTCACTTCCATGGGCTCGTGATGAGGTCATACCTCGCAGGAGATGTATCGGGAGGGGGCTTGGAGCTCCTTCTATATCATGCGATGCGCTTCCGCTAGATTGACGCGTTGCTCATCTTTCACCCCCCCACACACACCGTTCTGCTTTACTGCAGCGGAAAATGTGGCAACAACAAAATTAATCGAGAGAACAAAGAGAAACATTAGTGTTGGCTGATTTTACTGGCCGCATTCACCTCCGAATCATGGACAAGAACTACTCTGCTCTGCTCCTAATTGAATGACGAACTATGTGACCCAAAGTAGTACAGCGGTACGGCCATGTAGTACTATGCAAGAACAAAAATTACTCCGCGGAACAGGAAATGGCACCGCTTTCTCCGGCAAGAATGTAAATCAGGCCAAGACGAGCCGCGACGAGAAGGGAGACGGGAGGAGGAGGAGGTCGGACTGACCTTGTGGTGCGCAAAGATGCGGTTGACGAGGTGGGAGCTCCAGGCGGCGCTGCCGCGGAAGCAGTCGACAGCCTCCCACACGGACTCGAACGGCGTCCTCGAGCCGCTGCACTCGTCCCAGACCAATGATTGCAGGGTGCGGCGCGCTGCTCCCATATCCTATAGGAGGAGCCTCCCAGGTCGTGGATCTGGCAGCCCTCATCGCCGGCACGTGCTGGATCCATTGGCGAGGCTGTGGCCATCGATCCAGAGGGACGAAGGAGTGCACCATGGATCCGGTCCCGGAGTGGGCAAGGCTGTGGCCATCGCGGTCTGGAAGCGCTACCTCGCACTGCCCGACTTGGGGCCGGGGTGAGGGGAGGGCGCGGTGGTGTGCGGCAGCGGCATGGGTCGTCGACGGTGTGGGTGGAGCGGCGACTGCGGGAGTGGATCCCATCTCACTGAACCGAGAGAGAGCAGCGACTGGGACGGAGGGGTGGTGGAAGTGGGGATGGCCGGGGGTGGGGCCGGAGGAGGGATCAGGAAGTGGTGCAGGGGACGGGGAGGAGGTGGCGGCGGCGAGGTTGGCGACGAGGAGTGGTGCAGGGGACAGGGAGGAGTGGCGGCGGTGGCGAAGAGATGGGGACGAGGGGGTGCGATGGGGGATCTGAGACAGGGTTTGGGCTGCGGGTGGGGATCTTTTTCTTTTATTTTTTCTGTAGATAGATGGATGGATGGATGTGGGGTGGAGAGATGGATGGGTGGATGGATGGGCGCCATGTCATCGATCCGTGGGAAGAGTTCTCATTGGTTCGAAAAATCAGTGTTTTAAAATAGTCTTCAAGCATTAAAAATAGAGGGATTTTGTGACGCAACTATCAAAAATATTTTGCAAAAGGGCACAACACAAAATTTCACTAGACTTAGACCACATTTCATGGATAAGGACCAATTTGTATGCATTTCTGATCTTTCTAGCTATTTTAAATCATTTTCCGAGTGGCAAAAATGGTTTTTTTTTGTGAAGAACCTACCAAATATTTGTTGCAAAATTGGATTACATCAATTTTATAAAATACTAGTCCATATTTAATATACAATTGACCAAATGGTTGGGTGTCGAAAGTTTTGATCCACCACTGGTGAAAAGACAAATTGTCGTCGATTCAGTTGGAAACGGGTCAAATTTGAACTGCAGCTGCCTCATAGTTTGCTCTTTATTTTTTCCAAAAATCATTTCTAGGTAAATAAGTATCTATTTAATCATATAAACACCAAAAAAATTGCAAGATTCAACCACTAGCTAGGAACGGTCAAGCCCGCCGCTTTGACCGCATTTTGAAACAGGCATAAAAATTCAAAAAAATCAAAAATTGGAAAACCTTCGCATTGTGTCATTATATGTGACCAAGTTTCCAGGACAAATAATAAACTTGTAATACGGTAATTATTTTAAAAAAGTGTTCTCAGAAATGAGCTATCATGCGTGAAGATTCATGGCTTCCAAGCCAAATGATCAATCTTATGGCCACATTCATGGCATAGTTTGTTCAAATGATCTCATATTGTGCACAAGGGTACATATTGGAATTCCAAACAATGTTGCCTAAGGAAGTTTTCATTTTCGTTGCACACAAATTTCATTTTTCATTTTCTGAGTGCCCAAAAGGAGGTTTTTTTTAAGGAACGACCAAATAATTGTTGCAAAAATGGACCAAATCATTTTTATAAAATACTAGGCCATATATAATGCACAATTTACAAAATGGTTGGGTGAAAAAAGTTTTGATCCACCTCTGGTGAAAAAGACAAATTGCCGTTGATTCAGTTGGAAGCGGGTCAAATTTGAACTGCAGCTGCCTCATAGTTTGCTCTTTATTTTTTCTAAAAATCATTTTTAGGTAAATAAGTATCTATTTAATCATAGAAACACCAAAAAAGTTCCAAGATTCAACCACTAGCTAGGAACGGTCAAGCCCGCCGTTTTGACCGCATTTTGAAACGGGCATAAAAAATTCAAAAAAAATCAAAAAATTAGAAAACTTTCACATTGTGTCATTATATGTGACCAAGTTTCCAGGAAAAATAATAAACTTGTAATACGGTAATTATTTTAGAAAAGTGTTCTCAGAAATGAGCTATCATGCGTGAAGATTCATGGCTTTCATGCGAAATGATCAATCTTATGGCCACATTCATGGCATAGTTTGTTAAAATGATCTCATATTGTGCACAAGGGTACATATTGGAATTTTAAACAATGTTGCCTAAGGAAGTTTTCATTTTCGTTGCACGGAAATTTCATTTTTCATTTTCCGAGTGCCCAAAAGGAGGTTTTTTTGTGAAGGAACTACCAAATAATTGTTGCAAAAATGGACCAAATCTATTTTATAAAATACTAGGCCATATATAATGCACAATTGACAAAATGGTTGGGTGAAAAAAGTTTTGATCCACCTCTGATGAAAAAGACAAATTGTCGTCGATTCACTTGGAAGCGGGTCGAATTTGAACTACAGCTGCCTCATAGTTTGCTCTTTATTTTTTCCAAAAATCATTTCTAGGTAAATAAGTATCTATTTAATCATAGAAACACCAAAAAAATCCAAGATTCAACCACTAGCTAGGAACGGTCAAGCCCGCCGTTTTGACCGCATTTTGAAACGGGCATAAAAAATTAAAAAAAATCAAAAAATTAGAAAACTTTCACATTGTGTCATTATATGTGACCAAGTTTCCAGGAAAAATAATAAACTTGTAATACGGTATTTATTTTAAAAAGTGTTCTCAGAAATGAGCTATCATGCGTGAAGATTCATGGCTTTCAAGCCAAATGATCAATCTTATGGCCACATTCAGGGCATAGTTTTTTCAAATGATCTCATATTGTGCACAAGGGTACATATTGGAATTCCAAACAATGTTTCCTAAGGAAGTTTTCATTTTCGTTGCACGGAAATTTCATTTTTCATTTTCTGAGTGCCCAAAAGGAGGTTTTTTGTGAAGGAACTACGAAATAATTGTTGCAAAAATGGACCAAATCAATTTTATAAAATACTAGGCCATATATAATGCACAATTGACAAAATGGTTGGGTGAAAAAGTTTTGATCCACCTCTGGTGAAAAGACAAATTGCCGTCGATTAATTTGAAGCGGGTCAAATTTGAAGTGCAGCTGCCTCATAGTTTGCTCTTTATTTTTTCCCAAAATCATTTATAGGTAAATAAGTATCTATTTAATCAGAAATACATGGTTTGATGGCGAGACATCGAGGTTTGGATGGTGGCCGAGGGCCCCAACTCTAGAGCGGTAAGCTCGCATGCCCGCCGCGTGTTCACTGCGTGACTGTGGTGTTGTCATGTGTTCTGGGCGGCCTAGGCATGTCTAGTGGGTTGGGCACTCCCCAGGTAGGTGCTAGGAAGAAAATCACAACATGAGATTCTCACGAGGAGACCGATCGATGCTCAAACATGAATAAGCATCCAAGTGTTTGATTTGCGGTACGGGAAATGCACATGGCTAATGGGCGTGAGTTTTGGCTGAGGATGATCAGTTACTAAGTAGACCGTCTTCACAAATTTGTAGGGAAATCAATAATATATAAATAACACTTCCTTCACAAAGTGCTGCTCTGAACAGAATAGGAAAATGAATATTGTTGAGTTATTTTTGAACTAGGCAAGGAAGGTTTTTGACATATTTGATGAAGATATGATCCAAACAATTTATGAGAATTTTTTGGGAATTTTGGAATAACAGAAATATAGGTTGCTTCACAACCTAGGGCAAAATTGACACATGGACATGACACATAGGCAAAACTGATGAGGTGGCGCCTAGTCATAGCAAAAAGTACTAATGCATCCACGTTCACAACCTCATGACCATTTATATTGGTCGTAATCAGGTAGAAATAAGGTCATGGACCACTCTTGTGCCGCTTATGACCATTTGGTCTAAGGCAATTCAGGGTTTGAGCCCTTCTAAGCGAAATGGCCGTGGATTTACGGCCAATTCAGCTAGGGTCACTAAGAGAAGGTCACTAGTTGACATATTTCTTGTAGTGACATACCAAGTACCCATCACAAATCCCTTATCTCCCGCATTACATTATTTTCCATTTGCCTCTCGTTTTCCTCTCCCCCTCTTCACCCTTGCCGTTTTATTCGCCCTCTCTTTTCCATTCGTCTTTTCGTTCGCCTTGATGTCTTTCTTGGCTCGTTTGCTCGCTTGGTTGAAATAGTTGAGTATTTATTCCTAAATTGAGAAGCTAAGATCTATGGATCCTCATCCGCTTGTGTCGTGGAATTGTCACGGCAGATGTCCTCTTGCAAGGACTTAGTCGTGGAGCCATCGCAACTAGGAAGCATAAAGGGGTTAATCAGGACAAAGGACACGAGAGGTTTTATACTAGTTCAGCCCCTTGCGGTGAAGGAAAGCCTACGTCTAGTTGGGTTGGTATTGCTTGATGTTTCAATGACCAGGGAGCGAGATACGCTATGCCCGGCTCTCGATAAGTTGTTTCTTGTCCCTAAGCCGCCAGCAGGTCGTCCCCTTAGATACACGGGTTGACGCCCTGCAGCTTACAGAGTCCTGGCCGGCTTATAAACAGTGTCCGGCTCGGTGACTAGTTAAATCTACCTTATGATACAAGTCATGCCATTGTGGCGGTTTGTTACAACGGGCCTTAAGTAGCTTGTGGGCCTTAGGCCCTTTATTGAACCGCCATCTTCATCCTTGATTACAGGCTTCGATCTGGCGAGTCTTCTTTGTGTAACCCGGCCCCTCCTGGGCGGCTTACACAAATAGTTATATCCCCAACATTAGGCCCTAGATTTATTTGAACTTGTTCATGTCAATCTTAAAATACCTTAAGAAGTAAATCTTCAGTCTTCCAGCTGTGCAAAGGTTTTCTTTAACCCGCCATGACGTCATCTTTTGGATTCGTTGTAACCCACCATGACATCATCCTTACTTCAATTCATTCTTTATTTCATCGTATCCTCCAACGGATCTTTGCCTTTACTGACTGTCTGAAAACCGAGGCGTCGGGGCTGCTGGATAATAACTTTTATCTCCTTGTTTCTCGCGCCGTCTCAGCTATCCTTTCCTTATAAATAGGCGCGACCTAGGTCTTCCTATTCTCCTCCTTCCAGTCATCCTCTTCCTCTCGCTACTTCTCTGTCGCTCGAGCTCCGCCACCGACGCCGTCGCAGATCTCTTCGTCTTCACCGACTCCGGCCGCTGCATCAACTTGGTTTGACCAGAAAAACGCAACGACCCTCCACTACAATCCTGCATCTGTAAGTCTTCTCTTCCCTGCTTTGTAGATCCACGCCAGGACCTTCGAGTTCTTCGCTGTTCATCAGGATCCTTCCATAGATTTCATCACCTCTGCTCTTCTGATCTTGAACATGGTAAAAACTGATGCGGTAGATATTCCACACCCATTTTGAATGCAAATAGATCCCTTTATGTCACACAGAGGCCCCATTCGAGCCCTTGACCGTAAACTGCGCAAGTTCTAGGTCTAGAAAATTTTCTTTTTAGAACAGTTGTTTGATCCGAAATGATAACAGCAACTTGTGGAACTTGTTTGTTCCACCCGGAAGTGAAAAATTGCCTCTGTCGAATATGCTTAACTGCTCATTGATACCTGTAGCGGCTTAATATTCATCGCATAGTCATCCATATGCCATTAGGCCCCTTCTTAAGTCGCCATCTTGACTAGTTTTAAATATTTTCCTCTGGGTTAAATTTGAACTGGAACCTCTAATTTTGTCACAGGCCTCAATTTTTGTCATGGCACCTAAGGCGACCAAGGCTCCTGTGACCTGTAATTGGGTCCCATCCACAGTCACGAGGAGTAAACTGTTTGAATTTGTGAAGTCTGGCCATCTGCCGAAAAAGGAGGTCATTTCTTATCGTGCCTCTGACCCGTCTGAAGAAAGGCCTCAACCCAAAGAAGGGGAGGTGGTAGTTTTACGGATCACATGAGCCGGGATTTGCCCTCCCTCAAAATTCTTCGTGGAGGTTTTGAATTTCTTTGACCTTAGACCTCAAGATATTGGACCCAATTCCATGTCAAATATCTGCAATTTCCAAGTCTTCTGCGAGGTGTACCTGGGAGAGGAGCCAAATCTGCTTTTGTTCAGAGAGCTTTTCCATTTGAACCGGCAGAATGAACGTGCCAACGGTCCAAGTCTTGAACTTGGCGGTATCTCAATTCAGCGGTGGAGAGACTGCCTTTTCCCTTATGCTGAACTTCCGAGTCATCCGAAAGATTGGAATCATACTTGGTTCTATTGCCAGGACACTTCCCCGACTAACGAGAACCCTCTGCCCGGCTTCCGTGCTCTGCGCCTTGAGTCCAACCATCCGCTAGCGGACAAGCTAACTGCTATTGAGCGTCTGCCTCTCAATCCCACCATCAAAAAGATCAAAGCTCTTTTGGGAAATGGCCTAAACGGCATTGATCTGGTCCGAATTTGGGTTGCTTGGCGAGTACTTCCGTTAAGCCACCGCCCCGACTTAATGTGTACTTATTCAGGCGAAAAGGATGATCCATTGCGTCATAGCTCTAACGACTTACCAGATGATGTGGTGGAAGCTACAACCCAGTCGCTGCTGAAGGATGGCACAGTAACTAGTAACGCCTTCGGCTTACTTCCCTTCTGCAAGAAGAACCCGACCCTTGCAGTGAGTCATCAACCTTAATAAATACTTCTAGCCTTGTCACACCTTACTTGTACTCATAATTTCTTATCTTTTTTCACAGGCCGATGACAACTTTTGAAAGGTCCAGTATGACCATGAGGCTGCTAAACAAGCCAGGACAGCCAAGAAGACCGAAAGGAAAGCCGCCAAAACGGGAACTTCAAAGAAGAAGAAACCCAGCGCTTCCGATTTACTCAAATTGGATGACACTTCTTCGGATGATGAAGAGGTAATCCCCGATTCTCGTCACTCCTTTATCATTATTTTACTGACATTTCATCCTTTCAGGAGGATACGGGGCACAACCAAGCGGTTGGTGAAGAGGTAACTATAATTTCCTCCGACTCAGAGCCGGTGCCCAAGCAAAAAATCTGAAGGGTAACCCGGAAAGTAAGATTTTCACATCCTCTAGCTTATCAAGATCCTCAATTTCTTTTGAAGCAACAACAGCTTGAAAGTCGGAGGCAGACCCGGACCAACAAGGATGCAGAACTCTCCTCCGGCTTACCTGACGAAACTAGGTGTTGGAAATATGCCCTAGAGGCAATAATAAAAGGATTATTATTATATTTCCTTGTTCGTGATAATTGTCTTTTATTCATGCTATAATTGTATTATCCGGAAATCGTAATACACGTGTGAATACATAGACCACAATATGTCCCTAGTGAGCCTCTAGTTGACTAGCTCGTTAATCAATAGATAGTCATGGTTTCCTGACTATGGACATTGGATGTCATTGATAACGGGATCACATAATTAGGAGAATGATGTGATGGACAAGACCCAATCCTAAGCATAGCACAAGATTGTGTAGTTCGTTTTGCTAGAGCTTTTCCAATGTCAAGTATCTCTTCCTTAGACCATGAGATCATGTAACTCCCGGATACCGTAGGAGTGCTTTGGGTGTACCAAATGTCACAACGAATCGGGTGACTATAAAGGTGCACTACAGGTATCTCTGAAAGTGTCTGTTGGGTTGACACGGATCGAGACTGGGATTTGTCACTCAGTATTACGGAGAGGTATCACTGGGCCCACTCGGTAGTGCATCATCATAATGAGCTCAATGTGACCAAGTGTCTGGTCATGGAATCATGCATTACGGTACGAGTGAAGTGACTTGCCGGTAACGAGATTGAACGAGGTATTGGGATACCGATGATCGAATCTCGGGCAAGTAACATACCGTCTGACAAAGGGAATAGTATACGGGGTCTCGACATCGTGGTTCATCCGATGAAATCATCGAGGAGTATGTGGGAGCCAACATGGGTATCCAGATCCCGCTGTTGGTTATTGACCGAAGAGCCGTCTCGGTCATGTCTGCATATCTCCCGAACCCGTAGGGTCTACACACTTAAGGTTCGGTGATGCTAGGGTTATTAGGAAGACTTGTATGTGATTACCGAAGTTTTTTGGAGTCCCGGATGAGATCCCGGACGTCACGAGGAGTTCCGGAATGGTCCGGAGGTGAAGATTTATATATGGGAATTTGTCATACGGTCACCGGAAAGTTTCGGGGGCATATCGGTATTGTACCGGGGCCACCGGAAGGGTTTCGGAGGTCCACCAGAGGGGCCACCCCTCTCGGAGGGCCTCATGGGCCGTAGGGGGCAGGGAACCAGCCCCTGGAGGGCTGGGAGCGCCCCCCCCTTGGGCCCGTGCGCCTAGGGTTGGGGGGAAACCCTAGTGGGGGCGGCCCCTTTGCATGGGGGGCAAGCCCCCTCCCTTGGCCGTCGCCCCCCCCCCCTCTAGATCTCATCTAGAGGGGGCCGGCCCCCCTTCCCCTTCCCCTATAAATAGAGGGGCGAGGGGAGGGCTGCAACACACATCCAAGGCGCAGCCCCTCCCCTCCTAAACACCTCTCCTCCTCCGTTAAGTGCTTGGCGAAGCCCTGTCGGAGTACTTCCTCTCCACCATCACCACGCCGTCGTGCTGCTGCTGGAGCCTTCTTCCTCAACCTCTCCTTCCCCCTTGCTGGATCAAGAAGGAGGAGACGTCATCCGCTCCGTACGTGTGTTGAACGCGGAGGTGCTGTCCGCTCGGCACTTGGTCATCGGTGATTTGAATCACGGTAGTACGACTCCATCATCCCGTTCTCTTGAACGCTTCCGCACGCGATCTACAAGTGGTATGTAGATGCATCTCTCTCCTATTACTCGTTGCTTAGATGAACTCATAGATGGATCTTGGTGAAACCGTCGGAAATTTTTATTTTACGCAACGCGTTCCCCAACAGTGGCATCATGAGCTAGGTCTATGCGTAGTTCTCTATTGCACGAGTAGAACACAATTTGTTGTGGGCGTAGATGTTGTCAACTTTCTTGCTGCTACTACTCTTATTTTTCTTCAGCGGTATTGTGGGATGAAGCGGCCCGGACCGACCTTACACGTACGCTTACGTGAGACAGGTTCCACCGACTAACATGCACTAGTTGCATAAGGTGGCTAGCGGGTGTCTGTCTCTCCCACTTTAGTTGGAGCGGATTCGACGAAAAGGGTCCTTATGAAGGGTAAATAGAAGTTGACAAATCACGTTGTGGTTATTCGTAGGTAAGAAAACGTTCTTGCTAGAACCCAATTGCAGCCACGTAAAAGATGCAACAACAATTAGAGGACGTCTAACTTGTTTTTGCAGCAATTGTCATGTGATGTGATATGGCCAGAAGTTGTGATGAATGATGAATGATATATTGTGATGTATGAGATCATGTTATTGTAATAGGAATCACGACTTGCATGTCGATGAGTATGACAACCGGCAGGAGCCATAGGAGTTGTCTTAATTATTGTATGACCTGCGTGTCATTGACTCAACGCCATGTAAATTACTTTACTTTATCGCTAAACGTGTTAGCCTTAGTAGTAGAAGTAATAGTTGGCGAGCAACTTCATGGAGACACGATGATGGAGATCATGGTGTCATGTCGGTGACAAGATGATCATGGAGCCCCAAAGATGAAGATCAAAGGAGCTATATGATATTGGCCATATCATGTCACTACTTTATATAATTGCATGTGATGTTTATTATGTTTTATGCATCTTGTTTACTTAGAACGGCGATAGTAAATAAGATGATCCCTTATAATAATTTCAAGAAAGTGTTCCCCTAACTGTGCACCGTTGCTAAAGTTAAATGCGTTTCGAAGCACCACGTGATGATCGGGTGTGATAGATCCTTACGTTCACATACAACGGGTGTAAGACAATTTTACACATGCAGAACACTTAGGGTTAACTTGACGAGCCTAGCATGTACAGACATGGCCTCAGAACACAAGAGACCGAAAGGTCGAACATGAGTCGTATGGAAGATACGATCAACATGGAGATGTTCACCGACGATGACTAGTCCGTCTCACGTGATGATCGGACACGGCCTAGTCAACTCGGATCATGTAACACTTAGATGATCGGAGGGATGTCAAATCTGAGTGGGAGTTCATTAAATAATTTGATTAGATGAACTTAATTATCATGAACATTAGTCTAAAATCTTTGCAAAATGTCTTGTAGATCAAATGGCCAATGCTCATGTCACCATGAACTTCAACGCGTTCCTAGAGAAAACCAAGCTGAAAGATGATGGCAGCAACTATTCAGACTAGGTCCTAACACGAGGATCATCCTCATAGCAGCCAAGAAACAATATGTCCTAGAAGCACCGCTTAGGTGAAGCACCCAACCAGAGAACCAAGACATTATGAATGCTTGGCAGTCTCGTCTTGATGATTACTCCCTCGCTCAAAGGCGGCATGCTTTACAGCTTAGAACCGGGGCTCCAAAAGTGGTTTGAGCAACACAGAGCATATGAGATGTTCGAGGAGCTGAAAATGATTTTCCAAGCTCATGCCCGGGTCGAGAGATATGAAGTCTCTGACAAGTTCTATAGTTGTAAGATGGAGGAAAACAGTTACATCGGTGAGCACATACTCAAAATGTCTGGTTGCACAACTTTGTCCCAGCTGGACATTAACCTCCCAGACGAGGCGGTCATTGATAGAATCCTTGATCGCTCCCACCAAGCTACAAGAGCTTTGTGATGAACTACAATATGCGTGGGATGGTAAAGACCATTCTGAAGTATTCTCGATCTTTGAAGTCAGCAGAGGTTGAAATCAAGAAAGAACATCAAGTGTTGATGGTCAATAAAACCACTAAGTTCAAAAAGGGCAAGGGTAAGAAGAACTTCAAGAAGGATGGCAAAGATGTTGTCGCGCCCGGTAAGCAAGTTGCCGAGAAGAAGTCAAAGAATGGACCCAAGCCTGAGACAGAGTGCTTTTATTGCGAAGCGAAGGGTCACTGGAAGCGGAACTGCCCCAAATACTTAGCAGATAAGAAGGCCGGCAACACTAAAGGTATATTTGATATACATGTAATTGATGTGTACCTTACCAGTACTCGTAGTAACTCCTGGGTATTTGATACGGTGCCGTTGCTCACATTTGTAACTCACAGCAGGAGCTGGGAAATAAACGGAGGCTGGCGAAGGGCGAGGTGGCGATCTTGGCGTGGGAATGGTTCCAAGGTCGATGTGATCGCTGCCGGCACGCTACCTCTACATTTACCTCACGGGATTAGTTTTAAACCTCAATAATTGTTATTTAGTGCCAAGTTTGAACATGAACATTGTATCGGGATCTCGTTTAATGCGAGATGGCTACTCATTTAAATCCGAGAATAATGGTTGTTCTATTTATATGAGAGATATGTTTTATGGTCATGCTCCGATGGTCAATGGTTTATTCTTAATGAATATCGAACGTAATATTACACATATTCATAGTGTAAATACCAAAAGATGTAAAGTTGATAACGATAGTCCCACATACTTGTGGCATCGCCGCCTTTGGTCACATTGGTGTCAAGCGCATGAAGAAGCTCCATTCGATGGACTTTTAGAGTCTCTCGATTATGAATCATTTGACACATGCGAACCATGCCTCATGGGCAAAATGACCAAGACTCCGTTCTCCGGAACAATGGAGCGAGCAACCAACTTATTGGAAATCATACATACCGATGTGTGCGGTCCAATGAGCGTTGAGGCTCATGGAGGATATCGTTATGTTCTCACTCTCACTGATGACTTGAGTAGATATGGGTATGTCTACTTGATGAAACACAAGTCTGAGACCTTTGAAAAGTTCAAGGAATTTCAGAATGAGGTAGAGAATCAACATGACCGAAAAATAAAGTTCTTACGATCATATCGTGGAGGAGAATATTTAAGTCACGAATTTGGTACACACTTAAGGAAATGTGGAATCGTTTCACAACTCACGCCGCCTGGAACACCTCAACAGAACGGTGCGTCCGAATGTCGTAATCGCACTCTATTGGATATGGTGCGATCTATGATGTCTCTTACCGATTTACCGCTATCATTTTGGGGATACGCTCTAGAGACAGCTACATTCACTTTAAATAGGGCACCGTCTAAATCCGTTGAGACGACACCGTATGAATTATGGTTTGGGAAGAAACCTAAGCTGTCGCTTTCTAAAAGTTTGGGGATGCGATGCTTATGTCAAGAAACTTCAACCTGAAAAGCTCGAACCCAAGTCGGAAAAATGCGTCTTCACAGGATACCCTAAGGAAACCATTGGGTATACCTTCTACCTTAGATCCGAGAGCAAGATCTTTGTTGCCAAGAATGGATCCTTTCTTGAAAAAGAGTTTCTCTCGAAAGGAGTAAGTGGGAGGAAAGTAGAACTCGATGAAGTACTACCTCTTGAACCGGAAAGTAGTGCAGCTCAGGAAAATGTTCTGTGGTGCCTACACCGATCGGAGAGGAAATTAATGATGATGATCAAGGTACTTCGGATCAAGTTGCTACTGAACTCAGAGGTCCACAAGGACACGTTCCACACCAGAGTGGTATGGAAACCCTGTCCTGGAAATCATGTTGTTAGACAACGGTGAACGTTCGAACTATGAACAAGCAATGGCGGGGCCAGATTCCAACAAATGGCTTGAAGCCATGCAATCCAAGATAGGATCCATGTATCAAAACAAAGTATGGACTTTGACAGACTTGCCCGGTGATCGGCGAGCGATAGAAAACAAATGGATCTTTAAGAAGAAGACGGACGCGGATGGTAATGTTACCATCTATAAAGCTCGACTTGTCGCTAAAGGTTATCGGCAAGTTCAAGGGATTGACTACGATGAGACTTTCTCTCCCGTAGCGAAGCTGAAGTCCGTCCGAATCATGTTAGAAATTCCCGCATTCTATGATTTTGAGATATGGCAAATGGACGTCAAAACGGCATTCCTTAACGGCTATCTTAAGGAAGAACTGTATATGATACAGCCGGAAGGTTTTGTCGACCCTAAGAATGCTAACAAGGTATGCAAGCTCCAAATGATCCATTTATGGGCTGGTGCAAGCATCTCGGAGTTGGAACATTCGCTTTGATGAGATGATCAAAGCGTTTGGGTTTATGCAGACTTATGGAGAAGCTTGCATTTACAAGAAAGTGAGTGGGAGCTCTGTAGCATTTCTCATATTATATGTAGTAGACATACTTTTGATGGGAAATGATATAGAACTCTTGGACAGCATTAAGGCCTACTTGAATAAAAGTTTTCCAACGAAGGACCTTGGAGAAGCTGCTTATATATTAGGCATCAAGATCTATAGAGATAGATCGAGACGCCTCATAGGTCTTTCACAAAGCACATACCTTGATAAGATATTGAAGAAGTTCGAAATGGATCAGTCCAAGAAAGGGTTCTTGCCTGTATTACAAGGTGTGAAATTGAGCTCGGCTCAATGTCCGACCACCTGACGTAAGATATAGAAGAGATGAGTGTCATCCCCTATGCATCAGCCATAGGTTCTATTATGTATGCCATGTCAGGTACCAGACTGATGTAAACCTTGCCGTAAGTTTGGTAGGAAGGTACCAAAGTAATCCCGCAAGGAACACCGGACAGCGGTCAAGAATATCTGAAGTACACGAAAAGGACTAAGGACATGTTTCCCGTTTATGGAGGTGACGAAGAGCTCGTCAGAAGGGTTACGTCGGACGCTAGCTTCGACACAGATCTGGATGACTCTAAGTCACAAACCGGATACATGTATATGTTGAATGGTGGAGCAAGTAAGCTGGTGCAGCTGCAAGCAGAAGCGTCGTGGCGGGATCTACATGTGAAGCGAGTACATGGCAGCCTCGGAGGCAGCACATGAAGCAATTTGGGTGAAGGAGTTCATCACCGACCTAGGAGTCATACCCAATGCGTCGGGGCCAATCAAACTCTTCTGTGACAACACCGAGCCATTGCACTTCCCAAGGAGCCCAGGTTTCACAAGAAGACCAGGCACATCAAGCGTCGCTTCAACTCCATTCGTGAAAATGTTCAAGATGGAGACATAGAAATTTGCAAAGTGCATACGGATCTGAATGTCGCAGATCCGTTGACTAAACCTCTTCCGCGGGCAAAACATGATCAACCCCAGAACTCTATGGGTGTTCGATTCATCACAATGTAACTAGATTATTGACTCTAGTGCAAGTGGGAGACTGTTGGAAATATGCCCTAGAGGCAATAATAAAAGGATTATTATTATATTTCTTTGTTCGTGATAATTGTCTTTTATTCATGCTATAATTGTATTATCCGGAAATCGTAATACACGTGTGAATACATAGACCACAATATGTCCCTAGTGAGCCTCTAGTTGACTAGCTCGTTAATGAATAGATAGTCATGGTTTCCTGACTATGGACATTGGATGTCATTGATAACGGGATCACATTATTAGGAGAATGATGTGATGGACAAGACCCAATCCTAAGCATAGCACAAGATCGTGTAGTTCGTTTTGCTAGAGCTTTTCCAATGTCAAGTATCTCTTCCTTAGACCATGAGATCGTGTAACTCCGGATACCGTAGGAGTGCTTTGGGTGTACCAAACGTCACAACGTAATCGGGTGACTATAAAGGTGCACTACGGTATCTCCGAAAGTGTCTGTTGGGTTGACACGGATCAAGACTGGATTTGTCACTCAGACACGGAGAGGTATCACTGGGCCCACTCGGTAGTGCATCATCATAATGAGCTCAATGTGACCAAGTGTCCGGTCACGGATCATGCATTACGACGAGTAAAGTGACTTGCGGTAACGAGATTGAACGAGGTATTGGGATACCGACGATCAAATCTCGGCAAGTAACATACGTCGACAAAGGGAATAGTATATGGGGTTGCTTGAATCCTCGACATCGTGGTTCATCCGATGAAATCATCGAGGAGTATGTGGGAGCCAACATGGGTATCCAGATCCCGTTGTTGGTTATTGACCGAGAGCCGTCTCGGTCATGTTCGCATATCTCCCGAACCCGTAGGGTCTACACTTAAGGTTCGGTGACTAGGGTTATTAGGAAGACTTGTATGTGATTACCGAATGTTGTTCGAGTCCTGGATGAGATCCCGGACGTCACGAGGAGTTCCGGAATGGTCCGGAGGTGAAGATTTATATATGGGAAGTTGTCATACGGTCACCGGAAAGTTTCGGGGGCATATCGGTATTGTACCGGGGCCACCGGAAGGGTTCCGGGGGTCCATCGGAGGGGCCACCCCTCTCGGAGGGCCTCATGGGCCATAGGGGCAGGGAACCAGACCCTAGAGGGCTGGGCGCCCCCCCCCCCCCGCCTTGGGCCCATGCGCCTAGGGTTGGGGGGAAACCCTAGTGGGGGCGCCCCCCCTTGCTTGGGGGGCAAGCCCTCCTCCCGCCGTCCCCCTCTAGATCTCATCTAGAGGGGCCGACCTTCCCTTCCCTATAAATAGAGGGGCGAGGGGAGGGCTGCAACACACATCCAAGGCGCAGCCCCTCCCCTCCCCAACACCTCTCCTCCTCCGTTAAGTGCTTGGCGAAGCCCTATCGGAGTAATGCCTCTGCACCATCACCACGCCATCGTGCTGCTGCTGGAGCCTTCTTCCTCAACCTCTCCTTCCCCCTAGCTGGATCAAGAAGGAGGAGACGTCATCCGCTCCGTACGTGTGTTGAACGCGGAGGTGCTGTCCGTTCGGCACTTGGTCATCGGTGATTTGAATCACGGCGAGTATGACACCATCATCCCCGTTCTCCTGAACGCTTCCGCACGCGATCTACAAGTGGTATGTAGATGCATCTCTCTCCTATTACTCGTTGCTTAGATGAACTCATAGATGGATCTTGGTGAAACCGTAGGAAAAATTTTATTTTTTGCAACGTTCCCCAACACTAGGAAGCGCCGGACTGAGGTTATCTCCGATTTACGTTCTGTTTTCACTTTGGCGGGCTTAATTCGCCAACCTCTCAATTCATCTGACTCCAATTATCAGGATACCTCACCTTCCTCCGGCGAGTCTATGCAATCAAACATGCCGGCTTTCAAAACTGCTCCCGGATACTGTAACTTTAGTTACTCTAGGCTTTGACCTTACTCATGCTTTAGTATTCATCCTTCTTCCTTTGTTAACACATGCAAGTGAAGCCCAGCAAGAGCGCAAAGAAGAATAAGCTGTCCCAAGACCCGATTGTAAATGAACCGGCGCCTGATATGTCTGCTCTAGACAGCTCCACCCATCAGCCACTTGAACCGGCTTCTGACATTCCGGTGCCAACCTCTGACCCGCCTGCCGAAGATACTCTCAACAGTTCCTATAACCCGGAAGCTCCTAGCCCGGTCAAGACGACTGACCCGGAAGTTGATGTTTTGAAAAGTTAGTTTGTTGAACCAGGGCGGCCTACTATCCTTGCCAAATGTACTGCCAAGGAAGAACTTGTCGAACGCCAAAAGGCCAAGTAGGACATTACTGATTATACTCACTTAAGCATTGGTGATATAGTCTCGGGTTATCTGAATCAAGTGCATAATAACCGTGACCTGGAAATTGACATGGTGAAACAAATACATCACAAATCTGAGGTATAACTTATGCTATTTTCCTGAATATTACTTACTGTACCAGCCCCCAAGTCTACTGCTTATGAATAAATATGCTGTAGACTTAGAAATCTACTTACTGTTAGTTTGTCCGGTTTAAAGAGAATATATTTAACCCGGTTATAGCATGATAGTTTTGAACTTGCGATACACATTAGCCCCCAAGTGTCAAGTATCTTTACTTGTAAAGTGCTTGAGACTTAATATGCATAACCCAGCATGGTAGATTAAAAATTCTTCAGCATACATTAGCCCCCAAGTGCCAAGTATCTTTACTTGTAAAGTGCTTGGGACTTAATATTATCTTACCATGATTCTTACCGTAACTCGGTATCAATGTAGGTCACCATAAGTCAATTTGAGTCGGAGATTGCTGACCTGAAGAGCCGTCTGACAACTCAAGAGCTTGAAACTCAAAAAGCCAATTTCAAATTTGAATTCTGCGTCTCTGAACAAGAGAAGTTGTAGAATAATTTTGAGTCAGAGAAGAAAATCTGGGCTTATGAGAAAGCCTCACTGGTGACCCGGGTTGAGGCGGCAGAGGCTTCACTCGCAGAAGCAACAACCGAGATGTCCGACTTAAAGCGTCATATATCTCAAATGGTCTCAGCCATCTTCGGTAAGTTATTGTTCATAACCCCAAATATTGCAATCCTTCCTTTGATTATTGCCGTTACCGTTATCTCCGGCTCACCTTTATGTTTGTGAACACACAGGCCCCAGGAGCACCAACCTCAAGCAGAACATGCTGGTCAAACTTAAGGCGGTTTACACTCTAGTGGAACAGCTGTACACCGGGTCACAACGTTCTTTGGCTGTTGTAGCCTTATCAAATACCACTCCCCACCTTACGCAAGACGTCTTTGAAGTGTCTCATTGCTACCTCAGCGGATCCAGGATTTAAGGTGGGCATCTTCAAGAGCTGGGGCCGTAGCCGCATTGAGCCTAGCAAAAGCATGGATTCCAGAACTAGACCCGGCCGACCTTGCTCTTGGATATCCGAGTCTGAAGGAGGATGGTACCGTATTTGATGATAATGATTTCACCGCCTGCGTCAAAGTCATACGTCTCGTGGCTACCCTTATTGGGAACGATACTGACCTCTCCAAGTACTCTCCGGGCTATGACAGCGAGAACCGGAGAATTCCAAACACTCCATATGATCAAGTCAGCCTGATCCCTCCAACGCGTAAGCATACTTTTGCCCCTGAAGTGGACCCAGCCGGTTTAATAGATGATGAAGCTGAGTTTGAAGCCTTGAGTGGCATTGACTGGGCCTCGTCAACCTTCCAGGACAAAGCAACCAATGGAGAGGCGGAGAAGAATAACCCGGAACCATCAAGCCCACCAAAGGAGTGAACCGCCAGGCATTATGACTTTGCAAAAAATAATGCTTCATTATTCAGACTCGGGGAGTCTTGTAATAGGGTCGAAAAACCTCTTAACTTTGTCATGCCTTCGCGCATGTTTGTGGTGCTTAATACTTTCGTAAGCCGCCATCGTTTTATTGTTCCAGCTTATGTTGATCTTTCCTTGATGTCAAAATTCTTCTTGCTTTAACCTGTATATAAAACAAAATAGAATTCCCTTGGCGACTTATCGCATCCGGGGTCACATAAAGTATTGATAACCCGGAGTATGAACCAAAACATCATATAATGGCCTGTTTATGATTATGATCACAATAGCATACCTGCGATCTTATTTGGTATATACTCGCCGGCTTATGTGACCCAAATCAGAGAGTTAATTTAACTCCTGACAGTTGGCACATATAATGTTTACCTGGCCCTTAATAACATTTATACTTACAGAGTATAATGAATAGTAAACTTAATTTCAAAGGACTCTGATTCGAATACGATCAGTGGACCGTTCCAAAGGGGTTAAGCTAAGATTCGAATACGATCATATAGCCCCAAGTAGCTTTGGTGATGCCGATCAAATGGGTATCGACAGCTATGTTCTCTTTTGTTCGAATACGACCTATGTTTGAACAGAAGCCCCAAGTGACCATGAGAGTTGTTTAATGACGCTGATTGAATACGATCCACGCCGGACCCAAAGGGGTTAAGCTATGATTCAAATATGATCAAGAAGCCCCAAGTGGGTTTGGCAAGATGCCGATCAATTGGGTATCGACACCTATGTTCTCTTTGGTTCGAATCGACCTATGTTTGAATAGGAAGCCCCAAGTGACCATGGCTAGATTCAGATATGATCATAAGCCGGACCAAAGGGAAAGCTGGATTCAGATATGATCCGCTCCCTGTTGGTTGTTTCCACCACCTGGTAAAAAAGATATATAAACCTTTGAAGGTGCCAAGAAAAAGAGGTCCTGTTTTATTGCTTTATGTAATATATACATTGCTAAAAAAGAAAATGTATATATATATATATATCCTGAGAGCCGGTGGCTCAAGTATAGTAAGGCCGAAGATGAGCTATGTTCCACGGCCGGCGGGTCTCTTCCTCCGACTTACGTGAGTCTTTGTGCTCTCGAACATCGATAAGGTAGTATGACCCGTTGTTCAGATTTTTACTGACCACAAAGGGTCCTTCCCAAGGAGGGGATAGCTTGTGCATAGCAGACTGATCCTGGATGAGCCGGAGTACTAAGTTGCCTTCCTGAAAGGCTCTGCTTCTAAGCCGGCGGCTGTGATAGCGGCGCAGGTCTTGCTGGTAAATCACCGAGCGGGCTATTGCCAAGTCTCACTCCTCATCCAAAAAGTCAAGTGCATCCCGACGAGCCTTTTCATTATCAGCCTCAACGTAAGCCACCACTCAGGGTGAGTCGTGCCGGGTGTCACTTGGCAGAACTGCCTCTGCTCCGTACACCATGAAGAAAGGTGTATAACCTGTAGATCTGTTAGGCGTTGTGTTGATACTCCATAGCACAGAGGGTAGCTCCTCCACCCAACAACCCGGAGTTTGTTGTAAGGGGACCAAGAGCCAGGGTTTGATACCCTTCAAGATCTCTTGATTTGCTCTCTCTGCTTGACCATTAGATTGGGGATGAGCAATAGCCGAAACATCAAGCCGGATATGTTCTCGTTGACAGAACTCTTCCATGGCACCCTTGGAGAGATTAGTACCATTATTAGTTATGATGCTGTGTGGAAAGCCAAAACGAAAGATCACCTTTTTCATGAACTGAACCGCCGTGGCTGCATCACACTTACTGACCGGCTCTGCCTCAACCCACTTGGTGAATTTATCCACTGCTACCAAAAGATGTGTTTTCTTATCCTTGGACCTTTTGAAAGGTCCAACCATGTCAAGCCCACAGATTGCAAACGGCCAAGTAATTGGAATCATCATCGATTCTTGAGCCGGCACATGAGCTCGTCGTGAGAATTTTTTACATCCGTCACATCTGCTGACCAGATCCTCCGCATCAGCATGAGCTGTCAACCAATAGAAACCATGACGGAAAGCCTTGGCCACCAGAGATTTTGAGCCGGCATGATGACCACAATCTCCTTCATGAATCTCACGAAGTATCTCCTGACCCTCCTCAGGCGACACACAACGTTGAAACGCCCCAGTAACGCTGCGGTGATGCAATTCGCCATGAACAATTGTCATAGATTTGGACCGCCTGATGATTTGTCTTGCCAAGGTTTCATCCTCGTGCAACTCTCCCGGTCATATAGGCCAAATATGGACTGTCCAATCTGGGATAGCGTGGAGAGCTGCCACCGGTGTGCCTCCGGTGCAGCACTGCTAGTTATTCCTCTGTAGGCACTTTGACAGAAGGGTTATGCAAAACATCAAGAAAGGTATTAGGCGGCACCGGCTTATGCTGAGACCCCAGCCGGCTTAAAGCATCAGCCGCCTCATTCCTCCTCCGATCAATGTGCTCCACTTGATAACCTTTGAAGTGTCCAGCCACCGCATCAACTTCACGATGATAAGCCGCCATCAGGGGATCCTTGGAGTCCCACGTGCCTGACACCTGTTGAGCGACGAGGTCTGAGTCGCCCAAGCACCTTACCCGGCTCAAATTCATCTCTTTGGCCATCCGAAGACCATGGAGTAAAGCCTCGTACTCAGCTACATTGTTAGTACAGGGAAACATAAGCCGGAGCACATAATAAAATTTGTCACCTCGGGGGGAAGTTAAAACGACTCCAGCCCCGAGCCTTCCAACTGCCTGGACCCATCAAAGTGAATAGTCCAATATGTGTTATCTGGCTTCTCCTCAGGTGCCTGTAACTCTGTCCAATCATTGATAAAGTCCACCAAGGCTTGATACTTAATAGCTATAAGTGGCATGTACTTCAAACCATGAGGCCCAAGCTCAATGGCCCACTTGGCGACTCGCCCTGTGGCTTCCCTGTTCTGGATGATGTCTCCCAAGGGGGCAGAGCTTACCACAGTTATAGGATGACCTTGGAAGTACTGCTTCAGCTTCCGACTTGCCATAAACACTCCATAAACAAGTTTCTGCCAATGTGGATACCTTTGCTTGGACTCAATGAGCACCTCACTGATGTAGTAAACCCATCGTTGAACCGGATGCTCCTTGCCAGCCTCTTTGGGCTCCACCACGATGGCCACACTGACGGCTCGGGCGTTAGCAGCCACACATAACAGCAACGGCTCTCTATCAATAGGAGCCGCAAGGACCGACGGCTCAAACAACTGTCTCTTTAAATCCTCAAAGGCAGCGTCAGCAGCGTCACTCCAGACGAAAGCATCTGTTTTCTTCATCATCTGATATAGCGGCAGGGCCTTCTCGCCTAACCGGCTTATGAACCGGCTTAGAGCGGCAACACGACCCGCCAGTCATTGAACATCGTTGATGCACGCCGGTTTGGCCAAGGAGGTGATCGCCTTGATCTTCTTTGGGTTAGCCTCAATGCCTCTATTTGAGACCAGGAAACCCAGAAGTTTGCCTGCAGGTACACCAAACACACACTTGTCCAGGTTAAGCATCATCTTATAAACCCGGAGATTATCAAAGGTCTCCTTTAAATCAGATATCAAGGTTTCCTTCTCCCTGGACTTCACCATGATGTCATCCACATAAGCATGAACATTGCGCCCAATTTGACTGTGGAGACAATTTTGTACACATCTCTGATAAGTTGCATGGGCACTCTTGAGCCCAAATGGCATAGATACATAGAAGAAGGCTCCAAACGGAGTGATGAAAGCCGTCTTCTCCTGGTCCTTAATCGCCATTTTGATCGATGATAGCCGAGTAAGCATCCAAAAAGCTCAAACGCCGCAACCCGCCGTAGCATCGATGATTTGATCAATACGGGGAGGGCAAAGGGATCGGTGGACAAGCCTTATTTAAGTCCGTGTAATCCACACACATCCCCAAGTGCCATTCTTCTTGAGTACCAAAGACCGGGTTAGCCAACCACTCCGTGAAAGACTTCCACAATGAACCCACCGCTAAGAGCCGAGCGACCTCTTCCCCAATAGCTTTCCGTCTTTCCTCATTGAACTGTCGAAGAAATTGCACGACCGGCTTATACTTTGGATCAATATTAATAGTGTGCTCAATGAGTTCCTCGGAACACCCGGCATGTCGAGAGGTTTCCATGCAAAGATGTCCCGGTTCTCACGGATGAACTCGATGAGCGTGCTTTCCTATTTAGGATCCAAGTTGGCACCGATCTTTGAACTGCTTGGAAGAGTCGCCTGGAGTGAAGTCAACAAGCTTTGTTTCAGCGGCCGATTTAAACTTCAATGACAGGTTATGCTCTGTAGTCGGCTTCTTTAAAGAGGTCATATCTGCCGGGTCAACATTATTCTAATAAAACTTCAGATCCTCCGCTGCACAAACAGGCTCAGCATAAGCCGCATCGCCTTCCTCACATTCCAAGGCTACCTTTCGACTCCCATGCACAGTGATGGTGCCCTTGTGACCCGGCATCTTGAGCTGCAGATAAACATAACACGGTCGCGCCATGAACTTGGCATAAGCCGTCCGTCCAAATAGAGCATGATATAGGCTCCTGATTTTGACTACCTCAAACGTCAATTTCTCAGCTCTGGAATCATATTCATCTCCAAAGGCCACTTCCAGCTCAATCTTGCCAACTGGGTACGCCGACTTACTGTGCACCACTCCATGAAAGACAGGTGTTGGGCGTCCTCAAGTCTTTATCACCAACCCCATGCGTGAAAGGTCTCATAATAGAGAATATTGATGTTGCTTCCTCCGTCCATGAGTACCTTAGTGAATTTATATCCACCAACCCGAGGTGCTACCACCAAGGCCAACTGACCCGGATTATCAACCCGGAGGGGGTGATCTTCCCTGCTCCATATAATGGGCTGCTCGACCACCTCAAATAACGGGAACCGCCGGCTCAACAGAATTTACCGCCCTCTTATGAACCTTCTGGTCACGTTTGCACAAATTAGTGGTAAACACATGGTACTGCCCACCATTCAGCTGCTTTGGGTGGCTTTGATAACCTGACTGCTGTTGCTGCTGTCCCCCTTGACCAAGCTGCTGTTGATTGTAGCTGCCTTGACTTCCCTGAAAGCCGGAACTTGAACCGCTGCCCGGGCCATGAAAGCCGCCGGCCCCTGAACCGCCGCCCGATCCATGATTGCCATCAAACATGTTGGAATTCTTGAAAGCCTTCATGATCGCGCAATATTTCCATAAGTGGGTGGCGGGTCGTTCCCGAGTACCGTGTATCGGACAAGGCTCATCGAGAAGCTGCTCAAGAGACGGACTTGACCCGCCAGACCGAGGGGGCGGTTTTCCCTTACGTCTCTGATTGTTACCCTGTGCATTGGCATTGGCCACAAACTCTGGGTTACCCTCCGCCTTACGCTTGTTGCCTCCTTGATTTAGCGGGTTATGCTACTGACCCTTTCCATTGCCGTTCTTCTTTCCCTTCCCTGTCTTTTCCTCATCAGACACGGGATCCTTGGTACTATCAGAATCGGCGTACTTGACTAAAGCCGCCATCGGCGTACCCATATCATTGCAATCATGCTTAAGGCGCCCCAGTTTCTGCCTCAGCGGCTAAAAACGGCAATTCTTCTCCAATATGAGGACTGCAGAGCCGGCATCCATCTTATCGGACGAATGTATTATTTCCTTGACCCGGCGCACCCAATGAGTTCTGGATTCACCATCTTCCTGCTTACAATTGGTCAAGTCCACAATTGACATAGATTGCTTGCAAGTGTCCTTGAAGTTCTGGATAAACCGGGCCTTTAGCTCTGCCCATGAGCTAATGGAATTGGGTGGCAAACCCTTTAACAAAGACTGGGTTGTTCCGTCTAACATCATGGTGAAGTACTTAGCCATTGCTGCGTCGCTGACCTCCAATAGCTCCATGGCCATCTTGTAACTTTCGATCCATGCTCCGGGCTGTAAGTCGGCAGTGTAATTTGGCACCTTTCAAGGTCCCTTGAAGTCCTTGGGTAGACGTACATCCCGCAGAGCCGACACAAAACAAGGAACACCGCCGGTTCTGGTAGCCACTCCCGCTCCAACAGAAGTCGTCGGATACTCTGGGAGATCTTGATATGCCGCCTGCTGAGCCGCTAGTTGAGCCGCCCGTTCGTCCTCCTGACGTATTCGGTCTTGCACCGGGTTATAGCCACCCGGCTGGTTACAACGCTGGGCATTGGTTGACAAAGCTTCTGACTCCATGTACCTGCTGTAACTCGGACTCCGGTTTTGATGAGGCGGTGCTAGCGAAGGCGAAGGACTTGAATGAATCCTATCCCGGTTGTATGAATAAGTCTCTTGTTGTGCCAGGGCCGTCTGAATAAGATCTCTGACCCTCCGGGTCTCCACCACTGTCGGATCATCACCGTCCACTGGGAGAGCCGCCAAACGCGCCGATGCTGCTATCAAGTTCTCCATGGGGTTGGAGAAGTGACCCGGTGGTATTGGTACATAACGGGGCGGGGCCATACTACCATGCGGAGGTGCCATCTCTTGAAGCTGAGCACCGGGTGTAGCGAAAAGGTTCCGAGGGTCATAAACCGGAGGCAACCGGGACTGGGTTTTCTAATGTCTCCTCCTCATCACCTCATTGGATGCGTTTCAGGGCTCATATTGAGCTGGAAAGCCTCGACCGAGTTGCGCGCCAAGGCCTAAAGCCGCCCGCTTTGTAGCTAACCTGGTGTCCTCAGCTGCCAAGGCCTCCTTGGCCCGGGCTATCTCCTCATGCACCTTCGCCACCTCCGCGTTATGATCATCTTGATTTGCAGGAATAACCGTGGCGGTTAACAGTGGTCCACTTATCCATAAGATCCATCAGCACCTGAGCCGGCGGGCGCACAGGGCCTCCTGCCCCGGCTGCTCCTGACCCGGACGTTATTGCTGTTGCAGCCGTTGAGTTTTGACCGGGTTGAGTACCAGCCATGAAGACTCCTGCCCAGCTTGGCGGCTCATAGAAGTCCGGAGTGCTAGAGCCGTCAGAACAGCCCCCAAGCATGCCCTCTTGGACTTGATATAAAGAATCTGTCGAACCGGCGGACGAATCATCATCCGAGGGGACGGCCGTCTCACCACCATCTTTAGATCCTTCAGGAAGTTCTTCTCCGTGGACGCAGCCCACGAAGGCACGCTTCACGACAGGTTGAGCTCGGGCGGGTCTCGCCGCTGAGCCGTCTCGACGAGGTCGGTGCAGCTTGTCCGGCCAGGTCCCGCCGCCAATCCGGCCGATGAAGACGTGGATTCCGCCAAAAGGGGACCCGGTACCAGACTCAATTGAGTCGGCATCGGGGCCCCACCTTCGTTGTCGATGTAGATCTTGCCGCTGACGACTCTTGGTCATCCGCCCATCGCGTATCCCTTGAGCCCTTCGAAGCTGCCCTTCAAGAACCCCACGGTGGGCGCCAACTGTCGTGGAATTGTCACGGCAGATGTCCTCTTGCAAGGACTTAGTCGTGGAGCCATCGCAACTAGGAAGCTTAAAGGGGTTAATCAGGACAAAGGACATGAGAGGTTTTATACTAGTTCAGCCCCTTGCGGTGAAGGAAAGCCTACGTCTAGTTGGGTTGGTATTGCTTGATGTTTCAATGACCAGGGAGCGAGATACGCTATGCCCGGCTCTCGATCAGTTGTTTCTTGTCCCTAAGACGCCAGCAGGTCGTCCCCTTATATACACAGGTTGACGCCCTGCGGCTTACAGAGTCCTGGCCGGCTTATAAACAGTGTCCGGCTCGGTGACTAGTTAAATCTACCTTATGATACAAGTCATGCCATTGTGGCGGTTTGTTACAGCTAGCCTTAAGTCGCCTGTGGGCCTTAGGCCCTTTATTGAACCGCCATCTTCATGCTTGATTACAGGCTTCGATCTGGCGAGTCTTCTTTGTGTAACCAGGCCCCTCCTGGGCGGCTTACACAAATAGTTATATCCCCAACAGCTTGCTAATATTTTCAAGAGATCCAATTCTGATGAACCAATTGCTAGTGAGTTTTGCGCACTAGATTATCTTAATGAAGTTTTGCTTGAAATTTGTGAATCTGAAAATTGTGATGAAGAAATTTATGAACAAATTCACGATAGTTCCTTGAATAAAAAGCATGATTGCAATAATTTTATTATAAATTCTCTTGATGTCAATTTTGCTAATAATATGCAAACCCCTAAGCTTGGGGATGCTAGTTTTGCTATGTCTACTACTTGTTGCAATGATCATGATTGGGGTGATTCTTCTTATGATCTTGAAAATTTATTTAAGCCCCATGAAGAATATGAGGTTGATAATAGTGATTGAAATATTATCAAAAGTGGGTTTGGAAGAGTGTCAACTTTAGATCCCATATATTTGGAGTATGTTCAACCTTATGATATTTTTGATAAAAGTGAGTTTGGAGAGGTCATGACTTTAGTTAATGTTAATCCCACTATTTCGGAAGAGTGTCAACTTTGCATGCATGTGGATCGTGTTGAAAATATTTTATGTGATAGCTATTTTGTTGAATTTGCTGATGATCCCACATGTAATTATTATGAGAGAGGAAAATATGATTATAGAAATTTTCATGTTACTAAATTACCTCTCGTTATGTTGAGATTGCTATTGTTCTTTTCCGCTTCCTTGCATATGCTAGTTTTTTCTTTCTATGATAATTTGTTTTTCTATAAGATGCCTATGCATAGGAAGTATGTTAGACTTATATGTGTTTGTCACGTGTTTTATGATGCTCTCTTTGTGCTTCAATTCTTGTCTTTCATGTGAGCATCATTAAAATTATCAATGCCTAGCTAAAAGGCTTTAAAGAAAAGCGCTTGTTGGGAGACAACCCAATATTTTTCCTTGCTTTTATTCAATAAATATTTGATCTAGCCTCTTGTTAGATGTGTTTTAATGTTTTAATTAGTGTTTGTGCCAAGTTAAACCAATAGGATCTTCTTGGATGATAGTTATTTGTTCTTGCTGTAATTTCCAGAAACTTTCCGTTCACGAAAACAATTGTCAAAAATCACCAGAACGTGATAAAATAGTGATTCCAATTGCTTCTGATCAATAAACAAATTTCCTAGGTCTTCCTATTTTGGCTGATGTTTTGGAGTTAAAGAAGCTTGCGTTAGTTACAGATTACTACAGACTGTTCTGTTTTTGACAGATTCTGTTTTTCGTGTGTTGTTTGCTTATTTTGATGAATCTATGGCTAGTAAAATAGTTTATAAACCATAGAGAAGTTGGAATACAGTAGGTTTAACACCAATATAAATAAATAATGAGTTCATTACAGTACCTTGAAGTGGTCTTTTGTTTTCTTTCGCTAACGGAGCTCACGAGATTTCTGTTGAGTTTTGTGTTGTGAAGTTTTCATGTTTTGGGTGAAAGATTTTGATGGATTATGGAACAAGGAGTGGCAAGAGCCTAAGCATGGGGATGCCCATGGCACCCCCAAGATAATCTAAGGACACCATAAATCCAAAGCTTGGGGATGCCCCGGAAGGCATCACCTCTTTCGTCTACTTCCATTGGTAACTTTACTTGGAGATATATTTTTATTCACCACATGATATGTGTTTTGCTTGGAGCGTCTTGTATGATTTGAGTCTTTGATTTTTAGTTTACCACAATCATCCTTTCTGTACACACCTTTTGAGAGAGCCATATATGATTTGGAATTTCTTACAATACTCTATGTGCTTCACTTATATCTTTTGAGTTATATAGTTTTGCTCTAGTGTTTCACTTATATATTTTAGTGCACGGTGGTGGATTTGTTTTATAGAAACTATTGATCTATCATGATTCACTTAGATTATTTTGAGAGTCTTAAATAGCATGGTAATTTTCTTAAATAATCTTAATATGCTTGGTATTCAAGAATAGTAAAAACTTTCTTATTAGTGTGTTGAATACTATGAGAAGTTTGATGCTTGATAAATGTTTTGAGATATAAAGATGGTGATATTAGAGTCATGCTAGTTGAGTAGTTGTGAATTTGAGAAATACTTGTGTTTAAGTTTGTGATTCCCGTAGCATGCACGTATGGTGAACCGTTATGTGATGAAGTCGGAGCATGATTTATTTGTTTATTGTATTCCTTATGAGTGGCGGTCGGGGACGAGCGATGGTCTTTACCTACCAATCTATCCCCCTGGGAGCATGCGCGTAATACTTTGCTTTGATAACTTGTAGATTTTTGCAATAAGTATATGAGTTCTTTATGACTAATTTTGAGTCCATGGATTATACGCACTTTCTTCCTTCCACCATTGCTAGCCTCTCTAATACCGCGCACCTTTCGCCGTTATCATACACCCACCATATACCTTCCTCAAAACAGCCACCATACCTACCTATAATGGCATTTCCATAGCCATTCCAAGATATATTGACATGCAACTTTCCACCGTTCCGTTTATTATGACACGCTCCATCATTGTCATATTGCTTAGCATGATCATGTAGTTGACATCGTATTTGTGGCAAAGCCACTATTCATAATTATTTCATACATGTCACTCTTGATTCATTGCATATCCCGGTACGCCGCCAGAGGCATTCATATAGAGTCATATTTTGTTCTAAGTATCGAGTTGTAATTGTTGAGTTGTAAGAAATAAAAGTGTGATGATCTTCATTTTTAGAGCATTGTCCCAAGTGAGGAAAGGATGATGGAGACTATGATTCCCCACAAGTCAGGATGAGACTCCGGACGAAAAAAAGAAGATAAAAGAGGCCATAAAAAAAGAGAAAAAGGCCCAAATAAAAAAAATGAGAGAAAAACAGAGAAGGGACAATGTTACTATCCTTTTACCACACTTGTGCTTCAAAGTAGCACCATGATCTTCATGATAGAGAGTCTCTCATTTTGTCAGTTTCATATACTAGTGGGAATTTTTCATTACAGAACTTGGCTTGTATATTCCAATGATGTGCTTCCTCAAAATGCCCTAGGTCTTCGTGAGCAAGCGAGTTGGATGCACACCCACTTAGTTTCTTTTGTTGAGCTTTCATATGCTTATAGCTCTAGTGCATCCGTTGCATGGCAATCCCTACTCACTCACATTGATATCTATTGATGGGCATCTCCATAGCTTTGTTGATACGCCTATTTGATGTGAGACTATCTTCTCCTTTTGTCTTCTCCACAACCACCATTCTATTCCACATATAGTGCTATATCCATGGCTCACGCTCATGTATTGCGTGAAGATTGAAAAAGTTTGAGAATGTCAAAAGTATGAAACAATTGCTTGGCTTGTCATCGGGGTTGTGCATGATTTAAATACTTTGTGTGGTGAAGATAGAGCATAGCCAGACTATATGATTTTGTAGGGATAACTTTCTTTGGCCATGTTATTTTGAGAAGACATGATTGCTTTGTTAGTATGCTTGAAGTATTATTATTTTTATGTCAATATTAAACTTTTGTCTTGAATCTTTCGGATCTGAATATTCATACCACAATTAAGAAGAATTACATTAAAATTATGCCAAGTAGCACTCCGCATCAAAAATTATCTTTTTTATCATTTACCTACTCAAGGACGAGCATGAATTAAGCTTGGGGATGCTTGATACGTCTCCAACTTATCTATAATTTTTTATTGCTCCATGCTATATTATCTACTGTTTTGGACATTTGTTGAGGCTTGGACCCCACGTCAAGAAAGTAAGGAGGTGGCCACGAGGGTGGGGGCGCGCACACCCCCCCAGGGCGCGCCCTCCACCCTCGTGGGCCCCCTGTTGCTCCACCGACATACTCCTTCCTCCTATATATACCTACGTACCCCCAAACGAGCAGATACGGAGCCAAAAACCTAATTCCACCGCCGCAACCTTTTGTACCCACGACATCCCATCTTGGGGCCTATTCCGGAGCTCCGCCGGAGAGGGCACCCATCACGGAGGGCTTCTACATCAACACCATAGCCTCTCCGATGAAGTGTGAGTAGTTTACCTCAGACCTTCGGGTCCATAGTTAGTAGCTAGATGGCTTCTTCTCTCTTTTTGGATCTCAATACAATGTTCTCCCCTCTCTCGTGGAGATCTATTCGATGCAATCTTCTTTTTGCGGTGTGTTTGTTGAGACCGATGAATTGTGGGTTTATGATCAAGATTATCTATGAACAATATTTGAATCTTCTCTGAATTCTTTTATGTATGATTGGTTATCTTTGCAAGTCTCTTGAATTATCAGTTTGGTTTGGCCTACTAGATTGATCTTTCTTGCAATGGGAGAAGTGCTTAACTTTGGGTTCAATCTTGCGGTGTCCTTTCCCAAAGTGATGAGGGGGCAGCAAGGCACGTATTGTATTGTTGCCATCGAGGATAACAAGATGGGTTTTTTTATCATATTGCATGCATTTATCCCTCTACATCATGTCATCTTGCTTAAGGCGTTACTCTATTTTCATGAACTTAATACTCTAGATGCATGCTGGATAGCGGTCGATGAGTGGAGTAATAGTAGTAGATGTAGGTGAGTCGGTCTACTTGTCTCGGACGTGATGCATATATACATGATCATACCTAGATATTCTCATAACTATGCTCAATTCTGTCAATTGCTCAACAGTAATTCGTTCACCCACCGTAAAATACTTATGCTCTTGAGAGAAGCCACTAGTGAAACCTATGGCCTCCGGGTCTATCCTCATCATATTAATCTTCCAACACTTAGTTATTTCCTGTGTTTTTTACTTTGCTTTTATTTTACTATGCATCTTTATCACAAAAATACCAAAAATATTATCCTATCATATCTATCAGATCTCACTCTCGTAAGTGACTGTGAAGGGATTGACAACCCCTTATCACGTTGGTTGCGAGGAGTTATTTGTTTTGTGTAGGTACGAGGGACTTGGCGCCAGAAGGCCTCGATTGATACCTTGGTTCTCAAAAACTGAGGGAAATACTTACGCTACTTTGCTGCATCACCCATTCCTCTTCAAGGAAATCCAACGCAGTGCTCAAGAGGTAGCAATGGGATGCGGCCTCCCTGTTCTTCTAAAAAAATTGTGACGGGACGCATGCTCAAACTTTACTGATGGTTATAAGTGTGCCACTATTCCTGGAAGGCATAATGTGGGCACGTACGCCTTCTCGGCCGCGTACGTGGCGTTTGCACCATACGGTGCACCGCAATAGGCAATGTCAGCATACGTCTTGTTCCAACAACCGTGTGCGCTCGTTATTACCATCGCACACACTTCTTTTAATTAGAATGGGTATGACCGTCTAGCGCACACACGTTGATCTATCTAACTATTTCAGTTTGTTGTGGCTAATCGTGAATAGTCCATCCATGTGAAGTGTATGCCATCAATCGCAGACACTTTGATCTGGCTTACCTGTTTCTGTTCTGTTGCCTAATCGCAAACAGTTAATCCTTCTGAAGTGTATGCCCTCAATCACACACACCTTTATCTGGCTGACCATTTCTTTTGTGTTGCCTAATCACAAACAATTCATCCGAGTGAACCGTATGCTGTATATCGCACACACCTTCATCTGGCTGCCCCTTTCTTTTGTGTTGCCTAATCACAAATAGTTCATCCGAGTAAACCGTATGCTCTATATCGCACACGCCTTCATCTGGCTGCCCGTTTCTTTTGTTCCTCCTCATCGCAAACAGTTAATTGAACTGAACCGTATGCCCTTCATCGCACACGCAACTAAAACCTGAACCATGTTTGATGGATCCGTCATCGCAAACATTTTATACAATTCTGACGGTTTTCATACACCACAATTTGCGATTATGGCATCACACACAGTTTCTTGAAGGGTCTCTGATTGTAGTGTCGCGTTAGCAGCATCCTGCAGTAGTGATTGGGCTATCCATCGCAAGTGCTTTTACTGCTAGAACCGTTTGCAAAGGTCCATGACACATTTAGCAGATTTATTAGTTTACAATTAATAATTCCAATATTACGCAAATTCACATTTCATATCGAACAACCGTTTGCCAATTTCATATCAGGCACATAAATATATTATAACATCACAGTATGGTAGCTACATGAAAACAACATAGTACAACATATAACTAGTTCAACTTCATAAGAACAATATATTCATTTCCCTAATCGAGGTCATCCAGGCTCGTCTTATCCACCTCTGCTTTCAGTTCAGTAAGAACCCGTTTTGCATGGGCCAACTGGGAAAGTGCCTCCTCCTTCGCTGACACCATCTTAGCAAAGTCAGATTTAAAAATCTGAGCTCATTCTCCACCTTCAAATTTTTATCCCGCATCTTGAAATATGCTTCAGCATTGGCAACAGTTTCTCTAAGCCTACGTGTGTTCTCTTCCTCATACCTGCTCCAGAGATTCGCTAGGCACATCTTCAAATACTGTGGCCACTCTTGATCAACCAACTCCAACTAAGAACACTTCCGTTCATCCTATAATATTTAAAACTAGATCAATAACAATTGTAGGGGAAATGGGTTTATAGCAACATAGAAAATCAATAATGCTTATTTTGAAAAACTGAAGAAACATGTTAATTATGACATATATTCTCAAAAAGATCAATGTGCAAATGAAATAATTGGTGATACGTCTCCGTCGTATCTATAATTTTTGATTGTTCCATGCCAATATTATTCAACTTTCATATACTTTTTGGCAACTTTTTATACTATTTTTGGGACTAACATATTGATCCAAAGGTGCCGCCTCATGCTCATTGCATGTTTTTGGTTTCGTAGAATATCCATATCAAACGGAGTCCAAATGGGATAGAAACGGACGGAGAATTTTTTTGGAATATTTGGAAAGTCTGGAAGAAAGATCATCATGAACCGGAGTCCGAGGTGGGCATGTCATCCCTACCTATTACTTATTTCTTCTTTATAGGCAGTAGTGACGAGATCAATTAAAGTAAAGTGGGTATAACTTGAATTTGTGGAGACTATACATATGTGAGATACATAAGGAATAGAAAAATATTTTCTTTTTGAATGAATGAAAGCGCTCTTAGTTCAGTTCAGTAGAACGCCGAGGTAGGGGGGCGCGCCCTACCACCCCAGGGCGCGCCCCTGACCCTCGTGGTCCACCTGTAAGGCGGTTGATGCACTTCTTCGGCCGCAAGAAAGCTAATTTTTGGTAAAAAAAATCACGGCGAAGGATTCAGTACAATCAGAGTTACGGATCTCCATATATATACGAAGCGGTGAAAGTGCAGCAGAGGAGAACGCAGAAATAGAGAGAAATAGAGAGATAGATCCAATCTCGGAGGGGCTCTCGCCCCTCCCACGCCATGGAGGCCAAGGACCATAGGGGAAATCCTTCTCCCATCTAGGGAGGAGGTCAAGGAAGAAGAAGACAAAGGGGCCCCCTCCCCCCTTCTCTTCCGGTGGCGCCGAAACGCCGCTGTGGCCATCATCATCATCACCGCGATCTTCACCAACACCTCCGCCTTCTTAGCCAACACCTCTGCCATCTTCACCAACATCTCCATCACCTTCCCCCTCTATCTAGAGCGGTCCACTCTCCCGCAACCCACTGTACCCTCTACTTGAACATGGTGCTTTAAGCTTCATATTACTATCCAATGATGTGTTGCCATCCTATGATGTCTGAGTAGATTTTCGTTGTCCTATTGGTGGTTGATGAATGGATATGATTGATTTAATTTGCTTGTGGTTATGTTGCTGTCCTTTGGTGCCCATCATATGAGCGCGCGCGTGGATCACACCTTAGGGTTAGTTGTATGTTGATAGGACTATGTATTGGAGGGCAAGAGTGATAGAAGCTTGAACCTAGCATAGAAATTGATGCATACGGGATTGAAGGGGGACCAATATATCTTAATGCTATGGTTGGGTTTTACCTTAATGAGCGTTAGTAGTTGCGGATGCTTACTAATAGTTCCAATCATAAGTGCATAGAATTCCAAGTAAGGGATGACATGCTAGCAGTGGCCTCTCCCACATAATACTTGCTATCGGTCTAGTAAAGTAGTCAATTGCTTAAGGCACAATTTCGCAACTCCCACCACCACTTTTCCACACTCGCTATATTTACTTTATTGTGTCTTTACTTTAACAGCCCCTAGCTTTTATTTACGCGCTCTTTACTTTCTCGCAAACCTATCGAAAAACACCTACAAAGTACTTTTAGTTTCATACTTGTTCTAGGTAAAGTAAATGTTAAGCGTGCGTAGAGTTGTATCGGTGGTCGATAGAACTTGAGGGAATATTTATTCTACCTTTAGCTCCTCGTTGGGTTCGCCACTCTTACTTATCGAAAACTGTTGTGATCCCCTATACTTGTGGGTTATCAAGACCTTTTTCTGGCGCCGTTGCCGGGGAGTTATAGCGTGGGGGTGAATATTCTCGTGTGTGCTTGTTTTCTTTATCACTAAGTATTTTTTTATTTTCGTTGTTCGTAGTTGTTTTCTATCTTTAGTTATGGGTAGGAAACGCAAAATACCAAAAAAATTAGTTGTACCTACTGAACCAATGGTTGAAGAACCACTCAAAATCTATCACACTCCTGAAGCTTTTTACTTGGATCATCTTCGATCCCTATGTGCTCGGGCTGAAACCCCAACTAGCTTAGTTGAGGGCAAATCTTTAGATGAGCATGCTTGTTATGTGCAACACCGAATATCTGAAAAAGGGAAAATTCTATTTGGTCAAATTCATCGTTTGCAATGCTATGCTTGGAATTTATGTGAAATATATGATGTTGCTTGTTGTTCTGAAAACCCTAAGAAACACCTTGCCTATCAACGTGAGTTTAGTGATAATGGAATTGTATCTTCGTATGCTAAAGGTGTTTATAGTTACTATGATATTCAACAAATTGAAGAATTTGTTGCTTTTAAGGGTGCTTACAAAATTGCTTTTTTGATTGAAATGTATGATGCTACTTTTCACAAATCTGAAAATTTTGCCATACTTAAATATTGCTATGATAATTATGCTTCTAATGCCTATGTTGAACCATATCTTGAGGATTACCCCGCTGTCCAAGAAGAGATTAATATTTTGCAGGAGTCTATGGAAGAAGAAATTGATGAAACTATGAGCTCATTGGATGAAAAAGATGAGGAGGAGAGCGAAGAACAAAAGGAGGAAGAGCGGATTGATCACCCGTGCCCACCTTCTGATGAGAGTAACTCTTCAACTCATACATTGTTTAATTCCCCTTCGTGCTTATCAAGGATGATTGCTATGATGACTATTATGATCCCGTTGATTCTCTTGAAATATCCCTTTTTGATGATGCTTGCTATGCTTGTGGCAAGATGCCAATATGAATTATGCTTATGGAGATGAACTTGCTATAGTTCCTTATGTTAAGCATGAAATTGTTGCTATTGCACCCACGCATGATAGTCCTATTATCTTTTTGAATTCTCCGATTATACTATATCGGAGAAGTTTTCTCTTATTAAGGATTATATTGATGGGTTGCCTTTTACCATTGCACATGATGATTTTAAAAGATATAATATGCATGTGCTTTCTGCTCCTACTTGCAATTATTATGAGAGAGGAACTACATCTCCGCCTCTTTATGTTTCCAACACGATAAAATTGCAAGAAACTGTTTATACTATGCATTGGCCTTTACTAGGTGTGCATGAGTTGTTCTTTTATGACATGCCGATGCATTGGAAGAGAGTTAGAATTCGTCATTACATGATACATGTTGCTTTGTGCTCACTACTAAATTACAAATCATCGCTAATTAAAATTGGCTTTGACATACCTTGGGATCCGGGTGGATTCACTACTTGAGCACTATATGCCTAGCTTAATGGCTTTAAAGAAAGCGCTGCCAAGGAGACAACCTGGAAGTTTTATAGAGTCATTTATTTCTGTTGAGTTCTTTCATATAGTTAAAAAACAAAAAAATAAAGAGAGGAACCCAAAAACTTTCAAAAAGAAAAGTGAAAGTGAGAGAGACGAGCATGGTGAAAGTGGGGGACGTCCTTGAACTTTGTTCATGCCCATGGGAACTTTGTGGATCTTAATTAAAGAAACATTTCAATAAAAATAATTATCCCCTTGTACAATTCCATTGTATTATAAAAATAATGGGCCAAGGTTTGCTTTTAGGATGTTTACAATGCTTTTTGGTTTGTGCGGTGCAGGACAGAAACTTTGGCTGTAGTGCGTGATTTTTAATTTTTTACTGGAACGTCAAATGGTTCTGATTCCTTTTGCACTGCCTTTCTATACAAATTTTTTATTCTTCCTAATTTTGGCAGAATTTTGCAAGTATCTGAAGTATGGTGAATGTTCAGATTATTACAGACTATTCTGTTTTAGACAGATTCTGTTTTTGATGCGTAGTTTGCTTCTTTTGATGAAACTATCAATTTATATCAGTGGATTAAGCCATGAAAAAGATATTACAGTAGACACAATGCAAAAACAAAATATGAATTGATTTTAAACAGTACTTAGAGTACTTATTTACTTTATTATACTAACGGATCTTACCGAGTTTTCTGTTGAAGTTTTGTGTGGATGAAGTGTTCGATGATCGAGAAGGTTTCGATGTGAGAAGAAGGAAGAGAGGCAAGAGCTCAAGCTTGGGGATGCCTGAGGCACCCCAAGTAAATATTCAAGGAGACTCAAGCATCTAAGCTTGGGGATGCCCCGAAGGCATCCCTCTTTCTTCAACAAATATCGGTATGTTTCCGGATTCGTTTGCTCATGAGATATGTGCAAATCTTGGAGCGTCTTTTGCATTTAGTTTTCACTTTTATTTTATGCACCATGCTGGTATGAGATAGTCCTTGGTTGATTTATAGAATGCTCATTGCACTTCACTTAAATCTTTTGAGTATGGCATTATAGAATGCTTCATGTGCTTCACTTATATCATTTGATGTTTGGATTGCCTGTTTCTCTTTAATTAGACTACCGCCATTTGTAGAATTCTCTTTTGCTTCACTTATATTTGTTAGAGCGTGGGCATATCTTTTGTAGAAAGAATTAAACTCTCGTGCTTCACTTATATCTATTTAGAGAGATGACAGGAACTGGTCATTCACATGGTTAGTCATAAAATCCAACATAAAACTTGTAGATCACTGAATATGATATGTTTGAATCCTTGCAATAGTTTTGCGATATAAAGTTGGTGATATTAGAGTCGTGCTAATTGAGTAACTATGAAATTGAGAAATACTTGTGTTGAGGTTTGCAAGTCCCGTAGCATGCACGTATGGTGAACCGTTATGTAATGAAGTTGGAGCATGAGGTGTTTATTGATTGTCTTCCTTATGAGTGGCAGTCGGGGACGAGCGATGGTCTTTTCCTACCAATCTATCCCCCTAGGAGCATGCGCGTAGTACTTTGTTTTGATGACTAATAGATTTTTGCAATAAGTATGTGAGTTCTTTATGACTAATGTTGAGTCCATGGATTATATGCACTCTCACCCTTCCATCATTGCTAGCCTCTTCGGTACCGTGCATTGCCCTTTCTCACCTCGATAGTTGGTGCAAACTTCGCCGGTGCATCCAAACCCCGTGATACGATACGCTGTATCACACATAAACCTCCTTACATCTTCCTCAAAACAGCCACCATACCTACCTATTATGGCATTTCCATAGCCATTCCGAGATATATTGCCATGCAACTTCCATCATCATCATATACATGACTTGGGCATTTATTGTCATATTGCTTTGCATGATCGTAAGATAGCTAGCATGATGTTTTCATGGCTTGTCCATTTTTTGATGTCATTGCTATGCTAGATCATTGCACATCCCGGTACACCGCTGGAGGCATTTATATAGAGTCATATCTTTGTTCTATTATCGAGTTGTAATATTGAGTTGTAAGTAAATAAAAGTGTGATGATCATCATTATTAGAGCATTGCCCCATTGAGGAAAGGATGATGGAGACTATGATTCCCTCACAAGTCGGGATGAGACTCCAGACAAAAGAGAGAGAGAGAGAGAGAGAGAGAGAGAGAGAGAGAGAGAAAGGCCAAAAAAAGAAGAGAAGCCCCAAAAAAGAAAAGAAAAGAAAAAATGAGAGAAAAGAGAGAACGGGCAATGTTACTATCCTTTTACCACACTTGTGCTTCAAAGTAGCACCATGTTCTTCATATAGAGAGTCTCTTGAGTTATCACTTCCATATACTAGTGGGAATTTTCATTATAGAACTTGGCTTGTATATTCCAACGATGGGCTTCCTCAAATGCCCTAGGTCTTCATGAGCAAGCAAGTTGGATGCACACCCACTTAGTTTCGGTTTGAGCTTTCATATACTTATAGCTCTAGTGCATCCGTTGCATGGCAATCCCTACTCCTCACATTGATATCTATTAATGGGCATATCCATTGCACATTGATACGCCTAGTTGATGTGAGACTTTCTCCTTTTTTGTCTTCTCCACATAACCCCCATCATCATGTTCTATTCCACCTATAGTGCTATGTCCATGGCTCACGCTCATGTATTGCGTGAAAGTTTAAAAGGTTTGACAAACATCAAAAGTATGAAACAATTGCTTGGCTTGTCGTCGGGGTTGTGCATGATGTGAATATTTTGTGTGGTGAAGATGGAGCATAGCCAGACTATATGATTTTGTAGGGATGAGCTTTCTTTGGCTATGTGATTTCAATAAGACATAATTGCTTCGTTGGTGTGCTTGAAGTATTATTGTTTTTATGTCAAAGGATAGACTATTGCTTTGAATCACTCGTGTCTTAATATTCATGCCATGATTAGACATATGATCAAGATTATGCTAGGTAGCATTCCACATCAAAAATTATTTTTTTATCATTTACCTACTCGAGGACGAGCAGGAATTAAGCTTGGGATGCTGATACGTCTCCGTCGTATCTATAATTTTTTGATTGTTCCATGCCAATATTATTCAACTTTCATATACTTTTTGGCAACTTTTTATACTATTTTTGGGACTAACATATTGATCCAGTGCCCAATGCCAGTTCTTGTCTGTTGCATGATTTTGGTTTCACAGAATATCCATATCAAACGGAGTCCAAACGGGATAAAAACGGACGGAGATTTTTTCTGGAATATTTGGAAAGTCTGGAAGAAAGATCATCGCGAAACAGAGTCCAAGGTGTGCACGAGGTAGGGGGCGCACCCTACCACCCTAGGGCGCGCCCCTGACCCTCCTGGTCCACCCTAAGGCGGTTGATGCCCTTCTTCGGCCGCAAGAAAGCTAATTTTTGGCAAAAAAATCACGGCGAAGGTTTCAGTTCAATCGGAGTCACGGATCTCCATATATATATGAAACGGTGAAAGGGCAGCACAGGAGAACGCAGAAACAGAGAGAAACAAAGAGATAGATCCAATCTCGGAGGGGCTCTCGCCCCTCCCACGCCATGGAGGCCAAGGAACAGAGGGGAAATCCTTCTCCCATCTAGGGAGGAGGTCAAGGAAGAAGAAGACGAAGGGTCCCCCTCTCCCCTTCTCTTCAGGTGGCGCCGGAACACCGCCGTGGCCATCATCATCATCACCGCGATCTTCACCAACACCTCTGCCATCTTCACCAACATCTCCATCACCTTCCCCCCTCTATCTACAGCGGTCCACTCTCCCACAACCCGCTGTACCCTCTACTTGAACATGGTGCTTTATGCTTCATATTACTATCCAATGATGTGTTGCCATCCTATGATGTCTGAGTAGATTTTCGTTGTCCTATCGGTGGTTGATGAATTGCTATGATTGATTTAATTTGCTTGTGGTTATGTTGCTGTCCTTTGGTGCCCATCATATGAGCGCGCGCGTGGATCACACCTTAGGGTTAGTTGTATGTTGATAGGACTATGTATTGGAGGGCAAGAGTGAGAGAAGCTTCAACCTAGCATAGAAATTGATGCATACGGGATTGAAGGGGGACCAATATATCTTAATGCTATGGTTGAGTTTTACCTTAATGAGCGTTAGTAGTTGCGGATGCTTGCTAATAGTTCGATCATAAGTGCATAGAATTCCAAGTAAGGGATGACATGCTAGCAAAGTGGCCTCTCCCACATAATACTTGCTATCGGTCTAGTAAAGTAGTCAATTGCTTAAGGGACAATTTCGCAAGTCCTACCACCACTTTTCCACACTCGCTATATTTACTTTATTGTGTCTTTACTTTAACAGCCCCTAGCTTTTATTTACGCGCTCTTTACTTTCTCGCAAACCTATCCAAAAACACCTACAAAGTACTTCTAGTTTCATACTTGTTCTAGGTAAAGTAAACGTTAAGCGTGCGTAGAGTTGTATCGGTGGTCGATAGAACTTGAGGAAATATTTGTTCTACCTTTAGCTCCTCGTTGGGTTCGACACTCTTACTTATCGAAAACTGTTGCGATCCCCTATACTTGTGGGTTATCAATTGGCACTGAGACAACAACCAAATTCTGGAACATCAGAAGCTATAATTAACTGCAACGATGCTACAAGTTCTTACTCATGTACAATAAATAACAAATTGAACATTTTATGAGGAAGGTAAATATAACTGCAACAACATAGCGACAGTGTTTGGATGACAGCAAATTGATACTAGCAGGTGTGTACATGCAAAAATTTAGTAAGATAGAACTAATAGCACTAAGGCCGTCCATTATGTATGCCAAAACTAGGGTAAATACAATTGTTGCTACATCTCGCAACGGTGCCCTGCACTGGCGAGCCGATGCAGAGAAAAAAAATCAGGGGCTCGGACTCCGGAGCACGTAGTTGCTCCGATGCCCAGTTCCTTCGTGTCATAAAGATTTAGTATTTTACTACTTGGCTGCTCGGATGTGTGGACCAAAGTTGGCTGCACAAACTGCTAAAGCGGTGCCAAATAATTTTCTAATGGCACCGCAGATGAGATGGCAACAATTTAAGATACTAGGTACAAACTGTGACACTGTCTTAGGATGCGTTTGGTTGAAGGTGTGGTATGAGTGGGTTGGAACCCTGACAGTGTCTGAATCACATCTAACAAATGATTTGTAACAACGAAAGAGGGTCTAAACTTCTCTACACATGCCAGAAACTTCCTCCCACAGTCCACTGAGTCAAACGGAACTAGCTTCACGCGTGGAGATTGATGGTGACAACGAGCAGATAGATCTTCAAATACCCCGCTCCATTCATTGCCACTGCTATTCCTAGGGAGCTACAAGAGGTAGAAATGACTCAAATCGACCACCGGGTAAAAATCCTTCATTCCAAGTCATAGCCCGAGAGAGAGAAGAGAGGCATACCCGGGTGGTGAAGGAGTAGTCGCCGGAGGAGGAACCGCTGGAGAGGTCTTATCAAGAAGACCATGGCGACCCCGGCGTTAGGATGCGAGACGGCGAGAGAGAGGAAGCGGCATAGCTTAGCAAGGAAGGAAGGAAGGAGGAAACGGGGGAAATGTGACTTGTGGTCGGGGAGAAAAGGGTGGGGAAGGGGAAGGGGCGGGTAGATATTTTGGCAGTAGGCCAATATTTTGGAATTGTGGAGGGAAACTTTGCGCGGGTGCTGCCGGACCATTCACTTTGAACGATTGTGTGCATCGCAAATGATTCTTCTGCTTTACGTGCATGGGATGAGTTTGATAATTAAAATTTTGGTGGAAATTTCCCCGGGTACGTCATTGCATAGTTTAACATCGCCTTCTAATTTGGGCACACAAAAGAGCGCACATCAGACATAGCACACCTACTAAATCAAGCAATTTTAGTAATTAAATGGAGCCAGTTAATCTAAACATTGCTCTAACAAAAGACCAGCATTAAAAACAAACCTAAGTACGCATAATTTTAACAAATCGGCCGCCGCGGCGGCCTATGCATCACCGGTGTGAGATGAGACATCGATGACTTGTCCTGGCGACATGCCGCTGTTGGTGGACTCCGTGTCCCCCTGCTGAAGTTGACAGCGTCCTCGTCCTCAGCGCCACCCTCAAGGTTGTAGAATTCGTAGTACTGGCTGCGCCAGAGCTCGCGTTGGTACTCCACCGCCGATTCCTTGACGTACATACTCTTGTCTACCTCGACCTTGGCCACGCGCAACTCCTCCTCCCGGCGCTCCTCGATCTCCGCCGCCTCCTGCACCTCTAGCTCACGCTCGGCGACCTCATGAGGAAGCAGGTGCTGCATGGCCACCGCCGCCTTTTCAGACATGGGTTGCATGCTGGAGTCTGAGCTGGCCTGGAATATCTTGGCGTGTGCATCCTCGATCTTGGCGTGGATGGCCTTGACCAGTCGAGGCGACATCGGTGCACTGAGACGGCAGCTCAGGCGCTCTCGGCGTTGCCCGCTATCGCGATGGCAGCTGCGGCCGTCTACTGCAGCTGCCTTGCCTTGTACCGCGAGCGCCCTCTCGATAAACGGCCGTGCTCAATGCAGATGCGGTGGCACTCTCAGCGTAGGCGGCCGCACTCTCGGCCCGGGCGCGGCGCTCGGGGGGGGACGCGGCCATCGGACGGGCCTTCACGAAGCGTTTCCACGGCGTCATCTTTGCAAGAAGGGGGTGCGTGAATGGGGATCGGGATTCGTGGATTCGAGGGTTGCCGGCACTAGAGTAGACGAGCCGGCTAAGCTTAAGGAGGGAGACTTAAATAGACCCAGATATTTTCATCGCAAACGGTTCCTAGAAAACAACTGTGTGTGATGTTGTAGATATTTTTTCTTAGCTGTGAAAGATGAATTTGGATTAAAGTGCCAACGGATGGTGTTTTAAATGAACAAGAATTTTTTAGTACTAATACAACTGTCAGGTCAAATTTTGGAAAATTTCAGGGGTCATTTGACCTTTTATGACATTTAAGTGATTTTCTAGCCATTTAATGACCGTAATTGAAATTTGAACTACATGTACATGCAATAGCTAACCATAACGGTTTGAAAACTCATATTTCGTGTACTTGTGTGTGATTTAATTCCATGTGCAGTAAATTGGAAGGAATTTTCAAACAAATTGGTCTAACGGCTATGACACAATTAAGCATGGAGTGACATGGCATATTAATTCCAAAAGATAAAAAATCATAAACACATGAAACCTTGGTTGATGTAATGTCATGCCACCAAGATGATGTGGTAAAAAATTGGCATGTTTGACGAAAGTTTGGACAGACACCCCTCACAAACTGGAGCAACTCACTAGAAGGCTCGTGGTTCCGAGAGGGAACAATGCATGTTTGATGATGAATGGGAGATAGCTTCCTCTTACGGCCTTCAATTTTTTCTACGTCTAATGTGCACTACTACAACTGTAATGTGAAATTTTTGAAAATTCTAGGGGTCATTTGACCTTTTAAAGACATTTAAGTGATTTTCTAGCCATTTAATGACCGTAATTCAAATTTGAACTACCTCTACATGCAACGCCTAACCAAAACGGTTTGAAAAATCATATTTTTGTACTTGTGTGCGAGTTAATTTCATGTGCAGTAAACTAGAAGGAATTTTCAGGCATATTTGTCTCACGACATGGACACATGCATGCATACGTATACATGAAGTGACATGGCATTTTAATTCCCAAAAAATCAGAAACACATGAAACCTTGGTTGGTGTAATGTCATGCCACCAAGATGATGTGGTAAAAAATTGGCATGTTTGACGAAAGTTTGGACACACACCCCTCACAAACCAGAGCAACTCGCTAGAAGGTTCGTGGTTCCGAGAGGGAACAATGCATGTTTGATGACAAACGGGAGATAGCTTCCTCTTACGGCCTTCAAATTTTTTCTATGTCTAACGTGCACTACTACAACTGTAATGTGAAATTTTGGAAAATTCTTGGGGTCATTTGACCTTTTCAAGACATTTAAGTGATTTGATAACCATTTAATGACCTTAATTCAAATTTGAACTCCATCTACATGCAACACTTAACTGAAACGGTTTGAAAAATCATATCTATGTACTTGTGTGCGAGTTAATTCCATGTGCATTAAATTAGAAGGAATTTTCAAATATTTGGTCTCACGACATGGACACATGCATACGTATGCATGGAGTGACATGGCATTTTAATTCCAAAAATAAAATGATGAGAAAAACAGGAAACCTTGGTTGATGTAATGTCATGCCACCAAGATGATGTGGTAAAAAATAGGCAGGTTTGACGAATGTTTGGACACACACCCCTCACACTCCGGAGCAACTCGCTAGATGGTTCGTGGTTCCGAGAGGGAACAATGCATGCTTGATGACGAACGGGAGATCGCTTCCTCTTACGGCCTTCAAATTTTTTCCTACGTTTAACATGCACTAATACAACTGTCATGTGAAAATTTGGAAAATTTTAGGGGTCGTTTGACCTTTTAAAGACATTTAAGTGATTTTCTGACCATTTAGCGACTGTAATTCAAATTTGAACTACATCTACATGCAACGCCTAACCATAATGATTTGAAAAATCATATTTTTGTGTACTTGTGTGTGAGTTAATTCCATGGGTAGTAAATTAGAAGCAATTTTCAAACATATCGGTCTCAAGGCATGGGCACATGCATGGAGTGCATGCCATAGCATTTTTATTCCAAAACATTAAAATATGACCAGAAAAACATGAAACCTTGCTTGCTTTACTGTCATGCCACCAAGATGATGTGGTAAAAAAATTGGCCTGTTTGACGAAAGTTTGGACACACACCCCTCACAAACCGGAGCCACTCACTAGAAGGTTCGTCGTTCCGAGAGGGAACAATGCATGTCTGAAGACGGACGGGAGATAGCTTCCCCTTACGGCCTTCAAATTTTTCCTATGTTTAACGTGCACTAATACAACTGTCATGTGAAAATTTGGAAAATATCAGGGGTCATTTGACCTTTTAAAGACATTTAAGTGAATTTCTAACCATTTAATGACCGTAGTTAAAATTTGAACTACATCTACATGCAACGCCTAACCAAAACGGTTTGAAAAATCATATATTTGTGTACTTGTGTGCGAGTTAAAAAATCATCAGACGATGTAAATATCTAGTGTTCAAAAAAGAAAATGTAAAGATCTGGCAAGACAACCAGCCCCCACACGATTGGCACTCTATCTCGCGGCTCGAGGTTTGGTAGGTGATTGGCGGGGATCATTAATTAGTCACGGTTCTGTATTGGAAACCATCAGCTATTATGTTCACACACGGATTTTGCTGCGGGAATCGTGTGTAATTCAAACTAGAGTACTCATAAATTCTGGCGACCGGTGTGTGTACTGTCCCCGCCGATCTAGATGATGGCCGCCAATAAATACTACATTGCTCACGTCGTCCCGCCGGCATTCTCATCTACATCCTCCCCTCGCTCACCCTCTCTCTCTCTCTCTCAAATCTCTGCCATGGTGCCGCCGGTCTGCCCACATGCCGAAGAGGAGTCGCCACCCCCCAAGGACGCTCCCTTGATTAGCGGCAACGAGGACCCCCTACGTGTCGTCTGACGAGGTTGCGCCGGACCCCCCAACTTTGGATTGGTTTTGGGGCCAGTACAATCTTTGTCTGTGGAAGTCGCTGCCGCCGGCTGAGAAAGCCAGGCAAGTGGCGTTCAAGAAGGAGATGGCGGAGGAGGAAGCCAGGTCCAAGGCGGCCTGTGAAGCCCGTGATGCCGCCTAGAAAAAGGAGGCGGCGGAGCTTTGGGGGCAGGTGTGTCTTCGTGCCGATGAGGTGTACGAAGACGGGTACTTTGCCAGGAAGGTCATAGGAGATGGGCGCCTCGTCGCTGCATGGAGGTGGGCCAATAAGCTCCAGCGTGCCACCGACGAGGAGCTCTGGTGGGCGCCCAACGAAATGGCAAGATCGGCCACACGCGTCCGCCAGCAAGAGGCAGATCGGTGCGTCAAGCGCTGCGAGGCGGAGGAGTCGGTGTACTACCTCCGCACTGGGAACACACCGCGCACCAGGGAGCTGCTGGTGAGGGGTTGCCGTAATACTGGCCCCAGGAGGGATTATTAGTTCTAGTATTGTTCGTTTTCAATTTTATACATTGTACCTAGTAGTTAAGTATCATCACGTATACGTGATGATATTATATATATATAGGTAAAATTGTGTCTATATATATACATAAACACTATTCTGATCACGGGATCATAATAATATTCTGATCACAACCTGAACTTCCCGTGTAACGCGCCTGAACTTCCCTGTGTACGAACCCAACACTACTAGGAAAAGGGCTAAAGATTGGATTGACACTAATGGCGCACCAGAGAAGTGGTGCGCCACTACTATATACGAATGGCGCACCTGGTGGAGATACGCCATTAGTGTGGATTGACACTAATGGATGCTTGTTGTATATATATGTGTTGGATATCTCATAGGTGAAATAGTGACCTGAGATTAAGAAAAAAAATTAAAAAAATTGTTACTAATGGCGCATTACAGTGTGGTGCGCCATTAGTATAGCAGACACTAGTGGCGCACCATGGGCAAAACTAATGGCGCACTGCCTAGTGCGCCATTAGAAAAAAATTCTAGTGGCGTGATACTAATGGCGCACCAGTGATGCGCCATTAGTAGGCAAAACTGGTGCGCCATTAGTAGCCCTTTTCCTAGTAGTGCGAACTTCTAGCTATCTTTGCAACTGTGGCTTCCCCCGCGAATTATTCCGGTCAGTAGTGTTGTCTGGGATGTGACTGTAATCCAGATACTCATACCTGCATCTAAATGCTCGTTTTGATTCGTAATTTTGCATTTTCGCGGATTCACTCTCAGGGCGGATGAACTTGTGTCTGTTTATAAGTTTAAGGCATTCACTGGATGTTCTAGAACCTCCAACATGATGGGAATTTGGTGTAAGTACGAGTTTCATGGACAATTTGTCGTCAATTTCAACGGATTTGATTTCGGGCTCTGTGTTCTTCGTCCGCGGGAGTGGTTCCGCGGCTTCTGTTGATTTATTATTTTTGTTTGAATATAGAGGGCGGATTTGATTGCAGTAGTGAGAGAGATTGGACCGTTCATGCGTTGTGAATTTGATCGGGCAGGCGAATACACCCCTGAAATCGGGCGATTGGATCTTGTGTCGGCCCATGCTGGTTTCGGTTCTTCAATGACATAGCTTGTTTGATTTATCGTTTTGATGTCAGGGCGCAATAGGATATCGTTCGAGGTCGCGGACTAAGAAGGTGTAGTCACCCAAGTGATTAAATCTGAAAAGCAAATTCAATAATGCGTATTTTTCAGTGATTCTACTGTCTGTGTTATAGGGTTGGACTTCTGCACCTTTTGTGCTTGAACTTCCCTCGTTTTAATGCATGTTTTTTGGGTGATGCTGCAGTATGATCTGTTCGGTTGGTGTTGTTATAAAAAGTTTGTGTATGTTTTTTTGTTTTTCAGAGTACTCATATACGTAAATGTGCAGCTGGTCCATAGATAAACAAATCATCCTTTTTATATTTATTCTGTCTTCGGGACTAGTTTTTTGGATCATCCACATTCTGTGGTAGTAGTTGGACTTCTATGGTACCAGTGATTGAGCTTCCTATTTTTCCACATTGCAAGGTGGTGCAACATCGCGCTCTATTTTTTGTTTTTTTTGTTTTTTTTTGTAATTTTCAATTTTCTAATTTGGGTTTTAGTTTGTTCCATGGCAACTATGGGATTATTCCCAAATATGCATGCATTCCTTACTTATTTTTTTTGTAACATGTTTGCATACTTCAAACAGTGGTAGAACTTCAGTATGTGTTTAACGTGAACTTACAAGATTTTTGCTTCTGTGTAATTTGTCTTTCTACATGTTCATTTGACGTTTTTTCAAAACACCGAACTTCTGTGTTTTTACAACTTGAACTTACCTTTATTTTGAACATTTGATTAGTTAACTTGCGCCTTGTGCATTTTGTTTCTTCGACACTAAACATTATTATTCCTAAGGTGCTTCTTTCTTGGTTTTTTATGTCACAGCAAAACTTTTCATGAATGCAGGTCAATCTTTTTGACATTGATATTCCAGGACAGATTACATTCTAGAAATCAAAAACCCTTACTAGATTTCTTCTGCAATTTGTTGTAACTAGTGTGTAAGTGTGGAGCTGGACCACAGGCACATGCATCCTATTTTCCCTTAGTCTATGTTTTGGTGTAGTTTTTTGATCATCCACTATCTTCAGTAGGATCTGGACTTCTTTTTTATTAATGGTTGAACTTGTGGTTTTGGAGATTGCACTCCACATTTGCAAGCTCTATATTTTCTTTGTTTCGTTTTCTTTGTAATTTTAATTATCCAGATGTTTTTTTAGAATTTTGTCTCGTGAGCAATCATGGGATTAGCCCAAGTATGGGCCGAGACAGGAACGAGCCGGAGCAGGCGACAACGTGGCGTGTCGCGTCGTCGCATACGGAGGCGAGTCCATCACATCAGTGACCCCACTATCAATCTTATGGTTTTTAGGGTTTAGGGTGCGTGCAGTGGGGGTGGAAACAGAATAACCGCATTGCGTCCTGTCAAATCCTAGCGCGCAGCAATGCGGTAGTGCGAGGCGGCGGGGGGAGGGAGGACGCCCCCTCCCTCCCCTGCGAGGCCGAGATCGAACGAGTCGGATCAGGCGACGATGCAGCCTGCCGCGTCGTCGCATGCGGAGGCGACTCCGTCACATCCGTGACCCCACTATCTATCTTAGGGTTTTTAGGGTTTAGGGTGCGTGCGGTGGGGATGGAAACAGAATAACCGCATTGCGTCCTGTCAAATCCTAGCGCGCAGCAATGCGGTAGCGCGAGGCCGAGCAGGGGGGAGGGCGGGTCGGGAACCCCCTCCCTCCTTCTCGCGAGGCCGAGACAGAACGAAGCCGGAGAAGCGATGACGCGGGCGCGTCGCCATCGCATGCGGAGGCGAGTCCGCCACATTTGTGACCCCAGTATCTATCTTAGGGTTTTTAGGGTTTAGGGTGCGTGCGGTGGGGTGGAAACAGAATAACGCATTGCGTCTGTCAAACCCTAGCGCGCAGCAATGCGGTAGCGCTTGAGGCGGCGGGGGAGGGGTGGCACCTCCCTCCTCCCGCGAGGCCGAGACAGAACCAGCCGGAGAGCGACGACGGCGGCGCGTCGGCGTGCCGATGCGTGAGGTGAGTCCGTCACATCCATGACCCCAGATATCTATCTTAGGGTTTTAGGGTTTTGGGTGCGTGCGGTGGGGGTGGAAACAGAATAACCGCATTGCGTTCTGTCAAATCCTAGCGCGCAGCAATGCGGTAGCACGAGGCCGTGCAGGGGGGAAGGGGGGTCGGGACCCCCCCTCCCCTGCCCCTACGAGGCCGAGATAGGAACGAGCCGGAGCAGGCGACGACGCGGCGTGCCGCGTCATCGCATGCGGAGGCGAGTCCGTCACATCCGTGACCCCACTATCTATCTTAGGGTTTTTAAGGTTAGATATGAACTTCATCTGTTTTTGTACTTGAACTTCTTCTTTTTGTTTCTTTAGGGTTTATTTATTCTTTTTCCTTTACTTCTTTTATTAGAGTACTTGAACTTCTGTTCTTAATTTTTTGAACTTCTTTTCTCTTGTTTTTTAGGGGCGTATTTATGTATGTATGTTTCTTCCTTTAGTAGTGTATTTGCCATCTATTTTTGGTTTTGAGGATATCAGTTGTGATGTTTTGTGATCTTATCTCATTATAATAGATGCATTTATTTATCTACACATGTATTTACTATTTTAGCTGTTGGGGGGTAAAACTGTAAATTCAGTGGCGCTGCAATTCCCACGAGAGAGATGCATTAAGTGAGCATTTCCCATCGCCACCATCTATCAGAAAACCCCTCTCCCCCTCCCCATGTCGCTCACACTCTCCCCCCTCTCCGTCGCTCCGCTGTCTTCCTCGCCTCCAACTCCCCCGGATTTCTCCGCCCCTGTCCCCTGCCCTCGTGCTGGAGTAACCGGCGCACGCCCCCACTCCTATTTCTTCCCCACGCCCCGCTCTCTCTCGCCCAGCCTGCTCACTTCTGCTCTGAAGCGAGGGTGACAACTCCCTGCGTGGTTACAATGTGTGCGTGGCGTCGTGGGGAGTGGAAGAACCGGCACGGATTCGTGCGTGCGGGGGTCGTTTGGAGAGGTACAAGTGCTGCCCCCCCCCCCCCCCGCCCTCCTAATGCTTGCTTCTAGTTTCGCCAAATCTATCGAGTCCGCCTCCTGTGTGCTCCCGCGTCCGCGTCCTACCCCCTTCTTCTGATGGTTTGGTGGGAGATTAGGTAGGGTTCTTGTGCGTGTGGTGGGTGGATTCCATTCCCCCGTGGTCAGATTTGTCTATGAGATGCTTGTGTGTGCTATTTTATCCGTTTAGAGATGAGTGGATTTCATTTCCCCTTTGGTGATTTCAGCATTCAGATGCTTGTAAGAGAGGGTGTGGTGTGATGGTTGATGGAAAATCTGATGTATATAATTGTCTTAGTATTGTTGATTTCGAAGTCTAGATTGTGTCTATCACATGCTATTTAGTTTATGGATTCTTTTTTTGTTTGTGCTTGCCTATATGTGCTACTGTTCATGTTTTCATACTTGTTGATATGTTCTAGTTGTTTCATCCTAGGGTTTCATTTAGTTGTTTTTTTGTATTTGTTGTATTATTTTCTACCTGTTAACTATATGCAATCAGTCCCCTGTTTTTAGCAGGTTGTTCTAGTGTTTGGAGTTGCATTCATCAAGGCGGTTGTGTTGTCACGGCTTAAAAACCTTCTCCAGGTATCTTAATGTAGTTGTATCTTGTATTTTAAATAGCATTATTCTCATATATGTCTGCCCATATCTTCACTTAGTATTCATGTTGGACTGCCATTCTTAATAGTGTGAACTTCTAGGAATGGTTGTGTGTATGCTTTTTACCATTAGTTTGAGTTGGTAGAGTGTTTGCTTACTTTGTAGTTGATTATTTTGCAGGTGAAACTTTGTCACCAAGTGTTGTTGGACTTCCCAGATGCTTCATTTTTGTAGTGTATATCTTTGTTTTTTTGTTATCATGTTGATGGTATTGATATTTAGTTTGCCTGTGAAATACTGTTTGTGGTCATGCTACATCTTTTTTACGTGCTACTTGCTTAGGTCACATAGTTGAACTTCTGGTTTTAATTATTGTTTGATTGTAATGAAATTTGGTTGAACTTCTGTTATGCACATTTTATTTTACTGCTTTGTTATGTATCGTTGAACTTCTGGACATTCATGATATATGTAGTAGCCTCTCTGGTGTAGACTGTTTTTATATTTAGTTTGTAGATTTTTAGTTTGTTTTTGTGTTTACCGCTTTGTTAGGTATTGTTGAACTTCTGGGTATTGGACATTGTTGTAAAAGTAGAAGTCCCTTTGGGGTAGGATTGCGGATTAGAACTCAGCTGCCTTTTTACTTGCATTTTTTGTAGTTGGTGATGAGTTGAATAGTTCTGAAAAAAATGTTTGTGATCAAGATGGAGCTTCAGAGGTTAATACTGATGCTCCAATATCTGAATCTTGACTAAATCACCCATTATCCCTTTGACTGTGATTGCCGAGGTTGCTTCGAGCCTTGAGAATTTTTCAAGCCTCGAGGATCTTGCTTCTGCAGCTCTTGCTTCACCTAGTATGTGAAACCCCTTTTCTTTTCATTTTAAAGTTTTGAGCCATGTTTTTTTAGCTTGTTCACGTCGTTTGTTTCTTTTTGTTCCTGACTTTTATTTATTTTTGCTTTGATTTTTTTTGTGTTCTTTGCAGATGTGTCCACAGAGGAGGAAGTTGTGAACACCATCAACGATGTTTTATCTGAGTTGGGTTTATCAGAAACCCCTGCTGCTGCTGAGGAGGGGGCTCCGTCAGTCAAAGGTTGTGATTCCGTTCCGGATCCTTTGTGCTCTCTTCAGATGTCAGAGACGCAGTCGCAGTCTGTTGATGGCACTGAACCTGTCACGCAACCCGAGGATGTGCCTCTTCAGCTTCTCCTGGAGGACCAACGTAAGAGGAAGAAGCAAGAAGATTTTGACAAGAAGAGGGCGTCTCGCCTTGAGAAAGGTTCTGATGTTCCTGGATCTGTTCATGCGGCTGATCTCACTATTGAGGAAGACGTGACATGTGGCAGTGATGGCACGGTTGTCCCTGTTAAGAAGAAAACCAAGAAGACTGCTGCGAGGAAGCTAGTTGTTGGTGAAGTTACTCCTCGGAGGAGCCCACGTGTTTCAAGGCCTGCAGAAGTTGTTGAAGATGAAGGGTTAGGCCTTGGTGGTACGCCACGCCGTAGTCCTCGTGTGCTTTCCACTGCCGCGCCTACACCTTCTCCGCTTGGTGCTGGTGCATCTGGTAAGGGGAAGAAATGCGGCGTGAAGCACAAGGTTCCACCTGCAATGGTCAACACGGGTGTGAAGAAGCGTTCTCGTGTTAATCCAGAGGACAAGGATGATGCTGATTTCAATGCTGATGATGAGGATGACAACGATGATGATGCTGCCGCTAATCAGGTATGAATGTCTCATGTTTACTGTTTTTAGAGCATTTGTCGCTATTGCTGTAGTTTTATTGTTTTTAGCACTGCCTTGGCATACATAGCTGACCTTCTGCTCCATATAGACGAATAAATTAGCCGACGTGCTTTGCTTTTATGGTATTACTGCCTTTGTGTACATAGTTGGACTTCTGGGTATATACATGAAGAAATTAGCTTAACTTGTTGGTATACATGTTTGATTACTGCCTTAGTGTATAGGGTTGAACTTCTGCTTTTTAAATTTCCAATATTTTTGAAAGCATGTTAACTTGTGTTCATACATGGTTGTACCGCCTATGTAGACATAGTTGGACTTCTGAGATACATGTTTGATTACTGCCTTGGTATACATGGTTGAACTTCTGCTTTGTAAATTTCCAACAATTTGAAAGCATGTTAACTTCTGGTCATACATGGTTGTACTGCCTATGTAGACATAGTTGGACTTCTCAGATGTAGTGTGTATGTAGTCATTAGTGGAATTTTGGTGAAGGTTGTGTCTCTCATTGTTCTTCCTTTTTTCCTTGTCAATGTATTTTTTTTCAGTATCAGCTTGTGCAGCGGCCTGAGAGGAGGAAGATAGGATGCAAACCGCCCGGAGAAGGTTGCCAAGGAGGAGGTGAGGCGAAATGTTTTAACAAGACGGTTCACTGCTCACTGAAAGAGGTCGAGACGTGTGCGGAAATGCTACAACTTAGGCAGAAGACGAGGGTTATCAATGCTGGTTTTGGTTGTGTGTTTGACTTGAAGGTTGATTCCATCATTTCTCGTCCTTTGATGGGCAACATCTACACGAGGATTGACCCTTCAACTAGGATTTTGGAAATGGGTGAGGTGAACAAGGCTATACGTATTACAAGTGATGCTATTCACCATCTCTTTGGGTTCCCTCAAGGTAATCGTACCCCCCTAGGCCCTCGAATGATGGTTTCGATGATGCTGTTATGAGGTTGAAGGGAAACCTTGGGTATGCTAGGAGTGACAACATCAAGACAAAGGATTTGCGGAATATCCTTGCTGAACTTGTGAAGGATGAGATGAAGGATGATCTTGCTCTGCAGGTGTTTTACCTTATTGTTTTCATGAAGGTGGTTATCCCTGGAACGTCTACACGAGTGTCCAGGGAGGTAGCAATGGCCGAGAACCTTGTGTTTGAGGACATGGCAGACTTAGACTAATGCCAGTTGGTTGTTGACGATATTCGGAGTGCTGTTGTTAGGTATCAGCAAGGTACTAGCAGAGGAAAAGCTGTCACAGGTTGTGCCATCGCGCCGCTTCTTATGTATCTGGACTGCCTTATCATTGGCAAGACACCTAATATTGACTTGAGGACCCCTCGCATCAATTTCATGGATCAGGCCAAGCTTCTGGAGCTTGCTGCGGCTGACTTGGTCACGAGGGGTGATGATGACCCAACCAACTGGGTGTTTGGGAGCCTGCATGTGAGTGTTTCTATGCATTATTCTTTCCTGTGTAGTTTAACTTGAATTTCTGGTATTGTCTTGTATATTTTTTGTTCCCATGTTCCTTCATTTGTTTTCTGATGCGTTGACTTTTGTTTTTGTATGCAGTGGAAGACACAGGCTGAGGTTGTGTTCTTTAGGGTTATTGAACGTCATGTTCTAACTATGCCTTGTTCTGCTGGCCTAGGGAGTGGAACTTCCCCAAGATTTGAATTCTCCCAGGATGTTAATACCGGTGCCCCACCTGTTGACCCAGGACGTTCTTCTGCCCGTGTGAGTGCTGCAGGTGGCGTTTCTTCCGAGAATTTGTTTGAAGCTGCCAATGTTTCTCTGGTTAGGATTGACAGTCTTCTTGAAACTGTTTGTGGGGAGTTGGCTCGTGTTCCTTCAACTGCTGAGCGTCTTAGTCGCATTGATGGGATTCTTCCTCCTGGACACGTATTTGATGCTGAGTCTTCAAAGGGGGTCTTATCTATTGAAGCTAAATTTCTTGAAGAGCTTCGTCAGAGCACTTCCCACCTCCGGACTAGCGTTGGGCTGTTGAAGGAAATGCAGGATGCTCGTTGCAAGCCTTTTGAAGATGAGGCAAGTGTTGTTGTGAGACAGATTCAGAGGCAGGATTCTGTTCGTTCGGGTCGTGAAGGAGGCCACGTGGAGCATACCAAAGAGGTTTGTTTATGTTGGCTTTTGATATTTCTTTGCAGTAATGTTCAATGTTAGCTTTCAGTTATGTAACACTCCAAAAAATTTATTATTTGGTTTTCATCAAATTCTTTAATTGATTGGAAGGAGGTTATTTAATTTTTTTTCTAAAGCCTCTCCTTCTCAAATCTTTTATGACAAATATTTTATGTGTTCTTCTCAACCTTGATTTTGGGTCTTGAGGGTTTTTCATCTTGTGTTGGCTCAACACAAATAATCTTGGAAAGTTTTTACGATTCTTTCTATTAAAAAGAATTCCTATGGATTACAGATCTATTCCTTCCCATTCAAAGATTTCTCTTTTGCCATGACATGTGTTGAAATATTTCTTCCAAAACCCACCCGCCTACTTTAGGTCAAGTCAAACATCCAATTCCAACAAGTTTCAACCTCTTTTAGATTTTATTTCTATTTATTTTATCCTCAAATTTTTTTCCGTAATTTATTTTGGACTCTTGGGATTTACAAAGGAAGTACCAGATCCCTTAAGTTTCTGAGCCCAAGCAAATTACCCTAGCTACTCCTAAGAACCCTCAACCTAGATTCATCAAGATCTGCTAGTCCACAGTTCAAATTTTTCAAAATGTGCTTGCTGCAAGTTTGGACCAGATTTGCCATTTTTGGTGAAATTCATTCTTTTTCTTTTCCTAAAAATCTGAGATAAATCAGGCAGCCTCTAGATGCATCAAGAGATCACTTCACCAAGTCCCAGGTCCAGAAATTTTTTCCACGTGCCCAAATCATTTCGTCGAACAGGTGGCCGACACTGTTTCTGTGAAGATTCAGAGTTCAGTGTTCAGTTCAGTCAACAGTGTCGTTTTCTTCAGAACCGCGGCGTCAATCTCGCCAGTGCACGAGTTGGTGCCTTGCTCACCGCTCCCCCTTCTTATCTAGTGCACCGCACGGTCGTTTGCACAGGCGCGAGTGTCGGTGGCGACGTGTCTCGCCAACGGCAGCGTCTTCCGCGGTGGAAGAACCGCCCGTGGCGGCCAACAGGGGCCAGACCTGCCATACGGCGCCGTCCAGCGCCGCCCACACCACTAGGAGCCTCCACGTGGTCGTCCTCTTCTCTGCGCACGCTGCAAGACCGTCGCTGTGGCCTGGAAAGCATAGGGCGCGCTCTCTGCCGCCGACGTGCCCGTGAGGCCGTTCCGTCGAGAACTTGGAGTATCACCCAACTTGTACCAAGTTTAGCCGTTGAACGGAACCAGTGAACCAATCCGAAGATGCCCAGTCGCTTAAACCTCCAGTCCAACCTCTGCCTCGCCGTAATCACTCGCCGGAGAAACCCCGTCTCGGCAACCGCCTCAGGCCGACTATAAATGGAGGCCCTGAGCTCATTCTCAACCCAGCACTTCCCCTCCTCGCCTGAGAACCCCGCCTCGCTCATCAGAAGGCCTCGGGAGAGCCTTCTTCCCCGACTCCGGCCGCCCCGATCCGCTTCGGGCTCCGAGCAACCCCGCCTCCCTGACTGTGCCAGTAGCCTCCTAGTGCACCCACCCTTCTAACCCGAGTCCCAATTTGACGTTTGCAGCCCTCCTCGGCGAGATCCACCACCGCCCGAACCACCGTCCGCCGGAGTGGAGGCCGCCGTTGACGTGGTGCTCGCCGACGACCAAGTCCACCACCAATAGACGCGGGAGAACTCCGTTAGTCCGTAGGTACCCTCCACTCCCCCTGCCTTGTTGTAGATCGACGCCGACGACCACCGCGAGCCTCGGGCGCCGGCGGGACTCTGTTTTTGATTTTTTTTAAACCTGACGATGGGACCCCCTCGTCAGCCTCTCCTTTTGTTTTTTCTTTTTTCGAAACGTTTTCTGAAAGCGCCTTCGGGCAAAGTACGTTTCCCTTTTGGGTTGGCGTATTTCTAACCGAAGTGTGTTCTGTTTTTCTAAACTAGCCCCTGGGAAGTTTCTGTTTCATCACAGATTAGTCCCTGGACTAAAACCTTAATAGCTTTTAAAGAAAAGATGATTTTGAGTTGATTTTTTTTGTCATCTCTATTTTTCTATCTAGTTTTTTATCATATTTATTTGAAAAATATTTGGAACAATTTTTATGCACGCACGGTATTTACGTTAGTATCCGATTTCTTTTATAACATAGATACCGAAGGAGGTGACGGAGCCGCAAACTTCACCGAGCTAAACTCCGACTACTCCGAACCAGGCAAGCATGTTTGAACCTTTGATATGATGAGTGTCTTGCATGTTTGCTAGAGTAGTTTTCTCATGGCATGTTTATATAAGCATTAGTGAATGTTATATTGCATGCATGGTAAGCTACAAGTGAGCCTCGAAATTTGGTATGTTCATATGATGGTGAGATAACCTGATCATGTGGTGGCATGATAGGTTGCAAGCTGGTATTGTTGAAGCATGCCAGTCTTATGTCAACCGTTTAGCTCGATTAACTCGGATCAAGTCATGTTCCCGTTCGTCTCCTTTTTCATGCTGCCACATGTCTTCTGCAAAGAATGCGGTCTAGTCAGTTGCAAACCTCTTTCCTTGTACACACCAAATAGAGGGGCCGTGATGAGGGTTCCATGGCCCTGGATTAAAGCATGTCATCCGATCAGGGGGCATGGGTGTTTCCGGTTGGGACCGAGAGGGGGGCACCCTTAGAGCCTTGTGATATAAATTTGATCCCATGCTACTCGAGGTTGTGGCCTCCCTGTCTTAGAGTTTTTCTTGAACGTTGCCTAGGGTGATTCCTGGCAGCGGAATGTAGAATGGGTGTGGACTGGTTAGATGTGTTTCTTCTAAAATACCATAAACGGAGCTAGTCCTTTGTGACTACAGATATCCGTTGGCTGTGGGTAAAAATTACAAACTCTGCAGAGTCAAAACCATTCGAGTAACCATGTCCGTGGTCAAGGATCTTGGTCAACATATCGATGTTAGTATCAGTGTCAGTCTCAACGTCCGTCTCAGTGTCAGTCTCAGTGACAATCTCCGGTGAATAAACATGAGTGGTAAACCCGGTCGAATGTTATTCCTGTGGATGGACTAACCAATTTATTATTTAGTACTGAGTATTTCCTTGGGATGATTTAAATTCATGAGCTACTTGAATTCGAATAATGAAATATAAGCCCTTTATGTGATGTCGCTCAGATGTCCGACTGTGGCATTCTTGTTATTTACTTTTGATATAAGCCCTTTAGGTGATGTCGCTCAGACGTCCGACTATGGCACATACTGTCATTTACATTTCGATATAAGACCTTTATGTGATGTCGCTCAGACGTCCGATTGTGGCATTCTTGTTATTTACTTTTGAAATAAGCCCTTGATGTGATGTCGCGCAGACGTCCGACTGTGGCATCCTTGTTATTTACTTTCACTATAAGCCCTTTTCGAGATGGCGCTTAGATGTTCGACTGTGGCACGTAATGTCATTTACATTTTGATATAAGCCCTTTATGTGGTGTCGCCCTGACGCCCGACTGCGGCATGTTAATTAATTTTTACCTTTCGAGGCGTCGCTCCATACACCCGATCGGTCTTCAATTATTTTATCGCGATTTCGGGAGGACTACCGCCTGACTTCCTTTTATGTATCATGTTGTACAAATTTATTGCCTGAGTGTGCATTACAAATATGCTCATGTGCATCATGTTTGCATTTGTTATATCTTATGTCCAAACTGTCTTGCGAGTACATTCAAAGTACTCACCTGGCTTGTTGATTTGGCCAGATGTTGACGAAGGCGATCTTATGGATGAAGAATTCGATAGCGAGACCGACGCCTAGAGGAGTCCCATTCAGTCCCATGCGATCCTGGAGTTTGTCACTTGTATTATATCCTCATCCGCTACCCTAATAAAATCATCGAGCCTCACTCCGACGCTTGGTGAGTTGTAAGATTTTGGAGTCATGTCACCCACTTCACTGTGACATATCCACCACCACTTTTATTACGAGTCAGTAGTTATGCCACCATACCCCTTGTGTCATACCCGCCTTTATATATAATATCGGCGTGCTTGTAATAAATTGTTGAGCATGCCTCAGCTCAACCTTGTACAATATTTAGTACTTCTGGATTTCTGTATCAAGGATTTGTCTACCTGTAAGGAGGATCCTTCTATACTGGTCTGATATAATGGTCGGTTTTTCAATAAATGTTTTATTGAAAAATCCGGTCCTGACAACCTTGGTACCAGAGCCAGGCTGACTGTAGGAAGCCACTAGGTGCGATAGCTAATCGGTTATTAGCGTCTTAAGTGCTATTTTAACATTTTGCAAATGTTGCAATTTCCTGTTGGTCATCATAAATTTATGATTTGACTATTTGGAATTTTTGTCTACCTTTGTAGATGGCTGGCAGCGACTGTGAGTCACAGGTGTTCGCCAATGTACCTGAGGGGTTTATCAAGCTTCTAGTCTCCATTGTCAAGGTCTCGATCGGGCCATCGGCTCGTCCGGAGTTCACACTCTACCAGCACAAGATCAGCGATAGTGTGTCTATGCACCAGGCCGGAGTCACGCCGCTTCCGATTTGTGGGAAGGGCCATGCCTACGGAGAGGCATGCCATGCAGATGGCTTCCCGTGAGGCGATAGCTCGTCTCCGGGATGCTCTTCCTTCGATGAAGGCTCGTCGCTACCGCTACCTCCCATGCCACGTGCCATACACTTGTCACTATGGGTTCACTTGCCCTAGGGGAGAGAGAGATGAGGCTATTGAAATGTTGGTTGAGTATCTCAAGGCTCTTGAGGCAGCTTTTGATAACCTCGTGGACGACCTTGTGGCTGCTCGTATGGACTCTGTTCAAGGCTTTCCGCCAATAGGAGGGAGATCCTCCATATGGCACCACCACTGACTTTCGTCTCGTCCTCAACATCCGATACACCTGCCATCTTAGCCACCGCTCGCCGCCTACCTACCACTGAGGAGTTTGACCAAGTCATTGCTCCTACTCCATCAAGGTTGCACCAATTGTCATACCAAGATCGACTCCTCAACTCAAGATTGCTACCTGGAGCCTATTAGTGAGGAGGAGGTTGAGTCTCCAGCATCACTATGTCTTACCCTCGGCAGGCCGAAGGAAGTTTTCACAATCTCCGACTGAGTGCGCCTAGCAGCCGTGCGATGTCCAGCTTGTATGATATGTTTATATGTATATAGGGTTGGTGAGAAGTAGTTTGTGTGCGCATCATGTAGGAACTCGGAGAAGTGCACTAGCTTAAATAACATGTCAGGAATGTGTACGCACATCTTGAGTGATGTATTGTCTAATTACGGCTTGCGTGTAAGATATGTACTGAGCGGTCCTTTCCATGCGCAATCAAGTATTTTTCTTGAAAAATCGTGGAGTCTTTAAAAATTCCGCCTTTGCAAAACTATTTATTTTTGCCACTCAGTTTTTCTCATGAGTTCTGCAAAAATACTCCAGAGTGGAAAATGCCTCGTCCCTGGACTCGTTCCATGCCAAGTCCATGGAAGTAAATTATGGTACCGGACAAGTAACAATTTCACAAGGGCAGTCAAGTCGCCAAGGCAGTGAAGCAACATTTTCTCAAGTATGCCGCCTTTATGAGCAAAGCCAGCAGCAGCATCAAGAAATGATGAACCATGTTATCAATATGGGAAATCACCGTGAACCATATCAGCAGCATTCTAAATTGTCTGAACTACAAAAGACACGTCCCCTAACGTTCTCTCACACTAATAGACCTCTTGAGGCCGATGATTGGCTTCGAGACATTGAAAGGAAATTAATTATTGCACAATGTTCGGACCGTGAGAAGGTACTTTACGCACCTCACTACCTCCCTGGAGCAGCTGCATCATGGTGGGAAAATTTCCTACACATGCACCCCAATGAAAATAACATCATCTGGGAAGAATTTAAAGAAGGTTTTCGTGGGACGCACATTCCCAGAAGCATTATGAAGATCAAGAAAAGGGAGTTTGATGTCCTCAAGCAGAGAAGCATGACAGTGACTGAGTACAATAGTCAGTTTACTCAATTATCTCTAACGAAGAGAATATGACCGAAAATAAAAGGATGGAAAATTTTTTGGACGGTCTGGCATCAGCACTTAAATGCCACCTGGTCGTACACACCTTTCCGGATTTCAAAACACTTGTGGACAAAGCCATTACATTGGAAAATGAGCGCCGCAGCTTGGAGGATTTTCGCAAGCGCAAAAGGGACAAGACTACTCATGCTCGCAACAACCGGAACAAGACTGATTTTCAGGAGAATGGAGCAAACAAGTCCACGACGAATGTTCCACGCCCAAACAAAAAAATTCATGCAAGGGACAAGGATTTTACATATCGCCCATGTGTTACTTGCTACGCTTGTGGAAGCCCCGACTGGTCGTGCCACTAGAGCGTTCGGCCGGCCGTTGGCTCGATGATCTGTCGGCCGTCCTCTGGAGTCTGCGCACTACCCCGAACAAGTCAACCGGCTTCACCCCTTTCTTCCCTGTATATGGTGCCGAGGCTGTCATCCCAACTGACATCGAGTTCGACTCGCCTCAGGTGACCATGTACACGGAAGCAGAGGCGAAAGAAGCACGAGAAGACGACGTCGACCTGCTGGAAGAAAGCCGGCTGTTAGCCCTCAGCCGGTCCACCATCTACCAGCAGGGTTTGCGCCGCTACCACAGCCGGAAGGTCAAGCCAAGATCCTTTCAAGAGGGTGACGTTGTGCTCCGGCTGATCCAGCGAACAGCCGGCCAGCACAAGCTCTCGGCCCCTTGGGAAGGCCCCTTCATCATCAGCAGAGCATTGGGGAACGACTCCTACTACCTAATCGACGCACAGAAGCCGAAGGCATGAAAGAGAGACGATTCCGGCAAGGAGTCGGAACGACCATGGAACGCCAACCTCCTCCGAAGATTTTACAGTTAAAATGCAGTATGTATCACGCTACCTTTTGTACCAAGTATAAGACAATAGGCCCCCCGAGGAGCACTCGGGATCGCCACCTTTATCTATGAATGACGAGTATCATGCTTATGATTTTGTCATTACATTCTTCCTCCTCGTTCGGCACCGGGTTCGACCAATCGGCCCGGGGACTGGCCGCCTTGAGTTATATTCAAGTTCCACCTGCAGTCAGACAAGTAGTGTGCCGGCACCCAAGCCCTCTCTTGTCAAAAGTCGCAGCTCGAAGAACCGACTGTCCGGCTGGCAAGAGTCAAAGGCAGGAAAGGATGCCCACACGAAAAACGGCTAAGGACTAACGAACTCGTATAACAAAAGCCGACTTCCTCCCCTCGCCGACCGGCTACCAGAGTAGCCAGCCGGCTGGCTTCCCATTCCACCTTGCCACAATCCAAGAAAGCTCAAGTACTTGCCTTCCCACAAATGGCCAAGTTCCTCCCCAGCCTGCATCAGAGCAGCTGTTAATTTGGGAAGAAGGCGGGCGACTAAGGGCAAAGGCGGCAAAGGAAACAGCCTAAGGATAAAAAGCAAATTCGAATGGAAGCCAAACACATGCATAATTATATTTACACAAAAGCCTTCGAAAGGCCGGCATTCAACATAGTTTGAATACACCCACAGTGGGTGGAACTGCGCAAGTTTAATAAAAGTTGTTCAAAGAGTAACAGCAGGAAAGCAAGAGCGGTAGATCAGGCCAAGGGAGCGACAGGCGAGTCGGGCAGGTCGGCGGAGGCGGCAGTGCTGGCCAGAGGAGTGGCCGGCTGGCGGGCTCGGCTTGATCATCACCCCGGGCAGGCGGCGCGCTCGCGCGCGCCTCGTGGCTGGAGGCACGATAAGGCTGAAGCTGGCTGGTCGCTTCGCCGTCGGGCACGACGTCTTCGCCGCCCTCCCCTTCTTCGTCTTCGCCTTCGTCGCTGGAAGCGATCTCCTCCGCCGAGTCCTCACCTTCCGCCGGGTTCAGCCCGAACCACTCCTCCGGCTAGGCGACACCATTATCATTCACTTCAGGAGCAAAAATGCTGGTGTCGGTATATTCGACGATAGCCGAGGCGTGCTGGATGATAGCCGGCCGCACCGCCACCAGCTCCTCGTCGGTCTCCTGCCTCCAAGTGCTCAGCTGGCGCAAGCTCAGCCCAGGATACCAGGCTCGAATGAACTCCAGCGCCCGCCTGGCGCCGGAACGAGCAGCGGAAGCCTTCCAGGCCTCGAAGCGGCCAACCGCAACCTCCAGCCAGTCGGCAGTCCGACTAGGGGTACGAGGAATCGCCTCGCAAGGCCAGAGGGCGGTCAGCACTTGCGCCCCGGCACGCTAAAGACGGCGGAGCATCCGGTGAGCCAGCAGCAGCCGGGCCTAGATCGCCAAAAGCTGCTCCTCAAGCGTCCGGCTGGCATCTGGCATGATCTCAACCCCTGCTTGCCGGCGTGCCTCGCGGTGGGCCTCGATGGCTTGGCTGGCGGCGACGGAGTAACCGGGAAAGTAATCCGCGTGAAGAGCAAAGAAACAGCACAAAAATCAGAAGATAAACAAGTGGGCAAGGAGCAAGCAAAGGGATGAAAAGGAAGGCGGCTTACCGTCGATCATATCCTCAACCCGTCCATAGCCCTCGCTCAGCGCTTGCCTCGCTTCAGCCCAGCCCGCCGCCTCGGTCTCGAACTCGGCCTTAAGGGCGGCCTCGCTGTCCTGCGCCTTCTTCAGGGCCGCCTTATGGCTCTCCTCCTGGTCGGCCAGTATCTTGGCCAGGCGGTCGCGTTCCTGGGCCAAGGCGCTGCACTCGGCCTCCTTGGCGCAAAGGGCGGTATGGGGCCCGCCTAGCAGCTCCCTCAAGTCAGCATTAGCCTCTGCAAGCGTGGAGAGAAAGGAAAGAAGCAATAAGTAAGAAGTCGTCAGGGAAGATCCAACCCGACTGCTTAGCACGTCTGAATCTCGTGGACTACACCAGCAGGCAACACGCCCCCACATGAGATAAAAGAAACAAAGCACTCAATTCGCTATTAGTCGTGTCGGCGGCCTTTTGGCTCAGCTCATGGGCCCGGGAGTTGAAGGCAGCCACAGAGATTGTGGTATTCTGAAAGTCGACGGAGTGCGAATAAGAATAAGATTGCCGCTAAGCTGCTAAAAAGTTCCGAGCCGGCTCAAAGGCCGACTTCAAACTCGGGACTACACTCAGCAGTGGCTGACGCGGCCCCACGGAAGAAATTAGAAAAGAAATCGACCAAGGCCAGAAGACTCACCCGCATGACCGCTCGCGTAGCAAGAAACTCCTGGGTGTACCGTTTCAGCGAAGCGGCCTAGGTCTGAAGTCTGGCCGGACCTCCTGCGCCGCCATGCTTCAGCTCGGTCATTCCACCGCTACGCCCACTCGGACGTGGCAGCCGCCTGTGTCCTGAGCCCGAAATGGGCGCGCAGCTCTACAGCCCGGCCGAGGACGCTTTTTCCTGGGCCGGGCGAGGCGGCGATCGCACCACAAGATCCGCTTCGCCGCCCGTCTCGCCCCTAGCCGGCTGCTCAGGCGCCGCAGCAGGTCGGCCTCCTTGGCCCGTTCCAGTCGGCGCCGGCTGTGGCGCCTCCCCCAGGATGGTCACGTCATCCTCCCTCCTCTACATCACCAGCTGGTCGCGGTCGGTTTCCTCCAACGAGGGAACGGGGATGTTGGGAGCCATGGTGCGAAGAGGAATAACGAGCCGCGGAGGTTGATTGCGCAGAGCCTCCGCCTCCCTCTCTGCGGCCGCGGCCTCTGCCTGGACCTTGGCCGTTGCGTCGGCTTGCGCCTCGGCCGACTTCTCCGCCACCTCCTAGATGGCCCTCCGCTCCTCCGCTTCCCGTTCCTCCCACGCCTCCCGCGCGTTCCACTCTGTTGCCTCCATGGTGTCGGTGCGGGATCAACACGGCGGGAGCTCGAAGACCCTCCCATCGGTCCGACTATGGAGGCGGCGTCAACCCGTTCAAGGGAAAGCGGCGCCCTGTTCAGCAAATCAAGAAGACGGCTTAGGTGAGCCTCAACTAAAGAAGACAATAAAAAAGTGCGAGACATTTAACACTTACGCCAAGACCGCCTGTGGCTGCTTCACCACCTTGCGGAAGCGGGCCGCTTTCGCGGCCACCTCGTCCCGCTTTGTCGCCGCCGTGGAGCCCTTGGGTTTTTTCGGCCGGCTGCCGAAGAGACCCGGCCCGACCCAACGTTTTTGCGCGCCACCCCGAGCAGCTGGCATGACAGAAGGTCCCGTGCCTTGGCGATCGGCCGTCGGCTGGCGGCGTGGGATGGCCTCGGCTTCGTCATCGTCAGGCCAGTCCCCGAAGCCGGCCGTGAGCTCGGGAACGCATGTCTCTCCGTCGGCTCCGCCTATGCGTCGTCCATGGCGGCCGCCCCCAGATCTGGGTCGTCGAGGTCGTCCGCCATACGGTCGGCCATGAACTGGCGCTCCGGCCCTACGCTCCCGGCCGTCGGTCGAAGAAGGGGGTTCTGCTCAAAGACAAGCCGACTAGTCAAGAGTCGGCCGTCACGAACCCGGCAACAAAAGAAGAAGAAAAGAAGGAAAACTCACCACAGGCGGGGGATCAGCCCGAGAATACGGCGCCTTGCCATACTTCCACTCCTCGGTGAGCTTCCAGTTGGAGATGTAATTCACCATGTACGACACCTCGTCACGAGGCATCTCCCTGGTGCTCAGCCGGCATGGGTCGAAGCGGCCGCTCATCTGGCAGATCATGTGCGGCCGGCCTTAGAGAGGGATCACCCGGTGCTACACGAAGGCGGCGACCAGGTCGGCCCCGACCAAGCCCTCCGATTGGATCATCACCCGGAGCCAGGTGACGCCGGTGTTCCCGGCCAGGGAGAGCGACCGGGCTCGATAGGACCAAGACGGCAGCCTCCCAGCCGGTGGGCCGGCTACGTAAGCCGGCAGATTGACGAAGTCGCCTTGCGAGGCGACGTTCTTCACGTAAAAGTATGATTGCTGCCAGAGCTTCACTGGCTGGATCAGCGGGATAGGCGGAAAGGGGTTGTTGTCGGCCGACCTCCGCAGGCGATGAAGGCGCCACAGGGGGCGGGCACACCCGCGGAGACGGTGCCAAGCTTGCACTGGAAGAACTCCCCAAAGAGCTCAAGAGTGGGGAGGACGCCAAGAAAACCGTCGCACAGGGTGACGAAGGACGACAGCAGCATCACCGTGTTGGGGGTGAGATGATGCGGCTGGAGGTGGTAGAACTCGAGGAAGGAGCGGAAGAACCCGCCGCCGGGCAAAGCCGAGTCCGCGACAAAGGCGAGCAGAAGATGACCCGCTCGCCCTCCTCCGGCGCTGGCGAAACCTCCCCCTCCGGCGTGAGGCGGGTCTTCACATAGCCCTCGCCCGGCAACCGACGCGTCTTGCGAAGCCAATCGATGTGGTCCTCGTGGACGTTGGAGCCATCCCACGAGCTAGACAGCGCCATGGGAGCAAGAGGAAGCGAGAAAGGCGCGACGGCGGAGAGCACAGCCACGCTGCAAAAGAGCCGAGGTGGACCAAGAGGGTTGTCGGCGGAACGGCGCGGTGGTGAGGGTGTTGCGGCAGCGGAAGAAAGGAGAAGGAGGTAGAAGGAAGGGTGGAGCGAGGGCGAGCGTGCGAGTGTCTGCCGCTCCCCCTCCTCCCCCTACTTATAGGCTCGTGCGGCGGAGCCGAGGAGGCGAGGCGTGGGGGAACGTGGGATTAACTGCGCCCCCTCCCCCCACGTCCCGCGATTATTGCAACCTAAAGGCGTGTTGAAACCGCTACGGGAAGGCGTGCGGTCCGTTTGGGCCGCAGAGGATCCGCACATGGGCCGAGGCCTAGGTATGGTGGGCCCCAGCCTGCGGTGACGTCCCGTCGCGCGCGTGGGCTAGCAGGCCTTTCTATCCACGTGGTGCGCAGGGTGGCGCACGGTCAACGAGTGATACGGCTCGCGTTCTCACCTTCTGGCTGCGGAACTTCCCGAAGACGGCGCACCCGCTCAAGGCCGGCTCCTAGCTGCCGGCCCCTCGGGAGATAGGAAGTCGATCGAGCTTCTCGTCCTCCTTTTCACCTCGGCTCAATCAGCTTCGGGACTACTGTCGAGTAAATGACCACGGGTAGCCTAGCCGGCTCCCCACAGGACCTCTGAAAAAATTATAAGCCAATCAAGCCATCCAAAGATCCAAGACGCAGGCCGCCTTCCCCGGCCGGGTGACCCTCGCCGGGTCGAGGCGGCCCGCCCCAAACCTACCGCCAGAGAAGGCCGCAAGAGGGCCGGCTACTGTGAGGGCCGACCAGAGAGCTGTCCACGAGAAGGCCGACTCCAAGAAGCCGCCCTTCGCAAGCGTGCCAAGGCCGCCCCTCGAAATCTCTGCACCCACATAACGGTGATGAGACGGGCGTGGCTACAGTGAAGCTCGCCACCCCAAAGATTCCGAGCGCCAGATGGCCACAAAGACGCCCGTGCACGGGCAGCCATCACCCGTCCGGCGCGGCACTGTTGCCATGCTAACCATGACATCACTCACGGCAAGCTGTCAGTATGACCCGCAGGTAGCGGGCCCCTCCGGTCAGAGAGATGCCCGTAGGCGGCTCGGCCTCCCCCAGTCGGCCTGAGATATGGCCGGCTTCCCATAGCCGGCTTGTTCCCTCCCTCAAAGGAAACGCCTCATTAAGGAGACAAGATGAGGTGGGACTACAGTGATCACCGCCAAGGCGGCGGCACTGTAGCCATGCTTACCCCGACAAAGCCCTCGTCATCAGGATTGAGGCAACATTAACCAGCCCCCGACAAGGCCCTCAGCGGTGGGGCCAGCTTGTCGACCAAGAAGCCGGCAGTCGGCGGGCCCCAGCGGCCGGTGGAGAAGCCGGCGAACGTAGACACTGACGGCTAGGGCCCGTGCCCAGTCGGATTACCATTGTACCCCTGGGGGGGGGGTAGGCCTATATAAACCCCACAGGGCACCCATGCAAAGAGTTGATCTCTTAGAGTTTTAGACACCACATAGAGGGGAAAGGAGAGCTAGTCGTGCCCTCCTTCTTCCTCTCACCGAACAGCTCAAGGAGCCTCTTGTAGCCACTTGTTCATCTAGTGATCATGCGGAGACCCCACAGAGCAGCAGTAGGGGTGTTATCTCCACGGAGAGCCCCGAAGCTGGGTAAGATTCGCCGACGTGCATGTCTTCGCCTCATGCCGTTTCTAGGCACCGGCGACGTCTTATTGGCTCCCACAATCATAAGCCACCCGTTGGCATATGTCGCACCTACCACCCGACACTCATACATGCGGGGTGGTGTGGTGGCATGTTTGAAGAGGCGGCATGCGTCTCCGGGGTGTGCCCCCCCCCCCCCCACTACAAAAAAATACACTTTTGTGATGGTACGTGTTTGTCACAGTAGGTCGCGTTTTTTGTCATGCATGTACATCCATGACAAATTTATGACAGAATCAAGATAGTCATACTTGTGCTGTCGTAGAAGTGTTCCATGACATTACCAAAATTAAGTGTCCACTTCCATGAAGATAAATCCCGCGTCACAGAAGTGCTTTCGTCATGGGTGACCGACACGTGGCATCCACCGTAACGAAACGCCGTTAAGCTATCGGGTCGGGTTTTGGATCCGATAACCCGTTAACAGCCCCGACCAATGGGGATTTTCCACGTGTAAAATCATCATTGGCTGGAGGAAACACGTGTCGGCTCATCGTTGGGACAGATGATGTCATCCACTCATTGGATGAAGGCGCCTATGATACGTCGACACGTGGCACGGCCCAACAAAGGCCCATTCCTGTGAAAAGGCTGGCCCGTTTGACTTGGTCAAAAGGTGGCGGGCCAGCCCATGGAAAGCCTGTTAACGGCCTGTTCGCATATAGCCCATTTACAGCCTGCTAACCCAAGGCCCGTTACGCCCTATCCGAATTAGGCCCAGTAGCATCATCTGGGCCACCCAATATGATTCCAGCCCGTTTTCACTTCTGGCCCATGTATGGCCCATGACGTCTTTCGGCCCATATGAGGCCCTATGTAACTCTTGGCCTATTAACGGCCCGTGGTGAAACTGGCCCGTAATGAACAGTGTATCACTTTGCACCCATTAACGGCTCGTGGTGAAACTGGCCCGTAATGAACAGTGTATCACTTTATACCCATTTACAGCCCGTTATTCCGTTGGGCCGTTTCCAACCCATGTTATCTTTCGGCCTTATCGGAGCCCATTTATTCTTGGTCTCATTTCCAGCATCCGTTTACTTACGGCCCATTATCGCTATTTTCTCGCTAGGGCCAAATTCAGCCCGTGGATACTGATCGCCCGCTTGTGGTCCGTTATCGTTGGGCCGTTTTCATAGCGTCATGAAATACGGCCTATTAACGACGGCCCATTATGGTCGGCCCATGAACGGACGATTCCAACTCTAGCCCCTTTACGGCCATAATGCGGCCTGTTATTGGCCCATGTTATCATACTTCCTGTATAAGGCCCAGTGATGATACGGCCCGTAGAAGGCCCATTGTTTCTACGGCCCGTAGAAGGCCCATTGTTTCTACGGCTCATAGAAGGTCCACTATTTCTATGGCCCGTAGGAGGCCCAGTGTCACTACAGTAAATATTAGCCCATGGTTATTGTAGCCTAGTTCTAAAAAATAGGTTATTGCAGCCACTAGCAAACCGCGGAAAAAGAACTGCAATGACTACAAGCAAACAAATAAACAAGACAACAAGGAAATAAATAAGCAAGCAACTTACGCTTAGGCTATCACGGCTATCACATATTACATGCACTGGGCATCAAAGTTCGCCACCAAAGTGCAAATAAACGCTACGACAAAAGAATATACAAAACTGAGAGCACTTCAGAAGGCACTAGGCCTGGCAAGCTCGGGCCCCGCAAGCAGCTGAAGAAGCTGAGTAGACTTCAGTTGTGTCAACGATAGATGCATCAACACTAGATTTAAGGCATGATAGTGCGCACGACAGTCCTCTGACATCTTCATTGCATCTTTGACTTCAAGTCGGAGCTGAGCTGAAGCAAGCCTTTCCGCTTTAAGTTGAGACTCAAGAAGTCGAATCGATTGAGGCAGCGATCGCACAAGAGGTTGTCTCACACCTACCGGGTGAGTAGCTTCAACTCACCGCCTTCATCAAAACAGGACCTTGGGGTCATCTCGATGTCCTCAAGATGGTTTGGCTCACTATCTTCCCTAAAGTTCTGCCTCGAGTAAGAGATACGACTGGAAGAGAAACAAGGAGACACGTAACAGGTTTCACAATTATATAAGCAAATAAATGGATCGGTTCTCAAGATAAGGAACATGTTTTTACAACTACAATTTGAAACTGGTAGTTGTTGCAAACATCCAATCAGATGTAAACAGCAAAGCAAACAGCAGTGGAGGAAATGATGCCTATCCAAATCTATACTAGAACAAAGTTTGAAGGCTTGAGAAGGATGAACTTACATTACATGTTAACACGGGTTGGACAAAGCCCTTCTCCATGTTGATGGAAGGATAATTCAATAAATTCCCCAAAGAAAATTCTTTATAAGCGTTGCCATTATTCTACATTTTTCAAAGAGTAAATATAGATCAAATAATATTGGAAGAAACAGAGGATAATGAAGCTCAAAGTAATCGATGATACATAATCAAATAGCAATTAATTAAGTACAGCGTTACAAGGCAAAAGGAAGAGAGGTACTGACAAGAGCAATGCAGAGCCCCCATTATTGTTTTGAGATCGTATGATCCTTTGAGCAAGGAGATTCATCTGAAATTAGTTTTCATACGAGAGACAAGGTAAGGCACAAGCAGAAATTTAGGAGTTCAAATTTTGAATTGATATCATAGATAGTACCTGACTGGGCTCCCAAAGCAGTTCTAATAGGGGTTTGGCCACTGGAGTAGGGTAAAGTGTGGTACAGTTGGGCCTGTGTTTTCTGTGGCTGCTGATCTATCTGATTTAACAGGTATCACTACCTTTTCCAAATACCTAGTTTGTACTCCTTGAGGATCTGCACTAACCCTCTTCCTTTTGGACATCTATTATGAAAGAACAACGTTTGACTGGAAAAACATAGTGTGACAACACATGGAATAGGTACAGAAAATGGATAGGTATGGCATATAATCATATATGATGCTTAAACTAAGCAGATGGTGTAACAAAGTAATGCAAGAGGTCAGATGCAAAATATGTGCGACCAATACAACTTTGCAAAGTTAGAGCAAGCACCTTGATGGGTGAATAAGATAGGCCATCGTCCACCATGCCAAGTTTGTTAGCTAGTGGATCGTTCCGCAATATTCCTCTCGTGCGCCCATTCTCATATTCATTTTGATAATGTTTAATATCTGATATGCATGAAAACATAAACACAAGTGAGATTTTCTTTGTAATGCGAAGTGATTCTAATCCAACATCGCCTCCCCGTTAACCCCTTTGTGCTATCTCTGCAATTCTTTTAAAAGATGCCATGCATGCTGTAATTTGTTGTGTGCATTAATATAATGTGGCCTACTACTCAAAATATGAGAGCTCGAAGTGATGACACTTCGCAGATGATAGCTTCAACATATAGTAAAGAAGAACAAGTCGACTGACTTTGTGATTCAAAATATACTAAGGAGAACAACTCGACCGACTCAAATGACCACAAGAGAAGAGTATCATCTTAAAGAAGAGCAGAAGAGCAAGCAGATTGAAGATATTACAAGTCTTTCAATACAATGTCGGTTGGCCACCCATGATGAACCAGAGCGCATAGAGAAATACTATTCTTTCCGGTCTCTCCATATGTGGCTCACATGCATTTCGAAACTAAAGTAGGAACATTTAGCTCATCAATTAAGCATCTCTCAGTTAATATCAGCAATAATATCAGATATGAATTTGTACAACTAAGCTTGTTTAGCTCGATGGGTGGAGCAGTGCTATTACGACACGAACCACATAGCTGATTGTGGTCATCATAAAATGGGGAAAACATAAGCATGATGAGTACAGTGTTGACCGTGGCAGTTAGATGGCAGATCTGAAGCTGCAAACCGCGCAAAGGGTAGTTAGCAACCGATGTTTGCTTTGAAATAACAACTAAGATTTGGTATGGACAAGAAAGTACGGTCAACAAGTGACAAAGAAATGCAATTATGCTGTCTCTCTATATGTCGCGACATGCATTTGGAAACTCAAGTGGGACCTTTAGCTAACCAATTTAATGTGTCGGTTAACTAATATTAGTATCATATCACAATCATGTTTGAACAACTAAGCTTTCGAATTATGAGTGTTGTGTTGTTTAGCTTGAAGGTGGAGTAATGCTAGTATGACAGAAAGCACCTACGCAGATCATAGTAGAGTAGATAAAAGGGGAAAACCCTAAGCATCAAGAGAAAAATCAGGAAAGTGGAACTAGCTGGACCAGTGGGTGGCGCACATGCTTTCCGAAATGAATATAGGAACATTAGGTGACCAATTAAACATTCTCTGTTTTAGTGATATGAGCATCATATCAGATTCGTATTTCAACACGTAAGCTTTGGGTTGAGGTCTTGAGGAGCGATGCTAGCACGACCACGAAGCACCTACGATGATGGTAGTGAATATAAAGGGGAAACCATAAGCTTTACGAGTATAGTGCCCGTGCCATGGCGGATCTGAAGGTGCAAACCGGACAAAGCTACCGCAACCAATGTTTCCTTTCAACTAGCCACTACACGGACAAGAAAAAGTACAGTAAACAAATTACGATGTATTTTCCGGTGAGATCAATAACTTAAGCACATATGGAAGAGTACCACCTCTCTTGCGACGCCGTGTAGGCCTATCTTGACACGTTGAGGGTGCTGCGGGTGCGATGGCTGTCGGCGCGGGGAAGAAGTCTTTAGGCAGCGGCATAACCGGTCGGGGATATATCTTGTTGCCGTGGACGAGGCGGTCGTAGGAGCGGCAACGGAAAGGTGGACGACGGCGCCGATGAAGCAAGAGGAGGCGATGAAAGGATCCTAGTCCAGCACCGTGGATGAGAGACATCCATCTCTTGCAGTGGAGGATGGGGTAGGGGTAGCGGCTCTGGCAAGGTGGAGGATGGGGTGGCGGACGGAGGAGGCTGGCTGCAGTGCGGAGGTTGTCATGCCGCCGATGGTGTATGAATGGGGAAATGGAGGGGAGGGGGCGGGGATCTGAAACTTTGGGACGCGCTTCTCTGAAATGGGGGAAAGTTACGAACTTATCCCCCGTTTAAAATTTCGGACGTCGCGTCGGTTGGGGATAGGACGGTAATCTCGCATCTCCCAAATATTTGCGGGTAACTATTTCGGGCGAGAACAAGGAGTTTTGCCGCCCACGGTTGGCGCCGACGGTGTATGAACGGGGCTGACAGGTAGGGAGGTTGTGTCACGTCTGATGGAAGTTACACATCTGCCCCTATTTAAAATATTAGCCTACATCGATTTTGGACGAGGAGAGTTTGTTTTTCCGCCCACCGTGTATGAATGGGGAAATGGAGGAAGAGACACATGTCTTTCGGACGAGCTTGAATCAAATGTGTTTTGCCGCCCACGTTTGGCGCCCACCGTGTCTGAATGGGCTCAGAGGCCGTCGTGTCACGTCCGATTGAAGTTACTAGTCTACCCCTATCGACAGCAGTGTAAATCCGGTCGATAAGGATGTCAAGTGTCAGGGGTAGACAGTAATTTCCATCTCGCAAACACTTTCTTCAGGCAGCCCACAAATTATATTGGGTGTTTAGCCGCTTGCTCAAAACTTGGGAGAATTAGCATTCACGTTTGCCCTGGGACCTGGCAAACTAAATTCAAATCCAATTTGTATTCGATTACGAATATCCACAGATTATTATAGGTTTTGTTATTTATTTCTTCCAAACCACAACAAAGATTTATTCCACCTTTATATATGATTATGATTTAGAAATGACGTGATCTTCGAATTCATTAGGTTGGATACACTCTGATTCAAACAGTTATTTCATCCAATACAATATGCTCACACGAAAAACAGTTCACCTTATGTCAATCATACAAGTACTGAGGATTACCTCGCCTAAAAAATTCGGATCATTACAACACATGGAAAACATAGGGGGTCTTGCAACATATTCCATTCAGAGACATGACACAACATGCAAGTACAATAATCTCATGACAATTTCAACTGGTATCTAAAGAAGAACCGGGATTACCTTTGACTTCAGATAGCAGAAACAGCAGGACCTCCTCCGTCTTCAAATGCAACATTCTTACTTCCTCCAATTCTTGGGTTGCTTGCATAATGTGTGACGCTAATTCCTTAATTTCCAGCCTCAAGATAAATATTACCTCATTCATGGCAGCCACACCATCTCTTTCTGCCTCTAGTAGAGCCTCAAGCACTATAATATTTGTGCTCAAACTGCTCTCCGGTGGTGTTGCCTCTGAACTGCTACCATCTGGTAACATGGATGGCGCACTGCTTCCACAAATAGATTCTGGGGTTGTACATTGTGTCCTTGTGTGAACGGCATCCTGAATGGTTTCCGCTGGACATAAGTAAGAGATAGTTATCGTATGATCCAGGCACTAAGCTTACATGGTAAACGACGGACAAATTATTGCCGAGCATGGCAAACTATATTTAAATGGTTCAAAGCAGCATCAGCCGAAAAGAAATTAAAATGGTAAGATGAAATTAGGGATGTAAGTGGCAAATAAACGACATCCGCCAGTCCCATCTAGTTAGTTTTTCCTACCTCCCGAGTTCATTTTCCTCAAAAAACAAAAACTCTTTTGAACTATCATACCACTAGTGGACTTTAATCGGGATTAAACGGGACCCAGTTGACATCCCTAGTTGAAAGGGAGTGTACAACCGCTATATTTAAGTTGCCAAGGCATCTAAGAAGTTGAAATAATCTGAGAAAGCACTTAACAGTGTGGCCTCATATAAACTACGAAGACAGTCTTGTGATGAAGTTGAGAGGAAAAGTTAAGGACTCAAATGAAATAGGCATGCATTTCTTTACATTAGTACAGCAGGCACTACTGACATATTGGCCAACTCAGGTATAGCATAACAACAAACAAGCATTCGAATCAAGCAATACAGCAAAGCAAGCAACTGAACCTTTTGTAATCCGGTAGGATTACACGTTGAGGGCACAAGCCAAGAAAGCAGCCCACTCGCATTACATTTCACATGTACTAAAACACACTGGCTTACCATATGTTACTGTGAAGCCTAGCTGTTGTTGCAATGTTCTTTGAAGATATCGTCAGCATCCCGTGGTTGCAAATCTAGTTGTTGTAGTTTATCCTGCACCATCTATTTAGGTAAAACTAATTTTAATCGCATGCACTGGTTTGAATTGATAATCAACGGTTCATCTAAACTACTGAAAGAAGGGTGTGTGCATACACGACAATATATCTGCTTCCCTCTATTTTTATGCTTGTTCGAGGTGCTAGCCCCAAAAGAACAAATATTTTGCTTGATGGGGTTGGCAGATCCATAATTAATAGAAGCATCAAATTAGTCATGCAACTTGGGAAGATCAAGAACACACAAACAAGTAATGAACAGAGGCTCGGAGAAGTGATGTAATAGTTAGCATCAGAAAATGTAGGGTAAAACGAACAAAAGCAGCGGAACCACATGCTAGTTTGCTGATGTGTAATTAAGCATAGAGAACATTAAGCGATGCGATGGAACCAACAGGTGGCATCAAAACAAAACTAAAGCATATTAACTATATGTGCACCGGTATGTAATTTAGCACATGTGACATGTTCAACGCCGTAAGTATGGCCCTACAGTGCAAGCAGAATAACGCGTCTCATGAAAAAAAACTGAATGATGCCCTCAAGAAATTCAAAGGTGCAGTGCTTATGCTGAGAAAGTGAACGTAGGCGCCGGCCGCTGGATAATAGTACCCGATTCTCGGCGGCGTATGGGTATCGTTGTCATACTTGATAGCTAAGGATCGTCAATGGAGCTCGTGCTGCGGTTGAGTTTGGGTCGGTCATTTGTCATTCTGGGCGGCTCCCGGTGCTATGGTTCTTGGCGCCGTCGACATACAAGAAAGCTCATCTGCGGTAAGTGAACAGTTGCATGATAAAGAGAAAACCGAAGGAGTACAAATCGAAATAACTTTGATGAGGTGGGGCATCGAAAGCGGGGCGGTGGAGTTGAATATGGCGTCTGTGGGAGCGGGTCCGGTGAAGTGGACGAAGGCTTCGGCGGGCGCGTTGTACAGTGCTTTCAGTGAGGCGGATCTGTTGCCGCGGACGAGGGCTTGTATGAAGGGCCAGCGAAGGGGCGGGCGAGGGAGTCAGTGAAGGGCCTACGCTGTGGTGGACAAGGGCACCAGTTAAGCAGATCCGGTGTGGTGGACCATGATGGAGGTCAAGGAGATCTGGAGCGGTGGACAAGCCAGTCGCTGAAGCGGCTCCGGTGAAGTGGTGAGTTGGCAGTTGGGGGTTCCAAGGTGCGGAAGGTAGATCCGGCGGGGTGTGAGGTCCACCGCTGTGGCGGAGGACTAGATTCGGCGGCTTGCCGTGGTTGGGGGTCGGGGAGGGGAAGGGGAGGGGCTCTGGGGAAGAATGTTCGGGGCAAAGAGGGGAAAACAATGGAGTTACCAAAGCAGCCCTTTTCCGTTCATGTGGCAGGGTAAAACAGGAATATCGCGGGGCTAAACTTTCAAGCGTGATATTTCAATGTGAGCAGGAAGTTCGAAAGCTTTTGGCGCCTAAAATTATAAGTATTCTGCTCTCGTACGGCCGACTATGATATCATGGCCGACTATGATATCATGGCGCAAAAGAAATGTGCAAGTTTTGAAAATCAATGTCTCCAACTCGAAACTTAGATTGTCCATTCAATTCAAATATGGATCATTGAGCTACTACAAGCAAATACCATCATACGGTCCAATTCAAATGAAATTCCAAATGTGTTTATCCTAAATATGATGACAAAAGCAAAAATGTGTATGTGTATCAATAAAGTGAATGATTATAAAATTTGAACATGCCCGATGTGTATATCTCTAGGTTTGATATATGAATTTGAAATCACGAAATCCCGGCTTAAAAAAGGTACCTCCGTTTAAATGAATTACAAAAGCTAATGATGGAGTCAATTCCAAAATTCCAATCTTAGGTTTGTAATTCTGGTACATCAAGGTATATCACGCATGTTCAAAAGTATCGTTATCTCATAGTACAAACTGTGAAACAAATTGATCAACCATGAGTGCACAATATCTCAATTACGCTAAAGTCCCTCAAATATAGACACCTCACTGTTTATCTGATGTAAACCCCCCCCCCCCCCACCACACACACACACACATAGAGAAGTCGTCCTCTCCCCCAAACACCAACACACGAGCACATTAACACCCCTTTCTCTTGTAAAGTCCGGACCCCAACATAGGTCTCTATCACTTTGTCTCTCGGGCATGCACACATCTCTTCCCTCACTCTCTAGGTCTCCCGCTATCTCTCTTACCCAAGCACACACACTATGTAGAGTGTATATTTCCCATACACACAAAACGTCGCCCCCAAACGTCTATCTCCCTAGTTATGTGGTTCTCACAAGACTCACCTCACACACCACCCCCACTGCAAACAAGCACACTTTGTCTCCTTGTGCACCACTCTCCTCTTTCTATCTCTCCCACATGCGGACCCGCCCCAGCTCCTTCCCTGTATACATATATGTCGTAACTCTTTGCATAGCTCCCTAATGTATAATCATTCTCGATTTCGCACATTGTTCTGTACACCACCTATTCAAGATCTCTCATGAAGTCCCTATCACACACACGATGACTCGCTTCCCTTGCGTCTCCGTTCATAGGCCAATTTCGGACAACATCAACATTGTCTCCCTATCTATACGCCATTTATGGACACAAACGACCCCTCTCGCCCCCTCTCTTCCTCTCTCTCTCTCTCTATCTCTCTCTCCATCGCTAGCTCTCTCTTTCTCTCGCTCTCACACCCCTCTCCCACACACACACACTCGATGTCTCTTCCAAATAGTTTGCTCCCCCGCCCGCACCCGTGCTATCTCGCTACCACACATGTCACACCATTCCCCCTTCCCTTATACTAGATTTACATCATCAATGGTCTCTCTACTCCACATACACTCTATCCCTGTCACAAACAAACGCGTGCACAAACACACAGACACGCACAAACACCCATTTATCTGGATCCTCATCTCTCCCCATGTCCGCATGTGTATCTCACACACTCACTCTCTAATTATGTATATGTGTCTCCACGTTACACAACACAAAGCCCCATGTACATGTCTCTCTCTATCCTCCACACACATAGACACAAATAATCTGTTATCATTGCCTCAGTCTATAACATATCTCTCTCTCTCTCTCTCTCTCTCTCTCTCTCTCTCTCTCTCTCTCTCTCTCTCTCTCTCTCTCTCTCTCTCGCAAACACGCTCAACAAGGGTTTCCCCGTGAATAACTTACCGTCTATTCATCAACAGTCGTGGCAATACGGCGAACACGAGACGTGAAAAAAAAATCTACACGTTCTTAGACCACCTAGTATGACTACTAGGACTAGAGCAAGCCAAAAAGCGCTACCGCCACCCCTCCTTGTCGGCGAAGGGAAAATCTTTGTTTTACACAGTCGAGAAGTCATTGTGCTAAGGCCCCACATGCCGAAGCGTTGAATAGAATGTAGATGCTAGTTTACGGAAGCAAGTATCGATAATACGTTTGTATCTCCATACTTATATTTCTTCTCTTATAAAAAACGAGTTGGTGATGATGGTACGTGTGCCATCTTGGAATATAGACCGTCCGATCTATATCTGACGGATGGAAATTAAACGAAAAATGCCTGCACCCCTCTCCACATTTGCAGACAAGGCCTTCCCTCGTTCATCCTTATCTCCAACAAACCTCATTGTTGAGCAATTAAGAAAGGAAGCCTCGAACAACCGGCACAGTGGCTGGCCGCTGTCGTCCAATCCCCATGCCTCCGCTCAGTCCGACCACCAACCACCACCGCACTCCACTCCTCTTCACCTTATCTCATATTTCTCGAGATATCATTAGTTTTTACACATGGGATTACTCCGCAAGGGTCAATCACAACAAGTGTTTTATAAAAAAATGCATCTTGATGTTCCGTGCAATGCACGGATCTTGCTAGTACTCCTACACAAGACTAAGTTGGTGATGCTGGTGTGTCTGCCATCCGTCGTTTTGGACCATTAGATCTACATCTAACGATTGTGAGGTAAGTTGTTTCCTTTTCTCACCAACATCCCACTTGTCTACCAATTTGCATAAAAACCCATAATTAGTATCTTAAAACCAACCACATCCCTACCTGACCTCACCAAAACAGCCCAAGGAATATATTCTAATTGAAACATACACTGCTAGGAAAAGGCCTACTAATAATGGCGCACCAGTTTTGCCTACTAATGGCGCACTACTGGTGCGCCATTAGTACCATGCCACTAGTATTTTTTACTAATGGTGCACCACTGGTGCGCCATTAGTATCTGGTATACTAATGGCGCACCACGACGTGCGCCATTAGTATAGACCAACATGCGCCATTAGTATGCCTCCCAGGGGGCCATATTTACCCATGTGCTTTGGCATGCTAATGGCGCACTGCGGGGTGCTGCGCCATTAGTATCTTTGGCATACTAATGGCGCACTTTGTAGTGATACGCCATTAGTGTCCTTTGGCATACTAATGGCGCACTTTGAGGTGATGAGCCATTAGTATGAATATTAGGTTTTATTTTTTTACTTTTCTGATTTTTGCACAGGTTACAAAATGTATTATTGGACAGAATATAGACAGCACCACACAGCAATAGCAGATTCATCGAATACAATAGAAGATTAGTCTTCGAATACAATTCATCATATTAGTCTCTGAATTCAAAAGACCGAACAAAAACAGAACATTACAAGTCTCGAGACCACGAGTAGCGAGTTTGTCTTCACATTACAAGTCGATATCGATCATCTAAACTACCATCACATAGAAGAGAGCTGTGATCATCACGATGAGCATCATCGCGATGAAACTGGTCTTCATCCGGTTCCTCCAACGCTCCCTCCTCTCTCCCGCTACATAGCGGGCATATCTAGATTCCGCCTCCGCCCTAGTGGTGTACCCTTTGTAATCTTATCGCTGAAATGGTGAACCTGTCTCGACACTCCTCCCGATCATCAGAGATTCCGGAACCTTACCCTTGTACACTACATAATGCATTTACTAAGATTCTATGCACAAGACAAACAACAAAAAATACATAAGCAATATATAAGTATGCAACAAAAGGATCGGAAGAGAAAACCAAGACATTAATAGCATGATTCATGGTCCTACTAATAAATAGCATCGATTACATCTAAGTTGAACGACTGTCCAAACCAAAGAGACATACAAGTTCATTAAAGTTTAATTACAACATGAGCCAATAAATGTTTCAGAACTACACATAGCATCACTACTTTCGACTCGACTCATGGGACCGGAGCGTGGATGAAGCTGCCGTCTATCGTGATGGTCATGAAATCGCGGGCGTTGTCAGCCTGCATTTGTAGCGTTGTGTCTATCTCACTGTTGGACGGTTGATCTCTGAGGTAGAAATGCCCCGAGGTACGAAGGACATCTTGATGCATGATTTCCACAAACTCCGACTAGATGCGAAGGAATTCTTGTCTGATGTCCGCGTCCTGGATTGCCGACAAGCTCGCGGCCCAATCTTTGAGATTATCTGGTAGCAGAAGGTGATGATGGTCCCGTACGATCGCCCGCATGTGATGGAGGGCATAGTAGGCATCCTTGTGACTGCCAGGCAGCTACTTGACGTAGGAGAACCATATTGTGGGCTTAACACGCGCTCGCCGTCATTTAACTCGCTCGGTGAAGGTGCTTCCAGATTTGGCGAGGCTGGGAGAACATCATCAAGAACTTTCTTGATATTTGTGTAGTCTATCTTGGAGTCACGGTCCGGGTCAAATATGTGGCCATGGAATATTTCGGGCTTAAGAGGATGAGTGTGCAATGTGTGTCACTGCACAGAACACGGAATGTTAGAAAAAAAAGAACGATCGAAATCTAAGAAATCATATGTTACAGGGCGGTTAGGGGATGACTTACTCGGGGAAGTAAGGCACGAGGAAGTTATACTTATCTGGGTTTGCCAGAATGACGCCTTCAAGGTAAGAACTCGCGACATGCCGGTCCCTAGAGCTGCCCAAGATCTTGGCACGCATGTAGAAGGGGTCGACTATCACGATGTCCGGGGTCTTGTCTCTAATGATCCGCATCTCCATACTCAGCGAAAACAGCCGAACGAAGGTGTAGTGCAGCGGATGAAGGTTAAACATAGCAAAGATGTCATCAAACCGCAGGACGATCGTAGCCCCGATGGTGCCATCCACAAAGCCCTTGCCCTCTGGCACCTTGTCCACGAAAACCGGGTATGCCACATCATTCTCTCTGAGACGCCGCTTCTCCAAAGAAAGAACACCGTCATGCAGACTCCGCATAGCACCGGTTGCAGCATTGTGCATATTTGGCGGTAGCATCGCCCTACCCACCACATGCACCCTCCTCGTGATATCCTTAGGTGAAGGTGGCCCGTCCTGAGCACGGATCGTACTCGGTGCCGGTTGGCTCGCACCGATGCCCTTATTAGTCTTTCGTTTCCATCCCTTCTTCTTGATCTGATGTAATGGGACCGAAGTTCTGCTCTGCACCGCCTTCTTGAGCGTGTTGGGGCTGATAATATTTCGCACCTCAGCTATATGAGGCTCGGTGAAGGTGGGAGCCGAGGCGTCCTCACGAACCCGAGCATGAGATGACGCCTGTTGCAATTGGGTTTTCTCCGCATTACCAGCTAGATCGCGGTCGTCTTGGTTGGGTTCTTGAGAAGGAGGCCCGCAGAACTCGTCAGCGTACCCATGTTCGGCAAAGTACTTATAGATGTTGGTAAATGTACCGTCGTCGTTGTCGTCGTCGTCCGGATCCTGTGCCATATGCATGTCCGGATCCTGTGCCATAGGGATGTCCGGCATGTCCAGTAGCGTTGCGGCATTCTTTCCATGGCTTGGCGCTGGCACGACTGGCGGTCTTGTCTGTGGGGTGGTGTCCCCCGCCCCCAAACGAATCTGGCTCTTCGGCCAAAGCAGGGGCCAGCTTACGCAGGCGCTGAGGGTCATCTCATCTTCTTCGCTGGCCCAGCGGGTCGAATCGGAGGTAACAGCTCATCGCAGCCTGGCAGCACCCGAACCAGTTCAACCCTATACACTGTGGGTGGCATCGGATTACCGTGGAACACGGGGTTGCCCAGTTGAACGATTCTGCCCTTGGTGACATCGACCAACTCGCCGCCCACGAAGTGCAGGAGAGTGCAAGGAACATCAGCGGCGCCCTGCGAAAACATGTAGGGCGTCAGGGATGCCCAGTCAAAGGCATGGAGATGAAGTCATCGGCCGAGAGGCTTAGTTACCGTGATGCCGTCGTGCTCGGCTAATGTCGAGGCACCACCAACGGCGGGCGTGCAATTGACGGAGGGGCCGCTTGCTGGTGAGGTGCCGGCTGGCGTACACCCGGGTGCATTAAGCTCCAATGCCCGTGCCGGCGCCGGAGACACGAATACCGCCTCCGTCGGAGACACCAATGGCGCCAAGGCGGTCGTGGCGAAGTTGTTGGCCGTGAAGCTGGGAACCGTGGGGAGGCCCCCGCTGGCGCCCGCAATACACGCCGTCACCCCATGAATCAACGTAGGCACCATGGCGGTGAGTGTCGTTCCAGCTTGTTGTTCCACTTGCTCTTGGACAATCTCCGAATCCGCACCACTTGTGCCTTGAGTGCTTCAACCTTGCGCGACCGCTTTCCGAGCTGGTCTTTTTCTCCTTTCGCCCACCACGGTATAGTATGATGACCAGTTTGTGGACAAGCCATTGCCGGTCACACGACCAGCTGACGTTGGCTTACTGAGCTTATCCTTGTTTTTCATTACGTTCAACGCCCTATTTAAAGGGGTGTCGAAAGGGGAGCTCTGAGACGACCCTGCGCTACTGCTTTCAATGTCCTGCGGAAGGAACATGAACCATTTAGAAATATTGGGGATTAATTAGAATGCAACCATATGGAGCTAATTATGCGGGGGTGTATTCCTTACCAGAACAAGCTCGAGTGCCCTGGTCTTCGGATCCGTGGTAAGCTCCTTTGTTGCTGTGGTCCTCCTTGTAATCGGGCCCTGAGAAAGTTCCTGGTCTGCTTGTCACGGTATTTCTCGGCGGGCGGTAGGCCTTGCTCGGCACGCCTCCGCGTCCTCCTTGTCCCATATAGGCTCCGCCACTCAGAATCGTCGGGACCGAGTTGGTGGACCCCTAAGTTCCACCGCCGCATTTCTTTCCCCTCGACTTGATTCAAGGTTGCGCTGCTCTCGCACTTGATCTTGAACTCCTTGTAGTCATCTTCACTCATCAAAGGATATTTCGCCTTGATCTTCTCATAACTATCACCTTTCTCAATCATTGCCTTCATCGTGCTTCTCCAAGTAGACAGGGTCGTGCTCATCCTCGTGAGGGCGGCACTATTCACTTTGTTCCCTGAGAGGCGTGTGTTTGCAAATTCAGCGGGAACTTGTATCGCTCAGTGCAGCTTCGTGAAGAGGAGGTTGCGCAAATTCCCTCGGTCCTTATGCCTTAGATTCTCGGTGTTGATCGAGACGGTGCTCTGGAGAATGCACCCGAGCTGAATGGAGTACCCCTTGACTACTTGTTTGGGCGCCGTCGGATTCCCTTCGGAGTCCACTTCAGTAAATTCCTCCTTGACGGTGCCGAGCACGCTCAGCCGTCGGTCCTTCCGTTGCCTCTTTGGTTGGCTGCCATCTGTGCGTGCGCCGCCATCATCAGTGGTGGCATCCTCGGCGGCACCATCAGTGGTGTCATCCCTGACGCCACTAGGGGTTGTGTAGTCAGGATCGGTGTCTTCCGCGGCATCCTCATAGCGGTGAGGTTCTTCCTCCATCTCTGGGACAGCTCCCAGAATTGCTTGCCCCGAACCACTTGACCTCATTGTTGTGGGCCATGTTTCGCTTCTAAATAGGAAAAAGTTTGGTCAAAAGTTGGTTATTGTCAAGGAACAAGATCATGGTCTCATCATTTAGGGTTGTCGACACCGAGGCATCCTAAAAGCTAAGCTTTTATCATTTAGGGTTTGTCGACGCCGAGGCACCCTAAAAGCCTAAGCGTACATCATTTAGGTTCTCATCGACACCGAGGCACCCTATAGAAGCCAAGGTTTCATCATTTAGGGTTTGTCGAGGATGAGGCACCCTAAATGCTAAGTTAAGTTTTCATCATTTAGGGTTTATCGATGCCGAGGCACCCTAGGTTGTGCCTAATCACTTGGCACTAATCACTTGGCTCTATTGCCACCTATGTTGGGTTAATCATCTAGGGTTTATCGATGCTAAGGAGAATTCTAAGTTGGGCCTATTCACTTGGCTCTATTGCAACCTATGGTTTAATCCAGCAAGAATAAAGGGGCAGTTGATCCTACTGAATTAAGTACTAAGATACCCCGGCCCATGCTTAGTCGCAAGTACCCCATATGTCCTATTTTTAGCAAAGTCATGCTAGAATTCACGGAAAATTTCAGCATGACCTTTGCTGAAAATAGGACATGTGGAGTACCCGAATTTGCCGGAACGGAAGTTAATCGACATTCCGGCAAACTCAAGGGCCTCTCGGGGTACCTGCAAATTCATCACGACACAATGGTCGGAGACAAAACCCAGCAAACTAGCAAAGTTACTGACGTGTTTACAGAAATTGTTTTCTGTAAAAGATGATCATCATCTTTACAAGTCTTTCTCAATGTGATCAATTGATGGATCAACATGTAAAACATGTCCAATAAGAGCATATAATTCAACAACTCCACTGAAAATGAGAGCTGAAAGATGCAGGGAGCACAAACAATTTCGTAAAAAATCAATCCATCTAGCATTTCAGGTTTTGCTAGAAATACCTTTAACGAGGGATACAAATAATTTTCATTTTCATATTTTAAGAACTATAAATAAACCATCCAAGAAGTATAATCAAGGTAATCAACCATTCCCATAAAACAAGACAAGTTTTATTCAAGATCGCTAATATGGTTGGAGATTACTATGAACATGTGGCAAGACTACTTTGATAACAAGGGCCACTAGTTGGCCAGTAGTTGAACTAGCAGCTTGGCCATCACTGACGCCACGCACTGCTGTGACAGTTCTTAGCAGTAACCTCCAATGCTCCGACAACCGACACAGATAACCTGTCTCAAAGATGAGCCTCAAGACAAGCTTGTTATTTCTTTTTCACAGATTTGTTTGCAAGTTCTGATATGTAATAAAGATGAGCCTCAAAGATGAGCCTCCTATGCTGATTTGTTTGCATCAAGACAAGATGAACCTCCAATGCAACAAGTAATAAAATGTTTGCAAGTTCTGATATGTAACTGGTCGTAGTAATCATGGATACTTGTAGGTATTCTCCTGAGTATTGAGTTTTGGTTTCTGTTAAACACAAAATTGCAGGGTGAATCTTTTTTGTATTGCTTGATCATGAACACTTCAATACTCTATTAATATGTTCAATTGGAGCACTACTGTGATGTCAAGTGGTTATGAATTGTCTTCCTAACAAACAATAAGCCTGTCTTCACTCACTCAAATAAGTTCTCATGTTCCACAAAGTTAACGCCAAATCCACTGAATTCTTGTAGTTCACAGAGAAACTCCCGGATTACATAGGTGTGTATATGATGCCACATGAATATCTAACATGCTGACAGTCTTAGACATTAGGACACTACAATGATCTACAACCTTATGTAAAGTGCCAACTCCATAGATATCTTTTTCACAACTTTTATATTATTTCTAGAAGCAACACAACAGGGTTAAACACCAGAATTTTGAGTTTAAATTTTTCCAGAATTTTAGAGGCCCCACAAATTCAGTTCAGGTATTTTATACCATGTTAAAGACAGTAAAGTACAGAGGTTTAGCCCTAGTCCTTAGATTCAGTTTCCTAATCTTTTTGTTTTCTACAAAGATATTCCCAACCTTCATGATGCTGGTAAGAAAAGAGCTACTCTCCGAATCTTTTATCTATTTATACCTGTAAATTAGCACTGATGATGGCCTTGACAAATGATCCCACTATGTTGTTTGGTCGGAATCTGCAAAATGATCCCACTATGTTGAAAAATGATCCCACTATGTTGTTATACTTGAGAACACTGTAACAAAATCAAAACCACAATAAACAGTTGTCAGATATAACAGGTACAATTACACAAAGCATCTGAATACATACATACTTCATCTATCAAGGGAAAATAAGCAGTTCATGTATGTATGTATGTATGTATGCGGTCTCAGATTCTGTACATTAACATGGAGCAGTGGGTAAATCAAATGTCGAATTATTCGTCTACCCGAGCAAGCAATGCTATAAACAAATTTCAAATGCATGCTGAGTAGTGAAAATGCGGTCTCAGACTCTAGTATGGTGGTGGTGCCAAGAAACAGAGAGCAGAGCACTCATCATGGTGTTTTGGCATCACATTCCTGCTTGCACAAATGATCCATAGTACTAGTACCATACACTAGCTGCTGTACCCACCACTACAAGATGTGGAGACTTTTTACCAGAGCATAACCTGACAATACTTTCATCTGCAGTAGAAGAATGTTGATTTCTACTGCAGTGCAGGTGCAGAGCAACTTTATCTACCACAGAACCTACTGAGCAGATCATTATGGATGAATGGAGCAACAGGTGCTAAGAAACTTCCGGTTTTTGAGCATTTGGAGCACTGAGCCATATTGCTTGGTGGTAGTAGTAGTGATAAACTGGGCATTTCATGGCCATGTGGTGGGCTAAAACTATGGTTTTCCACGGGAGTATGTAGCATGAAAACTATGGTTTTCCAGGGGGTGAGCGCACCTGGATGCTGTAGTCGCCGGTGTGAGCTCGCCGGAGATGGCCGGCTGCACGGGCCGTGCATGTATATCCATCGAGACTTGGAGCATCGGTTGAGGAAGAAGAAGGAAGGGGAAGGGGAGGAGAGGGGAGGGGCTCACCTGCGAATATGTAGTCAAGGTCGTACACGGCGCCTGGGTTGCGCCGGCGAGCTTGCCACCCACCTTGGAGCCGGAACCCTAGGGCTCGGGGGTGGGCTCGATCTGGGCCTGGACGGGCGGCTTATTCGCGGCTGGTCGCAGTAACAGTCGCAGGGAAGGAGAGGGGAGAAGAAGGCAGGGAAGGAGAGGCGGCGGCGTCGCTGACGGCGTGCAGGCACGGTGGACGGAGGGGGCGGAGCAAGGCGGGGCGGCGGCATACGGTTGGGGCGGAGCAAGGCAAAGTTAGGTCGAGTGGGGACTGGCGGGGAGGAGAGAGGCCAGAGGGAATGGGTGGAGTGGGGGAGGGTTAGCAATGGCGCACCTCCCCTAGTGCGCCATTGCTAACCCTCCCCCCACTCCACCTATTCCCCTCTGGCCTCTCTCCCTCCCTCGCCAGGTCCAGCGATGGCGCACCTCCCCCTGGTGCGTCATTAGTAAAAAAAATGATTACAGTTTGAACACTCAGGTTATATTCCACCTAACCGTATCTCCATCAGAACACACACACTAGCCCGACTGGTCAACACGCAACACACACACTAGGAGGTCCTGGGTTCGATTCCCAGGCTCCCCAATTTTTGTTTTTATGCATTTTTTTCTTTGCACATATCTTTTTATCCATGCATCCAAATATAACATGTCACATATGCTAGATGCTCAGAATTTCATGTAGAAAAATAATATGCAATTTATTGCCATGTTAACAACATTTAAAATGCTGTTTGATATTTATTTGTGTTTAAATATGTTCAAACTTGTTTAAATCATAACTAAATATCCATAGCTCCAAATTTGACAAACTTTATATGCTTTTGGGAGTAACATATAACCAAGCACAACTAGTCTTTTTTGGATTTTTAGTTGCATTCATTTGTGAATTGGTAAAACATTTATGAATATAAAAAATATCATCAAATTTGAAAAAATATTCATGAATTCAAAAAGTGCCCATGAAAAAACATTTATGAATATGTCGAAATACAATCGAGAAATGAAGGCTACATTTTAAATACAATCGATCTTAGCTAGCTATCTGTTCACAATCTTCTTGCCCTTCTTTTTCGCAAATGGAGTTCTTCTATGGAACGGACGTCCTTTAGGTAGGGTGGTCCTGCTTCTTCTTGTGGTGCACTACTAGAAAAAGGGCTATAGATGGGATTGACACTAATGGCGCACCAGAGAGCTGGTGCGCCATTAGTATATGCTAATGGCGCACCACAATCTGATGCGCCATTAGAGTTTATACTACTAATGGCGCACTGGGCAAAGGGTGCGCCATTAGTATCAAAAAATTTTTTTTAACTAGCGCTTGTCCAAACATACTAATGGCGCATCCTGCCCAAGTGCGCCATTAGTAGTTGTAATTACTAATGGCGCACTGTGCCGGGTGCGCCATTAGTATAGAATTTTTTTTGAACTAGCGCTCCTATCCAAACTTTCTTATGGCGCATCCTGACAGGGTGCGCCATTAGTAGTTTTAACTACTAATGGCGCACCAGGCAGTTGGTGCGCCATTAGTATATAATTTTTTTTTTGAACTAGCGCGCCTATCCAAACTTACTAATGGCGCATCTCGCCAGAGTGCGCCATTAGTAGTTGTAACTACTAATGGCGCACCACGGTCGGTGCGCCATTAGTATAGAAATTCTTTTTTTTGAACTAGTGCGCTTATCCAAACATACTAATGGCGCATCCTCGCTTAGGTGCGCCATTAGTAGTTGTAACTACTAATGGCGCACCGTGCAAGAGGTGCGCCATTAGTAAGTGGGCAGCAACAAGATATTAGGGGCAGCCTCTCCTACCCACACACTCACTTTCTCCCCACTTCATTCTCTCCACCTCCTCCTTGTCTCGGGTGCCTCCTCTTTTTCACCTCATTTCCACCATAGATTCATTCAAATTAAGTGGTTAAATTACCTTGTTTTAATAGGTAAGTAAGGGGAAGCTTATATTTAGGTTGTTCTCCTACAACAATGTGCACATGCACTTTTTACGGCCTAGCTAGATCTATGTATGTTCCGGTGTTGCATATGTTTGTGGTGTTGCATATGTGTTTGTGTTTGGAGGTGTACCGTATTTGAAATGCGATAGTTGCCAATATTTTGCCGAATGTTGATTCATTTCCGCTTCATGTAGAATTTTGGCATTAAGCATTCTTTTGGTCCTATTTTTAGGGAAAGTCATGCCAAATTTTTATTTGGTTCTAAAATATCGCTTTTGCTTTCTACCCTCGCAGGCGTAATTATGGTCCGTGACGATGACCGAAGGCATCGTGGAATAGGTTTTTGAGGTCCGCGAAGGCCGAGATGCTTCAAAAGAACGAGACGGAGATAAGATGTCCGTGTCGAAGATGCAAGTCAAGAGCCTTATTGCGGACCCGGATTCCGGGCAGGTGCGGGACCACCTGCTGTTGCGTGGTTTCATGGATGGCTATTGGTGGCAAGGTGATGAAGATGACTACGAAGTCGTCCATGCGGGCCGGGCAAGAAATGAGGAAGGGCAGCAAGACAACCACCGCGGATCGGGCGGGCGAGAAGACGAAGAATCCCTGTGAGATGATCACGATCGTGATGTTGCATACGATCATCATGTAGAAGATGCAGGACATGATGATGAGGAAGATGCCGGAGCAGGCGACGGGCATGATCATGAAGATGATGATGCCGGGCGGAGCGCACGACGCTGGACCATCGATGGGCTGGGTGCAGGACCTCATATTCAAGAGCTGCTTCTCAAGCTGCACGGATAACGCAAGAGCTGCCGCCGAGAGAAAGCCAAGATGGATCAACTTGAGTTAGACGCGTTACTCCATTGTATGAAGGATGCAGGCCCGAGGATACCCGCCGAAAGTAAAGCTCATGGCTCGAGATGAAGGTAAAACACAAAATGACCGACGCATGCTTCGACGAGAACATGTCATTCTGGCACGAATGTCTTCCCAAGGGGAACAAGTGCCCGACCAGTTTGGAGGAGGCGAAGAAAATTGTGTGTCCTCTCGATTTACCGCACGTGAAATACCATGTGTGCATGAACAATTGCATCATTTATTGGGACGAGCACGCGGAGTCTACCATATGTCCGGTGTCTTGGCGTCACTCGATACAAGAAGAGGAAGAAAGCTCCTCGAAAAGTGGTGTGGTACTTTCCGATCACTCGTCTGCAGCGCTTATTTCATGGACCCTAAGGTAGCAAAGCTCCCGCTGGCACGCCGGATAGGGAGGAGAAGAAGCGGAAGATGACGCAAATGATCCGGAGATAGATAAAAAGACAAGATGCTGAGTCACCCTAAGGATGCGAGCCGCTGGCAAGCGTTGAACTTCAAGACTCGGAATTTGGGAACGATCCAAGGAACATCGTGGCCGGGCGCGAGCACCGATGGAGTCAATCCGCTTGGCAGCCAGAGAAGCACACATAGCACTTGGCCTGTGTTTGTGTGGATGTACAACCTTCCCCGGTTGTGCATGAAGAGGAAGTACATTCACATGAGTATGCTAATTGAAGGGCCGAAACAACCAGGGAACGACATCAATCTGTATCTGGGGCTGCTGATAGAGGAGCTTGACACGCTGTGGAAAACGCCAGCCAATACGTGGGACGCCGCAGAGAAATAATATTTCCCTATGAGAGCAGCACTGCTCACGACGGTGCACGACTATCTCGGTTACGGATATCTCATGGGCAGGTAGTCCACGGATTTTCCGGATGCGTAAGGTGCATGGATGACACAACGTATCGCCAGCTAGATAAAGATCTCGGGTCTTCGAAAACCATGTTCATGGGACATTGAAGGTGGCTTCGCGACGATGACCCGTGGAGGAAACGCAAGGATCTGTTTGATGTTGAAACCGAACCCCGAAGACGCCCACGTACGAGGAGCGGCGAGGAAATAGATGAGCTGTTGAAAAATTGGATAGACTGCCCAACGCCGAAAGAAGCAAAAGGCGCCAGAGCCGGAAAGAAGTTTAAAGGCGCCAGAGCCATTGCTGAAGGTATGGAAAACGAGGTCTGTTTTCCGGGACTTGCGTCTTGGAAGATCCACCGTGCCTCACAGCCTTGATGTCATGCATATCACGAAGAACGTGTGCGAGAGTCTGCTTGGTACCCTGCTCAACATGCCGTAGAGGACCAAAGATGGGCCAAAAGCAAGGGCAGATTTGAAATCAATGGGCATCAGCAGAGCTTCACGCTATATATGATGATGATGATGATGATGATGATGATGATGATGAGGCGAAGCAGGACACGTAGAAGTCGTCGCAAAGGCAAAAAGGCCAAGAAGACCGGAAATGACTACCCTCCCGTGCGTGCTTCACTCTAAGTCGAGGAGGAGATCGAGCAGTTTTTCACCTGCCTCCTAGGAGTAAAACTTCCTTACGGTTACGCTGGGAAGATAAGCAGATACCTAGACCCAACAAGCAGAAGTTCAGGCCGATGAAGTCTCACGACTGTCACGCGGTCGATGACGCAGATACTTCCTTGCAATCAGGATCATGGACGCGCACGTCTGCGGAAACGCTATTTGGCCTATGCAACTTCTTCGACGCCATCTCTCGGAAGTCGATTGGCGTGAGGCAACTCGTAAGGCTACTGTGAAGAGATCGTGGTGATACTATGCGAGCTTGAGATGTACTTCCGCCGCATTCTTCGACGTTATGGTGCATCTGCTGGTCCATATAGTGGAGGATATCATCCAACTCGGGCCGACGTTCTCGCACAAAGCATGATGCCGCTCGAAAGGATGAATGGTGTCATCAAAGGATACGCTCGCAACATGTCACGCCCAGAAGGAAGCATAGCTGTGGGCTTTCAATCAAGAGTGCATCTCCCATCGCACGAATTATCTAGGCATCGAGAACCCTGTTGGTCTGCCCGTCAATAGGCACCTCGGCAGGCTCGCTGGATGGGGTCACCGTGAGGGTCGCCGCGAAATGCATGTCGACTTAGAGGGTCGACTCGCCGACTTTGAAAGAGCAAACCTAGTCGCGCTACAACACATAGACATGGTCGATCCTTGGGTGGTAGAGCACAAAACCTTTATTAAAAGACGCATACAATGACCGAGGCCAACAGAGGACGGACGGAGATACACTCAAAGAGCACAACTCATGTTTCACGCGTTGGTTCAAGCAGTAAGCTTCGTCAGACCAAGACATGAGGATTCTTCCGCTGAAGAACAACTCATATTCGCCTTTGTCATGTATGCCGAGCACAACCTGATGACCTATGAGGCGACGATATCAACGGCTACACATTCTACACCGAGGCCAAGGACATGAAGAGCGATGGTTATCGAACTCCGGGTAACGGCGGAATCCTACACCGTAACGCATAAGGACAGATACTACGGAAGGATCGAGGAGATCTGGGAGCTGAGCTACGCCGGAGAGAAGGTCCCGATGTTCCGTGGTCGATGGGCCAAGAACGTCATAAAAGAAGACCGATATTTCACCACCATGGTTATACCCAAGCCAAATCCAAGATCAAGGGCAAACGCCACCGCGAAAAATGAGCGATGGGTATCGGCTTCCCAAGTGGACCAATGCTTCTTCATTACCGACCCGCCAAAGCCTACCGTGTTGTCGTGAGGAGAGGCAAAAGGAAGATCATCGGAATGGATGGAGTAGCCAATGAGCAAGACTTCGACAAGCACGGGCGACCCGAGGATCGAACATGACGACGATGATGAAGTAGCAGCATACACCACAAGAAGAAGCAGGACCACCCTACCTAAAGGACGTCTGCTCCACGAAGAACTCCATTTGCGAAAAAGAAGGGCAAGAAGATTGTGAACAGATAGCTTGCTAAGATCGATTGTATTTAAATCGTGGCCTTCATTTCTCGATTGTATTTCATGGGTACTTTTTGAACTATATCATGAATATTTTTAAATTTCATGGACACTCGATCTCGATCCTCCTCCATCTCGATCGCTATCCCACCTCGCCAGATCCGGTCCCCTCACGCCGAGCACCCCCCAGTCCACTGCACCGCCGAAACCCCGCACCTCGATTCCCCTACTCAACCGCCACGCCCCCGCACCCAAGACCGTCTTATAAAAAAAATTAGTATGAAACAACTTTTTAAATGCTACTGTCTTATAAAAAAATATTACTGTTATTATTTAAACAAGTTTGAACATATTTAAACATAAATAAGTATCAAACAGCTTTTTAAATGCTAAAAAAAAATTTTGTGGAGCCTGGGAGTCGAACCCAGGACCTCCTGGTGTGAGAACTGGCTGCTGACTAGTCGACCTAGTAGAGTGGGCTTGACGTGGATAAGTTCTGATAGCACATAACCTGTTGGCTAGTTGAAATAAAAAAAAATACTAATGGCGCACCACGGTGAGGTGCGCCATTAGTGTGGACATGCTAATGGCGCACCACGGTGTGGTGCGCCATTAGTATTAACCCGATCCCCTTCCCTCTCCCCGCCAGTTCTCTCCCTCTCGATCCACCGCCCCGCCACCGCCCTCGCCTCGCCCTCGCCCTCTCCCTCCCTCGCCCTCTCCTCGCCTTCCCTCTCCTCGCCCGCCTCCTCGACGCCACCGTCCCGCCACCTCGACGCTGCCCGCCCGCCTGACGCGACCCGCCGCCCGGACGCCGCCACGCCGCCTCAGCGAACCCGCCGCCCAGCGCGCCGCCTCGACGCTGACCCGCCGCCTCGGACGCCGCCCGACTCGCCTGACGCTGCCCGCCCGCCAGCGCCGACCTCGCCCGACGCCGCTGCCCCACCTCGACCCCGCCCCATCCACACCACCGTCGCCGGGGCACCCGTCCTCCCTCCGCGGCCTCTCCGGCTGCTACGAGTGCCGCGCCATCAACGTCGAGCCCATCTCAAGGTCCGCCTGCCTGCCTAGCTAACCCTCTGCAATTCTCTGCTTTCTTCCACGGGATGACACATGGCAGTGCTTTAGTCCTGGCGGTGTGTGTCATGTTTGTGTTCTAAACCGTGGACTAGGTGTGTGGGTAGCACATAGGCGAGTGGAATGACAGGAGGCGACTAGCTATGTTATGAATCTGCACATGAATTGTTTTAGTTTAAGATGTGCGATGCAGATCCACATAGGTCCAGCCTCCAGGCATAAACTCCGAAGCCATCAACTACACTAGCTGAACTAGACTGATGTTTCTTTGCACGATGTGATTCTCGAGTTTATGCAATTTGAGCAGTGTGTTTAGTCCGACCTGCTGAACTGATGTTGTTAAAGAAGCGGCCTCTTGAGAAGAGCCAATATTCAGTTGATGGCGCCATGAGTCTATTTTGTTGTATGATATTTTTGCTGAATATTTTGTATTCAGCTGTATAGCTGGACATGTTTGTGTGGTGGATGCTCCGGTAAAAAGGGAATGCGAATCTTTAATCATGTCAGTTGAAGATTGTCAAAATAAACTTAACTACTTTTTCTGTTTTATTTACTCTGCATATTAGTTTGACCTAAGTCAAATTTTATGAAGCTTCGCCATTAGTCTTCGATATTTTTGTGGGATTATATAGAATTTTTGCAAAACATATATAGGAGATCAACATTATATATGCATGTGGTGAAGATTTTTCTGGTGCAAATCATGTGTGATAGTGGAGTACAACTACTAACCAGAACCATTAGTCAGTAGGAGGAGGGGGCCTTAGAAAGCTACTAGCTAGATGGCGATCTGTGCTCTGCTGTGGCATACACTAGTTAATTAATTAACTAACCTTTGGTCAAAATGATGGGCTAATCATGATTAAATGATGGAGAGGGATGCATGGCGGTGGCACCCATTGGAGCCATACATATATACAAAGTTATAAAAGATTATATACACATAGTGATCTAGTGCTTTAGTGGTTGGATTATTAGTTTAGTAATTTCTTGACACACCCTTTGTGGTTTGCCATGTGTACATGTGTGAGAGATAGTGAGAGGAGACAAGAAGAAGGGGGTTAGGAAGATGCTGCCTGCTCATCAAAGCTAACCATCTCCCTTTTCACCCTCTTTTCCTTTGTCTTTTGTGGGTTGCAAGGAAGCTACTGTCTTAGCTAGCTTGTGCACAAATCCACCGCCACTGCTCCGATTAAATTATCTCAGTTGCTTGCATTTGGTAAAGGTGGATGCTAGATCAATTGCTTATTTGGTAAAGGAAATGATCTAGCTCCTCCTACACATTTATAGATCAATCAGCTCAGTTCTAGTCTTTGTTGGACTTTTGCACCCACCAAAATGTACTACTAGTTGCAAATCCTCTATTAGCAATGTTGATGTCATCCTCTATTAGCAATGTTGCAATAAGGGAACATATATATCATTAGTAAGGTTAAAGGGAAGTGATCCATCCAAGAATCTGGTGTTTATTAGTCTTTTGAGTGAGTTATCTGCATCCGCTCCTTGTGGTGGTGGTTGTTTAGGTGGGCGTAAGAAACCATGCTTGATTTGGGGGACTGAACTTATGCTTATGTATGCCATCGTAAGCAGTTCAAATCATTATTCTCTCTTTTCCTTGCAGGTTTGGGCAACTTCAGTCGGTTGATCTTGAATCCATTGAGCCTTCACTTAGAGCTGGTACTCATCCATGTAACTCTTCACATTTCCATGTAGGATGGTTGCCTATCACTTACTAGTGTGCTAGTGCCCCTTAGCCTTGTAGTGTTTAACTAACAAATTTAGGCATTTGCTTCAGGATTGCCTCGGCTCTGCTTTTATGCCATTGTGCGCAGTTCATAATATTATATCCACTTTTTATTAGACAAGTTTATCGTAATAAAGGTGTGCATGTGCTCTTGAATCTTGATATGTATGTGTTCGGTAGTACCACACTTGACAATAGTCATAATCCATACTTTATACCCTTTTTTCTCTCTGTACCCAGATTCTCTGACTGCACGGCGACTTTTTAAGTAATCTTGAATTAATGTATGATATAGGGAACAGAACTGAAATTGAAGGATTAGAGAAGAACAAAAAGGATCTCATGAATTATTTCTGTTTGCAACAACTAATTTTGAATATTAATATGTAGCAGAACAAGACAGTGAGCAATCTGAGTTGTGAGAGAAAATATCATTCAGAGTAGATGATGCAAGCAATCAACATTCAGTTTTGACCATAACAAAGACACTTGCTCGTAGTTTAAGCATGTGTAGTGTACAACCGCTCCATGATCAATAGCAGTTTCTTTCACTAATTTTCGATTAACAGCAATCCATGATTTTTTCAGCTAAAACTATTGATGATTTTTGTTGGGTGACCTATTAGATCTGGAATGGAAGCTCACATAAGTTGAGCTGATTTTTGTTCATATGAAAGCAGAGGACCATATGGTGCGTGGCCTTTTCATCCATATGAAAGTAGAGGCACATTGTGGTGCTAGTTTGCTGGGTTTTGTCTCCGACCATCATGTCGCGGATGATTTTGCAGGTACCCGAGAGGCCCTTGAGTTTGCCGGAATGTCGCATTAACTTCCGCTTCGGCAATTCGAATTACTCCATATGTCCTATTTTCAGCAAAGGTCATGCTGAAATTTTTCCGTGAATTTTAGCATGACTTTGCTAAAACTAGGACATATGGGGTACTTGTGACTAATGCATGGGCCGGGGTATCTTAGTAGTTAATTAAGTAGGATCAAGTGCCCCGGCGTACTTGTGACTAATGCATGGCTTTTAGGGTGCCTCGGTGTCGATAAAACTGAAATGATGAAAGGTTAGGCTTTTAGGGTGCCTTGGCGTCGAAAAACCCTCAATGATAAAAGCTTAGATTTTAGGATGCCTCGGTGTCGACAAACCCTAAATGATGAGACCATGATCTTGTTCCTTGACAATAACCAACTTTTTGACCAAACTTTGTTTCTATTTAGAGAGAAACATGGCCCACAACGATGAGGCCGGGGGTTCGGGCGGCAAGGCATTCTGGGAGCTGTCCCAGGAGATGGAGGAACAACCTCACTTGTATGAGGCCGCCGCCTTCCCCACCGATCCTGAGACCACTGATGGTACCGCCGAGGATGACCCTAATCGATGCCACCACCGATGGAAAGCGCCGAGGATGCCACCATCGATGATGGCGGCGACGCATGATGGCAGCCAACCGAAGAGGCAACGGAAGGACTGGCGCCCGATCGTGCTCCGCACCCTCAAGGAGGAAGTTACTGAAGTGGACTCCAACGGAATCCAACGGCTACCGAACGAATAGTCAAGGGGTACTCGCTTCAGCTCGGGTGCATTCTCCGGAGCACCGCCTCGATCAACACCGAGAACCCGAGGCATCCCGACCGAGGGAATTTGGCGAACCTCCTCTTCACGAAGCTGCACGAACGTTACAAGTTCCCCGCTGAATTTGAAAACACAAGCCTCAAAGGGAATAAAGTGAACAATGCTGCCCTCACGAAGAGGAGCAAGGCCCTGTCTACTTGGAAAAGCAATGTGAAGAGAATGATCAAGAAAGGTGAGAGTTATCAGAAGATCAAGGAGAAAAATCCTTCGATCACCGAAGATGACTACAACGACTTCAAGATCAATTGCTCGAGCACCGCAAGCTCCCAATCAAGTGAGTGGGGGAAACAAATGCGGGAGCTGAACATAGGGGAACACACTCGGTCCCGGCGGTTACAGAGTGGCGGAGCCTATATGGGACAAGGAGGAGGCGGAGCGTGCCGAGCAAGGCCTACCGCCTCTTCGATACATACGGTGACAAGCGGACCAGGAACTTTGTCGGGGCCGGTACAAGAAGGACCCGAAAACAAAGGAGCTTACCACGGATCCGAAGACCAGGCAGCTTCAGCTTGTTCTCGTAAGGAATACACCCGTAATTAGCTCCATATGGTTGCATTCTAATTAATGAAGCCGAATTTCTGAATGGTTCACATTCCTTCCGCAGCGATCGAAAGCGATGGCTGGGTCGACTCAGAGCAACCCTTGGGACACCACTCTAAATAGGGGGTTGAATGTAATGACGAACAAGGATAAGCTCAAGAAGCCGACGTCACCTGGTCGTGGTGGCCCGGCAAAGGCTTGTCGACAAAATGGGGTCATACTATACCGCTGGTGTGCGGAAGGAGAAAAAGACCAGCTCGGAAAGCCAGCGCGAGAGGTTCAAGAACTCAAGGCACAGGTGGCGCGGATTCGGAGATTGTCCAAGAGCAAGTGGAACAACGACTCGGAGCGATTTATCACCGCCCTTGTGCCTACCTTGATCTCGGGGTTGAGTCGTGGATTGCGGGCGGCCAACAGGGGCCGCCCGATTCCTAGCTTCACGGCCAGCAACTCGCATAATGCGATGGCGGGTTATTGGTGCCTCCGGCGGAGGCGGCATTGGTGTCTCCGACGCCGCACGGGAGCTTAATGCACCCGGGTGTACGCCGGCGAGCACCTCTCGCAGCAAGCGGCCCTCCGTTAACTGCGCCCGCCGTTGGCGGTGCCTCTTTAGCCGAGCTCGACGCCATCATCACGGTAACTAATTAAGCCTCTCTCGCCGAGGACTTCATCTCCTTGCCTTTGACTGGGCATCCGACGCCCTACATGTTTTCGCAGGCGCGCCCGACGTTCCGTGCACTCTCCTCCACTACGTGAACAACGAGTTGGTCGATGTCGCCAAGGGCAAAATCGTTCAACCGGGCAACCCCTTGTTCCACGGTACCCAGATGCCACCCAACTTGTTTAGGGTTCAACTTGTTCGGGTGCTGCGAGGCTGCGACGACTTGTTACCTCCGAATCGACCCGTCGGGGCCGACGCTGATGACGTGATGACCCTCGGCGCTTCGCCTGAGCTGGCCCTCGCTTTGGCCGAAGAGCCAGATTCGCTTGGGGCGGGGACACCACCCCAAAGACAACACCGCCCGATCGTGCGGCGCCAAGTCGGCCCCATGGCAAGACCGCTGAACGGTGCGGACATCCCTATGCCACTGGATCCAAACATGCATATGGCGGAGGATCGAACGACGACGACGGCGACTATGATACATTTGGCAACGTCGATCAAGATTACTTTGCCGAGCATGGGAGCGATGGCGACTTCATGGGGCCTCCTTCTCAAGAACCAAACCCAACAAAAGACGTGTGCGATCTAGCTCATCAGCTGGAGAAGCCAAGTTACCTTGAGCACCGTCTGGCGTTCAGCTCTCGAGAGACGCCCATTGCCGACTTCACCGAGCCTCGGATAGGCGAGGTGCGAAATATTATCAGCCCCAACACACTCAAGAAGGCGGTCCGTGAGCAAAACTCGGTCCCATTACAGGAGAAGAAGAAGGCACGCAAAAGAAAGACTAAGAAGGGTGCGAGCCAGCCGCACCGGAAATGCACGATCCGTGCTCGGACGGGCCACCTTCACCGCAGGATATCTCGAGGAGGGTGCATGTGGCGGGTAGGGCGATGCTACCGACAAATATGCTCAATGCTGCAACCGGTGCTATGCGGAGTCTGCATGACGGTGTTCTTTCTTTGGAGAAGCTGCGTCTCGTGGAGAAGGATGTGGCATACCGGTTTTCGCGGCCAAGGTGCCAGAGGGCAAGGGCTTTGTGGATAACTCCATCGGGCGACGATCATCCTGCGTTTGATGACATCCACGCTTATGTTGAACCTTCATCCGCTGCACTACACCTTCGCTCGGCTATTTTATTTGAGTATGGAGATGCGGATCATTCGCGACAAGACCCCGGACATCGCGATAGTCGACCCCTTCTACATGCGTGCCAAGTTCTTGGGCAGCGCGGGGACCGCAAGTCGCGAAGTTCTTACCTCAAGGCGTCATTCGGCAAACCAAGATAAGGATAACTTCCTCGTGCCTTACTTTCCCGAGTAAGTCCTCCCCTCAACCGCCCGTAACATATGAATTCTTACATTTCGATCATTTTCTTTTAACATTCCGTGTTTTCTGCAGTGACACACGTTGCACGCTCATCCTCCTAAGCCCCAAATATTCCATGGCCACGTATTTCGACCCGGACCGTCGATTGACGTAGACTACACAAATGTCAAGAAGGTTCTTGATGATGTTCTCCCGGCTCGCCAAATCTGGAGGCACCTTCACCAGGCCTATTCGTGAAATGCGGCAAGCACGTGTTCTCCCACAATCTGACGCTCGCTGCGTCAAGCAACCGCTCGGCGGTCGAAGGGTGCCTGCTCGCCATCCATCACATGCGGGCGATCGTGACGGGACCATCATCAACTTCGCTACCGAGTAAACTCCAAGATTGGGCCGCGGCGTGTCGGCAATCCAGACGCGGACCTCCGACAAGAATTCTTTCGCATCCAAATGGAGTTTGCGGAAATCATCCATCAAGATGTCCTTCGTACCTCGGGCAGTTCTACCTCATAAATCAACCGTCCAACGGTGACATCGACACAATGCTACAAATGCAGGATGACAACGCCTGTTCTTTCATGACTCCCACGATAGACGGCGGCTTCATCCACGCTCCGTCCCTTGAGTCGAGTTGTCTAGTTCTGAAACATCGATTGGCTCATGTTGTAATTAAACTTTAATGAACTTGTAGTATGTCTCTTTGGTTTCGAGAGTCGTTCAACTTAGATGTAATCGATCCTATTAATGTCTTGCTTTTCTCTTCCGATCGTTCTGTTGCATACTTATATATTGCTTATGTATTGTCTGTGTATTGGTACTAACGTTTACGTTTGGCTAGTGCATAGCGATGCCGACGTATGTCGTGTACAAGGGTAAGGTTCGGAGTCTCACGACGACTGGGAGGAGTGTCGGAGACAGGTTCACCGATTCAGCGGTAACAGTTACAAAGGGTACACCACTAGGGCCGAGGCGGAATCTAGATACGCCCGCTATCTAGCGGGAGAGGGGAGGGAGCGTTGGAGGAACCGGATGAAGACGAGTTTCATCGTGATGATGCTCATCGTGATGACCGCAGCTCTCTTCTATGTGATGGTAGTTTAGATGATCGATATCGACTTGTAATGTGAAGTCAAACTCGCTACTCGCGGTCTCGAGACTTGTAATATAATGTTCTATCTTTGTTCGGTCTTTTCAATTCGGAGACTAATATGATGAATTGTATTCGGAGACTAATATGATGAATTGTATTCAAAGACTAATCTTCTATTGTATCTGATGAATCTATTGTTGATGTGTGCTGTCTATATTTTGTCAAATTATACATTTTGTAACCTGTGCAAAAAACAGAAAAAAAAACCCTAATATTCATACTAATGGCGCATCACATGACAGTGCGCCATTAGTATGACAAAGCATACTAATGGCGCATCACTTGTCAGTGCGCCATTAGTATGCCATGGTTACTAATGGCGCATCACTTGGTGGTGCGCCATTAGTATGCCGCGGTTACTAATGGCGCATCCAGAGGTGGTGCGCCATTAGTATGCCAAAGCACCTGGGTATACATGCCCCCTGGGAGGCATACTAATGGCGCACCCTCGCATATACTAATGGCGCACCAGGTGGTGCGCCATTAGTAAAAATTACTAATGGCGTGCTATTAATGGCGCACCACAGATGCGCCATTAATAGCCAAATTAGGTGCGCCATTAGTAGTGGTTTTTCTAGTAGTGGTGTATGCTGCTACTTCATCGTCGTTGTCATGTTCGATCTTCGGGTCGCCGTACTTGTCGAAGTCTTGCTTATTGGCTACTCCATCCATTCCGATGATCTTTCTTTTGCCTCTCCTCATGACAACACGATTGGGATTTGACGGGTCGGTAATGAAGAAGCATTGGTCCACTTGGGAAGCCGGTACCCATGGCTCATTTTTCAGCGGTGACGCGTTTGCGCCCTTGGGTCTTGGATTTGGTCGGGTATAACCATGGTGGTGAAATACCGGTCTTCTTTTAGGACGCTCTTGGCCCATCTGACACGGAACATCGGGATCTTCTCTCCAGCGTAGCTCAGCTCCCAGATCTCCTTGATCCTTCCGTAGTATTTGTCCTTGTCGTTACCGGTGTAGGATTCCATCGTTACCCCGAAGTTCTGATAACCATCTCTCTTCATGTCCTTTCCCTCGGTGTAGAATGTGTAGACGTTGATATCGTACGCCTCATACGTCACCAGGTTGTGCTCGGCGCCCTGTGACAAGGCGAATATGAGTTGTTCTTCCACGGAAGAATCCTCATGTAAAGTGCAATGACGAAGCTTCGCTTGAACCAACGCGTGAAACATGAGTTGTGCTCTTTGATTATATCTCCGTCCATCCTCTGTTGGCCTCGGTCATTGTACGTCATCTCAATAAAGGTTTTGTGCTCTACCACCCAAGGATCGACCACGTCTATGTGTTGTAGCGCGACTAGGTTTGCTCTTTCAAAGTCGGCGAGTCGACCCTCGAAGTCGACATGCATTTGCGGCGACCCTCACGGTGACCCCATCCAGCGAGCCTGCCGAGGTGCTCGACGCGGGCAGACCAATGGGGTTCTCGATGCCTAGATAATTCGTGCAGTAGGAGATGCACTCTTTGGTCAGAAAGCCTCTGGCTATGCTTCCCTCTGGGCGTGATATGTTGCGAACGTATCCTTTGATGACACCATTCATCCTTTCGAACGGCATCATGCTGTGCTGGAACATCGGCCCGAGTTGGATGATATCCTCCATGATATGGACCAGCAGATGCACCATAATGTCGAAGAATGCGTGCGGGAAGTACATCTCTAGCTCGCATAGTATCACCATGATCTCTTCATGTAGCCTTCTGAGTTGCCTCACGCCAACCGACTACCGAGAGATGACGTCGAAAAAGTTGCATAGGCCAAATAGCGTTTCACGGAAGTGTGCGTCCATGATCCCACGGATTGTTACTGGAAGTATCTGCGTCATCAGCACGTGACAGTCGTGAGACTTCATCCCGTTGAGCTTCTGCTTCGCTGGGTCTAGGTATCTTCTTATCTTCCCTGCGTAACCGTAAGGAAGTTTTACTCCTACGAGGCAGGTGAAAAACTGATCGATCTCCTCCTGACTTAGAGTGAAGCACGCAGGAGGGTAGTCATTTCCGGTCTTCTTGGCCTTTTTTCGTGCCCTACTTCGCCTCATCATCATCATCATTAGCATGAAGCTCCTCCCTGATGCCCATTGATTTCAAGTCTGCCCTTGCTTTCGGCCCATCTTTGGTCCTCTCTGGCATGTTGAGCAAGGTACCAAGCAGACTCTCGCACACGTGCTTCGTGATATGCATGGCATCAAGGCTGTGAGGCACACGGTGGATCTTCCAGTACGGCAAGTCCCAGAAAATAGACCTCGTTTTCCATACCTTCAGCAGCGGCTCTGGCGCCTTTCGCTTCTTTCCCGGCTCTGGCGCCTTTTGCTTCTTTCCCGGCAGTGGGCAATCTTTCCAATTTTTCAACAGCTGGTCTATTTCCTCGCCGCTCCTCATACGCGGGCGTCTTCGAGTTCGATTTCACCATCGAACAGATCCTTGCGTTTCCTCCACGGGTCATCGTCGCGAAGCCACCTTCGATGTCCCATGAACACGGTTTTCAAAGACCCGGGATCTCTATCTAGCTGGTGATACGTTGTGTCATCCATGCACCTGACGCATCCAGAAAATCCGTGGACCACCTGCCCGGTGAGATATCCGTAACCGAGATAGTCGTGCACCGTCATGAGCAGTGCGGCTCTCATAGGGAAATATTCTTTCTCTGTGGCGTCCCACGTATTGGCTGGCGTTTTCCACGGAATGTCTAGCTCCTCTTTCAGCAGCCCCAGATATAGATTGATGTCGTAACCTGGTTGTTTCGGCCCTTCAATTAGCATACTCATGTGAATGTACTTCCTCTTCATGCACAACCAGGGGGGAAGGTTGTACATCCACACAAACACATGCCAGGTGCTATGTGTGCTTCTCGGGCTGCCAAACGGATTGAATCCATCGGTGCTCGCCTCAAAGACGATGTTCCTTGGATCCTTCCCAAATTTACGGGTGTTCAAGTTCAACGCTTGCCACTGGCTCCCATCCTTAGGGTGACTCAGCATCTTGTCTTTTTTATTTATCTCCGGATCATTTGCATCATCTTCTCGCTTCTTATCCTCCCTATCCGCGTGCCAACGCAGGAGCTTGCTACCTTAGGGTCCGCGAAATACCGCTGCAGACGAGGAGTGATCGGAAAGTACAACACCACTTTTCGAGGAGCTTTCTTCCTCTTCTTGTATTGAGTGATGCCGCACCCCGGACATATGGTAGACTCCGTGTGCTCGTCCCGATAAATGATGCAATTGTTCATGCACACATGGTATTTCAGTGCGGTAAATCCAGAGGACACACGATTTTCTTCGCCTCCTCGAAACTGGTCGGGCACTTGTTCCCCTTGGGAAGACGTTCGTGCGTAATGACATGTTCTCGTCGAAGCATCGCGGTACCATTTTGTGTTTTACCTTCATCTCCAGATCCATGAGCGTTACTTTCAGGCGGGTATCCTCGGGCCTGCATCCTTCATACAATAGAGTAACCGCGTCTATCTCTAGTTGATCCAGCTTGGCTTTCTCTCAGGCGGCAGCTCTTGCGTTATCCGTCTACTTGAGAAGCAGCTCTTGAATACGAGGGTCCTGCACCCAGCCCATCAATGGTCCATCATCGTCTGCTTCGCTGGCATCTTCATCTTCATGATCATGCCCTTCGTCTGCTCCGGCATCTTCCTCATCATCATGTCCTGCATCTTCTACATGATGACTGTGTACAGCATCACCATCGTGATAGTGTCCTGGAGATTCTTCCTCTTCTCGCCCGCCCGAGTCTTGCTCATTTCTTGCCCGGCCCCCATGGATGACTTCATAGTCATCTTCATCACCTTGCCACCGACAGCCATCCATGAAACCACGCAAGAGCAGGTGGTCCCGCACCTGCCTGAAATCCGGGTCCGCAATAAGGCTCTTCAGCTTGCATCTTTGACACGGACATCTTATCTCCGTCTTGTTCTTTTGAAGCATCTCGGCCTTTGCGGAGCTCAAAAACCAATTCACGATGCCTTCGGTCATCGTGTGGACCATGGTCGCCTGTGGGGTAGAGCAAAATGATATTTTAGAACCAAGAAAAGTTTTGGCATGACTTTCCCTAAAAATAGGACCAAAAAGAATGCATAGTGCCAAAATTCTCGCCGAAACAGAAATGAATCAACATTCCGGCAAAATATTGGCAACTATCGCATTTCAAATACAGGTACCTGCAAACACAAACATATATGCAACACCACAAACATATGCAACACCACGAACATACATAGATCTAGCTAGGCCACAAAAAGTGCATGTGCACGTTGTTGGAGAGGGAGAACAACATAAAGATAGCTTCCCCACTTATTTACCTATCAAAAAAAGGTAATTTAACCACTTAATTTGGATGAATCTATGGTGCAAATGAGGTGAGGAGGAGGAGGCAGTCGAGACAAGCTTGGAGGAGGAGGTGGAGAGAATGAAGTGGGGAAAGTGAGTGGCTAGGTGTGGGCTGTCCAAAATATCTTGTTGGTCCCAGGTTACTAATGGTTACTAATGGCGCACCTGCTGGTGGTGCGCCATTAGTAGTTCTGCAAAAAAAATAAAAAAATATATACACTAATGGCGCACCGTGGCATAATGCGCCATTACTAGTTTAAACTAGTAATGGCACACTGTGTCGCGGTGCGCCATTACTAGTTTTGCAAAAAAAAGAATAAAAAAACAACAGTAGTGGTGCACTGTGTGGAAGGTGCGCCATTACTAGTTATCACTAGTAATGGCGCACTTTGCTTGGATGCTCCATTAGTATGTTTGGAAAAATAAAAAAATTGTTACTAGTGGCGCACCGTGTGCATGGTGCGCCATTAGTGTCTTCCACACTAATGGCGCACCTGAACATGGTGTGCCACTGCTATATAGTAGTGGCGCACCACATGACAGGTGCGCCATTAGTATCCATTATATCTATAGCCCTTTTCCTAGTGGTGATAATATATCTCTAGTGACATATGTATATCAAAATTAGGGTGTTTTGTACCAAGTTTGTGAATAAGTATTATTCTAATTATGATTCGTTGCAATGGACATGAACATTGCTAGTATTTCCAACCATGCATTTTTTCCTAGTATTCCATACTTTCGAGTTTTCCATCAAGATATTAGTCACTCATGGTTGATATTTACTTTCAATCATGTACACATATGCACTATGTAACTAGCCTTGCTTATTGGCTTCCAAAGCTTAACTTTCACTCCTACTTACAATATGTAGAGTATTTAGCAAAAACTACCACTTTCAACCAGCCCTAGGAAGAATCTATTGTACAAAAATAGCAAAAACATACCCAAAATTTCTTAATCCATGCCAAAAACTACTACCTAGTACTCCTACCGATTAGGTTCGTTTAAATCCATTTATGACTGGGTTGGCCCACACGTCCGTGCTGACGAGGCAGCTTAAACCAACACATTTTGTTTGACCGTTGACACGAGGGACCCACATCTGACCTTCTATCCTGTTATTCCCCCTCAAATCATTATTTTTCCTGAACATTACTTCAAACAAAGATCTTGATGCGTGTTCGTCGGTGGCGCCGCGGTGATGAGCGAGTTGGCCGCCGCTCATTGGACGGGCCGGACGCCATCTTGGCCTCCGCAGGTTGGCAGGCTGGCCCGGCGTGACCCACTAGGGAGCAAGCCGCGCTTGGCCTTCGCCGAGCGGATGGCTTTGGCCTTAGCGCTGCGCGCACGAGCAAGTCGTCGCTTGCGTGCCAATCTAGCTAGCAAACCTTGCAGACAATCAATTTGAGAGCTATCTCGGGCTAGCTAGCGGTCATGAAGCGGCCGGATGGAGCTGGCATCCGGGCTGCCGCAACATGGGCTCTGCACCGCCGGCGGTTTTGACCCCGCCTTCTGCCGGCGGCAGTAGCTGCGTCCCATGGCCGAGGATGACTAGGTGGAAGGGCCAGAGGTAGGAGGTCACTCGAGGATTTTTGTTGGTAAGAGCATGTACAATGGTTGATAAGGTAGTCTTATCTTAAGTCTCAACGTATGCAAGTGGTAGTAGTTTCTTGGCATTTTAGTGGTTTCTCGCATTATTAGGGGTTTCTTGTAAGGAACAATGTACGTACTACTAGTGACAAAAGGCGATTCTAGGTTGCGTTGTACTCGAGTACTACTAGTGGTCGCAGGAGTGTATACCTCGTTTTGTGCGTTCGATCCCGGCCAAACGCACGGCGGCCTTTCAAAAAAAATAGTACTACTACACTTCGCTGCAAGCCAATATTTTACACGGGTAGTTTGAGTTTTGAAGTCAAACGGACGTGCGGCCCCACAATCTGGGTGCACTGGACAGCCTAGCCACGTGAAAGGTTTTTCATTCCCAGCATCTCGTGGCTCGCGTGCTCGCCCTAGCCACACCTCGCTTGCAGCTTCCTCATCAGCTAGTAGCATATTTAAACTAGCGCCTCCCAATTAAGCCTGAGGAGCCGGAAAAGCCTGGCGGGGCATTGGGAACTGTGCAATATGGCTCTGTATGTAAAGTGCTCTACTACTACTCTGTAGCTTGTGGCGTTGCACGCATGGACTTCACTCCATTATCGGCTCTACTATAAAAGAAATTCCTCTTGACGTGTTTTTTTTAATGGAGGCAAAAGCTTTGCTTCATCTCATTCATAAAGAAGGAACTACTAACAAAGTTTGACGAGATCCATTACACCTCCCGCTATCAGCTCGGACCCACCGGAAGTGCCTCCTTATTACGCACCAAAAATGAATACTCCCCCTGCTAGCTGGAACCCACCATGGTGGGAGACTGACTTGTGGGCCTACTAAGTTGACGGGGACTGAGGGCTTTGTCCACTTAGTCAATATGAACGATTCTAGCTCCAGTGACCGTACGATGTCCATCCAATGGCCTCCGTGCTTCTTCAATCTCTTCTCTTCCTGCTCCAGCCGCTCAAACAAGCGCCGGCGGGACTGCCTGCTCCCTCCTCCCTGCGGTGGCTGTCTGCCTTGCAGCCTCACCGCCCACTTTGTACTCCCATCACTGGCCTAGCCATCCCTCTACTCACACACACCTGCTGTTATTCTTTGGCGAGGCGGGCAGACAGTAAACCCTAAATGCAGTCGTACTCCCCTCAGCGTGGGAAACAAGCTGCCGAGTCTTCCCTGCCTCCGTGTCCGTTCCTTCCTAGGCCTCGCCCGTCGTCCATCGCCTGGTGCTCTCGGCGGGGCGTGGTGAACGTGGTCAAGGAACGGCTTCCATCGGACGTGGACTGTACATGGAGAGGCTGACAGCTGGGTCCACGGCCGCAGCAAGGAAGTGCCTCCTTATTACGCGCAAAATAATTGTTCCTCCACCTGACATCTGGGACCCACCGGAAGGGCCTCTGTATTTCACAAAAAAAACGTGCCCCCCACTGACATGTCAGACCCACCAGCTATCTTCGCACGCAAGGAAGTGCATCCTTATTACGCGCAAAAAAAATGAATACTCCGCATGTTAGCTGGGACCCAGTATAGTGGCAGGCTGACTTGTGGGCCTACTAAGTTGACGGGGACGGAGGGATTTGTCAACTTAGTCAATAGGCATGATTCTAGCTCCACTGACCGTACGATGTCTATCCAACGGCCTTAGTGCTTCTTCAACCTCTGGTCTTCTTGCTCCAGCCGCCCAAACCAGCGTCGGTCGTGCCTCGTGCTCCTGACTCCCGTGGCCGGCTGCGATGCGGTGGAGGCCTCACCACCCCCTACTACTCCCACCGCTGGCCAGGCCATCCCTCTACTCACCCACACCCCGTGTTATTTTGCGGCGACGGCAGCCTCACCGTCGTACTCCTCTTCGCGTGGGCATCCACTGCTGCGTCTTCCCCGGCTCCGCGTCGTCCCCTTCCTAGGCCTCGCCGTCGTCCACCGCGGTGGTGCTCTCGGCGCGGCGTGGTCAATGTGGTCAACGACCGACTTCCATCGGAAGAGTACTGTGGGTGGAGAGGCTGACAGCTGGGTCCACGGCGGCCGGAAGGAAGTGCCTCCTTATTACGCGCAAAATAATTATTCCTCCATCTGACAGCAGGGACCCAACGGATGGGCCACCATATTTCGCGAAAAAACGTTTCCCCCCTGACTGTTGGGACCCACCAGCTACATCTTCGCACGCAAGGAAGTGCGTCCGGGCAAGAAAAAAAAACGATTCGCCCCCCAGACTGTTGGGACCCTGGCTACATCTTCGCGAGCAAGGAAGTGCACGGCGGTCCGGGACCCACCTGGTCGAAGCGTACGTAGCGTTGTCATTCTGGTCGCGAACACATACGTACATATATACTGGTCGATGTAGAGGCATGCACGTGTCATGGTAGAGGCACGCACTTAGCATGTACACGTACGTACAACGGCCAGGGTGCAAGAAAGAAAATACGGCCACGTATGTGTACATACGGGAGGGGTCTCGAACGCCTACTCGCGCATACGTACATGGCTGGGTTGGAACGGAGAAAGAACATCGTCGTCGTGTTCATGGGGAGCCAACCGGCTGGGTCGGAACGAAATGCGTGGTCGTGTTCATCGGGAGGGCTTGAATGGAACAGGCGATGGAAATGAGGCCTGGCGTACCGCACAACGGAGGAAACGGACCTCCTACGTTTGGAACGGGGTCCTGTTGATCGGGAGGGGTGTGGCGTACCGCAAAACGGAGGAAACAGACCTCCTACGGTCGAAACAAGGGTCCTGTTGATCAGGAGGGGTGTGGCGTACCGCGAAACGGACTTCCTACGGTCGAAACGGGGGTCCTGTTGATCAGGAGGAGTGTGGCATACCGCAAAACGGACGAAACGGACCTCCTACGGTCGAAATGGGGGTCCTGTTCATCGGGAGGGGTGTGGCGTACCGCAAAACGGGACTCCACGGATCTTGTTCATCTCCACCGTCGACCTCCTCCAGCCTCCACGGGCTACCGTCGACCTCCTCCAGCCTCCACGGGCTTCATTCATCCAGCCTCCACCGTGCACTACTCCACAGCTCTGTTCAACCACCCCTCCACCGTCTCATCGCTCATCCAGCCCTCCACACCACGGGGTCCTGTTCAACCACCCCTCCACGGGCACCCCTCCACCGTCTACTGTTCATCCAGCCATCCACACCACGGGGTCATGTTCAACCACCCCTCCACGGGCAACCCTCCACCATCTACTGTTCATCCAGCCCTCCACCACACCACGGGGCCCTGTTCATCCAGAGGCAAACACCACCGCTCACTGTTCATCCAACCCCCTCCCCCCCCCCCCCCCGCAACACTCATTGTTCATCCCAGAGGCAGCATCGCTCGATCGGGTTCAGTTAACAGCCATCGATCGATCACTCGGGTTCGAGAACGCGTAACACGGAGTGCAATCGCCCGGATTGATTAGAGCCCAACGCCTCGCTTGGGTTCGATTAGAATAACGCGCCTCGCACTTTTGCGTGCGTACTGTCTGAGAAAGCAGCGCATCGCTCGGACCCGACCTCCCACCGTAACGGGGAACTCCCGAAATTTTCCTCCCCTCGCTTCTACCACGGTTTTTTCCGTCATGGGCCAGCCCAAAGAATGTCATACAATGCGTCTCCGGCCCGCCCGGAACGAAAAGCCCATTTACATCATGATTTTTTGTCAAAGAAGTAGGAGCCCACCACATCTATGATGATACCGGGTTTTGTCACAATTATCGTCATAGAAGTGTCATATGTATGACAGAAAAAATTTCGTTCAGCCCAAAATGTCACGGATGTGTCATTTTTTTGTAGTGCCCTCACGGACAGCGCCACCGCCGGCACCTGGAGGGGGGAAACGGACGCGTAGGGGCTACACGGAGGGGATATTTCTATGGTTCTAGCCCGGATGTTGCTCCAAAGTCTTCCTATGGGCTGACCTAACACAACCGGGTGGATAGGTCCACTGCTCAAAGCCCGTCCGTGCAAAGTCAAAGGGCTAGATCCCGTGGTCAAACGCTACAAGGTTAGGCAGGACGGGGGCCCTGGGGGGGGGGGTAGCAATACCACCGGAACATTGCAGCGGGACCTCATACATGCGGGGTGGTGTGGTGGCATGTCTCAAGAGGCGGGACGCGTCTCTGGGGTGAGCCCCCCCTCACGGACGGCAATGACACGGTAGTAGACGTTCTGCAGTAACGATGCGGCGTGAATATTATTAAATACTCGAAGCGCGATAAAATCAAGAGTTTTTTACACGACGTGGGCACATGTGCTATAGGACTGATGGTAATTTTTCATAATTATTCGTGATGGAAAAGTATCTGAACAATTCCCTCTACGCGGATTGCTCTTCGCGAGTCTAGGACTGTGGTCGGCAGCCTCTGGGGGCTAGCATGCCGCCAAATCTTGCGTAGGCGGCCTCTCACAAGTCTGGAAGTGCTGTGGCGGGTGCAAACGCCCGACACGCGTCTCTGGGGTGTGCCCCCCTCACAGACGGCGCCGCCGCCGGCACCTGGAGGGGGGAAACGGACGCATAGGGGCTACACGGAGGGGATCTTGCTGTGGGTCTGGCCCAGATGTTGCTCCAAAGCGTTCCTATGGGCTGTCCTAACACAACTAGGTGGATACGTCCACTGCTCAAAGCCCGTCCGTGCAAAGTCAAAGGGCTAGATCCCGTATTCAAACACTACAGGGTTAGGCGGGACGGGGCCCCTGGGGGTAGGAATGCCACCGGAGCGTCGCACCGAGCCTTCATACATGCGGGGTGGTGTGGTGGCATGTCCGAAGAGGCGGCACGTGTCTCCGAGGTGTGCCCCCCCTCACGGACGGCGCCGCTGCCGGCACGTGGAGGGGGAAAACAAACGCGTCGGGTCTACACGAAGGAGATCTTGCTGTGGATCTAGCCCGGATGTTGCTCTAAAGTGTTCCTATGGGCTGGCTTAACACAACCGGGTGGAGAGGTCCACTGCTTAAAGCCCGTCGGTGCAAAGTCAAAGGGCTAGATCCCGTGGTTAAACGCTACAGGGTTAGGCGGGACGGGGGCCCTGGGGGTAGCAATGGCACCGGAACGTCGCACCGGGACATCATACATGCGAGGTGGTGTGGTGGCATGTCCGAAGAGGCGGCACGCGTCTGCGGGGTGTGCCCCCCTCACGAACGGTGATGACACGGTAGTAGACGTTCTGCGGTAACGATGCGGCGTGAATATTGTTAAATACTCGAAGGGCGATAAAATCATGAGTTTTTTACATGACGTGGGCACATGTGTTATAGGACTCATGGTAATTTTTTGTAATTATTCGTGATGGAGAAGTATCTGAACAATTCCCTCTACGCGGATTACTCTTCGCATGTCTACGACTGTGGCCGGCGGCCTCCGGGGGCTAGCATGCCGCCTATTCTTGCGTAGGCAGCCTCTCACAAGTCTGGAAGTGTTGTGGCGGTAGCAAACGCCCGGCACGCATCTCTGGGGTGTGGCCCCACCACCCCTCGCGGACGGCACCGCCGCCGGCATCTGGAGGGGGGAAACGGACGCGTAGGGGCTACACGGAGGGATCTTGCTATGGGTCTGGCCCAGATGTTGCTCCAAAGTGTTCCTATGGGCTGACCTAACACAACCGGGTGGATAGGTCCACTGCTCAAAGCCTGTCTGTGCAAAGTCAAAGGGCTAGATCACGTGGTCAAACGCTACTGGGTTAGGCGGGACGGGGGCCCTGCGGGGGTAGCAATGGCACCGGAGCGTCGCATCGGGCCTTCATACATGCGGGGTCGTGTGGTGGCATGTCCGAAGAGGTGGCACGCGTCTCCGGGTGTGCCCCCCTCACGGACGGCGCCACCGCGGGCACCTGGAGGGGGGAAACGGATGCGTCGGGTCTACACGGAGGGAATCTTGCTGTGGGACTTGCCCGGATGTTGCTCCGAAGTGTTCCTATGGGCTGACCTAAAACAACCGGGTGGAGAGGTCCACTGCTCAAAGCCCGTCCTTGCAAAGTCAAAGGGCTAGATCCCGTGGTCAAACACTACAGGGTTAGGCGGGACGGGGGCCCTGGGGGGGGGGGTAGCAATGCCACCGGAGCGTCGCACCGGGACATCATAAATGCGGGGTGGTGTGGTGGACTGTCCGAAGAGGCGGTACGCGTGTCCAGGGTGTGCCCCTCCCCCTCCACGGACGGCGATGACACGGTAGTAGACGTTCTGCGGTAAAGATACGGCGTGAATATTATTAAATACTCGGAGCGTGATAAAATCATGAGTTTTGTACACGACGTGGGCACATGTGCTATAGGACTGATGTTAATTTTTCATAAATTTTCGTGATGGAGAAGTATCTGAACAATTCCCTCTCTGGCAGTTCTCTTGGCGTGTCTCTGTTGGTAATTTGGCGGCCTCCGGGGGCTAGCATGCCGCCAAATCTTCCGTAGGCGGCCTCTCACAAGTCTGGAAGTGTTGTGGCGGGTGCAAACGCCTGGCACGCACCTCTGGGGTGTGCCCTCCCTCACGGACGGCGCCGCCCGCCCGGCATGGAGAAGCGAGCAGCGTAGGGGCTACGGAGGGATCTTCTTTGTGGGACTGGCCCGGATGTTGCTCCAAAGTGTTCCTATGGGCTGACCTAACACAATCGGGTGGATAGGTCCACTGCTCAAATCCCGTCCGTGCAAAGTCACAGGGCTAGATCCCGTGGTCAAACGCTACAGGGTTAGGCGGGACGGGGGCCCTGCGGGGGTAGAAATGCCATCGGAGCATCGCACCAGGCCCTTATACATGCGGGGTGGTGTGGTGGCATGTCCGAATAGGCGGCACACGTCTCCGGGGTGTGCCCCCCCCCCCTCACGAACGGCGCCGCCGCCGGCACCTGGAAGGGGGAAACGGACGCGTCGGGTCTACACAGAGGGGATCTTGCTATGGGTCTGGCCCGGATGTTGCTCCAAAGTGTTCCTATGAGCTGACCTAACACAACCGGGTGGAGAGGTCCACTGCTCAAAGCCCGTCCTTGCAAAGTCAAAGGGCTAGATCCCGTGGCCAAACGCGACGGGGTTAGGCGGGACGGGGGCCCTGGGGGTAGCAATGCCACCGGAGCATCGCACTGGGACATCATACATGCGGGATGGTGTGGTGGCATGTCCGAAGAGGCGGCACGCGTCTCCGGGGTGTGCCCCACCTCACAGACAGCGATGACACGGTAGTAGACGTTCTGCGGTAACGATGCGGCATGAATATTATTAAATACTCCAAGCGCGATAAAATCATGAGTTTTTTACACGACGTGGGCACATGTGCTATAGGACTGATGGTAATTTTTAATAATTGTTCGTGATGGAGAAGTATCTGAAAAATACCCTCTACGCGGATTGCTCTTCGCGTGTCTACGACTGTGGCCGGCGGCCTCCAGGGGCTAGCATGCCGCCAAATCTTGAGTAGGCGGCCTCTCACAAGTCTGGAAGTGTTGTGGCGGTTCCAAACGCCCGGCACGCGTCTCTGGGGTGTGCCCCCACACTGCAGACGGCGCCGCCGCCCGGCTCTGGAGAAAGCGGACGCCAGGGGGTTACACGGAGGGATCTTCCCGTAGGTGCAGACTAGATGTTGCTCCAAAGTCTTCCTATGGGTTGACCGAACACAACCGGGTGCATAGGTCCACTGCTCAAAGCCCGTCCGTGCAAAGTCAAAGGGCTAGATAGCGTGGTCAAACACTACAGGGTTACGCGGGACGGGGGCCACAGGGGTGGTAGCAATGCCACCGAGGCGTCGCCGGGACATCATACGTGCGGGGGTGGTGTGGTGGCATGTCAGAAGAGGTGGCACTGCGTCTCGGTGTGCCCCCCCCTCACGGATGGCGATGACACAGTAGTAGATGTTCTGCGGTAACGATGCGGCGTGAATATTATTAAATACTCGGACCATGATAAAATCATGAGTTTTTTACACGACGTGGGCACATGTGCTATAGGACTGATGGTAATTTTTCATAATTGTTCGTGATGGAGAAGTATCTGAACAATTCCCTGTACGCGGATTGCTCTTCGCGTGTCTATGACTGTGGCCGGCGGCCTCCGGGGGCTAGCATGCCGCCAAATCTTGCGTAGGCGGCCTATCACAAGTCTGGAAGTGTTTTGGCGGGTGCAAACGCCTGGCACGCATCTCTGGGGTGTGCCCTCCCTCACAGATGGCGCCGCCGCCGGCACCTGGACGGGGGAAACGGACGCGTCGGGTCTACACGGAGGGGATCTTGTTGTGGGTCTGGCCCAGACGTTGCTCCAAAGTTTTCCTATGGGCTGACCTAACACAACCGGGTGGAGAGGTCCACTGCTCAAAGCCCGTCCATGCAAAGTCAAAGGGCTAGATCCCGAGGTCAAATGCTACAGGGTTAGGCCGGACGGGGGCCCTGGGGGGTAGCAATGCCACCGGAGCGTTGCACCGGGACATCATACGTGCGGGGTGGTGTGGTGGCATATCCGAAGAGGCGGCACGCGTCTCCGAGGTGTGCCCCCCCTCACGGACGGCGATGACACGGTAGAAGACGTTCTGCGGTAACGATGCGGCGTGAATATTATTAAATACTCGGAGCACGATAAAATCATGAGTTTTTTACACGACGTGGGCACATGTGCTATAGGACTGATGGTAATTTTTCCTAATTGTTCGTGATGGAAAAGTATCTGAACAATTCCCTCTACGCGGATTGCTCTTCGCGTGTCTACGACTGTGGCCAGCGGCCTCCGGGGGCTAGCATGCCGCCAAATCTTGCGTAGGCGGCCTCTCACAAGTATGGAAGTGTTGTGGCGATTGCAAGCGCCTGGCACGCGTCTCTGCGGTGTGCCCCCCTCACGGGCGGCGCCGCCGCCGGCACCTGGAGGTGGGAAACGGACGCGTAGGGGATACACGGAGGGATCTTGCTGTGGGTCGAGCCCGGATGTTGCTCCAAAGTGTTCCAATGGGCTGACCTAACACTAGTAGAAAAAGGGTCAAACGTGAAGCACATTAGTGCCGGTTTGTATTAGAGCCGGCACAAATGTATACATTAGTGCCGGTTCCAACGGCTTGCCTTTAGCACCGGTTCGTGGCTAACCTTTAGCACCGTTTCGTGCCACGAACCGATACTAATGAGGGTGGTGGCAGGATGTTGTCAGTCTGGGCCCCTCCAAGATTTTAGTACCGGTTCGTGCCACGAACCGGTACTATAGGTCCTCCTGCATATAAACCCTTCGGCCCAGCTTCATTGTGTTCTTCCCCCTTTCCCCTCTCCTCTCCTCTCTGTTCTTCCTCTTCTCCCCTCGATCTCATCACACATTTCTCCCAAAATTTGTCAAGATTTGAAGGCCCCCATCCATTCAAGTGATCACAAAGGTTAGCAACTTTGTCCTTTCATCTCTCATTGCTAGATTAGCTCTTGCATTGGTTTATATAGTTATTAATTTGTGAGTTTAGTAATTTGGGAGGAAATATATATATGTGCTAGTATTTGATTTATATGCAATTTGAGGTCAAAATAACACTTAGTTTGCATATGTAGGTGTGGTTTACTTAGTGCCTTCTAAATCTCTGTCGTAACCACTGTCGATCGCCCGCACCGTCCCGTCGCCGGCACCACCTTGTGGTGAGCCTCTTGTTCATAAAATTTTATACAAAAAGTTGATGTTTGTGTGATTTGGATATATAGTTACTCGTATAATAATTATCTTACCCGTACGTTGTTTGTTATACATAGTGCCATGGTTTTGATATCCGTCCCCGTCGGCCCTTGTCCTTGTTATGATTCGCATGCGGTATATTCTCTTTTAAAACTATTTGTTGCATTTCGTGTTTATGACAAATTATGCCCATCAAGTTGACATAGATATTTTTATCTAGGAGGTATGTGAACCGGAAATTCCAACCGACCCTATTGTCGAGAGGTTAAATTTAGTTGAAAGAGAAAACGAGTACTTGAAAGAAAAATTGAAAAAATTGAGGGGGAGAAGATGGAATTGGAGTTTCATGTTGCCGATGTCGTCGATGATCACAAGATCAAGATGGAGAAAATGCGCTTGAAGATTAGAAAGATTAGAAAATATGCCATCGATAGTGAGGCTTGGTATCATTATCTGTTGGATCACTTGTTACCTTAGTTGCGATCTTGATCACATTTGTTGTTGCATTTAAATGCTTTAGCTAGAGAGTTATTTGTTTGTTGCATTTAAGTGTTGTATGAACTTTATGTATGAACTTGTATTAATTTGGTCTATTCGGTGTTGTGTAATGAAGATGAGCCGCAATGGATGTACGATGACCGATGCTCTCCCCAGTTCGTTGAGGGCGTGCATACTTTTCTGCTTGCGGCTGAGGCAAACAAGCGGGCGGATGGTTTTATGCCTTGTCCATGTGTTGGCTGTAAGAATGGTCGCAATTACTCTACGTCAAGAACCATTCACGTCCACCTGTTTGAGTCCGGTTTCATGCCCCACTATAATGTTTGGACCAAGCACGGAGAAAGAGGGGTTATGATGGAAGACAATGAAGAAGAAGAGGACGACGACAACTATCCTGGCCATGGGTTCCCTGAATACGATGATACAACAATGGGGGAAGAAGCTGAGCAGGTAATGCGGGAAGAAGCTGGGCCGGCAATGCGGGAAGAAGCTGAAGAAGAGGCATCAGATGAGCCCGTTGATGATCTAGGTCGGGCCATTGCCGATGCAAAGAGAAACCGCACAAGTGATTTGGAGAAGAAGAAGTTGCAGCGCATGTTAGAGGATCACAAAAAATTGTTGTACCCGAATTGCGTAGGTGACAAGAAAAAGCTGGGCACCACACTGGAATTGCTGCAATCGAAGGCAGAGAATGGTGTATCTGACAAGGGATTTGGAAAGTTGCTGGTAATGATAAAGGATATGCTTCCAAAGGACAACGAATTGCCCGAGAGTACGTACGAAGCAAAGAAGGTTGTCTGCCCTCTAGGGTTAGAGGTGTAGAAGATACATGCATGCCCTAATGATTGCATCCTCTACCGCGGTGAGTACGAGGATTTGAACGCTTGCCCGGTATGTGGTGCATTGCGCTATAAGATCAGCCGCGATGAGCATGGTGATGTCGAGGGCGAGCGCCCCAGGAAGAATATTCCTGCCAAGGTGATGTGGTATTCTCCTATAATACCACGGTTGAAACGTTTGTTCCAAAACAAAGAGCATGCCAAGGCGATGCGATGGCACAGAGAAGACCGTAAGAAAGACGGAAAGTTGAGAGTACCCGCTGACGGGTCGCAGTGGAGAAAAATCGAAAGAAATGCACGGGAAGGAGTTTGCGGATGACGCAAGGAGTGTATGGTTTGGTCTAAGCGCAGATGGCATTAATCCTTTTGGGGAGCAGAGCAGCAACCATAGCACGTGGCCTATGACTCTATGTTTGTATAACCTTCCTCCTTGGTTGTGCATGAAGCGGAAGTTCATTATGATGCCAGTGCTCATCCAAGGCCCTAAGCAACCCGGCAACGACATTGATGTGTACCTAAGGCCATTAGTTGAAGAACTCTTACAACTGTGGAATGGAACAGGTGTACGTCGTGGGATGAGCACATGGGGAAGAATTTGACCTAAAGGCGTTGCTGTTCGTGACCATCAATGATTGGCCTGCTCTCGGTAACCTTTCGTGACAGACAAACAAGGGATACCGCGGATGCACGCACTATTTGGATGATACCGACAGTATATATTTGAATAGTTGTATGAAGAATGTGTACCTGGGACATCGTCGATTTCTTCCGAGCAGGCATCCCGTAAGAAAGAAAGGCAAGCATTTCAAAGGTGAGGCGGATCACCGGACGAAGCCTCGCCAGCGCATCGGGTCTTGATGTACATGATATGGTCAAGGATTTGAAGGTGATATTTGGAAAGGTTCCTGGCAGACAACCTGTTCCAAAGGACGCTGACGGACGCACACCCATGTGGAAGAAGAAATCTATATTTTGGGACCTGCCATATTGGAAAGACCTAGAGGTCCACTCCAAGAATCGACGTGATGCACGTGACGAAGAATCTTTGCGTGACCCTGCTTGGCTTCTTGGGCGTGTATGGGAAGACAAAAGATACACACTGAGGCACGGTAGGACCAAAGAACGTATGCACGGAGAAGACGGCATATATCGTGGTCATGCAAGCTACGCTCTTACCAAAGAAGAGAAGGAAATCTTCTTTGAATGCCTGCTCAGTATTAAGGTACCGTCGGCTTCTCGTCGAATATAAAGGGAATAATAAACATGGCAAAGAAAAAGTTCCGTAACCTAAAGTATCGTGGATCGCCACGTGATTATGACGCAACTGCCTTCCGGTTGCATTGAGGGGGCTTCTACGGAAAATGTTCAATTAGCCATTGTGAAGCTATGTGCATTTCTCAATGCAATCTCTCGAAGGTAATCGCTCAGAAATCATACCAAGGTTCTGGTAATGATTTGGTGCAATGTCTTGTCAGTTTTGAGTTGGTGTTCCCACCATCCTTCTTCAACATCATGACGCACGTCCTAGTTCACCTATGCTGAAGAGATTAACATTTTGGGTCCTGTATTTCTACACAATATGTTCCCTTTGAGAGGTTCATGGGACTCTTAAATAAATATGTTCATAACCGTGCTAGGCGGAAGGAAGCATCTCCAAGGGCCATCAAAATGAGGAGGTCATTGAGTTTTGTATTGACTTTATTCCTGACCTTAAGCCGATTGGTGTTCTGAATCGCGGCATAAGGGCAGACTGGATGGAAAAGGCACGCTAGGAGGGAACAAATAATATGTATGGACGGACATTCTCTCACTGAAGCACACTACAGTTCTACAGAATTCCGCCTTGGTGGCTCCGTATATGGATGAACACAAGAATTTGCTACGCTCCAAACACCGGAGCGGTCTGATGACCGGATTACACGTGAACAAACCAGGAGTTTCGCGGTGGTTGCGGAACCGCATTACCATGCATGACACCTCTATTGAAGATGACCTGTACTTGCTGTCCCAGTTACCATCTTGAATATAATGACTTTCAAAGGGTACGAGATAAATGGTAATACATTTTACACGATCGCCCAAGATAAGAAGAGCACCAACCAAAACAGTGGTGTCCGCTTTGATGCGTAAACCAAGACGGGAAAGGAAACATATTATGGTTATATACAGGACATATGGGAACTTGACTATCGGCGTGGTTTAAAGGTCCCTTTGTTTCGGTGCAAATGGGTCAATATGACACGAGGCGGGTAACGGAAGACCCGCGATGCGGAATGACAACAGTGGATCTCAACAATCTTGCGATGTCAGACGAACCATTCGTCCTAGCCAATGATGTGGCACAGGTTTTCTATGTGAAGGACATGTCTACCAAGCCAAGAAAAAGAAAAAGATAAGGAAGCTTAATGCATCGCACGATGAGCCAAAGCGGCACATAGTTCTTTACGGGAAGAGAAACATCGTGGGAGTGGATGACAAGACAGACAAGTCAGAAGATTATGAAAAGTTTGATGAAATTTCTCCATTCACGGTGAATATTGACCCGAGCATCCCGTTAAATGATGAAGATTTTCCATGGTTACGCCCAAAGGGACACACTTGAAGAAAAAGTTTCACACCCAAAGATCTGGGATGTGATCGGCTTCACTATCATCACTTTCTTCTGTGTTTCACACCCAGAGGGGAATCTCTGTAATAGTTAGGGTAGTTATGTGTTTTGGCATTTGAAACACGAAGAAATTTTATGTGCAAACAAATTCTTTCATGCCTTTACTGATTTTTAAAGATAAATTATTCACAAACTAGTGCTTCACACTAATTTCAAATAATTCAAAATTTAAACTATTCAAATTTGAAAACTACGGGCACTAACAGAAAGTTTGTAATTTTTTGTACCAAAAGCAAAAATATTCACAAAGAAACTCTAAATACACAAAAAAACACAAAAATAAATAAAGCAAAAAGAAAGCCCGCCTACTAGGCCGTAGCGGCCTGCATACGACTAGAAACCCACCCTGTTGTTGGGCCAGGATGCAGGCCCAAGAAGGCCAAGTGGCCCACAGGGCAACAAAGAACACGTAGGCCCAGAGGGCCTGCTTTGGAGAGGAGCTCGAGAGAGCGACCGCACGGGGTTTATAAACCAGTCTGCGGTCGCCCCTCGGCTAGCGAGGTGGGACTAAACTTGCTGCAATCAAGACCTGTTCTAAATACATTCCCCTTTAGTACCGGGTGGTGGCACAAACCGGTACTAAAGGGGGCCTTTTAGTACCGGTTTGTGCCACCACCCGGTACTAAAGGGTCGCTTCCGCTGCTTGGGCTGGCCAAAACAGACCTTTAGTACTGGTTGGTGGCTCCAACCAGTACTAAAGGTGCCTTCTATATATACAACACTTGAAAAATTTCATTCTCCTCTGTTTCTTCCTCTGTTTCCCCATTGAACCGCCCTTGATCGATCGGCGCCGTCACCGACCCGTAAATAAATGCCGCCCAAATCCCGTCGCCGCCCGTCCCGTCGCCGCCCCGTCCCGTCGCCGCCCTCGTCTCCGTCGCCGCCTGGCCCGTCCTGTCGCGCCGTCCCTACGTCGCCGCCCAGCGTCACGCCTGACCCGTCGCTGCCCCAGCCGTCGCCTCGCCCGTCGCCGTCGCTTGTGAGCTCTCCCCTCTAACCCCTCTCCCTGCCCCGGCCACCATGGGCGCCAGAGCCCATACACACACACACAAGCATGATGAACACACACACACACATACACGTATATATGTATGAATGCATGTATATATTAGTATATCGTATTTTGTATGTTTAATTAGTTTAGATTTTTAGATTATTGTTTTTCACTAGTATATATGTATGAATGCATGTTAGATGGATATAATTAGTGTTTAATTAGTATAGAATTTTTATATAATGTTGTTTTTCTGTTTTTTAATGGATGTATAGAAATTGTTTTTTCTGTTTTTAGTGTTAGATGCTTAATTAGTATGAAATAGTATATAGATTTTTGAAATAGTAGAAATGTTAGAAATTTTAGTTATCAAAATCCAATCACTAAAAAATATTATTTTTTATGGGCATATAGCTAGTATTTGTTCTCGACGATGCCCGCCCGCATCCTCGCCGTCGACCCGTCTGACGACGTCCAGCCGCCCATGTCCGGGACTGGCTCCGCTGGCTGGCACCGGGAGGTGCTGCTGGAGGGTGCGCCGCTTGATGAGGAACCGGCCCCGGTCCGTCGTCGACCCTGATCTCGTTTGGTGGCGTTCGCATGGGCCAGTTTGGTGCGGAGGGACCGGCCCGCCGGAGGAGGTGCGTCGCCGTGTCGGGAGGAGGACGAGCACGTCCATCGCTACATGGTTGCGTTAGAGGGCGGCAGGTTCTCCAATACCGGCAAGATCTTGAGGATCTCACTTCAGCTATGATCCTGTGAGGGTTCCTTCTCTTTGGGTGTCCACCGCCATGACGCAGAACCGCGTAGTGTCCTAGATTCTTCCGTAGTATTCGATCTTTAATTAGCTAGCGATGATGTACTATTCAATATTATATATTATTCGAGACGATGTATTCGAGATTGTATCTATTATTCTAGACGAAGTATTCGAGATTATATCTATTATTCGAGACGATGTAATTTGAATACTAAATTGTTTTATATTTCTTTTGAATTTGTTAAATAAAAGCTATGGCGCATAATACCGACAGAGAGGAGAGCAGACCATGTTCAATATGATACGCGAGCCAGATGATAATCAGAATGAAGAAGATTATGACGGCTCGAATTTCTAAACAACACCGGAGAGGGTGATATGATATTCGATCGCTGACGACCGAATTGATGAAGTCATGAACTACGATTATGACGATGACGAAGAACATGTTGATCCTGAAACAACAAAGACCGGCGAGGTATATATATTTATATAAGCAGGTTTACGGTGATCATCACATGTTTTAAATGACTTGAAGATATATTAACGAATCGATCTTTGTTCTTTCAGCCATCCGGATCGAGCAAATCTTGAGCAAAAGGACGAAATGAGGCCCGAACAAAAAGTTGAAGGAGGGCGTAAAGTACAATATCGAGGCAGTTAGACCTAATGGCGAACCATTAGCGCCTAAGAAGATTGCGGACAAGTTCATTCGTCAGTGCGGAGTTCTTGTGAAGGACCAACTCCCGATCTCCCTTCAAGAATGGAGAGAGCCAGCAAAAGACAAAGGACAAAAAGGCAAAGAGGACGCTGATCCACGTCCAGATGTTACTTTTGTCGACAAGAATCAAAAAGATCTGCTTTGGGATACTCTCATGGAACATTTCACCCTACCAGATCATTTCACAGAAGCAGATGTGCAGAAAGTCAAGGACGCTGCTCTTAGGAAGATGGCGGTTGCATTCAAGAACCACAAGAATCGTGAATGGGACAAGTACGTCAAGGGAGGAAGGAAGATTGCAGTATTCGAGGGAACACTAGAGAACCAACGTGCTCATTGGGACGATTTCGTGAAATTCAAGGATTCGGAATTAGCTAAGGAATGGTCGAGAATAAACAAGAAGAATGCCGAAAAAAAGGATAAGTTCCATAAAATTTGGGGCCAAGTGGCTATGCGGTGGCAATGCCTAAGTGGGATAAGTCCGAGAAAGAGATGGAGGATGCAGGTGTCACTCCGGATACTAAGAGCTGGCCCCCAAAAGTGCGGGACTTGGTTCTATGCGCATGGGGGAGTTGGACCCGAAGGCAGGCAAAGTTTCGACGAAGGCATGTCTGAACGGAGCCGACGATGCGATACTTGTTGCAATAGAAGAGGCACGATCGGGGGTGTTCCAGCCCAACAGAGAGAACGACGAGCTTACGCTGCGTGCTGGGAAATCCTGAACACCGGGAAGAACACGAGGCAAGGGCGCTATTCCGTGGTATGAGGGGTTTTCAGACTGGAACAACGACTACGTAACCCGTGCGAGAAAGAGGGGTGCGGAGGAGTTGAAGAGGAGGTTGGAGGAGGAGCAGAGGAAGCGGGACTATGAACGCCTTCAAGGCCTAGAAGCAAGTCATGCGGAATTGGCAGTCAAATTCCAGCGGCAGCAGGAGCAGATCGACTCACTTAGCCAGCAATGGATAGCACCGCCCCATCCATGCAGAGAAGCAGCGTGGGTTCCGCCCCGGACGATGCAATGCTGGGTAGATACCCCGTGGATGACATCACGGAGAACACTAGCTGCGAGCTACACGTCAAAATGAAGAACATATCCATGAAGGTGGCGGACCGGCGTTGCTTTTCCAGTTACCCCCAAAGCAACCTACCATTGCATCCCGATTCCACAGGGCTATGCTCGTGTCATGGTTGACGAGGTGGTGCACCCATATTCGGGGCTAGAGCTTGACATTCACGGAGGTGAGGACGAGCGCTTTCTCGGAGACGCCAACCATCGTATCATCCTATGGAAAAGGATTGCATCATCTTTGAAGGCCACCGACACGCGTCATCCGACTCCTCGTCAAGTCCGCCACCGAGTCAGCAGTCTCCCGCTCCCGCAAGTCCACCAAGTCCGCAAAGTGTCAGGCCACTCCTCCTCCAAGTCCGGCAAAGTGTCAGCCACTCCTCCTCCTCCAAGTCCGCCACGGCGACGCCCACTCCTCCTCCAAGTCCGGCACAACCTCAGGCCACTCCTCCTCCAAGTCCGCACATCTTCAGCGGCTCCTCCTCGTCCAACTCAGCCCGTCGGGCGTCTCCGCCGCCAAAGCAATCGCAGAAGAGACACCCGCAGCTATGGTGCGAGCGGCACGAGTCGAGGTAGTACAGAAGTACAAAGGAGGCAAGCGATATATAAATATGGTCCAAGCCTCACGCCTCTTCCGCAGAGGTCTTATGACAGGTCCGAGGAGGAAATCGCAGCCATATCGAAGTCCGAGGTGGAAGCCCATTTTGCACCGAAACCGCCACCGCCGCCAAGGGAGAAAGTGCACGAGGAAACGATTGACCACTTCATTCGTATGGCTCAACCACCAGCTCCCAAGCCTGTTGACACAGACTATGAGCGCCACATCGGGAAGTTAAATCGAGCACGTCTACGTAAGGAGGCGAGCTCGGGATCGAGCAAACAAGAAGCAGCTGTCAAAAAATGCGGGAAAACCATTCCCCAGCTGGGAGAACAGGCGGCGCAATCGATCCCCTCGCTTGTTGTGCCAACAACACGTGACAGTACGCGCGCCCAATATTATTGTGGGCAAACAGTTTACGTTCCTGAGGTGGGCAATGTGGTAATAACGGAGGACCATATAATGCAGGTTGAAGTTCTCAAAATCACTGTTGGACAACTCCTCGAGATCGAGCCCATGCCCGTGCTTAGAGAGGATGAAATAAAACGGAAATATGTCCGGGGCCAACCTTTGGTCCATCCAGACAAGGTCAAGAACCTCCCAACGAGAATGTATGAATTGCATCAATGGTACATGAACATTACCAAGATTTCGATCGATTGTCCCTCATGGTGAATGTCAAGGAGGAGCATTACTTCCATGAGAAAGCTACGTCCGTTGAGTATTACGAACTGTTTCAGTTATACAATCAAGACGCACTCGACAAATCTATAAATCGATTTGCTATTATGCGTAAGTGATTTCTTTCTGTAATTTAAGTCTCAAGCTAGTTGTACTGATCCTTTTGATCAATCATTACCTGTAATTATCCTCACTATATTCTTTTACGTGGTATTATATGCAGGATGAAGATATATGAAATGAGAAAAGGTGGGCGCTTTGGCATTGGGTTCATTGACCCAAACACCGTTAATGAATACACATGGAAAATAAATCCACGTCATCAAAAGGATGTAGAGGACAACATGCTAGAGTTCTTGAAGCGCCTCAAATACAATGAAGATATACTACTTCCTTACAACTTCGATGAGTCACACTGTCTTGTACTACAAATTCTCTGTTTTGCCTACTAGCTTACATGTTTTTGCTTACATATGCCCGCTTAATTAAGACATGCAAGCGTGTGTGCATGCAGATATCACTTGGGTCTTGTGTATCATTAAAGTTGACGCCTTGAGCAGTTGAAATACGGACTCACTACTCACAGAAAAAACTGACTATAACATCTTGTTTGGGATAGTCAACAGGTAATTTCAATCATTATTAACTATATATCTCGGCCTATTTAGTTCGTCATTTTTCATGATATGAACTATTTAATAACCCTTTATTCATTTTCTTTGTCGTGGCGGGCAGGGGCTTGGGCAAGGTTCATCGGCGTCACGGAAGGCGAATGGAAACAAAAGCTTAAATGGTTTCGACCCAAGGTAAGTAATTAAGTAGTACTAGCTAGCTAGCTAGCTGCCATCTCTTTAATTATCATGCTTGATTAATTATTATCTGATCAAATTCCATTCTCGTAAAGGCCTGAAGCGGTAGAGGGTCTGATCTGTAATGCATTCTGCGTTTGCGAGAACATTCGCATGATGGCGTCCGAAAGGAGCAGATCTCAAAGACAGGAATGGGTACGCTTTGTCAAAACACTATTCACAATTTTACACCATTATCGATATCTAGTCACACAACTAATACACATGCATATTGATCTCCTTCTTAACAGTTCACAGAGGTGCGGAGAAGCTCCTAGAAACGGAGCGCGTAGAAGCACTTCAAGAGGAAATAAGCGGGATTTTTGCTCGACCAGGTCATAAATCCGAAGGGAGAATACTATTACCTCATCGCCCCATCATGCTCCGAAGGCACCAATTAGGCTAATGCCACTGGCTCCGAAGGCAACATGCATATGTAGGACAAATTGTATATAGCTATACATGTGTGTATGTGTGAATTAATTAATATGATGGTTTGTGAGACATTGCTAATATATATATATATATGCATGATTGGTTCTACTAGAAATTCTATTTATATATATATATGCATAATGTGTACAATGTGTAGTATCGTAAAATACCAGCAAACGAAAAAGAATTAAATTGATAACAAAAATTTAATTGAAAAATAAAAAATAAAACAAAAACCCACAAACATTTAGTACCGGTTGGTGTTACCAACCGGTACTACAGGGCTCCCGGCCCCCAGAGCTGGCTCGTGCCACGTGGTTGGCCTTTAGCACCGGTTCGTGCTGAACCGGTACTAAAGGGGGGGGGGGGCTTTAGTGACCACACTTTAGTGCCGGTTGGGGAACCGGCACTAAAGGGCCTTACGAACCGGTGCTATTGCCCGGTTCTGCACTAGTGTAACACAAACGGGTGGATAGGTCCACTGCTCAAAGCCCGTCCGTGCAAAGTCAAAGGGCTAGATCCCGTGGTCAAACGCTGCAGGGTTAGAAGGGACGCGGCCCTGCGGGGGTAGCAATGCCATCGGAGCATCGCACCGGGCCCTTATACATGCGAGGTGGTGTGGTGGCATGTCCGAAGAGGCGGCACGCGTCTCCGGGGTGTGCCCCCCCTCACGGACGGCGCCACCGCCGGCACCTAGAGGGGGGAAACGGATGCTTCGGGTCTACACGAAGGGGATCTTGCTGTGGGTCTGGCCCGGATGTTGCTCCAAAGTGTTCCTATGGTCTGACCTAAAACATTCGGGTGGAGAGGTCCACTGCTCAAAGCCCGTCCTTGCAAAGTCAAAGGGCTAGATCCCATGGTCAAACACTACAGGGTTAGGCGGGACGGGGGCCCTGGGGGGGGGTAGCAATGCCACCGGAGCGTCGCACCGGGACATCATACATGCGGGGTGGTGTGGTGGCATGTCCGAAGTGGCGGTACGCGTCTCCGGGGTGTGCCACCCCCCCTCACGGATGGCGATGACACGGTAGTAGACGTTCTACGGTAAAGATACGGCGTGAATATTATTAAGTACTCGGAGCGCGATAAAATCATGAGTTTTGTACACGACGTAGGCACTTGTGCTATAGGACTGATAGTAATTTTTCATAATTTTTCGTGATGGCAAACGCCTGGCACGCACCTCTGGGGTGTGCCCTCCCTAACGGACGGCGCCGCCGCCGGCACTTGGAGGGGGGAAACGAGCGCGTAGGGGCTACACGGAGGGGATCTTGCTGTGGGACTGGCCCGGATGTTGCTCCAAAGTGTTCCTATTGGCTGACCTAACACAATCGGGTGGATAGGTCCACTGCTCAAATACCGTCCGTGCAAAGTCAAAGGGCTAGATCCCGTGGTCAAACGCTACAGGGTTAGGCGGGACGGGGGCCCTGTGTTGGTAGAAATGCCACCGGAGTGTCGAACCGGGCCCTCATACATGCGGGGTGGTGTGGTGGCATGTCCGAATAGGCGGCACGCATCTCCGGGGTGTGCCCTCCCCCCCCACGGACGGCGCCGCCGCCGCACCGGAGGGGGAAACAGACGCTTGCCAGGTCTACGGAGGGGATCTTGCTATGGGTTTGGCCTGGATGTTGCTCCAAAGTGTTCCTATGAGCTGACCTAACACAACTGGGTGGAGAGGTCCACTGCTCAAAGCCCGTCCTTGCAAAGTCAAAGGGCTAGGTCCCGTGGTCAAACGATACGGGGTTAGGCGGGACGGGGGTCCTGGGGGGGTAGCAATGCCACCGGAGCATCGCACTGGGACATCATACATGCGGGGTGGTGCGGTGGCATGTCCGAAGACGCGGCACGCGTCTCCGGGGTGTGCCCCCCCCCTCACGGACGGCGATGACACGGTAGTAGACGTTCTGCGGTAACGATGCGGCGTGAATATTATTAAATACTCGGAGCGCGATAAAATCATGAGTTTTTTACACGACGTGCGCACATGTGCTATAGGACTGATAGTAAATTTTCATAATTGTTCGTGATGGAGAAGTATCTGAACAATTCGCTCTACGCAGATTGCTCTTCGCGTGACTATGACTGTGGCCGGCGGCCTCCGGGGGCTAGCATGCCGCCAAATCTTGCGTAGGAGGACTCTCACAAGTCTGGAAGTGTTGTGGCGGTTGCAAACGCCCGGCACGTGTCTCTGGGGTGTGCCCCCCCCTCTCACGGACGGCGCTGCTGCCGGCACCTGGAGGGGGAAAACGGACGCGTAGGGGTTACACGAAGGGGATCTTGCTGTGGGTCTGGCCCGGACGTGGTTCCTATGGGCTGATCTAACACAACCGGGTGGATAGTCCACTGCTCAAAGCCCATCCGTGCAAAGTCAAAGGGCTAGATCCCTTGGTCAAACGCTACAGGGTTAGGCGGGACGGGGGCCCCGGGGGCTAGCAATGCCACCGGAGGCGTCTGCTTGGGCCCTCATACATGCGGGGTGGTGTGGTGGCATGTCCGAAGAGGCGACACGCGTCTCCAGGGTGTGCACCCCGCCTCACGGACGACGCCGCCGCCGGCATCTGGAGGGGGGAAACGGACGCGTCAGGTCTACACGAAGGGGATCTTGCTGTGGGTCTGGCCCGGATGTTGCTCCGAAGTGTTCCTATGGGCTTATCTATCACAACCGGGTGGAGAGGCCCACTGCTCAAAGCCCGTCCATGCTAAGTCAAAGAGCTAGATCCTATGGTCAAACGCTATAGGGTAAGGCGGGACGGGGGCCCTGGGGGCGGGGGGTAGCAATGCCACCGAAGCATCGCAACGGGACCTCATAGATGAGTGGTGGTGTGGTTGCATGTCCGAAGGGGCGGCACGCATCTCCGGGGTGTGCCCCCCCCCCCCCTCACGGACGGTGATGACACGGTAGTAGAAGCTCTGCGGTAACGATCCGGCGTTAAATACTCGGAGCGCAATAAAATTATGAGTTTTTTACACGACGTGGGCACATGTGCTATAGGACTTATGATAATTTTTCATAATTGTTCGTGATGGAGAAGTATCTGAACAATTCCCTCTACGCGGATTGCTCGCGTGTCTAAGACTATGGCCGGCGGCCTCCAGGGGCTAGCATGCCGCCAAATCTTGCGTAGGCCGCCTCTCACAAATCTGGAAGTGTTGAGGCGGGTGCAAACGCCCGGCACGCATCTCTGGGGTGTGCCCCTCCCCCCCGCCCTCACGGACGGCGCCGCCGCCGGCACCTGGAGTGGGCAAACGGGCGCGTAGGGGCTACACGGAGGGGATCTTGCCGTGGGTCTGGCCCGGATGTTGCTCCAAAGTGTTCCTATGGGCTGACCTAACACAACCGGGTGGATAGGTCCACTGCTCAAAGCCCGTCCGTGCAAAGTCAAAGGGCTAGATCCCGTGGTCAAACGCTACAGGCTTAGGCGGGACGGGGGCCCTGAGGGCTAGCAATGACACCGGAGCATCGCACCGGGCCCTCATACATGCGGGGTGGTGTGGTGGCATGTCCGAAGAGGCGGCACTCGTCTCTGGGGTGTGCCCCCCTCACGGACGGCTCGGCCCGCAGACTGGAGGCGTCGGGTCTACGGAGGGGATCTTCTGTGGAGTGCAGCCCGGATGTTGCTCCAAAGTGTTCCTATGGGCTGACCTAACACACCGGGGGGGATAGCGCCACAGCTCAAAGCCCGTCCGTGCAACGTCAACGGGCTAGATCCCATGGTCAAACGCTACAGGGTTAGGCGGGACGGGGGCCCTGGGGGGGGGGGGTTGTATGTCCACCGGAGCGTCGCACCGGGACCTCATACATGTGGGGTGGTGTTGTGGCATGTCCGAAGAGGCGGCACACGTCTCCGGGGTGTGCCCCCCCTCACGGACGGCGCCACCACCGGCACCTGGAGGGGTAAAACGGACGCGTCGGGTCTACACGGAGGGTATCTTGCTGTGGGACAGGCCCTGATGTTGCTCCAAAGTGTTCCTATGGTCTCCGGAGTTTGGCCCCCTCCAAATGACGGCGGCATTGCCTTGCGTGCAGGGGGGCCACACCGCGGAGCCCGAAGACGGGCGTCTACGCATGCCTGAACACTTTGACATATGCATCGGGACCCGTGCGATGTTTCGGTGACATAGCTACACCCCGAATCCCCCCACTAACCAGAATTCCATCCGTGTTGACTGTTTCCCCCCTCAGTGACACAGCGACAACGACGTTCGTAACGGGGGGCAATCGATATACCATCGGGGTATGTTTTTTTAGATAAGGCATAATTATCTTATGCAAAAACAAAAACTAAAATAAAGTAAAAATAAAAAATAAAGTAAAATAAATGTATGCCGACGGCAAGGCCGTCGACATATCTGTGCGCACACGAAGGTCCGGTTCCATGGATCGATGACGTGGCATGGCACATGGATCGATGACGTGGCAGAGGGGCATGGGCCAGGCCTATGCCGTAGGCATACCTCTGCCATAGATAGTATGAAGTAAAATAAAAAATAAAACTAAATAAACATATGCCGACGGCAAGGCCGGCAAGGCCGTCGGCATAGCTGCGCACACGGAGGTGCAGTCCCACGGATCGATGACGTGGCATCGCACACGGATCGATGACGTAGCAGAGGGGCATGGGCCAGGCCTATGCTGACGGCTATGCCATAGGCATACCTTTGCCATAGATATGCCGACGGCCGCCTTTACCTCCCGTCGGCGTAGTTTCAGCGCCGTCAAACGGTCAGCGCTGACCGGGTAGGTGGGCCCGGGTTATAACGACGGCCTTGCCTATGCCGACGGGCCCCATAGGCGTATCTCGAGAGGTCCCGATGGCCTCGTCTATGCCGACGGCTTTTCTACGCCTACGGCCTGTCCTAGGCCGTCGGGATAGGTCCATCTATGCCGACGCGGGCCGTCGGCATAGATGAGGCCGTCGGCGTAAGCAGTTATTCTAGTAGTGGCTTAGCCCTCTGAACTGCAACGAGCAGGTGCCAAAATGGCGTCCGAAGATGCACGCCCGTTTGAAAATTCGAAGGAACTACGGAACCTGAACTTTTGTACAATAGTAGGGATCTGCTCCAGCTTCTGATGGCTTGTTGTTTATACATGTTCGAATCACTGTGCTCTCCCCTGCAAAAAGAAAGTACAAAATAAAATAAATATATCACGGTGCTCTGCTCACGGCACTTGATCATGGGAGGCTGAGAGCTAGGGAAATTCTTACAACCAACAATGTGATGTCGTCGTCAGCAATGAATCGAAGATTGAAGCGCCTCTGCAGGAGAGAGAGAGAGATAGAGAAACACATAGAAAATGAATAGAGGCGATAGGATAGGCGACACGCTCGCGCCCCCGCCGTCGGCTGCTCCGGCCGCGGCGACCACCATCTCGGCCGCCCGGCCTGCTGCGATGGGCTCGGCCTGCCATCGGCCCCCTACCGTCTCTGCGCCTCCTCTGCTCGTGGGTTCTCCCCACGCTGGAACCATGGCGGGCGGGGCGGCAGGAGGCGGTTCGCTCGGTGTTGTGCGCGACATCACAGCCGCTTCCCGTTGACACACGAACACGTCACGTGTACCCTTGACGCCAGGGGTGATGCACGGTAGCTCACGTCGAAGGAGACCCGACCGACAGTGTGATACGCAAGACAGTCGACGGGCGCTTTTGCAGACCCGAAACCCCACACGCCCGGGAGGGACCCCGTCAGGGAGTGCGGCGGCTATGGGCTGCCCTAGGTCGATTCGCTCGCCCCTAGAGCCTTGTGGATCGCTGCCCTCCAACGCGAAGAACGAACAAAGAACGAGAAAGAAAGATACAAGGGTAGGGAATAAAGATAGATGAACACAAAAGTGTAATAGATTGATTGGTTCGATTGGTGTTGTTCAATCGGCCATCACCCCCAATATATATAAGAGGCGGCTAGACTTCCCATACAAGTAAAGGATTCATCTAGGCTTTCCTTACAAGAAATTACATCAATTCACGCCCTAGAGTCCTAGTTCTATTCCAACTCGGATTCAGTCTGAATCTGGCCCAACTTCTGTCTTCGTCCTTGCGCGGGCCGCCGAGCTTGCATATGATCTCCGATCAAGACGGCCCAAATATCAAACTTGTGCGCCTCGATGATACGAACAACTCTCATGTTGATTACTTTTTCAAATAAGGCCATCTTGAATACTTATCGAGGTCATCTTTACCTTCCAGTCGGACTCGGTCCTGCAGTAGACTGGATTATCCGAGTCCCGTAGTGAATTTGTAGGCCATATACTATCTCTGATGATGTTAACTCCAAAACCAAAGTTTACCGTCTTGATTATATGCATAACTTATGTATTGAACACTTCTTCATCTGAGGTCATCTTGATAAACTTTTGGGCACATGTTCAGTTTCACTCGGATTCGAGCTCATCCACTCGGATATTAGAGACTTTCACTCGGACCATCTGACTGGACTTTTTCACTCAGAAAACTATCTTTCACTCGGATGACTATATTTCCACTCGTATGACTATATTTTCACTCGGAAAGCAATATCTTACTCGATCGGCAAGTTTTCGTTCCGATAGTAATCTTTTCACTCGGAACATTTTCATCTGGAGGACAATTTCACTCGGATGACTATATTTTTATTCGGATAATAATAAGTTCATCCGTCAGCAAACTTCCACTCGACCGGTGATTTTCACTCTACCGGTATATTTTCACTCGGATGATAAGCTTTTTCACTCGATCGGTGAGTTTTTACTCAAAAGTTAAGCTTTCACTCGACCGGTAAGTTTTTACTCGGACGACAAGCTTTTCACTCGACCGAAAACATAGCCAGATCTTGATTTGTGACGAATTATATATGAAAACCAATCGGCTCGACGAGACGAAACTTTCTCGTGTTGAAGTTTTTTCGATTCAAGGCCTTCTTAAGGGCCGAATCGCTCATACGACCCATCGGGCGGGGTGTACGGTACTTCGCGCCATATTTCCATTCAACTTCGGTCTGCAATGTATTGCCTCTAACTTTTGCATACGAAATCGGATTGAGATGATTTGTATAACAAAATCGATTGCCTCGACGAGACGAAGACAATTCCTTTAGAGTGCTCCTCCATACGAGGTCGTCTTGAGGGCATGATTGGCCGAAAACCACTCGGAATATTGAATTCTGCCACTCGGAATACAATTTCGGCCCCTAAGATGGAGTCAGACGATGATAACCTAAACATCAAAGTTGTTCCACTCGGTGATGTGAAACTTTTCATGCTGAAAACCGTTTCACTCGAAGCCATATCATTTTCTTTTTATGCCGTGCCAAAATCTGATGTCAACACATGCCCCCCTGTTTTTCGGCAAAGCTTGCGTGCCGAAAAATAATATGCACGGTGTTTGTTTTAAGGACGATGTCAACACTCCATCGGCCATCCATTTTTCTCTGAATCTTGTTGTATGGGGAATGTTTCGGTGCCCAAGATAAGTGAGTCGACATCCATTTTCTCCTTGCCTTTTCCTGACTCAACTACTGCAACACTTGGTGACTTAACACGCCATTCCTTTCGATTTTCCAGATGCATGAAATTTCCACTCGGGCGCACCTTTTTACTTGGATGGAATCCATTTGGATTGATGTCACTCGGATGGTATCCACTTGGATGGAACTCACTCGGATGAGATCTACCCATCCAAATTTTTTCACTCGGATACCTTCCACCTGGGTGCATTCTTACACTAGGATAGTTTCCACTCGGTCGCATATTTTGACCAGCCGACTGATAGTCACCGATATTCAGTCGACCATTATATGAGTAATCAAGTCGATCCCATATAGATTGCCTCTGCTCTTCTGAAAACTGCACCCTTGGTCCACTCGGTTTCGTATACCAACTGAACATATCATCTGATGGTGACCTTGGTCGCTTCAAGTCTGATGGCCGGTTAGAGCTGGGACCAGCCGACTGGTTGGCGTACTTGGACAACAACATGTCAAAAGTTGGTTTGATTAGTTTGCGCTGCACTTTAGCTTTTTTCATCTTCCACTTGCCAACTTCAGGAATCTTGGGTTTAACAAATTTAACTCGAGCGTCTTGATGTACCTGTGCTTGCCCCCCGAGTGTAGGATTCTTGATGGTGATTTTGATCACTTCCTTGCCATCAGGTTGCTTATCAAGCACAACATGTCTCCCCACGACCGTGCTACCTTCCTTGTCTTTCCTGGGCTCCCCAACAATGACACTAGCTTTATTAGCAGATTCGGCTACCTCTGGCCGAATGAGTAGCTTCTTCCCCTCCAAATCCATGGTATTCATTGGAAAAGGCTGTTTATCAACTTGCATCTCAGAAAAGTTCAATCGTCCGTCATTAATGTCTGATTGTATACGTAAATTGAAAAACGTTGCAATCGTTAGTAGCATGAGAAAAAGAATTATGATACTTGCAATAAGCACGCCGCTTTAGCTCTTCAAACGGTGGTAAAGTATGAGATATTCTAATAATTTTAGCCTGCAGCAAAGCATCAAATATTCTATCACACTTAGCAATGTTAAAAGTAAACTTCATCTCTTCATCACGATCCATATGAATCGGTTTCAGATAACTGCAAGTAAAGGGTTTGGCCTTAGATGGCCAAAAAAATTCAGTAGCAAAAACATCACCCTCATCGTCCGAGTGATCACTATCATATTCCACCATATTCATCTTTGGACGATCGGCTTTGTATCTATGCACTTCTTTGAGGTCTTTGCTTCGGCTTTCCTGAGCCAAAGCCCTTTGTAAGACTTGGTTGATATTTAAGAACTCATAGCCTTCTAGCTTTTCTCTAATGGGAGTTCTCAAACCACATAGTACTAAGTCTGCCAAATCTCTCTCGGTTATCACCAAACTAAAACACAGGTTTTTTCTTTCTCTAAATCTCTTGATGTAATCGGAAACCGATTCATCATGCTTTTGTTTAACCGATGTTAGATGTGACAACTTGAGTTCATTGTCACCGCTATAAAAGTGATCATGAAATTTTTGCTCTAGCTGTGACCAAACCCGAATGGAACCATGTGGTAAAGAAGAAAACCATGAAAATGCGGTACCAGTTAATGACAAAGGAAATAAACGCACTTTCAACTCATTTAGTGAGCCTGCTTCACCTAGTTGTGCTAAGTATTGACTAACATGCTCCCATGTGGTTTTTGTGCCCTCTCCATTGAACTTAACAAAATCTGGAATCTTATATCCCGGAGGGCACTGGATGGCATCAAAGTACTCGGGGTACGGCTTTTGGTAAATCCGATTCCGAGGTAACTCAACTCCAAAATTCTCTCGAAGCATCTTGGCCATCTCCTCTCTAAGATTAGATAAACCATCATCCATAGTGGAAGATGAAGCTTGTGGCAGTGGCATAGGAGGAGTAGGGTTACTAGATGTAGGTAGGAATTGTGGCATGTATGTCGACCCATAATTTGGTAGTGGTCGAGTGGTTGTAGCTGTAGGTAGGATTTGGTTCGGCGTTTCCACCGAACCTGGCATGCTCATAATAGGGTTGATGGGTGCAGTCACAATATGATTTGTTTGGGTAGGATAATAAGCCATCGGCACGGGAGGCGCCGATGGAATAAGTAAAGCCAGATTAGGGTTTTGCACACTAGCAGCTACACCATCATTACCACTAGACGATTGAGATGTATTCTTCTGAGCATTAGTATTTTCTATGAAAGTTTGATAGACTAGATTGTTACCATTAGCAATACGACTTTCAACCTCAGCCCACCGCTTTCGGGAGAAAAGGCGGTACTTACAGAGGGTTTAACCTGCTTTCGGCTTGAAGAGGAGGAACTTGATTTCTTCAATCGGAGTGATGTTGCCTTGGCGATCCTTCTTGAACTTTGCAAGGAACTCCTGCAAGTCCTTCTTCTCGCGCGCCTTCTTGTACTCCTCATAGACTTGGCGATGATCGGCCGATATCTCATCAAGACTGGGCTTAATGATGTTATCGGCGTCTACCTCAGATGGCTTGGGAAGATCGGACATGGTGGATGACGATGATTGATCTTCGGTCCCAATGGAGTCGCCAAAAGTGTATTGACACACGAACACGTCACGTGTACCCTTGACGCCGGGGTGATGCACCGCAGCTCACGTCGAAGGAGACCCGACCGGCAATAGCGATCGCAAAGGCGATCGACGGCGCTTTGCGGACCGAAACCCCTGCGCACAGGAGGGACCCGTCGGTGATGCGGCTGACTATGGGCTGCCCTAGGTCGATTCGCTCACCCCTAGAGCCTTGTGGATCGCTGCCCTCCAACGCGAAGAACGAACAAAGAACGAGAAAGAAAGATACAAGGGTAGGGAATAAAGATAGATGAACACAAAAGTGTAATAGATTGATTGGTTCGATTGGTGTTGTTCAATCGGCCATCACCCCCAATATATATAAGAGGCGGCTGGACTTCCCGTACAAGTAAAGTATTCATCTAGGCTTTCCTTACAAGAAATTACATCAATTCACGCCCTAGAGTCCTAGTTCTATTCCAACTCGGATTCAGTCTGAACCTGGCCCAACTTCTGTCTTCCTCCTTGCGCGGGCCGCCAAGCTTGCATATGATCTCCAATCAAGACAGCCCAAATATCAAACTTGTGCGCCTCGACGATGCGAACAACTGTCATGTTGATTACTTTTTCAAATAAGGCCATCTTGAATACTTCTCGAGGTCATCTTTACCTTCCAGTCGGACTCGGTCCTGTAGTAGACTGGATTATCCGGGTCCCGTAGTGAATTTGTAGGCCATATACTATCTCTGATGATGTTGACTCCAAAACTAAAGTTTACCGTCTTGATTATACGCATAACTTTTGTATTGAACACTTCTTCATCTGAGGTAATCTTGATAAACTTTTGGGCACATGTTCAGTTTCACTCGGATTCGAGCTCATCCACTCGGATATTAGAGACTTTCACTAGGACCGTCCGACTGGACTTTTTCACTCGGAAAACAATCTTTCACTCGGATGACTATATTTGCACTCGGATGACTATATTTTCACTCGGAAAGCAATATCTTACTCGATCGGCAAGTTTTCGTTCCGATAGTAATCTTTTCACTCGGAACATTTTCATCTGGAGGACAATTTCACTCGGATGACTATATTTTTATTCGGATAATAATAAGTTCATCCGGTCAGCAAACTTCCACTCGACCGGTGATTTTCACTCGACCGGTAAATTTTCACTCGGATGATAAGCTTTTTCACTCAATCGGTGAGTTTTTACTCAAAAGTTAAGCTTTCACTCGACCGGTTAGTTTTCACTAGGACGGCAAGCTTTTCACTCGACCGAAAACATAGCCAGATCTTGATTTGTGACGAATTATATATGAAAACCGATCGGCTCGACGAGACGAAACTTTCTCGTGTTGAAGTTTTTTCGATTCAAGGTCTTCTTAAGGGCCGAATCGCTCGCGCGACCCATCAGACAGGGTGTCTGGTACTTCGCGCCATATTTCCATTCAACTTCGGTCTGCAGTGTATTGCCTCTAACTTTTGCATATGAACTAGGATTGAGATGATTTATATATCAAAATCGATTGCCTCGACGAGACGAAGACAATTTCTTTAGAGTGCTCCTCCATCTGAGGTCGTCTTGAAGGCATGATTGGCCGAAAACCACTCGGAATATTGAATTCTGCCACTCGGAATACAATTTCGGCCCCTAAGATGGAGTCGGACGATGATAACCTAAACATCAAAGTTGTTCCACTCGGTGATGTGAAACTTTTCATTCTGAAAACCCTTTCACTCGAAGCCATGTCATTTTCTTTTTATGCCGTGCCAAAATCTGATGTCAACACTTCCATGGAGGACATCCGCGGTGGTGTCCTGCTACGCGGTGGGTTCCTTGCTTCTCAACCCCTCCCGCCTTGCGGGGGGCGCCGGCCGCCTCCATCAGGCCCCTCCTTCGCTCGCCAGGCGAGGCGCTGCTCGAGTATTCGCTAACAGTCTTCTCCTCTCATGTATGTCTACCCCTGTCCACCGCCCTCTCTGCGCCCACTCCGGTATGGCTGGAGGTTCTGCTGCAAGCGTCGCCGCCGCCCTCCGCCGCTGTGGTTGCCTTGCTTCATGGTTAGATAGGATCTCCTTTTGCTTAGCCACTAATTATCTAGGTCAGCGACTGCTTATTCTCGTTTACCGTCGCCAAACGCAATATTGCAAATTTCATTTTGTCGCTAGAGGGGATAATTTACAAGGGGATGGTTGTTCGTTTCCTGGCTGATCCCACTCCTGTTGGATGGCCTCTGCCGCGCCTTTTTGCAGCCCACGTCACCCCTTCTGCCGCTCGTCCTGCCCCGCGGGCCTCCAACTCCTTGGCATCTCCTGCTGCTGTGTCTTTCGAGGCCGATTGTCTCTCTGCTACGGGTGCTACTGCGCTCCACCCCTGACGCGAGTCAGCCCGCCACTCGCGCCCTCCTAGCCCTGCAACCCAGATCAGCCCCCTCCCTTGCAATCTCCTGCTGCGTCGCCCGTGACCGCCACTTGCGATCCCATCCTCCCCACAGCCGCTTATGTTGCTAAATGCAGGTGGCTGCCCCCTCCTGTTTCTCGGCCTCGCACGCTGGACGTATCTGAGCCCGGTATCCTCGCGGCAAAATTTCGTGTTTTGACCCTTTTGACAAATAAAATCGGGATCTGACCCCACTTTGAATTTTTTTTTTGACATCTGACCCTTTTGCTACCGCCAAAGGACTCGGCGGTAGGTTCACGCAGGCTACCGCCAGGGCTTCCGGCGGTGGCATGGACGGCCCACTACCGTTAGCTAACGGCCAACACAACACCCTACCACCGCAGGTCTTGGCGGTAGGTTGAGTTACCCTACCGCCGCAGGTCTTGGCGGTAGGCTCCTGTGGGTTTAAGTTTTTACAAGTTTTATTGATTGTTTGTTTTGTCACAAGTTTCACATAGTTTCACAAATAGCAAAATATGAGCTCACATATTAGTAAAGGTTCCACATAGCAAATATCAAACAGTTTACACATAGATTCATAAGTAGGAAATGGCAAATAACAAACTTGTCCACATAGTTTGACAACCCCTACTAACACATAGATGCATATGCATAAGACATGTTTATAGGGCGGGTAAACCTCCCCCCTCGTATGTTAGGCCTGGCCGTGGAGACAGATACGGCAGCGGATCCACCGGTTCAGGCGGAGGCGGAACGCTGGTCGGCATCCGACCGTTCAAGCACTCCCACCTTGCCTTGCCAGCTGGAGTTTTCGCCTCCGCCCTTCCCCAGCTGATTATATCGAACGCCGATGCACTTGGGGGCAGCATCTTGGCTCTCTCCTCCGCATTTCTCTTGAAGTAGATCAGCCGGTCCAAATTGCGCAGCTCCCAGTTGGAGTGCTGCTTGGCAACTTCAATGGTCTCTTCCCGGCATTCACGGGAGATAGTTGGATCTCCCTCCATCTCTGCAGTCACTCTCTTCCACTCCTTCACACTCAGCGACCAACACTTCACATCGTCGGTGATCCGTTATGCCCTCTCGTGCCACCGCACTGCCCTCGTCGCCTCTAGGAACTCGTTTGACAAAGCTCCAACTGGCTGCAGAAGCTCGGGGAAGGACTTGTACGCGTACGGAAGTGGAAAGGCAGACGGGTCATGTTGGAGATGAATGGGCGATGGTTGCGCCACTATTGCAGACCTAAACATATGGATGAATAACAAAAGTTCATCATTAACTAAATAAAATACATATATCAAGATGGGTCAAATGCAATATCATATCATATCATATTTACTCCACTACTTGCATCATATAAATTTTGCTTACTCCAATATTCATCATATCATAAATTTTGTTAACATTGCAATCTAAACCTAAACCTAGGGTTCATCAACTAGGGAGGGTTCCTCATATGGTCAAAAAAACTAAACCTAGGGTTCATCAACTAGGTTCATCACATTGCAATCATCTAGGTTCATTATATTAACTAGGGTTCATCATGTCAACTAGGGATCCTCATGATTTTGAACATGAACATGAACCTTTTTTAGGCTATAAGAAAGCGGATTGATTTGACTCAAACTAATTGGGGGATGGGAGGAGCTTACCTTCCTCTTTCCGAAGCCATCTCGATCCACAAAATCCGTGAATCAACGAAGAAGATCAGAGGGGGGAAGTGGAGGAGATGAGGAAATGGGCTAGAGGAAGAAGAAGGCGGCTGGGTGGGTGGGTGGGTGGGGATAAGGGGTTGGGGTGGGGTGGGCGGGGCGGTTGGGTTTATAAATGCCCAAACCCTACCGCCATATGGCACGGCGGTAGGAGACCACAACCTAACACCATAGAGCGCGGCGGTAGGGCGGGAGCATGTGTTAAGTTTCTGTGACAAAAAAAGCGAACAGCTCAGCGGTAGGGTTGCACACCCTACCGCCGAGGTGTGCGTCTCTGGCCGCCACCGGTCGATGAACTGCATGGAAGATGAAAGTTGTGCATCTCTGGCTGCCACCGGTCAATCAAAGCCGTGAGAGCTGAGTGGACGAGCGTCGTTGGCTTACGCTTGAACTGCAGGACGAAACCCAATAGTCGGGCTATCCTGAAGAACGGAGCGTACCGCTCGTCGTACTCCATCTTACCCGTCGTCTTGTGAGCCCTCATCTGCAGTGGCTGCAGCATCTGTGAAAATCAATAACCAAAGCATAATAGTTAGCAACTTGTTTTCATCAATTCGAAAGATTTGGTATAAAATGGTAATTACCACTCCATTCTCAATGAAACGGGCATAGTGACGCTTGTAGAACCTAGGGTCAAGCATGGTGTAATTCGTGCCTATGTTGTCCGCAAGAGGTGGCCTCCTAAAAGAATTGCATAAGCATATCAAAAGATTTTTGAACATGAACTAGGGTTCATCATTAACTACGAAACATATCGATGCATAACAAAGGTTCATCACATCCAACATAACCTATGAGTTCAATCTTTGAATAATCATATATCAACATTATCATGAACATGAACTAAATACAATACATATATCAAGAACTAAATAAAATACATATATCAAGATGCAATCACCATGGTTCAAATGCATCATATCATATCATATTTCTCCAACAGCACCCAACATGCATCATATCATATTGTTTTCAAAAACAAAAACCATGAACTAGGGTTCATCTTGAGGGATTATCCATGTTTACTCCAACAAAATCCACTACTTGTATCATATAAGATCCACATGCATCCTATATCAAAACAAATCTATCCAATATTCATCATATCAAAATAATTTTTAACACAAAAAATTATAAACTAGGTTCATCTTGAGAGTTCAACATTTGTTCTCCAGCTACATCCACAACTTGAATCATAGCATATCAACATGCATCATCATATCACAATAAATTCCTCCAACATGAATCATATCAAAAAAAGCCTCCAAATATAATATGAACTAGAGTTCATCTTCACATAACCATACCAACTAGTGACTAGAGTTCATATCTAACACAATATAACATTTATAATCAACCTAAATCAATCCCAGGGTTCAAAATATTTGAATCTAGTTCAAGAAGGGGGTGATTTGAATCAAATAATGCGATGAATCGGAAGCTTTTTGAATAAACTAATTGGAGGGATCGAAGGAGCTTACTTTTCTTTCTTCGGGGACATCTCGATCCGCAAAAACGGTAAAGAAACGACGAAGATCTGAGGGGGGAGTGGAGGAGAAGAGAGAGGGGCGAGAGGAAGAACTCCTCCGTTCTTGGACGGGTGGTTGGGGGGAGAAGGGGAGGGGTGGGACGACCGGCGGCTTATAACTGCCCGCACCCTACTGCCAGGGTCGTAGGCGGTAGGATCGAACAGGCTACCACCCTGTCCTGCGGCGGTAGGGTGGGACGGAGGGGGGATGGAGGCCGTTTACGCTGCTGACGTGGATAAGTTTCCTACTGCCGCAGTTTCCGGCGGTAGCCTAGCTAATCCTACCGCCGGACCTCGTGGCGGTAGGGAAAAGGGTCAGATGTCAAAAAAAAAATCAAAGTGGGGTCAGATCCCGATTTTGTATGTCAAAAGGGTCAAAACACAAAATTTTGCCTATCCTCGCTCTTCCCATTGGACCGCAGCAGCAGGTCCAGCTCGCCGGTTGCTCGGCGTCATCGCGGATGGCAGTGTGCATGCATGCCCCTCTACGCTCCCTAGGCCTGAGGCGTCCTCATGTGCCGGCTCGTCAGTGGCGACCCATGCTTGACGCCTCTGCGCCAAGAATCCTGCCGCGACCCCCGGGCCCACTCCAAGAGTCAACCTCTCCCCATCCTCTGCGCGCGGATCTCGACAGTCAGCCGTTGGACGGGCTGTAGATCACGGGAGGTGACAACGGCCTCGATGTTGTCTGCCCGACGCCGCCTCAACTGCCGCCTGCCCTTGCTGATAGCCCGCATGCACGTCCGTTGGTTTCTTATGACCATGTCCTCCTTGCTTCCCCTTATAGCATGCAACCCCCTTGCATCCATCGCCACAGCTCGTCCCTCCCTCCCAAAAACTTCAACGCCATGAACCGCTGCTTCCGGTGCTTGGCCCTTGATCACCAAGTGCGCGACTGCCGAGACCCTGTGAGATGCCGAAGGTGCTGGCGTGTGGGCCACACTCAGCATGGCTGCTCGGCTATTTCAACCCCTCCCGCCCCTTGGCCAACCCTCACCTCTCCACCCGCCATTAGCACTAGCGCTCCCCCCTTGCAACCAAACCGGCTCTCCCCAACGCCTCCGCAACCAGCTCCTGCGCCCATGGCCGATTTCATCCCCCTAGACCCACCCTCCTCTGAGGACGAGCAACAGCTCTCCCCTGCCCGTGCTTCCTCTCCTCACATTTTCTCCTTCCCGGAACAGACCGAGGCGGCGGAAGTTTATGCTGTCGCCTCTGAGGAGGAAGAAGACCCGGACGAGGTCGAGTTCGAGTCAGGGGAGGAGTCCACTGACTCGGACGAGAACCAATCCATTTTTTTCTCTTCCCCTCCTAGGCACCGTCGTGATTTCTCCAACATCTTCATGCCTTACACCCCCATTGAGCACTTCCAAAATCTGGCCTTTGCCATTGTCAACCCTCCACACCCGTCCCCCCAAGCTTGCATCCGGCGTGTGCTCCAAACCGGGGTAGGAAACCCTCCTGTGATGATTAGGGCTTCATCCTACGGGGAGCGCCTCGTCGTGTTCGGCTCGGCCTATGAGCAAGAGATCTCCATCCTCAACAACCCTCTCAACTGTCCCATCAACACAGTTAGCCTTGTTCGCCAGGAAGACACTGAAAATCATTTCCTCTTCCGTCTTTGGCATGGTTCTGCCCTCCATATCGAAGATTTCCCGCTAGAATACTGGTTCACACCCACTATCATCAACTCCATCGTTCCCTTCGCCTACCCCATCCAAGTTCATCCTGTTTGCCTCACCGGTGTGGACAATTCCCCCGTCTTGGTCTCTGTCAAGTCTCGCACCCTTACCAATGTGCCACATACCATTCCTGTCCATGGCTTCTCCGGCCTAGGCACCATTGCCTCTGTCCTTGTCATTCACTCCCAAGTACTCCCGCCTGACCCTGCTTTCGCGGACTTGGACTCGGATGATGGCAGCAATGGCGGCGGTGGTGGCAGGGATGGCGGAGACGAGGGTGGCGCTGACTTCCCCAAAGGCATGGATCCCAACCTGTCGGCGCCACCCCCTCCCCCGACGGACGAGGGCCACGACGACCGGGTGGTGCAGCTGCCCGGCGGCCTCACCATGATGGCCAACCACAAGCCACTGGTTTGCGCGGTGCCGCTCACGGCTCGCCCTAAATCGGTGCAGGTCAAGCTCTTCAAAGGCCTCTTCGACGTGCGCGTCCAGGGGGCAAATGGCGAGCAAAAATTCTACCGCATTCCCATGAGACCGGCGGGATCTCCCAAGCTGGTAATCGCCAACCTGGCGGCCTGCTCCATCGGCCTCCTCGATCGGGTGGCTACGGTCGGGCCCTCCCATGCCCCCTTCACCGACGCCGAGGTGATCTGCAGCGACTAACGTGGCCGTGTCCTCACCCCGGGCTGTGATGGCGTGGAGCAGGTCATGCAGGCCGTGGCGCGCTTCAACTCCAGCCTCCCTCCGATCCCCAGCCCTCTGCCTCTGCAGAACGCCAATGACGCCCCCGAAGACGCCTCGCTGCTGCCGCTCTCACCTCCGCCTCCCCGGACGCCCGCCGACCTTCCTCCATGTGCAGCTTCTCCAACCATCTTCTACACTTGCCGCAGCGCCCGCATCAGGGATGGAAGCCACCCAACCGCATGACGATGCTTGAGAAGGCCACCCTATGGAAGGAAATGAAGCTCGAGGGACGGAAGAGGCCGGCCCCATGCTCTAACCTGCTTCTTCCGGTGGAGGAGCTCATGGAGACGCCGCCGAAGGGGCGCCGCCGCTCCCACGCAAGGACGCGCTGCAGCTTGCTGCGGCCTGTGGCATTCCTGAGTTCGACCTTAACATGGTGCCCTCCGGTGATGATGTGTGACGAACTCTCCGATCCAGTTCTGCGGCGGCGCCACAACCTGCTAGCTTCTACTTGCGTCTACAGCTCCACCCGCCATTTTAGTTGTAGCCTTTTACATAGGACGCGCCCCTTGCATGCCATCCCCTCCGTGATCCCTGCATGTAATTTGTTTCTTTTCCATTTTTCTCTTCTTGTTTCTGTGTCTTGTACCGCATCTGTTAACGTTATCAACTGTTCCATCATATCCTTGTGGGCTGGCTACCTCGCGTGGCAAACCCTTGTCGCCTCCTTAGTTACCAATGATTAGGGAAATCTCTGTGATTTCATGGATCGTTCGAGGCCTCGGTAGGCACAAAAAGTGCACTGATGTGAAAGTGACCCTATTATCGACGACTTTCTTTGTTCTTTGCCTGCAAGAGTCAAAGCTTCAAAAAATCTCTAGGTTTAAAGCAATCTCGTTTCTGCCTCCCTCTCTCCAAAACTATCATTCAATCCCCGCCATCGGATCTGCCGGCAGAATTATTACCGCATGGGATGACAGTCTCCTCGCCTGCTCTAGAATGCTTGCGAGCAACTTTGCCCTAACCTGTTGGTTCGAATCCCGCTATGATGATCTCTCGTTCGCAATAACAAACGTCTACGGCCCGTGTGATTCCACTTCCAATCCCCTTTTCTTGCAATCTCTGATTGATATCCAGCCCCAGATTGCCTGCCCTTGGACTATCATTGGGGATTTTAACATTACTCTCAGACCCTCTAATAAATCAACGTCTCATTTCAACACAACCGAAGCTACCCTCTTCTCCTCTGCCATTAATTCTCTCCAGCTTCAGGATCTCCCCTTCTTGACAGGCCCGTGGGTCTAGCCCAGATGTTGCTCCAAGGTGTTCCTATGGGCTGGCCTAACACAACCGGGTGGAGAGGTCCACTGCTCAAAGCCCGTCCGTGCAAAGTCATAGGGCTAGATCCCGTGGTCAAACACTACAGGGTTAGGCGGGACGGGGGCCCTACAGGTAGCAATGCCACCGGAACGTCGCACTGGGACCTCATACACGCGGTGTGGTGTGATGGCATGTCCGAAGAGGCGGGAAGCGTCTCTGGGGTGTGCCCCCCCCTCACGGACGGCAATGACACGGTAGTAGACGTTTTGCGGTAACGATGCGGCATGAATATTATTAAATACTCGGAGCGCAATAAAATCAAGAGTTTTTTACACGACGTGGCACATGTACTATAGGACTGATGGTAATTTTTCATAATTGTTCGTGATGGAGAAGTATCTGAACAATTCCCTCTACGCGGATTGCTCTTCGCATGTCTATGACTGTGGCCGGTGGCCTCCGGTGGCTAGCATGCCGCCAAATCTTGCGTAGGCGGCCTCTCGCAAGTCTGGAAGTGTTGTGGCGGGTGCAAACACCCGGCACGCGTCTCTGGGGTGTGCCCCCCTCACGGATGGCGCCGCCGCCGGCACCTGGAGGGGGGGGGGGGAACGGACGCGTAGGGGCTACACGGAGGGGATCTTGCTATGGGTCTGGCCCAGATGTTGCTCCAAAGTGTTCCTGTGGGCTGACCTAACATAACTGGGTGGATAGGTCCACTGCTCAAAGCCCGTCCGTGCAAAGTCAAAGGGCTATATCCCGTGGTCAAACGCTACAGGGTTAGGCGGGACGGGGGTCCTGGGGGGTTGCAATGCCACCGGAGCATCGCACCGGGCCCTCATACATGTGGGGTGGTGTGGTGGCATGTCCTAGGCGGCACGCGTCTCCGGGGTGTGCCCCCCCCCCCTCATGGACGGCACCGTCGCCGGCACCTGGAGGGGGGAAACGGACGTGCCTGGTCTACACAGAGGGGATCTTGCTGTGGGTCTAGCCTGGATGTTGCTCCAAAGTGTTCCTATGGGCTGACCTAACACAACCGGGTGTCGAGGTCCACTTCTCAAAGCCCGTCCGTGCAAAGTAAAAGGGCTAGATCTCGTGGTCAAACACTACAGGGTTAGGCGGGACGGGGGCCCTGGGGGGTAGCAATGGCACTGGAACGTCGCACCGGGACATCATACATGCGGGGTGTTGTGGTGGCATGTCCGAAGAGGCGGCACGCATCTCCGGGGTGTGCCCCCCTCACGGACGGCGATGACACGGTAGTAGACGTTCTGCCGTAACGATGCGGTGTGAATATTATTAAATACTCGGAGCGCGATAAAATCAAGAGTTTTTTACACGACGTGGGCACATGTGCTATAGGACTGATGGTAATTTTTCATAATTGTTCATGATGGAGAAGTATCTGAACAATTCCCTCTAAGCGGATTGCTCTTCGCGTGTCTATGATTGTGGCCGGCGGCCTCCAGGGGCTAGCATGCCGCAAAATCTTGCGTAGGCGGCCTCTCACAAGTCTGGAAGTGTTGTGGTGGGTGCAAACGCCCGGCACGCGTCTCTGGGGTGTGCCCCCCCTCACGAACGGCGCCGCCGTCGGCACTTGGAGGGGGGAAACGGACGCGTAGGGGCTACACGGAGGGGATCTTGCTGTGGCTCTGGCCCGGATGTTGCTCCAAAGTGTTCCTATAGGCTGACCTAACACAACTGGGTGGATAGGTCCACTGCTGAAAGCCCGTCCGTGCAAAGTTAAAGGGCTAGATCCCGTGGTCAAACGCTACAGGGTTAGGCGCGACGGGGGCCCTGGGGGTGGCAATGCCACCGGAGCGTCGCACCGGGACATCATACATGTGGGGCGGTGTGGTGGCATGTTCAAAGAGGCGGCACGCGTCTCCGGGGTGTGCCCCCCCCCCCCTCACGCACGGCGATGACACGGTAGTAGACGTTCTGCGGTAACGATGCGGCGTGAATATTATTAAATACTCGGAGCGCGATAAAATCATGAGTTTTTTACATGACGTTGGCACATGTGCTATAGGACTCATGGTAATTTTTCATAATTGTTCGTGATGGAGAAGTATCTGAACAATTCCCTCTACGCGGATTACTCTTTGCGTGTCTACGACTGTGGCCTGTGGCCTCCGGGGGCTAGCATGCCGCCAAATCTTGCGTAAGCGGCCTCTCACAAGTCTGGAAGTGTTGTTGCGGTTGAAAATGCCCGGCACGCGTCTCTGGCGTGTGCCCGCCCCCTCACGGACGGCGCCGCCGCCGGCACTTGGAGGGGGGAAATAGACGCATAGGGGCTACACGGAGAGGATCTTGCTGTGGGTCTGGCCCGGATGTTGCTCCAAAGTGTTCCTATGGTCTGACCTAACACAACCGGGTGGATAGGTCCACATCTCAAAGCCCGTCCATGCAAAGTAAAAGGGCTAGATCCCGTGGTCAAACGCTACAGGGTTAGGCGGGACGGGGGCCCTGGGGGGTAGCAATGCCACTTGAGCGTCGCACCGGGCCCTCATACATGCGGGGTGGTAGGGTGGCATGTCCGAAGGGCGGCACACATCTCCGGGGTGTGCCCCCCCACTCACGGACGGCACCGCCGCCGACACCAGGAGGGGGGAAACGGACGCGTCGGGTCTTCACGGAGGGGATCTTGATGTGGGTCTGGCCCGGATGTTGCTCCAAAGTGTTCCTATGGGCTGACCTAACACAACCGGGTGGATAGGTCCACTCTTCAAAGCCCATCCGCGCAAAGTCAAAGGGCTAGAACCCGTGGTCAAACGCTACAGGGTTAGGCGGGATGGGAGCCCTGGGGGGGTAGCAATGCCACCGGAGCGTCGCACCAGGACATCATAAATGCGGGGTGGTGTAGTGGCATGTTCGAAGAGGCGGCACGCGTCTCCGGGGTGTCCCCCCCCCCTCACGCACGGCGATGACACGGTAGTAGATGTTCTGCGGTAACGATGCGGCGTGAATATTATTAAATACTCGGAGCGCGATAAAATCATGAGTTTTTTACACGACGTGGGCACATGTGCTATAGGACTCATGGTAATTTTTCATAATTGGTCGTGATGGAGAAGTATCTGAACAATTCCCTCTACGCGGATTGCTCTTCGCGTGTCTACGACTGTGGTCGGCGGCTTCCGGGGGCTAGCATGCCGCCAAATCTTGCGTAAGCGGCCTCTCACAAGTCTGGAAGTGTTGTGGCGGTTGCAAACGCCCGACACGCGTCTTTGGCGTGTGCCTGCCCCCTCACGGACGGCGCCGCCGCCGGCACTTGGAGGGGGTAAAAGGACGCATAGGGGCTACACGGAGGGGATCTTGCTGTGGGTCTGGCCTGAATGTTGCTCCAAAGTGTTCCTATGGTCTGACCTAACACAACCGGGTGGATAGGTCCACTGCTCAAAGCCCATCCGTGCAAAGTCAAAGGGCTAGATCCCGTGGTCAAACGCTTCTGAGGTTAGGTGGGGCCAGGGGGCCTGAGGGTAGCAATGCCACCGGAGCATCGCACCGGGCCCTCATACATGTGGGGTGGTGTGGTGCATGTCCGAAGAGGTGGCACGCTTCTCCAGGGTGTGCCCCCCCTCACGGACGGCGTTGCCGCGGGCACTAGGAGGGGGGAATCGGACGCATCGGGTCTACACGGAGGGGATCTTGCTGTGGGTCTGGCCCGGATGTTGCTCCAAAGTGTTCCTATGGGCTGACCTAACACAACCGGGTGGATAGGTCCACTGCTCAAAGCCCGTCCATGCAAAGTCAAAGGGCTAGATCCCGTGGTCAAACGCTACCGGGTTAGGCGGGACGGGGGCCCTGGGGGGTAGCAATGCCACCAGAGCGTCGCAACGGGACCTCTTAGATGCGGGGTGGTGTGGTGGCATGTCCGAAGAGGCGGCACGCGTCTCCGGGGTGTGCCCCCCTCACGGACGTCAATGACACGGTAGTAGACATTCTGCGGTAACGATGCGGCGTGAATATTATTAAATACTCGGAGCGCGATAAAATCGTGAGTTTTTTACACGACGTGGGCACATGTGCTATAGGACTGATGGTAATTTTTCTTAATTGTTCGTGATGGAGAAGTATCTGAACAATTCCCTCTACGCTATTGCTCTTCGCGTGTCTATGACTGTGGCCGGCGGCCTCCGGGGGCTAGCATGCCGCCCAATCTTGCGTAGGCGCGGCCTCTCACAAGTATGGAAGTGTTGTGGTGGGTGCGAACACCTGGCACGCATCTCTGGGGTGTGCCCTCCCTCACGGACGGCGCCGTCGCCGGCACCTGGAGGGGGCAAACAGACGCGTAGGGGCTACACGGAGGGGATCTTGCTATGGGTCTGGCCCAGATGTTGCTCCAAAGTGTTCCTACGGGCTGACCTAACACAACCGGGTGGATAGATCCACTGCTCAAGGCCCGTCCGTGCAAAGTCAAAGGGCTAGATCCCGTGGTCAAACGCTACAGGGTTAGGCGGGACGGGGGCCCTGCGGGGGTAGCAATGCCACCGGAGCGTCGCACCAGGCCCTCATACATGTGGGGTGGTGTCGTGGCATGTCCGAAGAGGCGGCATGCGTCTCCGGGGTGTGCCCCCCCCCCCTCACGGACGGTGGCCCCGCCGGTACCTGGAGGGGGGAAACGGACGCGTAGGGGCTACACGGAGGGGATTTTGCCGTTGGTCTGGCCCGGATGTTGCTCCAAAGTGTTCCTGTGGGCTGACCTAACACAACCGGGTGGATAGGTCCACTGCTCAAAGCTTGTCCGTGCAAAGTCAAAGGGCTACATCCTGTGGTCAAATGCTACAGGGTTAGGCGGGACGGGGGCCCTGGGGGGGGGGGGGTAGCAATGCCACCGGAGCATCGCACCGGGCCCTCATACATGCGGGGTGGTGTGGTGGCATGTCCGAAGAGGCGGCATGCTTCTCAAGAGTGTGCCCCCTCTCACGTACAGCGCCGCCACCGGCACCTGGAAGGGTGAAACGGACACATCGGGTCTACACGGAGGGGATCTTGCTGTGGGTCTGGCCCGGATGTTGCTGCAAAGTTTTCCTATGGGCTGACCTAACACAAGCGGGTGGAGAGGTCCACTGCTCAAAGCCCGTCCATGCAAAGTCAAAGGGCTAGATCCCGTGGTCAAACTCTACATGGTTAGGCGGGACGGGGGCCACAGGCGGGGTAGCGATGCCACCGGGAGCGTCGCACGGGACATCATACATGCGGGGTGGTGTGGTGGCATGTCCAAAGAGGTGGAACGTGTCTCCGGGGTGTGCCCCCCCCCCCGCACGGACGGTGATAACACGCTAGTAGACGTTTTGCGGTAACGATGCGGCATGAATATTATTAAATACTCGGAGCGCGATAAAATCATGAGTTTTTTACACGATGTGGGCACATGTGCTATAGGACTGATGGTAATTTTTCATAATTGTTCATGATGGAGAAGTATCTGAACAATTCCCTCTATGCAGATTGCTCTTCGTGTGTCTACGACTGTGCCCGGCGGCCTCTGGGGGCTAGCATGCTGCCAAATCTTATGTAGGCGGCCTCTCACAAGTCTGGAAATGTTGTGGCAGTTGCAAGCGCCCGGCACACGTCTCTGGGGTGTGCCCCCCCTCACGGATGGCACCGCCTCCTGCACCTGGAGGGGGGAAACGGACGCGTAGGGGCTATACGGAGAGATCTTGCTGTGGGTTTTGCCCGGATGTTGCTCCAAAGTGTTCCTATGGGCTGACCTAACACAACCGGGTGGATAGGTCCACTGCTCAAAGCCCGTCCGTGCAAAGTAAAAGGGCTAGATCCCGTGGTCAAACACTATAGAGTTAGGCGTGACGGGGGCCCTATGGGGGTAGCAATGCCACCAGAGCGTCGCACCGGGTCCTCATACATGCAGGGTGGTGTGGTGGCATGTCCGAAGAGGCGGCACGCGTCTCGGGGGTGTGCCCCCTTCACGGACGGCGCCGCCGCCGACACCTGGAGGGGGGAAACGAACGCGTCGGGTCTACACGGAGGGGATCTTGCTGTGGGTCTGGCACAGATGTTGCTCCAAAGTGTTCCTATGGGCTGACCTAACACAACTGGGTGGAGAGGTCCACTGCTCAAAGCCCGTCCTTGCAAAGTCAATGGGCTAGATCCCGTGGTCAAACGCTACAGGGTTAGGCGGGACGGGGGCCCTGGGTGGGGGGGTAGCAATGCCACCGGAGCATCGCACCGGGACATCATACATGCGGGGTGGTGTGGTGGCATGTCCGAAGAGGCGGCACGCGTCTCCGGGGTGTGCCCCCACTCACGGACGGCGATGACACGGTTGTAGACGTTCTGCGGTAACGATACAGCTTGACTATTATTAATTACTCGGAGCGCGCTAAAATCTTGAGTTTTTTACACGACGTGGGCACATGTGCTATAGGACTGATGGTAATTTTTCATAATTGTTCGTGGTGGAGAAGTATCTGAACAATTCCCTCTATGCGGATTGCTCTTCGCGTGTTTACGACTGTGGCCGGCGGCCTCCGGGGGCTAGCATGCCGCCAAATCTTGCGTAGGCGACGTCTCACAAGTCTGGAAATGTTGTGGCGGTTGCAAAAGCCCGGCACCCGTGTCTGGGTGTGCCCCCCGCCTCACAGGACGGTCTTGCCGCCCGGCGGGCAGAAAGCGACGCGTAGGGGCTACACGGAGGGGATCTTGCTGTGGGTCTGGCCCGGATGTTGCTCCAAAGTGTTCCTATGGGCTGACCTAACACAACTGGGTGGATAAATCCACTGCTCAAAGCCCGTCCGTGTAAAGTCAAAGGGCTGGATCCCGTGCTTAAACGCTACAGGGATAGGCGCGACGGGGGCCCTGGGGGGGTAGCAATGCCACTGTAGCGTCGCACCGGGCCCTCATACATGCGGAGTGGTGTGGTGGCATGTCCGAAGAGGCGGCTCGCTTCTCCCGGGTGTGCCCCCCCTTACGAACGGCGCCGTCGCCGGCACTAGGAGGGGGGAAATGGACGCGTCGGGTCTACACGGAGGGGATCTTGCTGTGGGCCTGGCCCGGACGTTGCTCCAAAGTGTTCCTATGGGCTGACCTGACACAACCGGGTGGATAGGTCCACTGCTCAAAGCCCGTCCGTGCAAAGTCAAAGGGCTAGATCCCATGGTCAAACGCTACAGGGTTAAGCGGGAAGGGGGCCCTGGGGGGGGGGGGGTAGCAATGCACCGGAGCGTCGCATTGGGACCTCATACATGCGGGGTGGTGTGGTGGCATGTCCGAAGAGGCGGCACGCGTCTTCGGGGTGTGCCCCCCCTCCCGGATGGGAATGACACAGTAGTAGACGTTCTGCGTAACGATGCGGCGTGAATATTAGTAAATACTCGGAGCGTGATAAAATCATGAGTTTTTTACACTATGTGGGCACATGTGCTATAGGACTGATGGTAATTTTTCATAATTGTTCGTGATGGAGAAGTATCTGAACAATTCCCTCTATGCGGATTGCTTTTCGTGTGTCTATGACTGTGGCCGGCGGCCTCCGAGGGCTAGCATGCCGCAAAATCTTGCGTAGGCGGCCTCTGATAAGTCTGGAAGAGTTGTGGCGGGTGCAAACGCCTGGCATGCATCTCTGGGGTGTGCCCTCCCTCACGAACGGTGCCGCCACCGGCACCTGTAGGGGGAAAACGGACGCGTAGGGGCTACACGCAGGGATCTTGCTGTGGGTCTAGCCCGGATGTTGCTCCAAAGTGTTCTTATGGGCTGACCTAACACAACCGGGTGGATAGGTCCACTGCTCAAAGTCCGTCCATGCAAAGTCAAATGGCTATATCCACTAAAAAAATACACTTCCGTGATGATACGTGTTTGTCACAGTAGGTCATGTTTTTTGTCATGCATGTTCATCCATGAAAAATTTATGACTGAATCAAGATAGTCATACCTGTGCTGTCGTAGAACTGTTCCATGACATTACCAAAATTATCATCACGGAAGTGTCCACTTCCATGACGATAAATCGCGCGTCACAGAAGTGCTTTCGTCAAGGGTGACCGACACGTGGCATCCACCGTAACAGAAAGCCGTTAAGCTATCGGGTCGGGTTTTGGATCCCATAACCCGTTAACAGCCCCGACCAATGGGGATTTTCCACGTGTAAAATCATCATTGGCTGGAGAAAACACGTGTCGACTCATCGTTGGGACAGATGTCATTCACTCATTGGACAGAAGGCGCCTATGATACGTCGACAAGTGGCACGCCCAACAGAGGCCCATTCCTGTGAAAAGGCCGGCCCGTTTGACTTGGTCAAAAGGTGGTGGGCTGTCCCATGGAAAGCCTCTTAACGGCATGTTAGCATATAACCCATTTACAGCCCGCTAACCCAAGGCCCGTTACGCCCTATCCGAATTAGGCCCAGTAGCGTCATCTGGGCCATCCAATATGATTCCAGCCCGTTTTCACTTCTGGCCCATGTATGGCCCATGACGTCTTTCGGCCCATATGAGGCCCTATGTAACTCTTGGCCTATTAACGGCCCGTGGTGAAACTGGCACGCAATGAACAGTGTATCACTTTAGACCCATTAACGGCCCGTGGTGGCGGCCCATAATGAACAGTATATCACTTTATACCCATTAAGGGCGGTTATTCAATTGGGCCGTTTCGATAAATGTTATCTTTCGGCCTTCTCGAGCCCATTAATTCTTGGGCTCATTTCAAAGATTCATTTACTTACGGACCGTTCTTGTCATTTTACGCTTGTGGGCCAAATTCAGCCGGTGGTTACATCGGCCCGTTTGTGGTCCGTTGTACGTTGGGCGTTTTCATAGCGTCATCAAATAAAGCCTATTAACGATGGCCCGTTATGGTCATACGACCGTATAAGGCCCATTGATGATCTGACCCGTAGAAGGCCCATTGTTTCTACTGACCGTAGATGGCCCATTGTTTCTCTGACCCGTAGAAGGCCCATTGTTTCACGGCCCGTAGAAGGTCTCTCTGTTCTACGGCATGTAGAAGGCCTTTGTTTCTCTGACCCGTGGGAGGCCCGATGTCACTACGATGAAATATTAGCCCATGGTTATTGTGGCCTAGTTTTAAAAAAGAACTGCATCGACTACAAGCAAACAAATAAACAAGACAACAAGGAAATAAATAAGCAAGCAACTTATTCTAGGCTATCACGGCATTACACATATTACATCCACTTTGGGCATCAAAGTTCACCACCGGTGCAAATATAGGGAACAAAGCAGCATATCATATACCTTTGGTTGTCAAAGTTGGCGACCAACGCAAATAAACGCCGCATGACAAAACAAATCCGTAACTGAAACCACCTCGGAAGATCTCAAGAAACAATATCACGGGTACCCATAATCTTTGGCAAGATGCTTAGCAAGCTTATTAACTTTCTCTTGTTTGGCGCTTAAATCCTCCGGTAACTATTGTTGCACCGAGAAAATATGCATCTGAATTACGCAAGGACTTCCTCGGTCCTTGACTTCTGTCATAACACATCTGATCGATGTCTTTCAACTTGAAGTTGAGACTCAAGAAGACGAACTGATTCAGGAAAGAAGTTCGAAGAGCTTGTGCGAGCAGTAGTGGCCAGTAACTCGAGCACTACATCAAGACAGGACTTTTGGGTTCCCTCACGTCGTCAAGATAGTTTTTATCAGCTTTCTTGGAGACCAAAAGGGATGTCTCACTATCTTGAACCTTATCTGCATTACTTCCTTTACCATTGGATAACGCAGTACTGTTCTCCAATATTTTGTCCGCATTCTAAAAGAGAAACAAGCAGACACATCACATGTTTACCATGTTTTATATGAAACTCATTTTGGTAAATGAGTTCAGTAGTAAAGTGGACAGGATAACAACATGAAACAAACATATATCTATGTACCATGGTCACTTTATGGTCTATATCATTCTAGTTTTTGTTGCCAAATCAAGATAGAGACACAGTTCAAATAATATTTGTTCAAGACAAAGCAAAATAGGCAGAATATAAGTGTGGGTAACTATAGAGCAATAACAACACTTGTAATGTGCATGACATGAGAACATAACTGTTTATTCAATTGAAACTAAAATCAACATAGAGCAGGTTACAACAGCAAACCAGTTAAAGAAACAGGTTTAAAACATACCTGTTGCGCCATTGGAGTTTCAATTCCATCCTTCAAATTTGAAAATAGTTGGTATGAGTAAATCTGATAATGCAAGAGCAAAGGAGTATGAACCATAGCTACAAAACCTGACACGAGAACAAATCGTCTTCTCTCCTTTAAGCGTTGAGTTGGGATTGAGTGGTGGTCCTCGTGCTTTGGGCAATCGCAGTTCCCTTACTAACCGCTCGTGTTTGGGTGCTCTGTGGTGGAGACGGTCTTGTGTCAACTGGGCTGAGTTACTATCTGCCGGGGTTGGGGTTAGAAGGGGTGTAGCTGGTTCTCATCCAAGCTGGGTAGGGGTACAATCATGACGGTCTGGGTTATGTGTGGTGGATCTGGTCCTTGGGCAAGTACAACCGTGGTTCTATTTGCATCAGCGGTAGCACTATCTTTTCTCAAGACCGTGTTGTTACTCCCTTAGATAACGCCATCACGCTCTCCAATTCAAAATGGCTAATAAACAAGAAAAGTAATTGAAAGTATAGACATTGTATGATGAAGCGAGGTGCAATGGATAGTGGGGAATAAAAGAGGGCATGAAATAATTCATATTTATGTTGTCTAACCAAACAGGATAGCATGACACAATTTCACATATATGATGGCTAACTAAACAGGATATCATGACACAATTTCACATTATGATGGCTAACTAAAAAAGATGGAAAGACATAGTTCAAAATATGAGACTATGTAAACAGGATGAAATGACATAACTATATAATGTGTTTATTAAATAGGTTTGTATGCCATAATTCACATACATTCATGGATAGAATTCCATAATTCTAAATATGATGACTGTAAACACTAAACAGGATGAGATGATATAACTATATGATGTCTTTATTAAATGGGTTGCCATGCCATAATTCAGATAGATGATGTGTGTATGTACTATGTAAACATGATGGCATGATATAATTCAAATATATGATTTATATAGTAAGCAAGTAAGCAGATGGCAATCTATATATGATGTAAAAACTAAGCAATGCAAGACAACATGCATGACATGGGTAATATAACCACCGCCAAGTTTGAGCATAGACCTCGAGGAAATAGGACCGGTCATCGATCTACGAATCCTCCTCGAGGAGCTCTCTGTAGCCAGCAAGATGTCTGCTTCAGCAGTAGCATTATGCCTTTCTGAATACCTTGTTTTCACTCCGGATACTTCCATCACCGCTTCAAATGGCTGATGCAGGAAGAGTAGTTGAATATACAAGCGTTGTCGACAAATGGAACACGTAATACAAAAAATGATAGCATGATATAATTCACATACATGATGATTGGCTAAACAGCATGGCGTTGCATAATTCACATATATAATGCCTTTGCAACAAGATAGCATTGTATAATTCACATATATATGTCTTGCAACAAGATGGCAATGCATAATTCACATATATGGTAATTAGACACTTGGCGGTGGCATTCACACAAAGCATGTTTAAACTAATCAAATGGCATAGCAATGCGAGACACCATACGCATGATATGAGCAACATAACCTGCCAAGTTAGAGCATACACCTCGGGGAATAGGACGGGTCATCTGTCTCTGAATCCTCCTCTGAGGAGTTATCTGTAACCAGCGATATATGCGATTCGTCAGATAGCATAATGCCTTTCGAAGACCTTGTTTTCACTCCAGAATTTGCCATCACTGTGTCAAATGGCTGATGCACACGAAGAGCAGTTGAATGTACTAACATTGTTGACAAATGTAATATGTAACGAAAAAAGGATGTCCTGATATAATTTACATATAAGATGACTGGCTAAGCAGGATGGCATTGCAAAATTCACATATATGATGCCTGGCTAAACAAGGTGGTGTTGCATAATTCACATAAACGATGAATAAACTAAACAGATTGCATTCGCACAAAGGATGTCTAAACTAAGCAGATGACATTTTTGATGCATAAAGTAAGCAATGCAAGACACCATATGCATGATATAACCAACATCAGCATGCCAAGTTAGAGCGAAGACCTCAGGGGGTAAATAGGAGTTATCTTCCCGTTCTAAATCCCCCTCAGAACAGATATCTTCCTCTCGATTACAATGTAAAATGCGTGGAGGGGGGCTGCCTTTGCGCCTACCATGGAGCGACGTCTACATGAAATTGTATTTCCACGCGAGGCTCGTCTCTTTTGCTCTACATGTTCAGTCCCATTGTTCACAATAATTGTCATGCATAGGAATAAAACATAGTGAGATTATGTAAGGAGTGCATGCAGAAATCCAGAGTGATGGTAGCAACCTGTGGATAGACCCAAAACCAATAATAGCAGGCAAATAATGGCTTCAGTTAATAAATACAGATAATGGCTTCTTTACTATTTGTTTCCCACCCAACATGAAACTCATAGTAGAATTCGGAGATTAACCAGATAGTAGATAGATACTATTGATAGTGGCCCCGATATGTACCCCACAACCATTTAAAAACTCAAGTTTGATGATGTCTACTACACAACCTTCTTCTTGTAGACGTTGTTGGGCCTGCAAGTGCACAGGTTTGTAGGATAGTAGCAAATTTCCATCAAGTGGATGACCTAAGGTTTATCAATCCGTAGGAGGCGTAGGATGAAGATGGTCTCTCTCAAGCAACCCTGCAACCAAATAACAAAGAGTATCTTGTGTCCCCAACACACCCAATACAATGGTAAATTGTATAGGTGCACTAGTTCGGCGAAGAGATGGTGATACAAGTGCAATATGGATGGTAGATAAAGGTTTTTGTAATCTGAATATATAAAAACAGCAAGGTAGCAAGCAATAAAAGTGAGCGTAAACGGTATTGCAATGATAGGAAACAAGGCCTAGGGTTCATACTTTCACTAGTGCAAGTTCTCTCAACAATAATAACATAGATAGATCATATAACAAGCCCTCAACATGCAACAAAGAGTCACTCCAAATCCACTAATAGCGGAGAACAACCGTAGAGATTATGGTAGGGTACGAAACCACCTCAAAGCTATTCTTTCGGATCAATCTATAAAAGAGTTCATGCTAGAATAACACCTTAAGTCACAAATCAACCAAAACCCTAATGTCACCTAGATACTCCATTGTCACCTCAAGTATCCGTGGGCATGATTATATGATATGCATCACTCAATCTCAGATTCATCCAACCAACATAAAAGTACTTCAAAGAGTGCCCCAAAGCTACTATCGGAGAGTCAAGAACGTGTGCCAACCCCTATGCATAGGTTCATGGGCGGAACCCGCAAGTTGGTCACCAAAACATACATCAAGTGGCACGTGATATCCCATTATCACCACAGATAAACACGGGAAGACATACATCAAGTGTTCTCATCAAAGACTCAATCCGATAAGATAACTTCGAAAGGGGAAACTCAATTCATCACAAGAGAGTAGAGGGGGAGAACATCATAAGATCCAACTACAATAGCAAAGCTCGGCATACATTAAGATCGTGCCATAGAGGGAACACGAGATAGAACACGAGAGAGAGAGAGATCAAACACATAGCTACTAGTACATACTTTCAGCCCCGAGGGTGAACTACTCCCTCATCGTCATGGATAGCGCCGGGATGATGAAGATGGCCACCGGTGATGGGTTCCCCCTCCGGCAGGGTGCCGGAACAGGCTCCCGAGAGGTTTTTGGTGGCTACAGAGGCTTTCGTCGGTGCAACTCCCGATCTATCTTCTGTCCTGGAAATTTTAGGGTACGTAGGTATATATGGGTGAAAGGAGTACGTCGGTGGAGCTACGGGGCCCTCACGAGGCAGGGGGCGCGCCCAGCGGGGTGGGCGTGCCCCCACCCTCGTGAGCACCTCCCGTATCTTCTGACGTGGAGTCCAAGTCCATCAGGTGGGTTTCCTTCCAAAAATAACTTCTCCAGTTGATTTCCTTCCGTTTTGACTCCGTCTGATATTCCTTTTCCTCGAAACACTGAAATAGGCATAAAACAGCTAATCTGGGCTGGGCCTCCGGTTAATAGGTTAGTCCCAAAAGTAATATAAAAGTGGAAAATAAAGCCCAATATTGCCTAAAACAGTAGATAATATAGCATGGAGCAATCAAAAATTATAGATACGTTGGAGACGTATCAATCATCCCCAAGCTTAATTCCTGCCCGTCCTCGAGTAGGTAAATGATAAAAAAAAGATAATTTTTGATGTGGAATGCTAGTTGGCATAATTTCAATGCAATTCTTCTTAATTGTGATATGAATATTCATATCCGAATGAATACAAAATAAAAGTTTATATTGATAAAAGAAATAGTAATACTTCAAGCATACTAATCAAAGTAATCATGTCTTCTCAAAATAGCATGGCAAAAGAAAGTTCATCCCTACAAAATCATATAGTTAGGCTATGCTTCATTTTCGTCACACAAAGATGTTCCCAACTTCTATACCCCGATGACAAGCCAAGCAATTGTTTCATACTTAAATAATCTCAAACTTTTTCAACCTTCACGCAATACATGAGCGTGAGCCATGGATATAACACTATGGGTGGAATAGAATATAATGATGGGGATTGTGTGAAGAAGACAAAAAGGAGAAAGTCTCACATTGACGAGGATAATCAACGGGCTATGGGGATGCCCATCAATTGATGTCAACATGTGGAGTAGGGATTGCCATGCAACGGATGCACTAGAGCTATGAATGCTCAAGAAAATAAAACTAGTGGGTGTGCATCCAACTTGCTTGCTCACGAAGACCTAGGGCATTTGAGGAAGCCCATCGTAGGAATATACAAGCCAAGTTCTATAATGAAAAATTCCCACTAGTATGAAAAGACAACTTATGAGACTCACTATATAAAAAACTTGGTGCTACTTTGAAGCACAATATATGAGACTTCACTACAAGAAGAACAAGGTGCTACTTTGAAGCACAAGTGAGGAAAAAACAGATAATAACATTGCCCTTTTTTGGGGCCTTTCTATTTTTTTTGGGCAATGCTCTAATAATGATCATCATCACACTTCTACTAATTACAACATAAGGATTACAACTCGAAACTAGAACAAGATATGACTCTATATGAATGCCTCCGGTAGTGTACCGGGATGGTGCAAAGTCAAAGGGCTATATCCCGTGGTCAAACGCTACAGGGTTAGGCGGGACGGCGGTCCTGGGGGGTAGCAATGCCACCGGAGCGTCGCACCGGGCCCTCATACATGTGGGGTGGTGTGGTGGCATGTCCTAGGCGGCACGCGTCTCCGGGGTGTGCCCCCCCCTCATGGACGGCACCGCCGCCGGCACCTAGAGGGGGGAAACGAACGCGCCGGGTCTACACCGAGGGGATCTTGCTGTGGGTCTAGCTCAGATGTTGCTCCAAAGTGTTCCTATGGGCTGACCTAACACAACCGGGTGTCGAGGTCCGCTGCTCAAAGCCCGTCCGTGCAAAGTCAAAGGGCTAGATCCCGTGGTCAAACGCTACAGGGTTAGGCGGGACGGGGCCCTGGGGGTAGCAATGGCACCGGAACGTCGCACCAGGACATCATACATGCGGGGTGGTGTGGTGGCATGTCCGATGAGGCGGCAGGCGTCTCCGGGCTGTTCCCCCCTCACAGACGGCGGTGACACGGTAGTAGACGTTCTGCGGTAACGATGCGGTGTGAATATTATTAAATACTCGAGCGCGATAAAATCAAGAGTTTTTTACACGACGTGGGCACATGTGCTATAGGACCGATGGTAATTTTTCATAATTGTTCATGATGGAGAAGTATCTGAACAATTCCCTCTACGCGGATTGCTCTTCGTGTGTCTATGACTGTGGCCAGCGGCCTCCAGGGGCTAGGATGCCGCCAAATCTTGCGTAGGTGGCCTCTCACCAGTATGGAAGTGTTGTGGCGGGTGCAAATGCCTGGCACGCGTTTCTGGGGTGTGCCCCGCCTCACGGACGGCGCCGCCGCCGGCTCTTGGAGGGGGGAAACGGACGCGTAGGGGCTACACGGAGAGGATCTTGCTGTGGGTGTGGCCCGAATGTTGCTCTAAAGTGTTCCTATGTGCCGACCTAACACAACTGGGTGGATAGGTCCACTGCTCAAGCCCGTCCGTGCAAAGTCAGAGGGCTAGATCCCATGGTCAAACGCTACAGTGTTAGGCTGGACGGGGGCCCTGGGGGGTAGCAATGCAATCGGAGCGTCGCACCGGACCCTCATACATGCGGGGTGGTGTGGTGGCATGTCCGAAGAGGCGGCACGCGTCTCCGGGGTGTGCCCCCTCTCATGGACGGCGCCGCCGCCGGCACCTGGAGGGGGGAAACGGACGCGTCGGGTCTACACGGAGGGGATCTTGCCGTGGGTCTGGCCCGGATGTTTCTCCAAAGTCTTCCTATGGGTTGACCGAACACAACCGGGTGGATAGGTCCACTGCTCAAAGCCCGTCCGTGCAAAGTCAAAGGGCTAGATCCCGTGGTCAAACGCTACAGGGTTAGGCGGGACGGGGGCCCTGGGGGGTAGCAATGCCACCCGAGCGTCGCACCGGGACATCATACATGCGGGGCGGTGTGGTGGCATGTTTCGAAGAGGCGACACGCGTCTCCGGGGTGTGCCCCCCCTCACGCACGAGGATGATACGGTAGTAGACGTTCTGCGGTAACAATGCGGCGTGAATATTATTAAAAATTCGGAGGGCGATAAAATCATGAGTTTTTTAAATGACGTGGGCACATGTGCTATAGGACTCATGGTAATTTTTCATAATTGTTCGTGATTGAGAAGTATCTGAACAATTCCCTCTACGCGGATTGCTCTTCGCGTGTCTACGACTGTGGCCGGCGGCCTCCGGGGGCTAGCATGCCGCCAAATCTTGCGTAAGCGGCCTCTCACAAGTCTGGAAGTGTTGTTGTGGTTGCAAACGCCCGGCATGCGTCTCTGTCGTGTGCCCGCCCCCTCACGGACGGCGCCGCCGCCGGCACTTGGAGGGGGGAAACAGAGGCATAGGGGCTACATGGAGGGGATCTTACTGTGGGTCTGGCCCGGATGTTGCTCCAAAGTGTTCCTATGGTCTGACGTAACACAACCGGGCGGATAGGTCCACTGCTCAATGCCCGTCCTTGCAAAGTAAAAAGGGCTAGATCCCGTGGTTAAACGCTACAGGGTTAGGCGGGACGGGGGCCCTGGGGGGGGGGGTAGCAATGCCATCGGAGCGTCGCACCGGGCCCTCATACATGCGGGGTGGTGTGGTGGCATGTCCGAAGAGGCAGCACACGTCTCCGGGGTGTGCCCCCCCACTCACGGACGGCGCCGCCGCCGACACCAGGAGGGGGGAAAAGGACGCATCGGGTCGACACGGAGGGTATCTTGCTGTGGGTCTGGCCCGGATGTTGCTCCAAAGTGTTCCTATGGTCTGACCTAACACAACCGGGTGGATAGGTCCACTGCCCAAAGCCCGTCCGTGCAAAGTCAAAGGGCTAGATCCCGTGGTCAAACACTACAGGGTTAGGCGGGACGGGGGCCCTGGGGGTAGCAATGCCACCGGAGCGTCGCACCGGGCACTCATACATGTGGGGTGGTGTGGTGGCATGTCCGAAGAGGTGGCACGCTTCTCCGAGGTGTGCCCCCCGTCACAGACGGCGCTGTCGCCGGCACTAGGAGGGGGGAAACGGACGCGTCGTGTCTACACCGAGGGGATCTTGCTGTGGGTCTCGCCCGGATGTTGCTCCAAAGTGTTCCTATGGGCTGACCTAACACAACCGGGTGGATAGGTCCTCTGCTTAAAGCCCGTCCGTGCAAAGTCAAAGTGCTAGATCCCGTGGTCAAATGCTACAGGGTTAGGCGGGGCGGGGGCCCTGGGGGTAGCAATGCCACCGGAGCGTCGCACCGGGACATCATACATGCGGGGTGGTGTGGTGTGGTGGCACGCTTCTCCGGGGTGTGCCCCCCCCCTCACGAACGGCGCCGACGCCGGCACCTGTAGGGGGAAAACGGATGCGTTGGGTCTACACGGAGGGGATCTTGCTGTGGCTCTGGCCCGGATGTTTCTCCAAAGTGTTCCTATGGGCTGACCTAACACAACCGGGTGGAGAGGTCCACTACTCAAAGCCTATCCGTGCAAAGTCAAAGGGCTAGATCCCGTGGTCAAACGCTACAGGGTTAGGCCCGACGGGGGCCCTGGGACGTAGCAATGCTACCGGAGCGTTGCACCGGGACATCATACATGCGGGGCGGTGTGGTGGCATGTTCGAAGAGGCGGCACGCGTCTCCGGGGTGTGCCCCCCTCACGCACGGTGATGATACGGTAGTAGACGTTCTGCGGTAACGATGCGGCGTGAATATTATTAAAAATTCATGAGTTTTTTACATGACGTGGGCACATGCGCTATAGGACTCATGGTAATTTTTCATAATTGTTCGTGATGGAGAAGTATCTGAACAATTCCCTCTACGCGGATTGCTCTTCGCGTGTCTACGACTGTGGCCGGCGGCCTCCAGGGTCTAGCATGCCGCCAAATCTTGCGTAAGCGGCCTCTCACATGTCTGGAAGTGTTGTTGCGGTTGCAAACGCCTGGCATGCATCTCTGGGGTGTGCCCTCCCTCACGGACGGCGCCGTCGCCGGCACCTGGAGGGGGGAAACGGACGCGTAGGGGCTACACGGAGGGGATCTTGCTGTGGGTCTGGCCCGGATGTTGCTCCAAAGTGTTCCTATGGGCTGACCTAACACAACCGGGTGGATAGGTCCACTGCTCAAAGCCCGTCCGTGCAAAGTCAAAGGGCTAGATCCTGTGGTCAAACGCAACAGGGTTAGGCGGGATGGGGCCCTGGGGGGTAGCAATGCCACTCGAGCATCGCACGGGGCCATCATACATTCGGGGTGGTGTGGTGGCATGTCCGAAGAGGCGGCACGCGTCTCCGGGGTGTGCCCCCCTCACGGACGGCAATGACACGGTAGTAGACATTCTGCGGTAACGATGCGGCGTGAATATTATTAAATACTCGGAGCACGATAAAATCATGAGTTTTTTACACGAAGTGGGCACACGTGCTAGGACTGATGGTAATTATTCTTAATTGTTCGTGATGGAAAAGTATCTAAAAAATTCCCTCTACGCGGATTGCTCTTCGCGTGTCTATGGTAATGGCGGCTGACCTCCGAGCTAACATGCTGCCAAATCTTGCGTAGGCGCGGCCTCTCACAAGTATGGAAGTGGTGTGGCGGGTGCGAACGCCTGGCATGCATCTCTGGGGTGTGCCCTCCCTCACGGACGGCGCCCGTCGCCCGGAGGGAGGGGAGAAGCGGACGTAGGGGCTACGGAGGGATCTTCTTTGTGGGTCTGGTCCGGATGTTGCTCCAAAGTGTTCCTATGGGCTGACCTAACACAACCGGGTGGATAGGTCCACTGCTCAAATCCCGTCCGTGCAAAGTCAAAGGGCTAGATCCCGTGGTCAAATGCTACAGGGTTAGGCGGGACGGGGGCCCTGGGGGTAGCAATGCCACCAGAGCGTCGCACGGGGACATCATACATGCGGGGTGGTGTGGTGGCATGTCCGAAGAAGTGACGCAGCGTCTCCGGGTGTGCCCCCCTCACGGACGGCAATGACACGGTAGTAGACATTCTGCGGTAACGATGCGGCGTGAATATTATTAAATACTCGGAGCACGATAAAATCATGAGTTTTTTACACGAAGTGGGCACATGTGCTAGGACTGATGGTAATTTTTCTTAATTGTTCGTGATGGAAAAGTATCTAAAAAATTCCCTCTACGCGGATTGCTCTTCGCGTGTCTATGACTTTGGCCGGCGGCCTCCGGGGGCTAGCATGCTGCCAAATCTTGCGTAGGCGCGGCCTCTCACAAGTATGGAAGTGGTGTGGCGGGTGCGAACGCCTGGCATGCATCTCTGGGGTGTGCCCTCCCTCACGGACGGCGCCGTCGCCGGCACCTGGAGGGGAGAAACGGACGCGTCGGGGCTACACGGAGGGGATCTTGCTGTGGGTTTGGCCCTGATGTTGCTCCAAAGTGTTCCTATGGGCTGACCTAACACAACCGGTTGGATAGGTCCACTGCTCAAAGCCCGTCCGTGCAAAGTCAAAGGGCTACATCCCGTGGTCAAACACTACAGGGTTAGGTGGGACGGGGGCCCTGTGGGGGTAGCTATGCCACCGGAACGTCGCACTGGTCCCTCATACATGCGGGGTGGTGTGGTGGCATGTCCGAAGAGGCGGCACGCGTCTCCGGGTTGTGCCCCCCCTCACGGATGGTGCCGCCGCCGGCACCTGAAGGGGGGAAACGGACGTGTCGGGTCTACACGGAGGGGATCTTACTGTGGGTCTCGCCCGGATGTTGCTCCAAAGTGTTCCTATGGGCTGACCTAACACAACCGGGTGGAGAGGTCCACTTCTCAAAGCCCGTCCTTGCAAAGTAAAAGGGCTAGATCCTGTTGTCAAACGCTAAACGATTAGGCGGGACGGGGGCCCTGGGGGGGTAGCAATGCCACCGGAGCGTCGCACCGGGACATCATACGTGCGGGGTGGTGTGGTGGCATGTTCGAAGAGGCGGCACGCGTCTCCGGGATGTGCCTCCCCTCACGGACGGCGATGACACGGTAGTAGACGTTCTGCGGTAACGATGCGGCTTGAATATTATTAAATACTCGGAGCGCGATAAAATCTTGAGTATATTACATGACGTGGGCACATGTGCTATAGGATTGATGGTAATTTTTCATAATTGTTCGTGATGGAGAAGTATTTGAACAATTCCCTCTACGCGGATTGCTCTTCGTGTGTCTATGACTGTGGCCGGCGGCCTCCGGGGGCTAGCATGCTGCCAAATCTTGCGTAGGCAGCCTCTCACAAGTCTGGAAGTGTTGTGGTGGTGCAAACGCCTGGCATGCATCTCTGGGGTGTGCCCTCCCTCACGGACGGTGCCGCCGTCGGCACCTGGAGGGGGGAAACGGACGCGTAGGGGCTACACGGAGGGGATCTTTCTGTGGGTCTGGCCCGGATATTGCTCCAAAGTGTTCCTCTGGGCTGACCTAACAAAACCGGGTGGATAGGTCTACTACTCAAAGCCTGTCCGTGCAAAGTCAAAGGGCTAGATCCCGTGGTCAAACGCTACAGGGTTAGGCGGGACGGGGGCCCTCCGGGGGTAGCAATGCCACCGGAGCGTCGCACCGGGCCCTCATACATGCGGGCTGCTGTGGTGGCATGTCCGAAGAGGCGGCACGCGTCTCCGGGTTGTGCCCTCCCTCACAAACGGCGCCGCCGCCGGCACCTGGAGGGGGGAAACGGACGCGCCGGGTCTACACAGAGGGGATCTTGCTGTGGGTCTGGCCCGGATGTTGCTCCAAAGTGTTCCTATGGGCTGACCTAACACAACCAGGTGGAGAGGTCCACTTCCCAAAGCCCGTCATTGCGAAGTCCAAAGGCTAGATCCCGTGGTCAAACGCTACAGGGTTAGGCGGGACGGGGGCCCTGGCGGGGTGGGGGGGGGGGTTGTAGCAATTCCACCGGAGCGTCGCACCGGGACATCATACATGCGGGGTGGTGTGGTGGCATGTCCGAAGAGGCGGCACGCATCTCCGGGGTGTGCCCCCCCTCAAAGACGGCGATGACACGGTAGTAGACGCTCATGATAGCAGTGCGGCGTGAATATTATTAAATACTCGTAGCGCGATAAAATCATGAGTTGTTTACACGACGTGGGCACATGTGCTATATGACTGATGGTAATTTTTCATAGATGTTCGTGATGGAGAAGTATCTGAACAATTCCCTCTACGTGGATTGCTCTTCGCGTGTCTACGACTGTGGCCGGCGGCCTCCGGTGGCTAGCATGCCGCCAAATCTTGAGTAGGCGGCCTATCACAAGTCTGGAAGTGTTGTGGCGGTTGCGAACGCCCGACACACATCGTGGTGTCGCCCCTCACGGACGGGCGCCAGGCGCCGGCACTGGAGAAGCAGACGCCACGGGTCTACAGAGGGATCTTGCTGTGGGTCCGCCCGGATGTTGCTCCAAAGGGTTCCTATGGGCTGACCTAACACAACCGGGTGGATAGGTCCACTGCTCAAAGCCCGTCCGTGCAAAGTCAAAGGGCTAGATCCCGTGGTCAAACGCTACAGGGTTAGGCGGGACGGGGCCCCTGCGGGGGTAGCAATGCCACCGGAGCGTCGCACCGGGCTCTCATACATGTGGGGTGGTGTGGTGGAATGTCCTAAGAGGCGGCACGCGTCTCAAGGGTGTGCCCCCTCTCACGGACGGCGCCGCCGCCAGCACCTTGAGGGGGAAACGGATGCGTCGGGTCTACACGGAGGGGATCTTGCTGTGGGTCTGGCCCGGATGTTGCTGCAAAGTTTTCCTATGGGCTGACCTAAGACAACCGGGTGGAGAGGTCCACTGCTCAAAGCCCGTCCATGCAAAGTCAAAGGGCTAGATCCCATGGTCAAATGCTACATGGTTAGGCGGGACGGGTGCCCTGGGGGGGGGGGTAGCGATGCCACAGGAGCGTCGCACCGGGACATCTTACATGCGGGGCGGTGTGGTGGCATGTCCGAAGAGGCGGCACGCGTCTCCGGGGTGAGCCCCCCCCCCCCTCACGGACGGCGATGACATGGTAGTAGACCTTCTGCGGTAACGATGCGACATGAATATTATTAAATACTCGGAGCGTGATAAAATCATGAGTTTTTAACACGACGTGGGCACATGTGCTATAGGACTGATGGTAATTTTTCATATTTGTTCGTGATGGAGAAGTATCTGAACAATTCCCTCTACGCAGATTGCTCTTCGCGTGTCTACGACTGTGGCCGGCGGCCTCCGGGGCTAGCATGCTGCCAAATCTTGCGTAGGCAGCCTCTCACAAGTCTGGAAGTGTTGTGGCGGTTGCAGGCGCCCGACACGTGTCTCTGGGGTGTGCCCCCCCCCCCTCACGGACGGCATCGCCACAGGCACCTGGAGGGGGAAAACGGACGCGTAGGGGCTACGCGGAGGCATCTTGCTGTGGGTCTAGCCCGGATGTTGCTCCAAAGTGTTCCTATGGGCTGACCTAACACAACCGGGTGGATAGGTCCATTGCTCAAAGCCCGTCCGTGCAAAGTCAAAGGGCTAGATGCCGTGGTCAAACACTACAGGGTTAGGCGGGACGGGGGACCTGCGGGGGTAGCAATGCCACCGGAGCGTCGCACCGGGCCCTCATACATGCGGGGTGCTGTGGTGGCATGTCCGAAGAGGCGGCACGCGTCTCCGGGTTGTGCCCCCCCTCACAAACGGCGTCGCCGCCGGCACCTGGAGGGGGAAAACGGACGCGCCGGGTCTACACAGAGGGGATCTTGCTGTGGGTCTGGCCCGGATGTTGCTCCAAAGTGTTCCTATGGGCTGACCTAACACAACCAGGTGGAGAGGTCCACTTCCCAAAGCCCGTCATTGCGAAGTCCAAAGGCTAGATCCCGTGGTCAAACGCTTCTGAGGTTAGGCGGACGGGGCCCCGCGGCGGGGTGGGGGGTTGTAGCAAGTCCACCGGAGCGTCGCACCGGGACATCATACATGCGGGGTGGTGTGGTGGCATGTCCGAAGAGGCGGCACGCATCTCCGGGGTGTGCCCCCCCTCAAAGACGGCGATGACACGGTAGTAGACGTTCTGCGGTAACGATGCGGCGTGAATATTATTAAATACTCGTAGCGCGATAAAATCATGAGTTATTTACATGACGTGGGCACATGTGCTATATGACTGATGGTAATTTTTCATAATTGTTAGTGATGGAGAAGTATCCGAACAATTCCCTCTTCGCGGATTCCTCTCCGCGTGTCTACGACTGTGGCCGGGGGCCTCCGGTGGCTAGCATGCCGCCAAATCTTGAGTAGGCGGCCTCTCACAAGTCTGGAAGTGTTGTGGCGGTTGCGAACGCCCGGCACGCGTCTGTGGGGTGTGCCCCCCCTCATGGACGGCGCCGCCATCAGCACCTGGAGGGGGGAAACGGATGCGTAGGGGCTACATGGAGGGGATCTTGCTGCGGGTCTGGCCCGGATGTTGCTCCAAAGTGCTCCTATGGACTGATCTAACACAACCGGGTAGATAGGTCCAGTGCTCAAAGCCCGTCTATGCAAAGTCAAAGGGTTAGATCCCGTGGTGAAACGCTACAGGGTTAGGCGTGACGGGGGCCCTGGGGCGGGTAGCAACGCCACCGGAGTGTCGCACTGGGACATCATACGTGCGGGGTGGTGTGGTGGCATGTCCGAAGAGGCTGACGCAGCGTCTCGGTGTGCCCCCTCACGGACGGCGATGACACGGTAGTAGGCGCTCATGATAACGATGCGGCATGAATATTATTAAATACTCGGAGCGTGATAAAATCATGAGTTTTTTACACGACGTGGGCACATGTGCTATAGGACTGATGGTAATTTTTCATAATAATTCATGATGGAGAAGTATCTGAACAATTCCCTCTACGCAGATTGCTCTTCGCGTGTCTACGACTATGGCCGGCGGCCTCCGGGGGCTAGCATGCGGCCAAATCTTGCGTAGGCGGCCTCTCAAAAGTCTGGAAGTGTTGTGGCGGTTGCAAACGCCCGGTACGCGTCTCTGGGGTGTGCCCCCTTCATGGCCGGCATCGCCGCCGGCACCTGGAGGGGGGAAACGGATGCGTAGGGGCTACACGGAGGGGATTTTGCTGTGGGTTTGGCCCGGATGTTGCTCCAAAGTGTTCCTATGGGCTGACCTAACACAACCAGGTAGAGAGGTCCACTTCTCAAAGCCCGTCCTTGCAAAGTCAAAGGGCTAAATCCCGTGGTCAAACGCTACAGGTTTAGGCGGGACGGGGGCCCTGGGGGGGGGGGGGGATAGCAATGCCACCGGAGCATCGCACCGGGACATCATACATGCGGGGTGGTGTGATGGCATGTCCGAAGAGGCGGCACGCGTCTCCGGGGTGTGCCCCCCCCCCTTACAGACGGTGATGACACGGTAGTAGACGTTCTGCGGTAACGATGCGGCGTGAATATTATTAAATACTCGGTGCGCGATAAAATCATGAGTTTTTTACACGACGTGGGCACATGTGCTATAGGACTGATGGTAATTTTTCATAATTGTTCATGATGGAGAAGTATCTGAACAATTCCCTCTCCGCGGATTTCTCTTCGTGTGTCTATGACTGTGGCCGGCGGCCTCCGGGGGCTAGCATGCCGCCAAATCTTGCGTAGACGACCTCTCACAAGTCTGGAAGTGTTGTGGCGGGTGCAAACGCCTGGCATGCATCTCTGGGGTGTGCCCTCCCACACGGACGGCGCCGTCGCTGGCACCTGGAGGGGGTACCGGGATCCTATTTTGTGCACTTTGTATTCAAATACAAAAATTCTTATGTGTGCACAAATCATGGGGAGCTTCTCTAGTTTGGTTAGAACACTCCTTTGCGCTTATCATAATGTATTTTTTCTTGTGGCATGTAGGATCATTGATCTAGTTGGTTCAATTGATATCCGTTGATTGCTTGCTTCAATTGGTATCTTCTGATTGCTTGTGTCTCTCTTTGTTATGTCTTTGTGGCATATCTTTCTGTTGCAATCTTTGTGCCTCAATATAGTTTGTCTTCCTCCAAGTATTTACCGTTGGATATGTGTATTGCATTCCACTCTCTTGTTGAGAAATACACAATTTATGGAGGAACACATTTTATATTGGCCTTCTAAGCTTTTTAGCCCATTTTGGCAATCGATGCCAATGGGGAGAAGTTTCAGAGAGTTGTGTGGAGAAGTTTAGAGAGTTGTCTCCTCTTTCTTTGGTTTTTTCCTTAGCATTTGCATCTCATTTGCATGCACTATTGGTTGTTGTATTGCATGGTGATGCATAATTCCTTATATAAACTCTCTTGAAAGTGATTGTCATCAATTACCAAAATGGGGGAGATTGAAAGAACATGCGATGCCCCCATGTTTGGTTTTGGTAATTGATGACAATCTCTATGGACTAATGGTTGCCTTGAGTTATATTTGAAGGTTTGGTCCATAGGCTTTTCTTGGAGTCCATGTGTTGGTTTCAAGGAGTTTATGAGTTGACCAAGGTGCTATTAAGGAATTATCCAAAGATTGGTCATGTGAGTGTTGAGCTTATTGCAAGCATGTCTTGAAGAAGAAGATTATGTGATCATTCATGTTTACCTTCAAGACATCATCCAAATGAAGAGATTTGGAAAGATTCAAGGTTGATCTAGCCTAAGTACAGAGAGTGATTCAAGTTGATCAACACACAAAGCGCACAAGTTGTACCGAGAGGGACCAAGTGTTCCCATGGTATGGTAAGCATTATCCATTACGCTTTGTGTACTAACCCATGGTCTACGTGAGAGTTCTTTGTGGGGTTAGGTATATTTCCATGGTCTTGCGTCAAGAGGAAGATCCCATACAACCCATGGAGGATGACATCAAGTGGTGATCGTCATCAAGTTTGTTGTGTGCAAGTTCAAGTGGAGCAACATGAAGAGTGGCTCACCCATAATGGAGTATGGGGGAGCAATCAAGTTTGAATCTTGCCATCCATTGTGGTGTCAATGGACTTGTGAAGATGTGCCGAAGATTCGCTCACCCATAGTGGACTATGGGGAGCAATCATCTAGTCTTCATCGAGCCAACGCAATCAAGAAAGGTGGTCCAACTTGAGGGAGTCAAGATCGTCTTCATCTAGCTCAAGTGGACCATGTGCAAGGCAAAGGTTTGCCCTTTATAGGTTTTCTATTTTACCGGTCTCGTGGTGCTAGTTGGGAGACCGGGTTATAGGATCGTTTGCCGTACTATCAAGGGGGGCTCTCAAGTTGGTAGCTTGATCGTATCGTTAGTAGAGAGATCAAACCATTGCATCCTTGCATCATGTTTCCTTGTTCTTGTTTGGTTCTCTTTGTGAGTCTTAGATCTTATGGTCATCTTGATGACAAGCTTGAGTTCATTGAAAACGGAGTTCGCATGCGTCTTCTATGATGTTTTCGGTGTTGGAGGTTTTACCGGTCTTATCCTAGGAAGGGTTCTCACCATTTTCTTATGGGACTTCTATCATTTGCTTCTTATTGATATTTCTATCAAGATTGTGTTAGCCCTTGTTGCTAGCTTTCCAACAAACTTGGTTTCATCGAATTCGAGCTCGTGTCACGAAAGTTGTGGCTGTTTTGATATTGCATGTTTTACATAGAGAGGTTGTACCGCCCGTAGAGAGGTTGTACGGTTGGCCGGTACAACCGGTGTTTGAGCGGTTGTACCGCTCAGAATTGGTCGGAGGTTGTACCGGCCATGTACCGCTCTACCACCGGACTAGTTTCTGTTTTGGAAGCGGTTCTTGGGCGGTTGTTGACGGTTTAACCGGTACTACTGGTTCCCAGTGCTGTTGTACTGCTTAGAGCTTTTTGAGTTGGTTTTTCCTCTGCTTTGGCGGTTGTACCGTTCGTGCACCAGTTGTACCGGTCCTACAATTTTCTGCACATAACGGGCAGATTCGTGGGGACCTATTTAAGGGGTCTTCTTCCCCAATGGTTCCCCATCTCTTGAGCTTCGTTTTGCCCCCATTGTTGACCTTCTTTGAGCTTGCTAACTCTCAATCCCTCCATGGATTCTTGCTAGTTTTTGAGGGAAAGAGAGAGAGATCTAGATCCACACTTCCACCAATCACTTTCTCCTCTATGTGAGGGGAACCTTTGATCTAGATCTTGGAGTTCTTTGTGTTCTCCTTCTTGTTCTTCCTCTTACTTTCCTCCTTAGCATTAGTTGCTTTGGTGGGATTTGAGAGAGAAGGACTTGGGTACTCTGTGTGCCCTTGCCATTGCATTTGTGCATCGGTTTGAGTTCTCCACGGTGATACGTGGAAGTTACAAGTTGAGAAGCTTATTACTCTTGGGTGCTTGGTGCCCTTGAGCTTGTTCCTCTTGGGTGCTTGGGCGCCCTAGTTGGTTGGTGGTGTTCGAGCTCAATCATTGTGGTGTAAAGCTCAAGACAGCGTCGAGGTCTCCAATTAGGTTGTGGAGATCGCCTGAGCAATTTGATGGTACGGTGACCGCCCCAAGGGTTGCCAAAGTGTCTGGTCGGTGACCGCCCCAAGGGTCGCCATTTGTATGGTTCGGTGACCGCCCTCAAGGGTCCCTTAGTGGATTCACGGCATCTTGCATTGTGCGAGGGCGTGAGGAGATTCTGGTGGCCCTAGTGGCTTCTTGGGGGCATTGTGCCTCCACACCGCTCCAAACTGAGATTAGCATCCGCAAGGGTGTGAACTTCAGGATACATAAATGATCTCTGCGTGCCTCGGTTATCTCTTACCGAGCCCTTTACTTATGCACTTTACTTTGTGATAGCCATATTGTTCTTTGTCATATGTCTTGCTATCACATAGTTGCTTATATTGCTTAGCATAAGTAGTTGGTGCACATAGGTGAGCCTAGTTGTTTTAGGTTTTGTGCTTGACAAATTAACCGCTAGGTTTATTCCGCATTTGTTCAAGCCTAAACCGTAATTATTTTAAAAGGCCTATTCACCCCCCCCCCCTCTAGGCGACATACTCGATCTTTCAATTGGTATCAGAGCCTCGTCTCTCTTTATTAGGCTTTACCGCCTAGAGAGTAAAGATGTCGACTAGAGGATTAGTTTTCTCTGACACTCTTAGTTTCGATGGCACAAATTTGATGTTTGGGTAATTCGCATGCTTAATCTCTTTAGGGTCATGGACCCAAATTTAGAGCCAATTGTAGATATGGGTTTTTCTCCTCCAAAGAATCCCCAAAGATTATCTTTAGAGGATGAGAAAAACTCTTATGTCAATGCTCAAGCTTCTAATGTGCTTTTTGATGCTTTGAGCAATGTAGTTATATTTCAACTCATGCCGTTCCGAGATGCTCATGAGTTGTGAATGAAGCTTAAAGATAAATATGGTGTGTCCAAGATTTGTGGGGATGATTGTTCTCCCTCCACCTCCGATTAGTATAGTCTTCTCAACTTCTTCTACTTCACCTACATGTGGTTTGCCACAAGGTAATGATATGGTGAGTAGTGTTGGTCATTTCAATGATGATAGTATGCTTATTGTGGATGATCCTTCATCACTATATTATTGCAATGCTCCTTCTTTGGGCTTTAACACTTTGAGCACTCCAAATGTTTCACATGCTTGTGTTGATAGTCCTTGCATATCATGTAGAAATTGCTTTACTAAATCTCATGATGATATGCTTGATATGTCTTGTTGCCATGATAAAAATGCATCTATTTCCTCGAATTGTTGTGCTAACAATGTAGAGGAAACCCAACACTCCATGGAACAAGATGTGGTGTTTAATGGTGCCTCAAGGGATCCTACACCATCATCTATTGCTTTTTGCCTTATGGCTAAGGCGGCAAAGGTATCTCCTACTTTGTACCCCAATATGTCTCTTGATGATGATGTTGATACTAACGATGATGAGGATAATGATGAAGAGAATGATAATTTTGCCTCCTTATAAACTAAGGTGGAAATGTTTTTTAATGCTATTCATAAAAATTAATTGCTCGTTCCAACTTCATGGAAATAATGTCCATTGCGATTGATGGCAAGAAATACATTGAGGAGTTGGAATCTCATCTAGAGGAGCATGAGGCCACCATTGAGAAAATGGAAGCTCATGGGCGTGATTACGCCAAATGAGATCATGAGCTATCTCAAGCTCTTCAACATGAACAAACCACCTCCGAATCTCTTGAGGAGACTTTTGCTCTAGAATTATCTAGAGTGAGGGAATCTCATGATAGAGCTCTTGAGGTGGCCAACGATTTCAAAACTAAAAATGCTAAGCTTGAAGTTTCTCATGCTAGACTCCTTGAGGATTTTGAGCACCTCGAAAATGGCTCAAGGGTCATCAAGGGTGAGCTCATCAAACTCACTGAGTCTCATGCCCAACTTGAAGCTTCTTATTTAAAAGAGCTTGCCAAGTTGCCTTCTCCTCTTGTTGTTAATGATGATGCTTGTGCTACTAATTCTATTACTTGTGAAGCATCCATTTTGAAGGAGAATGTTGAGCTACGGGCTCAACTTGAGGTGCTATCTAGCAATTATGGGAAATTGGAAGAAAGTCATGAAAAGCTCTCAAGCTCTCATGATGATCTTCTAGTATCCCACAGTGTGCTAAAGATAGCTCATGAGGCCATGATTGCTAAGGTAACATCTAGTGAGCCTCATGTGGGTACTAGCACTACTTCTAGTCAAAATAGTATATTGCCATGTGCTAGTCCTTGTAATTCATCTACTCAAAATGTTGGTACATCTTGTGATGAATTGCTTTCCTTGCCTTGTTGCTCTAACGATGAAGCTTATACTTCCTCTAGTACTTGTGTTGAGACTAACCGTGTAGAGGAAATCAAAGAGCTCAAGGCCCAAGTCACTTCTTTGAAGAAAGACTTGGAAAAGTGTCATGAAGTGAAATCCACACTCAACAATATCTTGAGTGTGCAAAAATCCCCCAATGACAAAGGTGGACTTGGATTCAACTCCAATAAGAAGAAGAAGTCAAAGATGAACAAAAGGAAGGGCCAAGAACAAGTCAAGAATTCGGCCAAGATTGTTTGCTTCAAGTGCAAAGTAGAAGGGCATCATGTTAGATCTTGCCCATTGAAGAAGAAGGCCATTAGTTTCAGGCAACAAGGGAAGAGGGCACAAGTTCAATCACATGCTCAACCTCAAGTTGAAGAAAGGCCTCTTCCCAAGAAGACTCAAGTTAATGCTTCTCAAGTTGAGAAATCAAGTGAGAAGAAAGTGAAGAGTAGACGTTGCTACCTATGCCGTGAGAAAGGTCACCTCGCTTCTTCATGCACTAGTGGTAACTTATCCAACCCAATTATTATTGATGATGTCTATTCTCTTGGGAAGGATAAGGTTGGCAATGTGGTTGCCAAGTTTGTTGGTACTCAAAGTGGTTTGAAGCAAAGAACCATTTGGGTAGCCAAGCCTATTGTGACTAACCTCTTAGGACCCAACTTGGTTGGGGACCAACTAGCTCAAACTTGATCAATAGGTGTTGTTGGAGGGCTTTGGAGACTTGGATACTTTATGAAGAATTAAGGGACTTCATCACTCTGATTGTCTCAACCCAAGTCAATTGAATCATCAAGTGTATATCTTATATCCAATGTGCCTCCTTGCGGTAACTTGTACTTAAATTGTTTACCTTGAAAGTTACTTGCCCCCTTGCATGTTTTGGTTTTGTTCCTTGCATGTGTTTGTATATGTTGCGCTTCCAACTTTCTTATCTTGAGCAATCAAGTATGTGTGTGTTGGTTTGCACATCATGTACGTGTGTGTCGTGCGTTGAGCCTTTTTGATTCCTGTTTGTATCCTAGTTGGCTCGTGTGAGAGATCAATGGAACATCCCATTTTGGGGGAGTGATGTGCTTTGTGCACCTCACAATCCTATAAATGTCTGTGCATGAGGAATACCATCTAGTATTGATATCACAAGATTATCTAGTCGCTAGGTGGTATATCTCTCATGAGAAATTCAAATTCTAAAAATTCCATTGATTATCTCATGTTGGATCCTCTTATTGCCTCTTGTTAAGTTCTTATTGGTATCACATTATGGGGAGTAATATGCTAAGTGCATATTACAAGCCTAGAAAATGTGTACATTTGAGATATTGTCACCTAGAATTGATATTGTAAATTATCTTGTTCCTAGGTGGCATGTTAGCTCTACAAGTTGCAATTTGCTTGTGTTTGTTGTGAAGATGATGTTGGATGTCCTTGTTATCTACCACGGGAATTATTTCCAAATACTTCTTGTCTTTTGACAATTGGTAGTCACTTATGTGTGGTAGAATTTGTTGATCATCTTTACTTTGGTTTTTGTTTTTATTTGCCTTTTCTCTTGCCAAGGTTTGTGTCAACTCCGGTGTCTTCCCTACCACTTGTGGATCTTATTTATTTCTTGTTCTTGTCTAGTGTTTTCTAGATATAGTGAAAGTAGTGATCCCACCTTGTGCATTTTGTATTCAAATGCAAATCATATATAATGCACAACTCGTGGGGAGCTATCCTATTTTCTTTAGAACACTCTTCTTGTGATCCTTATCAAGTGTGTTTTGGTGGAAGGCAAGCCATTTCTTTTTGGTACTTTGTGCCATCATGAAACTTTGTTGAGAGCTTGGTTTGTTTGGAACCATCCTCTCTTTGGGAGTTTGACATCTTTAGTTTAGTGTGTATCAATGGACATCTCATTCCTTGATGTCTCTTTAATGATATCTTCCAAGTGATGATTTCTCCATTTGGTATCCTTTTCACTTGGCATTTCTTTGTATTTTGGTATCGGTTCTTGAAAGTTTTGAGCATGCATACTTACTTCATGTATTCTATTTGGCTTTCTTTCTTTCGTTGACTCAATATATAGGGGAAACTCCACCTAGTCTCAATTTGGATGAGATGTGCATGAAATTCATTTTCATATCTATATGCACATATTTATGTGGAGTTTGTCCTATGTATTGGTGTTTCTAACTATTTGGTCCCGATGAGTTTGGGTACCGTTTAGTTTGTGTTGTTCTTCTAGGAACATTTGGAGATGGATTGGATGCTCGGCTCACTCACAAGGAAGGTGTTGTCACCATGTGCATATTGGAGTCAAGCAAGGATGATCAATGAACTACTATCTATCTTCAATTGGTATCTACTACATCCTTCCAATGATATCTCGGTAACAAGTATCTATTCATGCTTTCTCCTCTTGCATTCAACCTTGTGTAGGTTGCATCTTGGCATGATATTCATTTCATATCTTGTGATACTTGTTTCCTTTCTCAAAGCATACCAACGATGATCTCTTGTTGCTAGTTGTGATGCCTTTGATGGATGTGTGTTTGGACTTCATTTATATACAATAAGACCATATCTAGCCAAGTGCTATGCTTTCAAGCAAATATCTTATTGGTATATGTATGACTTCCTTTTGGATATCTCATTCCTTCTTCTTGTAACTATTTCGGTGTACATCCTTCTTTGTAGATATATATCATCATGATTTCGTCTACCTAGAACATTATACACTTGAGAGAAATTACATCTCTAGATGATATCCTTTCTTCCACGTCCACCTTGTCTCTCTTTTGTTATTTCTTTGGTGGCTCCGTGAAAGCTTTTGCCTTGAGTGCATGTCCTCTGTTGTTGCATCTTGTTGCACTCTTGTGTGGTGAAGATTATTTTCCTCTTGCTTATCTTTACGAGGTTTTGCCATCTTAATTGGTATCCCTCGTCTTGATGAGCCTCCCCTCGTCTATCTTCACCACGGGTTGTCACAAGCATAGGTTCTCTTTTGCTTATTAGTAAGCTTGTGAACCCATTTGCCCGTTGTGTGTGGGAATGATAGGCCTTGCACCGTGTGCCTCATTCTTTCAAGACTATGTTGATGCTTAATGCTCATCCTAATTTTAGTCTTCTCAAGTGCTTCGCCATGACTCACACACATCATTTTGGTTGAGCCTATTCTTAAGTTGCCTCTTTTACATGTTGCTCAACCATGTGCTTGTTGCAAGCGCTAGGCTTTGTTTCCTATATGCTCACCTGCACTGGATGTGAGTTTCTATTGATTTTGGGGAGCTATGATCCTATTTTGTGCACTTTGTATTCAAATACAAAAATTCTTATGTGTGCACAAATCATGGGAAGCTTCTCTAGTTTGGTTAGAACACTCCTTTGCGCTTATCATAATGTATTTATTCTTGTGGCATGTAGGATCATTGGTCTAGTTGGTTCAATTGATATCCGTTGATTGCTTGCTTCAATTGGTATCTTCCGATTGCTTGTGTCTCTCTTTGTTATGTCTTTGTGGCATATCTTTCTGTTGCAATCTTTGTGCCTCAATATAGTTTGTCTTCCTCCAAGTATTTACCGTTGGATATGTGTATTGCATTCCACTCTCTTGTTGAGAAATACACAATTTATGGAGGAACACATTTTATATTGGCCTTCTAAGCTTTTAGCCCATTTTGGCAATCGATGCCAATGGGGGAGAAGTTTCAGAGAGTTGTGTGGAGAAGTTTAGAGAGTTGTCTCCTCTTTCTTTGGTTTTTTCCTTAGCATTTGCATCTCATTTGCATGCACTATTGGTTGTTGTATTGCATGGTGATGCATAATTCATATATAAACTCTCTTGAAAGTGATTGTCATCAATTACCAAAATGGGGGAGATTGAAAGAACATGCGATGCCCCCATGTTTGGTTTTGGTAATTGATGACAATCTCTATGGACTAATGGTTGCCTTGATTTATATTTGAAGGTTTTCTCCATAGGCTTTTCTTGAAGTCCATGTGTTGGTTTCAAGGAGTTTATGAGTTGACCAAGGTGCTATTAAGGAATTATCCAAAGATTGGTCATGTGAGTGTTGAGCTTATTGCAAGCATGTCTTGAAGAAGAAGATTACGTGATCATTCATGTTTACCTTCAAGACATCATCCAAATGAAGAGAGTTGGAAAGATTCAAGGTTGATCTAGCCTAAGTACAGAGAGTGATTCAAGTTGATCAACACACAAAGCGCACAAGTTGTACCGAGAGGGACCAAGTGTTCCCATGGTATGGTAAGCATTGTCCATTACGCTTTGTGTACTAACCCATGGTCTACGTGAGAGTTCTTTGTGGGGTTAGGTATATTTTCATGGTCTTGCGTCAAGAGGAAGATCCCATACAACCCATGGAGGATGACATCAAGTGGTGATCGTCATCAAGTTTGTTGTGTGCAAGTTCAAGTGGAGCAACACGAAGAGTGGCTCACCCATAATGGAGTATGGGGGAGCAATCAAGTTTGAATCTTGCCATCCATTGTGGTGTCAATGGACTTGTGAAGATGTGTCAAGAGTCGCTCACCCATAGTGGACTATGGGGGAGCAATCATCTAGTCCTCATCGAGCCAACGCAATCAAGAAAGGTGGTCCAACTTGAGGGAGTAAAGATCGTCTTCGTCTAGCTCAAGTGGACCATGTGCAAGGTAAAGGTTTTCCCTTTATAGGTTTTCTATTTTACCGGTCTCGTGGTGGTAGTTGGGAGACCGAGTTATAGGATCGTTTGCCGTACTATCAAGGGGGGCTCTCAAGTTGGTAGCTTGATTGTATCGTTAGTAGAGAGCTGAAACCATTGCATCCTTTCATCATGTTTCCTTGTTCTTGTTTGGTTCTCTTTGTGAGTCTTAGAGCTTATGGTCATCTTGATGACAAGCTTGAGTTCATCGAAAACGGAGTTCGCATGCGTCTTCTATGATGTTTTCGGTGTTGGAGGTTTTACCGGTCTTATCCTAGGAAGGGTTATAACCATTTTCTTATGGGCCTTTTCTCATTTGCTTCTTATTGATATTTCTATCAAGATTGTGTTAGCCCTTTTTGCTAGCTTTCCAACAAACTTGGTTTCGTCGAATTCGGAGCTCGTATGCGAAAGTTGTGGCTGTTTTGATATTGCCTGTTTTACATAGAGAGGTTGTACCGCCCCATAGAGAGGTTGTACCGGTTGACCGGTACAACCGGTGTTTGGAGCGGTTGTACTGCTCCAGAATTGGTCCGGAGGTTGTACCGGCCATGTACCGCTCTACCACCGGACTAGTTTCTGTTTTGGAGCGGTTCTTGGGCGGTTGTTGACCGGTTTAACCGGTACTACCGGTTCCCCAGGCTGTTGTACCGCTTAGAGCTTTTCCTGTGTAGGTTTTTCCTCTGCTTTGGCGGTTGTGCAGTTCATGCACCAGTTGTACCGGTCCTACAATTTTCTGCACATAACGGGCAGATTCGTGGGGACCTATTTAAGGGGTCTTCTTCCCCAATGGTTCCCCATCTCTTGAGCTTCGTTTTGCCCCCATTGTTGACCTTCTTTGAGCTTGCTAACTCTCAATCCCTCCATGGATTCTTGCTAGTTTTTGAGGGAAAGAGAGAGGAGATCTAGATCCACACTTCCACCAATCACTTTCTCCTCTATGTGAGGGGAACCCCTTGGATCTAGATCTTGGAGTTCTTTGTGTTCTCCTTCTTGTTCTTCCTCTTACTTTCCTCCCTAGCATTAGTTGCTTTGGTGGGATTTGAGAGAGAAGGACTTGGGTACTCTGTGTGCCCTTGCCATTGCATTTGTGCATCGGTTTGAGTTCTCCACGGTGATACATGGAAGTTACAAGTTGAGAAGCTTATTACTCTTGGGTGCTTGGTGCCCTTGAGCTTGTACCTCTTGGGTGCTTGGGCTCCCTAGACGGTTTGTGGTGTTCGGAGCTCATTCATTGTGGTGTAAAGCTCAAGACAGCGTCGGGGTCTCCAATTAGGTTGTGGAGATCGCTTGAGCAATTTGACGGTATCGGTGACCGCCCCAAGGGTTGCCAAAGTGTCTGGGTTGGTGACCGCCCCCAAGGGTCGCCATTTGTACGGGTTCGGTGACCGCCCTCAAGGGTCCCTTAGTGGATTCACGGCATCTTGCATTGTGCGAGGGCGTGAGGAGATTACGGTGGCCCTAGTGGCTTCTTGGGGAGCATTGTGCCTCCACACCGCTCCAAACGGAGATTAGCATCCGCAAGGGTGTGAACTTCGGGATACATCGCCGTCTCTGCGTGCCTCGGTTATCTCTTACCCGAGCCCGTTACTTATGCACTTTACTTTGTGATAGCCATATTGTTCTTTGTCATATGTCTTGCTATCACATAGTTGCCTATATTGCTTAGCATAAGTTGTTGGTGCACATAGGTGAGCCTAGTTGTTTTAGGTTTTGTGCTTGACAAATTAACCACTATATTTATTCCGCATTTGTTCAAGCCTAAACCGTAATTATTTTAAAACGCCTATTCACCCCCCCCCTCTAGGCGACATCCTCGATCTTTCAGGGGGGAAATGGACGCGTCGGGTCTACACGGAGGGGATCTTGCCGTGGGTCTGGCCCGGATGTTGCTCCAAAGTGTTTCTATGGGCTGACTTAACACAACTGGGTGAATAGGTCCACTGCTCAAAGCCCGTTCGTGCAAAGTCAAAGGGCTAGATCCCGTGGTCAAAAACTACAGGGTTAGGCGGGACGGGGCCCTGGGGGGTAGCAATGCCACCCGAGCGTCGCACCAGGATATCATACGTAAGGGGTGGTGTGGTGGCATGTCCGAAGAGGCGGCACGCGTCTCCGGGGTGTGCCCCCCCTCACGGACGGCGATGACACGGTAGTAGACGTTCCGCGGTAACGATGCGGCATGAATATTATTAAATACTTGGAGCGCGAAAAAATCATGAGTTTTTTACACGACATGGGCACATGTGCTATAGGACTGATGGTAATTTTTCATAATTGTTCGTGATGGAGAAGTATCTGAACAATTCCCTCTACGCAGATTGCTCTTCGCGTGTCTACGACTGTGGCCGGCGGCCTCCGTGGGCTAGCATGCCGCCAAATCCTGCGTAGGCGGCCTCTCACAAGTCTGGAAGTGTTGTGGCGGTTGCAAGCGCCCGGCACGCGTCTCTGGGGTGTGCCCCACCTCACGGACGGCGCCGCCGCCGGCACCTGGAGGGGGGAAACGGACGCGTAGGGGCTACACGGAGGGATCTTGCTATGGGTCTAGCCCGGATGTTGCTCCAAAGTGTTCCTATGGGCTGACCTAAAACGACCGGGTGGATAGGTCCACTGCTCAAAGCTCGTCCGTGCAAAGTCAAAGGGCTAGATCCCGTGGTCAAACACTACAGGGTTAGGCGGAACAGGGCCCTGAGGTAACAATGCCACGGGCGTCGCACCGGGCCCTCATACATGCGGGGTGGTGTGGTGGCATGTCCGAAGAGGCGGCACGCGTCTCCGAGGTGTGCCCCCCTCATGGCCGGCGCCGCCGCCTGCACCTGGAGGGGGAAACGGACGCGTCGGGTCTACACAGAGGGGATCTTGCTGTGGGTCTGGCCCGGATGTTGCTCCAAAGTGTTCCTATGGGCTGACCTAACACAACCGGGTGGAGAGGTCCATTGCTCAATGCCCGTCCTTGCAAAGTCAAAGGGCTAGATCCCGTGGTCAAACGCTCTGAGGTTAGGCGAGGCAGGGGGCCCCGGAGGGGTAGCAATGCCACCAGAGCGTCGCACCGGGACATCATACATGCGGGGTGGTGTGGTGGCATGTCCGAAGAGGCGGCACGCGTCTCCGGGGTGTGCCCCCCTCACGGACGGCGATGAGACGGTAGTAGACGTTCTGTGGTAATGATACGGCTTGACTATTATTAAATACTCGGAGCACGCTAAAATCAGGAGTTTTTTACACGACGTGGGCACATGTGCTATAGGACTGATGGTAATTTTTCATAATTGTTCGTGGTGGAGAAGTATCTGAACAATTCCCTCTACGCGGATTGCTCTTCGCGTGTCTACGACTGTGGCCAGCGGACACCGGGGGCTAGCAAGCCACCATATCTTGCGTAGGCGGCCTCTCACAAGTCTGGAAGTGTTGTGGCGGTTGCAAGCGCCCGCACGAGTCTCTGGGGTGTACCCCCCTCACGGACGGCGCCGCCGCCGGCACCTGAGGGGGGAAACGGACGCGTAGAGGCTACACAGAGGGATCTTGCTGTGGGTCTAGCCCGGATGTTGCTCCAAACTGTTCCTATGGGCTGACCTAACACAACCGGGTGGATAGGTCCACTGCTCAAAGCCCGTCTGTGCAAAGTCAAAGGGCTATATCCACTACAAAAAATACACTTCCATGATGATACGTGTTTGTCACAATAGGTCGCGTTTTTTGTCATGCATGTACATCCATGACAAATTTATGACTGAATCAAGATAGTCATACCTGTGCTGTCTTAGAAGTGTTCCATGACATTACCAAAATTATCATCACGGAAGTGTCCACTTCCATGACGATAAATCGCGTGTCACAGAAGTGCTTTTGTCAAGGGTGACCGACACGTGGCATCCACCGTAACGGAACACCGTTAAGCTACCGGGTCGGGTTTTGGATCCCATAACCCGTTAACAGCCCCGACCAATGGGGATTTTCCACGTGTAAAATCATCGTTGGCTGGATGAAACACGTGTCGACTCATCGTTGGGACAGATGTCATCCACTCATTGGACAGAAGGCGCCTATGATACATCGACACGTGGCACGGCCCAACAGAGGCCCATTCCTGTGAAAAGGCCAGCCCGTTTGACTTGGTCAAAAGGTGGCGGGCCGGCCCATGGAAAGCCTCTTAACGGCAAGTTCGCATATAGCCCATTTACAGCCCGCTAACCCAAGGCCCGTTACGCCCTATCTGAATTAGGCCCAGTAGCGTCATCTGGGCCATCCAATATGATTCCAGCCCGTTTTCACTTCTGGCTCATGTATGGCCCATGACGTCTTTCGGCCCATATGAGGCCCTATATAACTCTTGGCCTATTAACGGCCCGTGGTGAAACTGGCCTGCAATGAACAGTGTATCACTTTACACCCATTAACGGCCCATGGTGGCGGCCCATAATGAACAAGATATCACTTTATACCCATTAAGGGCCGGTTATTCAATTGGGCCGCTTCCGAAAATGTTATCTTCGGCCTTCTCGAGCCCATTTATTCTTGGGCTCATTTCAAAGATTCATTTACTTACGGCCCGTTCTTGTCATTTTACGCTTGTGGGCCAAATTCAGCCGATGGTTACATCGGCCCGTTTGTGGTCCGTTAATCGTTGGGCGTTTTCATAGCATCATCAAATACGGCCTATTAACGATGGCCTGTTATGGTCATATGGCCCGTATAAGGCCCATTGATGATCTGACCCGTAGAAGGCCCATTGTTTCTATGGCCCGTAGATGGCCCATTGTTTCTCTGACCCGTAGAAGGCCCATTGTTTCTACGGCCCGTAGAAGGCCCATCGCTTTCTACGGCCCGCATAAGGCCCATTGTTTCTCTGACCCGTAGGAGGCCCAAAGGTCACTACGGTAAATATTAGCCCATGGTTATTGTGGCCTAGTTTTAAAAAGAACTGCACTGACTACAAGCAAACAAATAAACAAGACAATAAGGAAATAAATAAGCAAGCAACTTATGCTAGGCTATCACGGCTGTTACACATATTACATCCACTTGGCATCAAAGTTCACCACCAGTGCAAATATGGGGAACAAAGCAGCATATCATATACCTTTGGTTGTCAAAGTTGGCGACCAACGCAAATAAACGCCTTGTGACAAAACAAATCCGTAACTGAAACCACCTCGTAAGATCTCAAGAAACAATATCCTGGGTATCCATAATGCTGGCAAGATGCTTAGCAAGCTTATTAACTTTCTCTTGTTTGGCGCTTAAATCCTCCAGCGCTTGCTGTTGCACCAGAAAATATGCATCTGAATTCTGCAGGGACTTCCTCAGTCCTTCATCTTCCTGTCGCAGCACATCTGATCGATGTCTTTCAACTTGGAGTTGAGACTCAAGAAGACGAACTGATTCAGGCAACAAGTTCGAAGAGCTTGTGCCAGCAGTAGTGGCCAGTAACTCGAACACTACATCAAGGCAGGATTTTTGGGTTCCCTCACGTCGTCAAGATAGTTTTTATCAGCTTTCTTGGAGACGAACAGTGATGTCTCACTATCTTGAACCTTATCTGCATTACTTCCTTTACCATTGGATAACGTGGTACTGTTCTCCAATATTTTGTCCGCATCCTAAAAGAGAAACAAGCAGACACATCACATGTTTACCATGTTTTATATGAAACTCATTTTGGTAAATGAGTTCAGTAGTAAAGTGGACAGGATAACAGCATGAAAGAAACATATATCTATGTACCATGGTCACTTTATGGTCTATATTATTCTAGTTTTTGTTGCCAAATCAAGATAGAGACACAGTTCAAATAATATTTGTTCAAGACAAAGCAAAATAGACAGAATATAAGTGTGGGTAACTATAGAGCAATAACAACACCTGTAATGTGCATGACATGAGAACATAACTGTTTATTCAATTGAAACTGAAATCAACATAGAGCAGGTTACAACAGCAAACCAGTTAAAGAAACAGGTTTAAAACATACCTGTTGCGCCATTGGAGTTTCAGTTGCATCCTTGAATTTTGAAAATAGTTGGTATGAGTAAATACAGTAATGCAAGAACGAAGGAGTATGAACCATAGCTACAAAACGTGACCTGAGAACAAATCGTCTTCTCCTTTAAGCGTTGAGTTGGGATTCGGAGTGGTGATCCTCGTGCTTTGGGCACTGCAGTTCCCTTACTAACCGCTCGTGTTTGGGTGCTCTGTGGTGGAGACGGTGCTGTGTCAACTGTACCTAGGTTACTATCTGCCGGGGTTGGGGTTAGAAGGGGTGTAGCTGGTTCTCTGTCCAACTGGGTAGGGGTACAATCTGCGAGAGTCTAGGTTATGTGTGGTGGATCTGGTCCTTGGGCAAGTACAACCGTGGTTCTATCTGCATCAACTGGTAGCACTATCTTTTTTGAAGACAGTGTTGTTACTCCCTTAGATACTGCCATCACGCTCTCCAATTCAGATGGCTGATAAACAAGAAAAGTAATAGAAAGTATAGACATTGTAAGATAGACAGGTGCAATGGATAGTGGGGAATAAAAGAGGGCATGAAATAATTCATATTTATGTTGTCTAACCAAATAGGATAGCATGACACAATTTCACATATATGATGGCTATCTAAACAGGATAGCATGACACAATTTCAAATTATGATGGCTAACTAAAAAAGATGGAAAGACATAGTTCAAAATATGAGACTATGTAAACAGGATGACATGACATAACTATATAATGTGTTTATTAAATAGGTTTGCATGCCATAATTCACATACGTTCATGGATAGAATTCCATAATTCTAAATATGATGACTGTAAACACTAAACAGTATGAGATGATATAACTATATGATGTCTTTATTAAATGGGTTGTCATGCCATAATTCAGATAGATGATGTGTATGTACTATGTAAACATGATGGCATGATATAATTCAAATATATGATTTATATAGTAAGCAAGTAAGCAGATGGAAATCTATATATGATGTAAAAACTAAGCAATGCAAGACAACATGCATGACATGGGTAATATAACCCCGCCAAGTTTGAGAATAGACCTCGGGGAAATAGGACTGGTCATCGGTCTACGAATCCTCCTCTGAGGAGCTCCTGTAGCCGACAAGATGTACGCCTTCAGCGAGTAGCATTGTCTGCTCTGAATACCTTGTTTTCACTCCAGATACTTCCATCACCGCTTCAAATGGCTGATGCACAGGAAGATATGATATAATTCACATACATGATGATTGGCTAAACAGCATGGCGTTGCATAATTCACATATATAATGCCTTTGCAACAAGATAGCATTGTATAATTCACATATATATGTCTTGCAACAAGATGGCAATGCATAATTCACATATATGGTAATTAGACACCTTTGAGCAGTGGCATTCACATAAAGCATGTCTAAACTAATCAAATGGCATAGCAATGCGAGACACCATACGCACGATATGAGCAACATAACCACCTGCCAAGTTAGAGCATACACCTCGGGGGAATAGGACTGGTCATCTGTCTACGAATCCTCCTATGAGGAGCTATCCGTAATCAGCAGATTTGCGCTTCGTCAGATAGCATAGTCTGCTCTGAAGACCTTGTTTTCACTCCAGAATTTGCCATCACCGTGTCAAATGGCTGATGCACATGAAGAGCAGTTGAATGTACTAACATTGTTGACAAATGTAATATGTAATGAAAAAAAGGATGGCCTGATATAATTTACATATAAGATGACTAGCTAAGCAGGATGGCATTGCAAAATTCACATATATGATGCCTGGCTAAACAAGGTGGTGTTGCATAATTCACATAAACGATGAATAAACTAAACAGATTGCATTCGCACAAAGGATGTCTAAACTAAGCAGATGACATATTTGATGTATAAAGTAAGCAATGCAAGACACCATATGCATGATATAACCAACATCAGCATGCCAAGTTAGAGCGAAGACCTCAGGGGGTAAATAGGAGTTATCTTCTCCTCCTAAATCCCCCTCAGAACAGATATCTTCCTCTCGATTATAATCCGAAATGTGTGGAGGGGGCTGCCTTTGCGCCTACCATGGAGCGACGTCTGCATGAAATTGTATTTCCATGCAAGGCTCGTCTCTTTTGCTCTACATGTTCAGTTCCATTGTTTACAATAACTGTCATGCATAGGAATAAAACATAGTGAGATTATGTAAGGAGTGCATGCAGAAATCCAGAGTGATGGTAGCAACCTGTGGATCGACCCAAAACCAATAATAGCAGGCAAATAATGGCTTGAGTTAATAAATACAGATAATGGCTTCTTTACTGTTTGTTTCCCGCCCAACATGAAACTCATAGTAGACACCGGAGATTAACCAAATAGTAGATAGATACTATTGATAGCGCCCCCGATATGTACCCCACAACCATTTAAAAACTCAAGTTTGATTATGTCTACTACACAACCTTCTTCTGTTGTTGGGCCTGCAAGTGCACATGTTTGTAGGATAGTAGCAATTTTCCATCAAGTGGATGACCTAAGGTTTATCAGTCCGTAGGAGGCATAGGATGACGATGGTCTCTCTCAAGCAACCCTGCAACCAAATAACAAAGAGTCTCTTGTGTCCCCAACACACCCAATACAATGGTAAATTGTATAGGTGCACCAGTTCGGCGAAAAGATGGTGATACAAGTGCAATATGGATGGTAGATAAAGGTTTTTGTAATCTGAAAATATAAAAACAGCAAGGTAGCAAGCGATAAAAGTGAGCGTAAACGGTATTGCAATGATAGGAAACAAGGCCTAGGGTTCATACTTTCACTAGTGCAAGTTCTCTCAACAATAATAACATAGATAGATCATATAACAAGCCCTCAACATGCAACAAAGAGTCACTCCAAAGCCAGTAATAGCGGAGAACAAACATAGAGATTATGGTAGGGTACGAAACCACCTCAAAGCTATTCTTTCGGATCAATCTATAAAAGAGTTCGTACTAGAATAACACCTTAAGTCACAAATCGACCAAAACCCTAATGTCACCTAGATACTCCATTGTCACCTCAAGTATCCGTGGGCATGATTATACGATATGCATCACAAAATCTCAGATTCATCCAACCAACATAAAAGTACTTCAAAGAGTGCCCCAAAGCTACTACCGGAGAGTCAAGAACGTGTGCCAACCCCTAAGCATAGGTTCATGGGCGGAACCCGCAAGTTGGTCACCAAAACATACATCAAGTGGCACGTGATATACCATTGTCACCACAGTTAAAGACGGCAAGACATACATCAAGTGTTCTCATCAAAGACTCAATCCGATAAGATAACTTCGAAAGGGGAAACTCAATTCATCACAAGAGAGTAGAGGGGGAGAACATCATAAGATCAAACTACAATAGCAAAGCTCGGGATACATCAAGATCGTGCCATAGAGGGAACACGAGAGAGAACACGAGAGAGAGAGAGAGAGAGATCAAACACATAGCTACTAGTACATACCCTCAGCCCCGAGGGTGAACTACTCCCTCCTCGTCATGGATAGCGTCTGGATGATGAAGATGGCCACCGGTGATGGGTTCCCCCTCCGGCAGGGTGCCGGAACGGGCTCCCGAGAGGTTTTTGGTGGCTACAGAGGCTTTCGGCGGTGGAACTCCCGATCTATCTTCTGTCCTGGAAATTTTAGGGTACGTAGGTATATATGAGTGAAAGGAGTACGTCGGTGGAGCTACGGGGGCCCCACGAGGCAGGGGGCGCGCCCAAGGGGGTGGGCGCGCCCCCCACCCTCGTGAGCACCTCCTGTATCTTCTGACGTGGAGTCCAAGTCCATCAGGTGGGTTTCCTTCCAAAAATAACTTCTCCAGTTGATTTCGTTCCGTTTTGACTCTGTCTGATATTCCTTTTCCTCGAAACACTGAAATAGGCATAAAACAGCAAATCTGGGCTGGGCCTCCGGTTAATAGGTTAGTCCCAAAAGTAATATAAAAGTGGAAAATAAAGCCCAATATTGCCTAAAACAGTAGATAATATAGCATGGAGCAATCAAAAAATATAGATACGTTGGAGACGTATCAAGCATCCCCAAGCTTAATTCCTGCTCGTCCTCGAGTAGGTAAATGACAAAAAGAGATAATTTTTGATGTGGAATGCTAGTTGGCATAATTTCAATGCAATTCTTCTTAATTGTGATATGAATATTCTGATCCGAATGAATACAAAATAAAATTTTATATTGATAAAAGAAATAGTAATACTTCAAGCATACTAATCAAAGTAATCATGTCTTCTCAAAATAGCATGGCAAAAGAAAGTTCATCCCTACAAAATCATATAGTTAGGCTACGCTTCATTTTCGTCACACAAAGATGTTCCCAACTTCTATACCCCGATGACAAGCCAAGCAATTGTTGCATACTTAAATAATCTCAAACTTTTTCAACCTTCACGCAATACATGAGCGTGAGCCATGGATATAGCACTGTGGGTGGAATAGAATATGATGATGGGGATTGTGTGGAGAAGACAAAAAGGAGAAAGTCTCACATTGACGAGGATAATCAACGGGATATGGGGATGCCCATCAATTGATGTCAACATGTGGAGTAGGGATTGCCATGCAACGGATGCACTAGAGCTATGAATGCTCAACAAAATAAAACTAGTGGGTGTGCATCCAACTTGATTGCTCACGAAGACCTAGGGCATTTGAGGAAGCCCATCGTAGGAATATACAAGCCAAGTTCTATAATGAAAAATTCCCACTAGTATGAAAAGACAACTTATGAGACTCACTATATGAAAAACTTGATGCTACTTTGAAGCACAATATATGAGACTCACTACATGAAGAACAAGGTGCTACTTTGAAGCACAATATATGAGACTTCACTACATGAAGAACAAGGTGCTACTTTGAAGCACAAGTGTGGAAAAAAGAGATAGTAACATTGCCCTTTTTTGGGCCTTTCTCTTTTTTTTGGGCAATGCTCTAATAATGATGATCATCACACTTCTATTAATTACAACATAAGGATTACAACTCAAAAATAGAACAAGATATGACTCTATATGAATGCCTCCGACGGTGTACCGGGATGGTGCAATGAATCAAGAGTGACATGTATGAAAATTATGCATGGTGGCTTTGCCACAAATACGATGTCAACTACATGATCATGCAACGGTAATATGACAAAATTAAAGTATGTCATGATGATGATAAACGGAACGGTGGAAAGTTGCATGGCAATATATCTCGGAATGGCAATGGAAATGCCATAATAGGTAGGTATGGTGGCTGTTTTGAGGAAGATATAAGGAGGTTTTTGTGTGATAGAGCGTATCATATCACGGGGTTTGGATGCACCGGCGAAGTTTGCACAAACTCTCAATGTGAGAAAGGGCAATGCACGGTACCGAAGAGGCTAGCAATGGCGGAAAGGTAAAAGTGCGTATAATCCATGGACTCAACATTAGTCAAAAGAACTCATATACTTATTGCAAAAATTTAGAAGTCATCAAAAACTAAGTACTACGCGCATGCTCCTAGGGGGATAGATTGGTAGGAAAAGACCATCGCTCGTCCCCGACCGCCACTCATAGGGATGCACAAGCCAGGTACACTTCATGTTTCAAATTTGTTACACAACTTTAACCGTACGTGCATGCTACGGGACTTGCTAACTTCAACACAAGCATTATTTGAATTCATAATCACCCAACTAGCATGACTTTAATATCACTACCTCCATATCTCAAAACAATTATCAAGTATCAAACTTTTCTTAGTATTCAACACACTCATAAGGATCCTTACAAATCTTGTATGCTTAGCATATTAGAATTAAGCACATTACCATGCTATTTAAGACTCTCAAAATAATCTAAGTGAAGCATGAGATATCATCTATTTATTCAAAATAAAACTACCATTGTGCTCTAAAAGATATAAGTGAAGCACTAGAGCAAACGACAAACTACTCTGAAAGATATAAGTGAAGATCAATGAGTAGTCGAATAATTATACAACTATGTGAAGAATCTTCCATTTAATAATTTCAGATCTTGATACTTTATTCAAACAGCAAGCAAAGCTAAATAAAACTACATTGCAAGGATAGCACAACTCATGTGAAGAAGCAAAAATTTAGGCTCAACCGATACTAACCGATAGTTGTTGAAGAAGAAAGGTGGGATGCCTACCGGGGCATCCCCAAGCTTAGATGCTTGAGACTTCTTGAAATATTATATATCTTGGGGTGCCTTGGGCATCCCCAAGCTTGAACTTCTGTGTCTCCTTAATTCCTTTCATATCATGGCTTCTCTTTTTATCAAAAGCTTCATTCACAACAAACTCAACAAGAACTCGTGAGATAGGTTAGTATAAACCAATGCAAAACCTTATCATTTTCTACTGTAACAAATCACTAACATTATTATTCAACATTGCATACTAAATGTCTCTGCACATTTAATACTCCTATCGTCAAATAGAATCATTTAACAAGCAAACATATGCAAACAATGCAAACATAACAGCCATCTGCCAAAACAGTACAGTCTGTAAAGAATGCAAGAGTATCAATACTTCCCTGACTCCAAAAATTATGAACTAAAATTCCCACTGTAATAAATTTATCAGATCTCAATATGCAAAAAGATTCAACATTATACCACTCTCTGACATTTCTAGGGAATTTTTGAAACAGCGGTAAACTTTCTGTTTTCAAACAGCAACATGTATACTAGCAAAATAAGCATGACAAAGGCTATCCTTGACATTTTTATTGGAACTAAAGATGAAAAACATTATTATAAATAACATAAAGCAAATACTAACAAGATAAAATGACGCTCCAAGCAAAACACATATCATGTGGTGAATAAAATAGCTCCAAGTAAAGTTACCGATGAACGAAGACGAAAGAGGGGATGCCTTCCGGGGCATCCCCAAGCTTAGTCGCTTGGTTATCCTTGGATATTACCTTGGGTGCCTTGGGCATCCCCAAGATTAGGCTCTTTCCACTCCTTATTCCATAGTCCATCGAATCTTTACCCAAAACTTGAAAACTTCAACCACACAAAACTTAACAGAAAACTCGTGAACTCCGTTAGCGAAAGAAAACAAAACACCACTTCAAGGTACTGTAATGAACTCATTCTTTATTTGTATTGGTGTTAAACCTACTGTATTCCAATTTCTCTATGGTTTATAAACTATTTTACTAGCCATAGAGTCATCAAAATAAGCAAACAACACACGAAAAACAGAATCTGTCAAAAACAGAACAGTCTGTAGTAATCTGTAACTAACGCAAACTTATGGAACTCCAAAAATTCTAAAATAAATTGGTGGACCTGAGGAATTTTATAGTAATCATCTTCAAAAATAATCAACTAAATATCACTCTCCAGTAAAAAGTTATAGCTAATCTCGTGGGCGCTAAAATTTCTGTTTTTTACAGCATGATCATAAAGACTTCACCCAAGTCTTCCCAAAGGTTCTACTTGTCACAAACACTAATTAAAACACAAAACCACATCTAACCAGAAGATATATGGATTATTTATTCCTAAACAGAACCAAAAATCAAGAACAAAAATAAAAATTGGGTTGCGTCCCAACAAGCGCTAACGTTTAAAGCCCCTAGCTAGGCATGATGATTTCAATGATACTCACATAAAAGATAAGAATTGAAACATAAAGAGAGCATCATGAAGAATATGACTAGCACATTTAAGTCTAACCCACTTCCTATGCATAGGTATTTTGTGAGCAAACAACTTATGGGAACAATAATCAACAAGCATAGGAAGACAAAACAAGCATAACTTCAAAAATTTAAGCACATAGAGGGGAAACTTGATATTATTGCAATTTCCTACAAGCATATATTCCTCCCTCATAATAATTTTCAGTAGCATCATGAATGAATTCAACAATATAACCAGCACCTAAATCATTCTTTTCATGATCTACTAGCATAGAAATTTTATTACTCTCCACATAAGCAACATTCTTCTCATTCGGAATAGTGGGAGTATCATAAGAGACTTGAATACTATAAATTGTTTCCACATTAAAAGAGTAATGTTAAGAGAAAGGGTACTCATAATAATGACAATTTTTATAAATATAATCATCACTACTCTTTATAACATAAGTTGTATCACAATAATCATCATAAGTAGCAACTTTGTTCTCATCATAATCGATTGAAACCTCTTCCAAGATAGTGGATACATCACTAAATAAAGGCATGACCTCTCCAAATCCAGTTTCATAAATATTATAAGATTCAACATCCTCCAATATTGTGGGATCACTACTTCCTAAATTTGACACTCTTCCAAACCCACTTTCATAAATATAATCATCATAGGTAGAAGGCATGCTATCATCATAACTACTTTGCATATCAAAACTTGAGAGGCTAAAAATATCATCATTATTAAACATAGCATCCCCAAGCTTGGGACAAACATTAATTGCAGCAAATATATTCTCAAATATGTCATCCTCATCAAACATAGCTTCCCCAAGCTTGGGCCTTTTCATATCATAAGCATAATCACTCTCATCATTAATAGTATGGATAGCACCAATAGTATAGCAATTATTATATTCTTCCAAGCAAGTGCCAAAAAGATTTTCAAGCTCATAAGAAGTATCGTTATCTTCCCAATCATAATCATCACAACAAGCAATAGGCATAACAAGATCATCATCAAGTGTATCATCTTCATTTTCATGAGGCACAGCAACAATAGGAGCAACTTTATTTGGGAGAGATACCTTTTTACCTCTCTTCCTTTTTCTTTTCTTCTTATTCACCACATCATGTGTGGGTTCAATCCTCTTTTTGGAGCTCCTTATTAATGAGATTGGTTGGATAGAAGACTCCTCCTCGTTACCTGATTCATCATAAGAAACAATAGGAGGATATTGGGAAGTCTCTTCCCTTTCGTTAGCATTATCTTCATCTTCTATTTGTTTTATTTTCTTTATGTAATTGGAAATATAAGGATTTTCAATGCAATTCACCGCACAATACATATAAATCTTCTCTAGATCAAAATCAAGAAATCTATCAAGATTAAATTTTGGAATACCCTCAGTTATATGTTTCATTTCTTCATAACCCAAAAGAAGGCTAAGCTCTTTATGATGCTCAAGGGTAATCAAATTATCACAATATTTGGAAATGACTTGATCATGAAACAAATAGCATTGGAGCTTTAAATGACCATGTTCATTGCAAAGTTCACAATGGGTACTATAAATATTGAATCTTTCAGCACATTCATCTAGCTCTTCTTGCAAAAATTTGGTTTCTAAGTACTTATGCCTCTTGCAATATCTATCTTCCCTATTTGGTGTGTACTTGCAAACCCAATTTACTCCACAAAAATTGACATGTTTATAGGAGGCATTTTCATCATAACTAGTGCAATCATCATTAGCATCATGGATATTCAAGGAGTTCATACTAACAACATTGCAATCATGCTCATCATTCAAAGATTTAGTGCCAAACATTTTAATGCATTCTTCTTCTAACACTTCTGCACAATTTTCCTTTCCATCATACTCACGGAAGACATTAAAAAGATGAAGCGTATGAGACAAACTTAATTCCATTTTTTTGTAATTTTGTTTTATAAACTAGACTAGTGCTAAAACAAGAAACAAAAAGATTCGATTGCAAGATCTAAAGATATACCTTCACTTACCTAGCCTCCCCGGCAACGGCGCCAGAAAAGAGCTTGATGTCTACTACAGACGTTGTTGGGCCTGCAAGTGCACAGGTTTGTAGGACAGTAGCAAATTTCCCTCAAGTGGATGACCTAAGGTTTATCAATTCGTACGAGGCGTAGGATGAAGATGGTCTCTCTCAAGCAACCCTGCAACCAAATAACAAGTAGTCTCTTGTGTCCCCAACACACCCAATACAATGGTAAATTGTATAGGTGCTCTAGTTCGGCGAAGAGATGGTGATACAAGTGCAATATGGATAGTAGATAAAGGTTTTTGTAATCTGAAAATATAAAAACAGCAAGGTAGCAAGCGATAAAAATGAGCATAAACGGTATTGCAATGATATGAAACAAGGCCTAGGGTTCATACTTTCACTAGTGCGAGTTCTCTCAACAATAATAACATAGATAGATCATATAACAAGCCCTCAACATGCAACAAAGAGTCACTCCAAAGCCACTAATAGCGGAGAACAAACATAGAGATTATGGTAGGGTGCGAAACCACCTCAAAGCTATTCTTTGGATCAATCTATAAAAGAGTTCGTACTAGAATAACACCTTAAGACACAAATCAACCAAAACCCTAATGTCACCTAGATACTCCATTGTCACCTCAAGTATCCGTGGGCATGATTATATGATATGCATCTCACAATCTCAGGTTCATCCAACCAACATAAAAGTACTTCAAAGAGTGCCCCAAAGCTACTATCGGAGAGTCAAGAACGTGTGCCAACCCCTATGCATAGGTTCATGGGCGGAACCCGCAAGTTGGTCACCGAAACATACATCAAGTGGCACGTGATATCCCATTGTCACCACAGATAAACACGGCAAGACATACATCAAGTGTTCTCATCAAAGACTCAATCCGATAAGATAACTTTGAAAGGGGAAACTCAATTCATCACAAGAGAATAGAGGGGGAGAACATCATAATATCCAACTACAATAGCAAAGCTCGGGATACATCAAGATTGTGCCATAGAGGGAACACGAGAGAGAACACGAGAGAGAGACTGATCAAACACATAGCTACTAGTACATACCCTCAGCCCCGAGGGTGAACTACTCCCTCCTCGTCATGGATAGCGCCGGGATGATGAAGATGGCCACCGGTGATGGGTTCCCCCTCCGTGGTGCGGAACAGGCTCCCGAGAGGTTTTGGTGGCTCTGAGAGGCTTTTCGGCGAAACTCCCGATCTATCTTCTGTCCTGGAAGTTTTAGGGTACGTAGGTATATATGGGTGAAAGGAGTACGTCGGTGGAGCTACAGGGGCCCCACGAGGCAGGGGGCACGCCCAGGCGGGGTGGGCGCGCCCCCCACCCTCGTGAGCACCTCCCATATCTTCTGACGTGGAATCCAAGTCCATCAGGTGGGTTTCCTTCCAAAAATAACTTCTCCAGTTGATTTCGTTCCGTTTTGACTCCGTCTGATATTCCTTTTCCTCGAAACACTGAAATAGGCATAAAACAGCTAATCTGGGCTGGGCCTCCGGTTAATAGGTTAGTCCCAAAAGTAATATAAATATGGAAAATAAAGCCCAATATTGCCTAAAACAGTAGATAATATAGCATGGAGCAATCAAAAATTATAGATGCGTTGGAGACTGTAGAAGTGCATGCTCTAGACAATGCAACCAAAAGACCGATCTGATGGAAGAGACCAGGAAGCACATTATACGTCAACACTCCCCCTCACGTGTGGCTCCCTTAGGCCTAAACGTGGACCGAAAGTGGGCTGCAATTTAAGTGCGCCAGCCAGGTCTTGAACTCAAGACCTCTTGGCTCTGATACCATGTAGAAGTGCATGCTCTAGCTAATGCAACCAAAAGACCGATCTTAAGGAGAGGGTCGGACATTTTACTCCAACACTCCCCCTCACGTCTATGCTCCTTTGGAGCTATATGGCGTGGGCAGCGGAAGCGGGGGCAGGCCGCAATTATTTATTGCGTTTACTGGGTTTTGAACCCTGAACCTTTTGGTTGTAAGTTTATGCACCTAACCAGTTCACCCATCATGTCCAGGCAGCACATTATACGTCAACAGAGACGTATCATTTGACCATTTGTTTGGAGCGGACTCAGAGTCTAATCGATGAACAGGACGATAAAGTAGCATGTAATATTAAGCGATGCATAACGTAAGAAGACACGAAAGAGTGCGACCTCTCTTGCGGACCCGTGTAGTCCTCGAGGTCATCTGCTCGATTGATGATGGTAATGCTGTTTTCATGGCTGCCAGTGGCGGGGAAGAAGATCTGAGGCGGCGAAATTCAGTCTGGAGGCCGGATCCCTGCTGTGCTGGACCCTTCTGTCGTTGGAGCAGCTGAGCTAGGGTGGAAGACGGCGCAGCAGGAGCGGGACAAACCACGCAAGGTTTTCTTTGACTACTATCTGTAAGAGAAGTAATTATGTAATGGCTCGTTTGAATTGGAGGATTCCAACAATGCATGGATAGGAAATAGACAGGAATAGGATAGGAATGCACGTGCTAAACAGAGAATTTAAAAACACAGGATTTCTGCCAATCTGGGTGTTTGATTCACAACAATTGGAAGATCACAGGATGCAAAGAAGCATGGTGAGATTAAGTCAAACCACAAGAAAATGTACGGTTATAATGCTATTATGCTACTATCTCTTAGTCTTGTGCTTCATGAATAGGAATTTGAAAAGGAGGACAAGTGAAAATTAAAATTCCTACGTTTTTTCTTTCAAGGAGACACTAAAGGAACAAATCCGTGTTCTCATTGGACAATATATATAACATGTAGAGTAAATTAGAGATGCAACAATTGCACAACCTCTTAGGCGAAGCTATGTCGATCTCAGCGTGATTGGGTTGGCCGGTGAGGATGCTCCGGCTGACTTTGCTGTCGGAGGAGGGGAAGAAGATCTTAGGCGTCTGGAGATGGAGCCCGAGTTACTGCTCCGCTATGATGGAGGGTTTTGTGGTTGGAGCAGCTCCGGTGAGTTGTACGACGCCGAGGCTGAAGTAGGACAAGAGAGACAACGAACAACGTTAACCTGAGTGGAATTCTAATAGCATCTCCAATACATGATGTAAAATACATAACCACAAAGGGCTAGATGTAAAAAACATCTGCCGCTCATCTCTGAACCTAACTGTCGAAACTGAATTTTGTTGTCGAAACTGAATTTTGCTGTCGAAACTGAACGCACTAGCAAGGTGAGGCTACACGTCGGTCGACTGACTTATTCATCTCTGGTCAGTCGATTTTGCAGCCGTTGGACAAAGAAATCAAGGGCCTGCGGTTCATCTTTAACCTCCACCCCCCTGAGCCGCGAGCCACCACCAGCCAAATAGCAGCCCCCTGCCGCCCGCGGCCGGTGGTGCGCCGCCCCGCCAGCCCTGAAAACACTCCCCACCGCCGGTCCGCCGCCGCCCCGGCCATCCCTCTAGGCCCCCACGTGCCGAGCTTTTTCTCCGGCGATCCCCACGCCACCGCCCCGCCACCGCCGGCGACCACCTCCCCCATCCTGAACCCTAAGATAGATAGTGGGGTACCTCTCCGGCGAGCCCCCCTCCCCGCTGCGGCTGGTTCTTCCTTCACCCCGGCGAGCCCACCCCTTGAAAATCGACTGACCCAAAAGTCGATTCAGTCGACTGAAGTGTAGCCAAATCGGAGCAGCATCGCAAGCAAGAGCAAGAGCGAGAGCAGCAGCGCGAGCAAGAGCAATAGCAATAGCAAGAGCAGACCAGGCAGGGGACCGAGAGCAAGAGCAGAGCAGCAGCGCGAGCGAGAGCTAAAGCAGCAGCAGCTCCTACTGATGTGGACGTCGCCGCCGAGGGAGTGACACCATGGAGGAAGTGGCCGGCGACGCCGCCGTGGATGGAGCCGCGCCGTGTCGGCTCGGGACCGAGCGCCGGTGGCACCGTGGGATCGAATCAAGAAGAAAATGCGGCAATTAGTGCACAACCTCTTTGGTGGCGCCGATTAGGCCGCAGCTTCATCCGAGGAAACGGTGATGATGATGCTCTTTCGGTGGTGCAGGTGAAGACGGCGGTGTGGGAATGGAGGTGGTGCGAAAGACGAGGGGAACGTCGGGGCAGCACCTTGGAGGTGGAGGATGGGGTGGCTGAACCGGCGGGACGATGAGATCGACGATGGATCCTCATCCGGTACGGTGGATGAGGGACGTAGAGGTGTTGCTGTGGACGACGTCGTCGGGGCTGGGTGGCGGACGGAGAAGGGTGTGGGGTTTCGTCGCGGGTTTTCGCGGCCACGGTGTACGAATGGGTGGGCGGATGGGATGGTAGTGGGGAACCATGGCTTAGAGACGCGCTTGTCCGAAATGCAGGGTAAGTTACAAAAGTACCCCCACCGATTTGAGGCGGTTCTTTCGGTTCTGGGGTACCACGGGCATTTCGCGTCTCGGGATTTCACAGGAGGTGGGAGTTTTCACGCGCGTTGTAATTTCGGAATACCAAGGCGCGGGTTGAGATGGAGGGAGTTGTTGGAGCACAATGAGACAAAGATATATCTTGAATATTTCGGGCTAACAAGGCGCGGGTTGAAATTTCCGGACAAGCCTAACGTGTACTGTACCAAATGAATGCGCACTACAAATGTCATTCAAAACTTTGAATTCATATTATGTTCAATTAAAATATTTCTCTACGTGTATAATGCATGCAACCTACTACTCAAATGAACGTTTTAGTGCATTCCAAACGTACATACTACCGCTTCAATATGAACTAAATTTGAATAAGATCTACAGTAATGATTGTTGTGAAGTCAAAGCATTTGAATTCGTTTCTCTGTTTTAATAAGATCTACAATCATCATTATTGTCAAGTTAAACCATCGTTTGTGTATTATCTTCATAGCACACCACATGATTAGTCTCGAGTTACATATGAACTATGTGTACTATATGAACTCGAACTAGATTTTTTTGAATCCACTTTATTTTGATTTCAAATCACATTACATTTCTAGCTCTAGCTAGATCTTCATAATCTAAACCATGTCTCATATGTATAATGTGTTGATCACATTATGTATGGCCCCCCGCCCCCTACGCCTACAAGTATTTAGATGTGAGTTGCAAACACCACACATTACCACAAATTCAAATAAAATGTGAGAATGTTCGATATATAGTATTGTTTAGATTGCTCGATATTTAGTTGTAAGCTGCAAACGCCGCACATTATCACAAATTCAAATAAAATGTGAGATTGTTTGATGTATAGTATGGTTTAGATTGTTCGGCATTTAGCTGTGAGTTGCAAACACCATGCATTATCACATTATGGTATAACATGTGCACAACACGTGTATCGCCGCTATATTCGTGCATGCAATGTTTAAAACACTATGATCGCCTATTCAAATATATGAATCCGCTTTCATATCAAATTATGATCTTTGTTAGTCTCTTACACCCACACAATCCTCTAACCTTTGTAGCTACCACTAACTTTATCTCATGCATGCACACGCCCTCCTCGCCCTCCCCCTCCCTCGGCATTCTATCCACCGGGCACATTCATTTTTTTTTCTTTAGGTCGTTCTCCCAGAGTCTCCACAACTCCTTTCCGACACACACCGATCGATAAACCTCTCCAGCGATGCCTGCCTACAGCATACACACACAACTTCAATCTCCTCCTTTATGTGTCCTTACCTCGTGTCTCTCATATGGTCAGACACACGTGTAAATTCTCGCCCCTCTTTTTATCGATCTCACAACCGCACACTCCTCCCCCTATCTAGCTAGTAGTTGGGCCTCTCGCACCACCTCCTAGCTCCATTCTCTCTGTCTATCATCTGTCTGCAGGCCTTATTTGCCTCTAACAAATGGGCGTCGTCGACCGATCTCTCGCTATACATATAACCAGCTAGGTCCTTATAACTCGTTTTTACCCACACATCGATCGATCTACCTCATTAGTTGTGTCTCTCCCTTCCTCCGACAAACAACAATTGATCTACCGATCTACTTAGGTTTGCTTACCAAACACATGGTTCCCCTTCATCATCCATGGATGCGTCCCGACAGATCTATCACACACAGGCACACATAGAAACACATCCCCACTCTTATTGATAATATTGCAGTTCCACCCTCAGTTTGTCTAGTAGGCCTCTCCCAACATCTCCGAGAAGCAACTCCATCACCCATCCAGCACTCTACCCCTCTCCCTCCCTCTCCCTCCCTCTCTCTCTCCTCTCTCTCTCTCTCTCTCTGTCCCATCATATTTCCCGTCCTTCAGTTATGTATGGATGTCGACCGATCTCCCTCAAGACATAGCTGGGTCTCTCCTTCTCAACACATATACGAGTCGTTCTACCTCTATAGTTAGGCCTCGACCTCGCCTCCCCACCCCTCCCCCACACACACCGATACATCAAGCGCTCTAGTCATGTCTCCCGCCACACACAAACATGACATCTGCCCTCTAACCTTCCGTTAGGCGACTCGCCCTATATCATTGACTGTCACACACACACACACACACACACACACACACACCCACACACACCCACAATTTCGATGGCTCTCTTCATCGATCTCGCACCCACCCACTTGATCGTCTCTTCGACTCTATCGATAGCTATGAACCCTCCATCTCTTCTCGTGGATTGCCCGACCCTCTATGTATGATATGGATAGGCCTCCATTTCACACACATTGCATGCAAAATTTTGTTTGAGATGTCATCGACACATATTCCCACAAATAATTCACGAAATCAACCCCCACCCCACCCCCACCCCCACCACAAAACAAAACACTCACGAGCGCGGTTTGTATCTCTCACACACACCCACGTGGGTGGGGACATGCACGAAGAGAAGAGGTGCATGCACGGGCACGCATACTCCGTCTCTTTCCCAACCACACCCGCTGGGTACACGGTGGAGCTCATTTATGTCTGAAAAAAGGCAGCCCACGTGGTTATGTTGCACGTGTACTGGTTGTCCACTTGGTGGAGGGAGGATCGTCTACCACGGGTGAACAAACAAATGGCGACTTGACGCGTTATGTTAAATTAAAAAAGAGGCAAACCATGTGGGGCCTACCTTAGAGGCAAGGCTCTATACACTGGAGTACTTTTGATGTGTCCCATCAACTTGTAGAATGAGGAGAAGCTTGCTTAGTACGACGTCTCCCCCGACCACGGGCGCGGTGGCTCGCAGGATGAGGTGAAGCTTGCTCCTCCCTCGCCCATGCGCGTGGTGGCTCGCAGGACGAGGAGAAAAATTTTCTACTCCCTCCGTTTACTCCTCGTCCCTACTACCTTGGTTATAGAGATTATATCATATTGTTTGGAATATATATGTCCTTTAGTAGATTTCAATATGAACTACTAGTACATACTCCAAACACTGATGTATATAGACGTATTTTAGAGTGTACATTCACTCATTTTGCTCTGTATGTAGTAGCACTCTCCCTCGCCCTTCGACCCTCGCCCACGTGGTGGACGTGCAGCAATTCATTCGGTCTCATATAGCCAGAACAATATATACTACACTACCATTATTGCTCGACTTCCCGAAGAGGCGAAGAGCCAATCGCAAGGTTAACATTTTGGAGATGCTAAGCGCAAGGTTATAGGAGAACGAGTATTAGGTGCCGCGTCATTTATAAATAATTTTTTTTCTTCAGTGGCACGTACACAATATGATAGGTTCATATGGAGAGAAAAGGAAACCGCTCCACTATATACATAGTCAGGACGGGCCAGCCTACACGGTTGCTTGCCGGGGTTGCTCTCTTCACACTCTCTCGCATAAAACGACTGTGGCCACATCTCTAACATCCTGGCGGATCACGTCCTCTTGGGGAAGGGGTGGATGCTTAGTGTAGATGTGGTGGTCGTCACCGACGGCGAAAACCCACTGTCGGCACGTCCCGATCAGGGGTCCCCGCCGTTCTCTCTCACAAAGCGGGTGAGGTTGCCTTCGTCCCTTGCTCCTTTGCCGCTGACGTGGGCGATTGCTGCCTCCGCCACCCTCCTCAAGGTTGAGCTACGTCCCTCAGGTACAACTCCCTTTACAGCCGGCTTGCACCACTGCTCCAGCTGCCCACATCACTCCCTGTGGATATTTCTCTACTTCTTTGCCCTGCACATACCTGATACCTCTACTGGCTTCTACGTACTGTATTTGTGATGAGTTTATGTCTCATCAACTAGTCCCAGTAATCTTATTCTAATCACGCTTCTTCAATTTCTTTGCCACAGGGATGCTCATCTCGATTTTGGTGAAACTGCACAAAATGATCCGACGGTCAAAAGGTTGCAAACTTCATTTATTAGGAAGCTCGAACGTTACCAGCAAATTAAAGCCTGGTCAGGGTTCGCGGTTCAAGGGCTAGGGACTGCATGGATCATTTTTTTCTTTAGCGGTTAGTTGACTTGAAATTTCGGGATAAAAATATTCGGATCCCATCAAAATGTGGGAAATTTTATTGAATTCTGTTTTGAGCGGTTAGTTGAAATGGGCTGTACTTTTAACAAACTGGAAATGGGCTGTAGTAAATTCCATTAGATTCAAAAATGGGCTACACATTCTTAGAAATCTCAAATGGGCTATAAGTTCTCTGCCACACATTTCTGGCCTTACTAAGTTGACGCGTCCCCTAAAAAATCAGAGTTGACGCGTATGCAAGGCTTTTTCAACTTATAGTCAACACACGGTTCTAGCAGTAGTGGCCGTTGGATGTCCATCCAACGGATGCCGTGCTTCTTCTTCAATCTCGGATATTCTAGCTTCACCTGCCCAAAAAATGATTCCTCCCACGACATCTGGGCGCACCGTTTGGAAGCTGACCTGTGGGCCTACTAAGTTGGCGTACCAAGGGATTTGTCAACTTAGTCAATATAAACGATTCTAGCTGCAGTGACCGTACGATGTCCATCCAACGGCCGTCGTGCTTCTTCAACCTCTGGTCTTCTTGCTCCAGCCGCCCAAAGCAGCGCCGGTCGTGTCGCCTGCTCCTGCCTCCCATGGCCGGCTGTGCTGCCGCGGAGGCCTCACCGCCCCCTACTACTCCCACTGCTGGCCAGGCCATCCCTCCACTCACCCACACCCCCTGTTATTCTACAGCGACGGCAGCGCAGCCGAACCAGTGAACCCTCGTACTCCTCTCCGCATGTGCATCCATTGCCGTGTCTTCCCCGGCTCCGCGTCGTCCCCTTCCTAGGCCTCGCCGTCGTCCACTGCCGTGGTGCTCTCAGCGCGCGTGGTCAACGTGGTCAAGGAACGACTTCCATCGGACGTGGACTGTACGTGGAGAGGCTGACCGCTGGGTCCACGGCAGCCGCAAGGAAGTGCCTCCTTATTACGCGCAAAATAATTATTCCTCCACACGTGAGGGACCCACCAGACGGGCCACCGTATTTCACGAAAAAATAATTCGCCCCATTGCTGGGACCCACGAGCTACATCTTCGCACGCAAGGAAGTGCGTCCGGAAAAACCAATTCGCCCCACATTGCTGGGACCCACCGGCTACATCTTCGCACGCAAGGAAGTGTGTCCGAAAAAAGCGATTCACCCCATTCTGGGACCCACCAGCTACACCTTCGCACGCAAGGAAGTGCGTCCGGGCAAAAAAACGATTCGCCCCACTGACTACTAGGACCCAGCAGCTACACCTTCGCACGCAAGGAAGTGCGCCCGTGCAAAAAAAACGATTCGCCCCCCTGACTGCTGGGACCCAGCAGCTACACCTTCGCATGCAAGGAAGTGCGTCCGGGCAAAAAAACAAAACGATTTGCCCCCCTGACTGCTGGGACCCACCAGCTACATCTTTGCAGGGAAGGAAGTGCCTGACAGTCGGGACCCACCTGGTCGAAGCGTACGTAGCATTGTCATTCTGGTTGACGTGTACGTACATACTGGTCGATGTAGAGGCGAGCACGTGTCGTAGTAGAGCGCCGCACGTAGCATGTACACGTCACGCATACGCCGTGGTGCAAGAAAGAAAATCTGATTACGTATGTGTACATACGGGCAGGGTCTCGAACGCCTAGTCGCACATACGTACGGCGAGGGCTCGTGTTCATGGGGAGGCAACGAAATGCATCGTGTTCGTCGTGTTCATGGGGAGGCAACGGAATGCTTCGTGTTCATCGGGAGGCAGCGGAACGCGTGGGAGCCAACTGGCTTGGACGGAACAGGCGATGGAAACGAGGCCTAGCGTACTACAGAATGGAGGAAACGGACCTCTGCGTTCGTAACGAGGTCCTGTTGATCGGGAGGGGTGTGGCGTACCGCAAAACGGAGGAAACGGACCTCCTACGGTCGCAACGAGGGTCCTGTTAATCGGGAGGGGTGTGGCGTACCGCAAAACGGAGGAAACGGACCTCCTACGGTCGAAACGGGGGTCCTGTTGATCGGAGAGGTGTGGCGTACCGCAAAACGGAGGAAACGGACCTCCAACGGACGAAACGGGGTCTGTTGATCGGGAGGTGTGGCGTACCGCAAAATGGGCCAACGGACCTCCCTACGGTCGAAGCAGGGGTCCTGTTCATCGGGAGGGTGTGGCGTACCGCATAAGCAGGGACTCCACGAGATACTGTTCATCTCCACCGTCGACCTCCTCCGGCCTCCACGGGCTGCTGTCGACCTCCTCCAGATTCCACGGGCTCCTGTTCATCCGGCCTCCACCGCTGGCGCTTCTCCACCGACTCTTGTTCAACCACCCCTCCACGGGCACCCCTCCACCGTCTACTTGTTCATCCAGCCCTCCACACCACGGGGTCTGTTCAACCACCCTCCACGGCCACCCCTCCACGTCTCATGTTCATCCAACCCTCCACACCACGGGATCCTGTTCATCCGGAGGCAACACCACCGCTCACTATTCATCCACCCCCCCCACAGCGCTCACTTTGTTCATCCAATCGATCGGCTTGATTAGCAGCAGATGGCGAAGGAATCGCTCGATCGGCTTGATTAACGACCATCGATCGATCGCTCGGGTTCGATAGCGTAACTGCGGTGCAATCGCCGGGTTCGATTAAAGCACAACGCCTCGCTCGAGTTCGATTAGAGCCAACGCCTCGCACACACGCAGCAGCGTCACGTCACGAGAAAGCAGCGCATCGCTCGGCCCCCGACCTCCCACCGTAACCGGCAACTCCCCGAAATTTTCCTCCCCCTCGCTTCTACGACGGTTTTTTCCGTCATGGACAGCCCAAAGAATGTCATGCAGCTGCGTCTCCGGCCCGCCCAAGAAGAAAAGCCAATTTTCTGTCATGATTTTTTGTCATAGAAGTAGGAGCCCACCACATCTATGATGATACCGGGTTTTGTCACAATTATCGTCATAGAAGTGTCATATGTATGACAGAAAAAAAATTCGTTCGGCCCAAAATGTCACGGATATGTCTTTTTTTGTAGTGATCCCATGGTCAAACGCTACGGGGTTAGGCGGGACGGGGGCCCTATGGGGGTAGCAATGCCACCGGAGCGTCGCACTGGGCCCTCATACATGCGGGGTGGTGTGGTGGCATGTCCGAAGAGGCGGCACGCGTCTCCGGGGTGTGCCCCCCCCCCCTCACGGACGGCGCCGCCGCCGGCACCTGTAGGGGAGAAACGGCCGTGTCGGGTCTACACGGAGGGGATCTTACTGTGGGTCTAGCCCGGATGTTGCTCCAAAGTGTTCCTATGGGCTGACCTAACACAACCGGGTGGAGAGGTCCACTTCTCAAAGCTCGTCCTTGCAAAGTCAAAGGGCTAGATCCCGTGGTCAAACGCTAAAGGGTTAGGCGGGACGGGGGCCCTGGGGGGTAGCAATGCCACCGGAGCGTCGCACCGGGACATCATACATGCAACATGGTGTGGTGGCATGTCCGAAGAGGCGGCACGCGTCTCCGGGGTGTGCCCCCCCCCCCTCACGGACGGTGATGACACGGTAGTAGACGTTCTACGGTAACAATACGGCGTGAATATTATTAAAAATTTGGAGCGCGATAAAATCACGAGTTTTTTACATGACGTGGGAACATGTCCTATAGGACTGATGGTAATTTTTAATAATTGTTCGTGATGGAGAAGTATCTGAACAATTCCCTCTATGCGGATTCTCTTCGCGTGTCTACGACTGTGGCCGGGGGCCTCCGGGGCTAGCATGCCGCCAAATCTTGCGTAGGCGGCCTCTCACAAGTCTGGAAGTGTTGTGGCGGTTGCAAAAGCCCGGCATGCGTCTCTGGCTGTTCCCCCCCCCCCCTCACGGACAGTGCCACCGCCGGCACCTGGAGGGGGGAAACAGACGCGTAGGGGCTACACGGAGGGTATCTTGTTGTGGGTCTGGCCCGGATGTTGCTCCAAAGTGTTCCTATGGGCTGACCTAACACAACGGGGTGGATAGGTCCACTGCTCAAAGCCCGACCGTGTAAAGTCAAAGGGCTAGATCCCGTGGTCAAACGCTACAGGGTTAGGCGGGACAGGGGCCCCGGGGGGGTAGCAATGCCACCAGAGCGTCGCACTGGGCCCTCATACATGCGGGGTGGTGTGGTGGCATGTCCAAAGAGGCGGCACGCATCTCCGGGGTGTGTCCCCCCTCACGGATGACGCCGCCGCCGGCACCTGGAGGGGGGAAACGGGCGCATCGGGTCTACATAGAGGGGATCTTGCTGTGGGTCTGGCCCGGATGTTGCTCCAAAGTGTTCCTATGGGCTGACCTAACACAACCGGGTGGATAGGTCCACTGCTCAAAGCCCGTCCATGCAAAGTCAAAGGGCTAGATCCCGTGGTCAAACGCTACAGGGTTAGGCGGGACGGGGCCCTGGGGGGTAGCAATTGTTGGAAATATGCCCTAGAGGCAATAATAAATTAGTTATTATTATTATATTTCTTTGTTCATGATAATTGTCTGTTATTCATGCTATAACTGTGTTATTCGGAAATCGTAATACTGCGTGTGAATACATAGACCACAACATGTCCCTAGTAAGCCTCTAGTTGACTAGCTTGTTGATCAGCAGATAGTCATGGTTTCTGACTATGGGCATTGGATGTCATTGATAACGGGATCACATCATTAGGAGAATGATGTGATGGACAAGACCCAATCCTAAGCATAGCTCAAAGATTGTGTAGTTCATTTAGCTAGAGCTTTTCCAAATGTCAAGTATCATTTCCTTAGAGCATGAGCTTGTGCAACTCCCGGACACCGTAGGAATGCTTTGGGTGTGCCAAATGTCACAACGTAACTGGGTGACTATAAAGGTGCACTACGGGTATCTCCGAAAGTATCTGTTGGGTTGGCACGAATCTAGACTGGGATTTGTCACTCCGTATGAGGGAGAGGTATCTCTGGGCCCACTCGGTAATGCTTCATCATAATGAGCTCAATGTGACCAAGTGTCTGGTCACGGGATCATGCATTACTGATCTGAGTAAAGTGACTTGCCGGTAACGAGATTAAACGAGGTATTGGGATACCGACGATCGAGTCTCGGGCAAGTAACGTACTGAATCACAAAGGGAATTGTATACGGGATTGATTGAATCCTCGACATCGTGGTTCATCCGATGAGATCATCAAGGAGCATGTGGGAGCCAACAAGGGTATCCAGATCCCGCTATTGGCTATTGACCGGAGAGGCGTCTCGGTCATGTCTGCATGTCTCCCTAACCCGTAGGGTCTACACACTTAAGGTTCGGTGACGCTGGGGTTATTAGGAAGACTTATATGTGATTACCGAATGTTGTTCGGAGTCCCGGATAAGATCCCGGACATCACGAGGAGTTCCGGAATGGTCCGGAGGTGAAGATTTATATATGGTAAGTTGTCATACGGTCAGCGGAAAGGTTCGGGGGCATATCGGTATTGTACCGGGGCCACCAAAGGGGTTCCGGGGGTTCACCGGGAGGGGCCACCTCTCTCGGAGGGCTTCATGGGCCATAGTGGACAGGGAACCAGCCCCTGGAGGGCTGGGCGCATCCTCCCTTGGGCCCATGCACCTAGGGTTGGGGGGGAAACCCTAGTGGGGGCGCCCCCCTTGCTTGGGGGGCAAGCCCCCTCCCCTTGGCCGCCGCCCCCCTCTAGATCTCCTCGAGAGGGGGCCGGCCCCCTTCCCCCTTCCCCTATAAATAGAGGGGCGAGGGGAGGGCTGCATACGACATCCAAGGCGCAGCCCCTCCCCTCCTCAACACCTCTCCTCCTCCGTTAAGAGCTTGGCAAAGCCCTGCCGGAGTACTGCCTCTCCACCACCACCACGCCGTCGTGCTGCTGCTGGAGCTCTCTTCCTCAACCTCTTCCTCCACCTTGCTGGATCAAGGCACGGGAGACGTCTCCGCTCCGTACGTGTGGTGAACGCGGAGGTGATGTCCGTTCAGCACTAGGATCATCGGTGATTTGGATCACGACGAGTACGACTCCCTCAACCCCGTTCTCTTGAACGCTTCCACTCGCGATCTACAAGGGTATGTAGATGCACTCCTTTCTCTCGTTGCTAGATGAACTCATAGATTGATCTTGGTGAAAGCATAGAAATTTTTTTATTTTCTGCAACGTTCCCCAACAGCAATGCCACCGGAGCGTCGCACCGGGACATCATACATGCGGGGTGGTGTGGTGGCATGTCCGAAGAGGCGGCACGCGTCTCCGCGGTGTGCCCCCCTCCTGGACAGCGATGACACGGTAGTAGACGTTCTGCGGTAATGATGCGGCATGAATATTATTAAATACTCGGAGCGCGATAAAATCATGAGTTTTTTACACGACGTGGGCACATGTGCTATAATGCGATGGTAATTTTCATAATTGTTCGTGATGGAGAAATGTCTGAACAATTCCCTCTACGCTGGATTGCTCTTGGCGTGTCTCTGTTATGGCCGGCCTCCGGGGGCTAGAATGCCGCCAAATCTTGCGTAGGCGGCCTCTCACAAGTCTGGAAGTGTTGTGGCAGATGCAAACGCCCGGCATGCGTCTCTGGGGTGTTCCCCCACCCCTCCTCACGGAAGGTGCCGCCCGGCTTTGAAGAAAGCAGAGCGTGGGGGCTACGGAGGGATCTTGTGGGTTTGGCCCGGATGTTGCTCCAAAGTGTTCCTATGGGCTGACCTAACACAACCGGGTAGATAGGTCCACTGATCAAAGCCCGTCTGTGCAAAGTCAAAGGGCTAGATCCCGTTGTCAAACGCTACAGGGTTAGGCGGGACGGGGCCCTTGGGAGGTAGCAATGCCACCGGAGCGTCGCACCGGGCCCTCATACATGCGGGGCGGAGTGGTGGCATGTCCCAAGAGGCGACACACGTCTCCATGGTGTGCCCCCCCTCACGGACGGCGACGCCGCCGACACCTGGAGGGGGGAAACAGACGCGTCGGGTCTACACGGAGGGGATCTTGCTGTGGGTCTGGCCCGGATGTTGCTCCAAACTGTTCCTATGGGCTGACCTAGCACAACTGGTTGGATAAGTCCACTGCTCAAAGCCCGTCCGTGCAAAGTCAAAGGGCTAGATCCCGTGGTCAAACTCTACAGGGTTAGGCGGGACGGGGGCCCTCGGGGGGTAGCAATGCCACCGGAGCGTCGCAGCGGGACCTCATACATGCGGGGTGGTGTGGTGGCATGTCCGAAGAGGCAGCACGCGTCTCCGGGGAGTTCCCCACCTCACGGATGGCAATGACATCGTAGTAGACGTTCTGCGGTAACGATGCGGCGTGAATATTATTAAATACTCGGAGCGCGATAAAATCATGAGTTTTTTACACGACGTGGGCACATGTGCTATAGGACTGATGGTAATTTTTCATAATTGTTCATGATGAAGAAGTATCTAAACAATTCCCTCTACGCGGATTGCTCTTCGCGTGCCTATGACTGTTGCCGGTGGCCTCCGGGGGCAAGCATGCCGCCAAATCTTGCGTAGTCGGCCTCTCACAAGTCTGGAAGTGTTGTGGCGGGTGCAAACGCCCGGCACACGTCTCTGGGGTGTGCCCCCCCTCACGGACGGCGCCGCCGCCGACACCTGGAGGGGGGAAACGGACGCGTAGGGGCTACACGGAGGGAATCTTGCTGTGGGTCTGCCCCGTTGTTGCTCCAAAGTGTTCCTATGGGCTGACCTAACACAACCGGGTGGATAGGTCCACTGCTCAAATCTCGTCCGTGCAAAGTCAAAGCGCTAGATCCCGTGGTCAAACGCTACAGGGTTAGGCGGGACGAGGGCCCTGGGGGAGGGGGGTAGCAATTCCACCGGAGTGTCGCACCGGTCCCTCATACATTCGGGGTGGTGTTGTGGCATATCCGAAGAGGCGGCACACGTCTCTGGGGTGTGCCCCCCCTCACGGACGCCGCCGCCTCCGACACCTGGAGGGGGGAAACAGACGCGTCGGGTCTACACGGAGGGGATCTTGCGGTGGGTCTGGCCCGGATGTTGCTCCAAAGTGTTCCTATGGGCTGACCTAACACAACCGGGTGGAGAGGTCCACTGCTCGAACCCGTCCATGCAAAGTCAAAGGGCTAGATCCCGTGGTCAAACTCTACAAGGTTGGGCGGGACGGGGGCCCTGGGAGGGGGGGGGGGGGTAGGAATGCCACCGGAGCATCGAACCGGGACATCATACATGCGGGGTGGTGTGGTGGCATGTCCGAAGAGGCGCCACGTGTCTCCGGGGTTTGCCACCCCCCCCCCCTCACGGACGGCGACTGCGATGACACGGTAGTAGACGTTCTGCGGTAACGATGCGGCGTGAATATTATTAGATACTCGGAGCGCGATAAAATCATGAGTTTTTTACACGACGTGGGCACATGTGCTATAGTACTGATGGTAATTTTTCGTAATTGTTCGTGATGGAGAAGTATCTAAACAATTCCCTCTACGCGGATTGCTCTTCGCGTGTCTACGACTGTGGCCGGCGGCCTCCGGGGGCTAGCATGCCGCCAAATCTTGCGTAGGCGGCCTCTCACAAGTCTGGAAGTGTTGTGGCGGTTGCAAACGTCCGGCACGCGTCTCTAGGGTGTGCCCCCCCCCCTCACGGACGGCGCCGCCGCCGGCACCTTGAGGGGGGAAACGGACGCGTAGGGGCTACGGAGGGATCTTTGTGGGTGCAGCGGATGTTGCTCCAAAGTGTTCCTATGGGCTGACCTAACACAACCGGGTGGATAGGTCCACTGCTCAAAGCCCGTCCATGCAAAGTCAAAGGGCTAGATCCCGTGGTCAAACGCTACAGGGTTAGGCGGGACGGGGCCCTGGGGGTAGCAATGCCACCGGAGCATCACACCGGGACCACATACATGCGAGGTGGTGTGGTGCCATGTCCGAACAGGCGGCACGCTTCTCCGGGGTGTGCCCCCCCTCACCGATGGCAACGACATGGTAGTAGACGTTCTGCGTTAACGACGCGGCGTGAATATTATTAAATACTCGGAGCGCGATAAAATCATGAGTTTTTTGCACGACGTGGGCACATGTTCTATAGGACTGATGGTAATTTTTCATAATTGTTCGTGATGAAGAAGTATCTAAACAATTCCCTCTACGCGGATTGCTCTTCGCGTGCCTATGACTGTGGCCGGCGGCCTCCGGGGGCTAGCATGCCGCCAAATCTTACGTAGTCGGCCTGTCACAAGTCTGGAAGTGTTGTGGCGGGTGCAAACGCCCGGCACGCGTATCTGGGGTGTGCCCCCCCCCCCACGGACGGTGCCGCCGCCGGCACCTGGAGGGGGGAAACGAACGCGTAGGGGCTACACGGAGGGAATCTTGCCGCGGGTCTGCCCCGATGTTGCTCCAAAGTGTTCCTATGGGCTGACCTAACACAACCGGGTGGATAGGTCCACTGCTCAAAGCCTGTCCGTGCAAAGTCAAAGGGCTAGATCCCGTGGTGAAACGCTACAGGGTTAGGCGGGACGGGGGCCCTGGGGGGAGGGGGTAGCAATGCCACCGGAGCGTCACACCGGGACATCATACATGCGGGGTGGTGTGGTGGCATGTCCGAAGAGGCGGCACGCGTCTCCGGCGTGTGCCCCCCTCACGGACGGCGATGACACGGTAGTAGACGTTCTGCGGTAACGATGCGGCGTGAATATTATTAAATACTCGTAGCGCGATAAAATCATGAGTTTTTTACACGACATGGGCACATGTGCTATAGTACTGATGGTAATTTTTCATAATTGTTCGTGATGGAGAAGTATCTGAACAATTCCCTCTACGCGGATTGCTCTTCGCGTGTCTACGACTGTGGCCGGCGGCCTCCGGGGGCTAGCATGCCACCAAATCTTGCGTAGGCGGCCTCTCACAAGTATGGAAGTGTTGTGGCGGTTGCAAACGTCCGACACGCGTCTCTGGGGTGTGCCCCCCCCCCCTCACAGACGGCGCCGCCGCCGGCACCTAGAGGGGGGAAACGGACGCCTGGGGGCTACACGGAGGGGATCTTGCCGTGGGTCTGGCCGGATGTTTCTCCAAAGTCTTCCTATGGGTTGACCGAACACAACCGGGTGGATAGGTCCACTGCTCAAAGCCCGTCCGTGCAAAGTCAAAGGCTAGATCCCGTGGTCAAACGCTACAGGGTTAGGCGGGACGGGGCCCTGGGGGTAGCAATGCCACCCGAGCATCGCACGGGGCCTTTATACATGCGGGGTGGTGTGGTGGCATGTCCAAAGAGGCTCCACGCGTCTCCGGGGTGTGCCCCCCCCCCCTCACGGATGGCAATGACATGGTAGTGGACGTTATGCGGTATCAATGCGGCGTGAATATTATTAAATACTCGGAGCGCGATAAAATCATGAGTTTTTTACACGACATGGGCACATGTGCTATAGGACTGATGGTTATTTTTCATAATTGTTCGTTTTGAAGAAGTATCTGAACAATTCCCTCTACGCGGATCGCTCTTCGTGTGCCTATGACTGTGGCCGGCAGCCTCCGGGGGCTAGCATGCCGCCAAATCTTGCGTAGTCGGCCTCTCACAAGTCTGGGAGTGTTGTGGTGGGTGTAAACGCCCGGCACGCGTCTCTGGGGTGTGCCCCCACACGGACGGCGCCGTCGCCGGCACCTCGAGGGGGGAAACGACGCCTAGGGGCTACACGGAGGGGAACTTGCTGTGGGTCTAGCCCGGATGTTGCTCCAACGTGTTCCTATGGGCTGACCTAACACAACCGGGTGGATAGGTCCACTGCTTAAAGCCCGTCCATGCAAAGTCATAGGGCTAGATCCTGTGGTCAAACGCTATAAGGTTAGGCGGGACGGGGGCCCTGAGGGTGTAGCTATGCCACCGGAGCATCGCACCGGGACCTCATACATGCGGGGTGGTGTGGTGGCATGTCCGGAGAGGCGGCACGCATCTTCGGGGTGTGCCCCCCCTCACGGACGGCGCCGCCGCCGGCACCTGGAGGGGGAAATGGACGCGTCGGGTCTACACGGAGGGGATCTTGCTGTGGGTCTGGCCCGGATGTTGCTCCAAAGTGTTCCTATGGGCTGACCTAACACAACCGGGTCGAGAGGTCCACTGCTCAAAGCCCGTCCATGCAAAGTCAAAGGGCTAGATCCCGTGGTCAAATGCTACAGGGTTAGGCGGGACGGGGGCCCTGGAGGTGGGGGGTAGCAATGCCACCGGAGCGTCGCACCGGGACATCATACATGCGGGGTGGTGTGGTGGCATGTCCGAAGAGGCGGCCCGCGTCTCCGTGGTGTGCCCCCCTCACGGATGGCGATGACATGGTAGTAGACGTTCTACGGTAACAATTCAGCATGAATATTATTAAATACTCGGAGCGCTATAAAATCATGAGTTTTTACACGACGTGGGCACATGTGCTATAGTACTGATGGTAATTTTTCATAACTGTTCGTGATGGAGAAGTATCTCAACAATTCCCTCTAGGCAGATTGCTCTTCGCGTGTCTACGACAGTGGCTGGCGGCCTCCGGGGGCTAGCATGCCGCCAAATCTTGCATAGGCGGCCTCTCACAAGTCTGGAAGTGTTGTGGCGGTTGCAAACGTCCACGCAGCGTCTGCAGGGTGTGCCCCCCTAACGAGCAGCCGCCACGCCCGGCACCGGAGGGGAAACGGACGCGTAGGGGCTACACGAAGGGGATCTTGCTGTGGGTCTGGCCCGGATGTTGATCCAAAGTGTTCCTATGGGCTAACCTAACACAACCGGGTGGATAGGTCCACTGCTCAAAGCCCGTCCGTGCAAAGTCAAAGGGCTAGATCCCGTGGTAAAACGCTTCTGAGGTTAGGCGGGGACGGGGCCACAGGTGGGGGGTAGCAATGTCACCGAAGCGTCGCACCGGGCCCTCATACATGCGGGGTGGTGTGGTGGCAGGTCCGAAGAGGCGGCATGCGTCTCCGGGGTGAGCCCCCCTCACTGACGGCGCCACCACCGGCACCTGGAGGGGGAAAACGGATGCGTCGGGTCTACACGGAGGGGATCTTGCTGTGGGTCTGGCCCGGATGTTGCTCCAAAGTTTTCCTATGGGCTGACCTAGCACAACCGGGTGGATTGGTCCACTGCTCAAAGCCCGTCCGTGCAAAGTCAAAGGGCTAGATCCCGTGGTCAAACGCTACAGGGTTAGGCGGGACGGGGGCCCTGGGGGTAGCAATGCCACCGGAGCATCGCACCGGGACCTCATACATGTGGGGTGGTATGGTGGTATGTCCGAAGAGGCGGCACGCGTCTCTGGGGTGTGCCCACCCCCTCACGGACGGCAATGACATGGTAGTAGACGTTCTGCGGTAACGATGCGGTGTGAATATTATTAAATACTCGGAGCGCGATAAAATCATGAGTTTTTTACTCGACGTGGGCACATGTGCTATAGGACTGATGGTAATTTTTCATAATTGTTCGTGATGAAGAAGTATCTGAACAATTCCCACTACGCGGATTGCTCTTCGCGTGCCTATGGTATGTGGCGGCCTCAAGAACTAACATGCCGCCAAATCTTGCGTAGGCGGCCTCTGACAAGTCTGGAAGTGTTGTGGCGGGTGCAAACGCCCGGCACGCGTCTCTCGGTGTGCCCCCCCCCCTCACGGACGGCACCACCGCGGCACTGGAGGAGCAGACGCGTAGGGGGCTACGGAGGGATCTTCTTTGTGGAGTCCGCCCGGATGTTGCTCCAAAGTGTTCCTATGGGCTGACCTAACACAGCCGGGTGGATAGGTCCACTGCTCAAAGCCCGTCCATGCAAACTCAAAGGGCTAGATCCCGTGGTCAAACGCTACAGGGTTAGACGGGTGCGGGGAGCCTGGGGGGTAGCAATGTCACCGGGGCGTCGCATTGATACGTCTCCAACGTATCTATAATTTTTTATTGCTCCATGCTACTTTATCTATTGTTTTGGACTATAATGGGCTTTAATTTCCACTTTTATATTATTTATGGGACTAACCTATTAAATGGAGGCCCAGCCCAGAATTGCTGTTTTTGCCTTTTTCAGTATTTCGAAGAAACAGAATATCAAACAGAGTCCAAACGGAATGAAATCTTCGGAAACGTGATTTTCTCATCAGATAAGACCGACGAGACTTGGACCCTCCGTCAAGAAAGCCACGAGGCGGTCACGAGGGTGGAGGGCACCCCCTAGGCGCGCCCCCTGCCTCGTGGGCCCCTCGAAGCTCCACCGACGTACTCCTTCCTCCTATATATAACTCATTGCCCCAAATGATCGTAACAGGAGCCAAAACCTAATTCCACCGCCGCAACTTCCTGTATCCACGAGATCCCATCTTGGGGCTGTTGGAGCTCCGCGGAGGGGCATCCACCATGGAGGGCTTATACATCAACACCATAGCCCCTCCTATGAAGTGTGAGTAGTTTACTTCAGACCTTCGGGTCCATAGCTAGTAGCTAGATGGCTTCTTCTCTCTTTTTGGATCTCAATACAATGTTCTCCCCCTCTCTCGTGGATATCTATTCGATGTAATCTTATTTTTGCGGTGTGTTTGTTGAGACCGATGAATTGTGGGTTTATGATCCAGCTTATCTATGAATAATATTTGAATCTTCTCTGAATTCTTTTAAGTATGATTGAGTTATCTTTGAAAGTCTCTTCGAATTATCCGTTTGGTTTGGCCAACTAGATTGGTAGTTCTTGCAATGGGAGAAGTGCATGGCTTTGGGTTCAATCTTGCGGTGTCCTTACCCAGTGACAGAAAGGTTTGCAAGTCACGTATTGTATTGTTGCCATCGAGGATAACAAGATGTGGTATTTGTCATATTGCATGAATTTATTCCTCTACATCATGTCATCTTGCTTAAGGCGTTACTCTGTTTTTAACTTAATACTCTAGATGCATGCTGGATGGCGGTCGATGAGTGGAGTAATAGTAGTAGATACAGAATCGTTTCGGTCTACTTGTCTCGGCCGTGATGCCTATATACATGATCATACCAAGATAACCTCATAACTATGCTCAATTCTGTCAATTGCTCAACAGTAATTTGTTCACCCACCGTAGAATATTTATGCTCTTGAGAGAAGCCACTAGTGAAACCTATGGCCCCCGGGTCTATTCTCATCATATCAATCTCTATCACTTTTATACTTGCTTTGTTTTACTTTGCCTTTTACTTTTACTTTGCATCTATATACCAAAAATATTATCTCTATCAGATCTCACTCTCGTAAGTGACCGTGAAGGGATTGACAACCCCTAATCGCGTTGGTTGCGAGTAGCGATCGTTTGTGCGGTCTGAGGGACTTGCGCGTGGCCTCCTCTTGGATTGATACCTTGGTTCTCAAAAACTGAGGAAATACTTACGCTCTTGTGCTGCATCATCCTCTCCTCTTCGGGAAAACCAGCATAATCTCCGGGCGTAGCAAGAAGGATTTCTAAGCGCCATTGCCGGGAGTCTACGCAAAGTCAACATACCAAGTACCCATCACAATCCGTATCTCTCGCATTACATTAGTTGCCATTTGCCTCTCTTTGTCCTCTACCCCACGTCACCCTTGCCGTTTTATTAGCCCTCTCTTTTCCGTTCGCCTTTATGTCTTTCTTGGCTCGTTTTCTCACTTGGCTTAAATAGTTGAGTATTTATTCCTAAGCAGAAGCTAATATCTGTGGATCCTCATCCGCCGCCAATCTTTTAAGAGATCCAATTATGATGAACCAATTCCTAGTGGTTTGGATGCACTAGATTATCTTTATAAGGTTTTGCCTAAAATCCATTGAAGTGACTCATGATAGATCTTTGAATAAAAAGCATGATTGCAATGATTTTATTATAAATTCTTTTGATGTCAATTGTGCTAATAAGATGCAAATCCCTAAGCTTGGGGATGCTAGTTTTGCTATGTCTATTACTTGTTGCAATCATCATGATTGGGGTGATTCTTCTTATAACCGTGAAAATTTATTTAAGCCCCATGATGAATATGAGATTGATAAAAGTGTATGCAATAATATTGAAAGTGGGTTTGGTAGAGTGTCAACTTTAGATCCCACATATTTTGAGTATGTTCAATCTTATGATATTTTTGATAAAAGTGGGTTCGGGAAGGTCATGACTTTAGTTAATGTTAATCCCACTATCTTGGAAAAGTGTCAACTTTGCATGCATGTGGATCATATTGAGAATATGTTTTGTGATAGCTATTTTGTTGAATTTTCCCATGATCCTACATGTAATTATTATGAGAGAGGAAAATATGGTTATAGAAATTTCCATGTTGCTAAATTACCTCTCGTCATGTTAAGATTGCTATTGTTTCATTCTTCTTCCTTGCATATGCTCGATCTTGCTTTTCTTGACTAATTTGTTTTCCTATAAGATGCCTATGCATTGGACGTATGTTAGACTTAGATGTGTTTGTCATGTGTTTCATGATGCTCCCTTTGTGCCTCAATGCTTGTCTTTCTTGTGAGCATCATTGAAATCTCAATGCATAGCTAAAAAGGCTTTAAAGAAAAGCGCTTGTTGCGAGACAACCCAATATTTTTCCTTGCTGCTTAGTAATAAATAATCCATCTAGCCTCTGTTTAGATGTGGTTTTATCTCTTAATTAGTGTTTGTGCCAAGTTAAACCTATTGGATCTTCTTGGATGATAGTTATTTGATCTTGCTGTAATTTCCAGAAACTTTGCGCTCAGTGCCCGAATTGTTAAAAATCACCAGAACGTGATAAAATACTGATTCCAATTGCTTCTGATCAATAAACAAATTGTCCATGTCGTCTAATGTTTGTAGAATTTTTTGAGTTCTAGAAGTTTGCGTTAGTTACAGATTACTACAGACTGTTCTGTTTTTGACAGATTCTGTTTTGCGTGTGTTGTTTGCTTATTTTGATGAATCTATGGCTAGTAAAATAGTTTATGATCCATAGAGAAGTTGGAATACAGTAGGTTTAACACCAATATAAATAAATAATGAGTTCATTACAGTACCTTAAAGTAGTCTTTTGTTTTCTTTCTCTAGCAGAGCTCACGAGATTTCTATTGAGTTTTGTGTTGTGAAGTTTTCAAGTTTTGGGTGAATTCTTTTGATGGATTATGGAACAAGGAGTGGCAAGAGCCTAAGCTTGGGGATGCCCATGGCACCCCAAGATAATACAAGGACACCAAAAGTCAAAGCTTGGGGATGCCGGGAAGGCATCCCTCTTTAAATCTACTTACATCGGTAATTTACTTGGAGTTATATTTTATTCACCACATGATAAGTGTTTTTGCTTGGAGCGTCTTGTATTATTTGCGTCTTTTCTTGTTAGTTTACCACAATCATCCTTGCTGTACACACCTTTTGAGAGAGCCATACATGAATTGAATTTTGATAGAATACTCTTTGTGCTTCACTTATATCTTTTGAGCTTGATAGTTTGCTCATAGTGCTTCACTTATATCTTTTGAGCGTGATAATTTTTGCTCTAGTGCTTCACTTAGATCTTTTAGAGCACGGTGGTGGATTTGTTTTAAATAAACTTGATCTCTCATGCTTCACTTAGATTATTTTGAGAGTCGTTAATAGCATGGTAATTTGCTTAATGTTAATATACTTGGTATTCAAGATATGTGAAACTTTCTTTTGAGTGCGTTGAATACTAAGATAAGTTTGATGCTTGATAATTGTTTTGAGATATGGAGGTGATAATATCAAAGTCGTTCTAGTTGAGTAGTTGTGAATTTGAGAAATGCTTGTGTTGAAGTTAGCAAATCTCGTAGCATGCACGTATGGTTAAAGTTGTGCAACAAATTTGAAACATGAAGTGTAGCAGGCTTGTGCATCCTTATGAGTGGCGGTCGGGGACGAGCGATGGTCTTTTCCTACCAATCTATTCCCCTAGGAGCATGCGCGTAGTACTTGATTTTTGATGACTTCTAAATTTTTGCAATAAGTATATGAGTTCTTTTGACTAATGTTGAGTCCATGGATTATACACACTTTTACCTTTCCGCCATTGCTAGCCTCTTCGGTACCGTGCATTGCCCTTCCTCACCTTGAGAGTTGGTGCAAACTTCGCCGGCGCATCCAAACCCCGTGATATGATACGCTCTTTCACAAATAAACCTCCTAATATCTTCCTCAAAACAGCCACCATACCTACCTATTATGGCATTTCCATGTCCATTCCGAGATATATTGCCATGCAACTTTCCACCGTTCCGTTCATCATCATCATGACATACTTTACTTTTGTCATATTGCCATTGCATGATCATGTAGTTGACATCGTATTTGTGGCAAAGCCACCATGCATTATTTTTCATACATGTCACTCTTGATTCATTGCACCATCCCGATACACCGTCGGAGGCATTCATATAGAGTCATACCTTGTTCTATTTTCGAGTTGTAATCCTTATGTTGTAATCAATAGAAGTGTGATGATCATCATTATTAGAGCATTGCCAAATAAAAAAAAGAGAAAGGCCAAAAAGAAAAAAAAGGGAGGCCCAAAAAAATAAAAAATAAAAAGGGCAATGCTACTATCTGTTTTTCCACACTTGTGCTTCAAAGTAGCACCTTGTTCTTCATGTAGCGAGTCTCATATATTGTGCTTCAAAGTAGCACCTTGTTCTTCATGTAGTGAGTCTCATATATTGTGCTTCAAAGTAGCACCATGTTTTTCATATAGTGAGTCTCATAAGTTGTCTTTCTATACTAGTGGGAATTTTTCGTTATAGAACTTGGCTTGTATATTCCTACGATGGGCTTCCTCAAATTCCCTAGGTCTTCATGAGCAAGCAAGTTGGATGCACACCCACTAGTTTTCTTTTGTTGAGCATTCATTTATATCTCTAGTGCATCCGTTGCATGGCAATCCCTACTCCTCATGTTGACATCAATTGATGGGCATCTCCATAGCCCGTTGATTATCCTCATCAATGTGAGAGTTTCTCCTTTTTTTGTCTTCTCCACACAATCCCCATCATCATATTCTATTCCACCCATAGTGCTATATCCATGGCTCACGCTCATGTATTGCGTGAAGGTTGAAAAAGTTTGAGATTATTTAAGTATGAAACAATTGCTTGGCTTGTCATCGGGGGTATAGAAGTTGGGAACATCTTTGTGTGACGAAAATGAAGCATAGCCTAACTATATGATTTTGTAGGGATGAACTTTCTTTTGCCGTGCTATTTTGAGAAGACATAATTACTTTGATTAGTATGCTTGAAGTATCATTATTTTTATGTCAGTATGAACTTTTGTCTTGAATCTTTCGGATCTGAATATTCATACCATGATTAAGAAGATTTACATTGAAATTATGCCAAAGTATCACTCCGCATCAAAAGTTCTCTTTTTATCATTTACCTACTCGAGGACGAGGAGGAATTAAGCTTGGGGATGCACGATACGTCTCCAACATATCTATAATTTTTATTGCTCCATGCTACTTTATCTATTGTTTTGGACTATAATGGGCTTTATTTTCCACTTTTATATTATTTTGGGACTAACCTATTAACAGGAGGTCGGCCCGAATTGCTTTGTTTTTTGCCTTTTTCAGTATTTCGACGAAACAGAATATCAAACGGAGTCCAAATGGAATGAAATCTTCGGAAACATGATTTTCTCATCAGATAAGACCCAGGAGACTTGGACCCTCCGTCAAGAAAGCCACGAGGCGGTCACGAGGGTGGAGGGTGCCCCCCCGGGCGTGCCCCTGCCTCGTGGGCCCCTCGAAGCTCCACCGACGTACTCCTTCCTCCTATATATACCTACGTACCCCCCAAACGATCAGAACAGGAGCCAAAAACCTAATTCCACCGCCGCAACTTCCTGTATCCACGAGATCCCATCTTGGGGCCTATTAGGAGCTCACGGAGGGGCATCCACCACGGAGGGCTTCTACATCAACACCATAGCCCCTCCGATGAAGTGTGAGTAGTTTACTTCAGACCTTGGGTCCATAGCTAGTAGCTAGATGGCTTATTCTCTCTTTTGGATCTCAATACAATGTTCTCCCCTCTCTCGTGGAGTTCTATTCGATGTAATCTTCTTTTTTCGGTGTGTTTGTTGAGACCGATGAATTGTGGGTTTATGATCCAGCTTATCTATGAATAATATTTCAATCTTCTCTGAATTCTTTTATGTATGATTGAGTTATCTTTCCAAGTCTCTTCAAATTATCCGTTTGGTTTGGCCAACTAGATTGGTAGTTCTTGCAATGGGAGAAGTGCATGGCTTTGGGTTCAATCTTGCGGTGTCCTTACCCAGTGACAGAAAGGGTTGCAAGGCACGTATTGTATTGTTGCCATCGAGGATAACAAGATGGGGTATTTGTCATATTGCATGAATTTATTCCTCTACATCATGTCATCTTGCTTAAGGCGTTACTCTGTTTTTAACTTAATACTCTAGATGCATGCTGGATAGCGGTCGATGAGTGGAGTAATAGTAGTAGATGCAGAATCGTTTCGGTCTACCTGTCTCGGACGTGATGCCTATATACATGATCATACCTAGATAACCTCATAACTATGCTCTATTTTGTCAATTGCTCAACAGTAATTTGTTCACCCATCGTAGAATATTTATGCTCTTGAGAGAAGCCACTAGTGAAACCTATGGCCCCCGGGTCTATTCTCATCATATCAATCTCTATCACTTTTATACTTGCTTTGTTTTTACTTTGCCTTTTACTTTTTACTTTGCATCTATATACCAAAAATACATAAAATATTATCTCTATCAGATCTCACTCTCGTAAGTGACCGTGAAGGGATTGACAACCCCTAATCGCGTTGGTTGCGAGTAGCTATCGTTTTGTGCAGGTACGAGGGACTTGCGCGTGGCCTCCTACTGGATTGGTACCTTGGTTCTCAAAAACTGAGGGAAATACTTACGCTACTGTGCTGCATCATCCTCTCCTCTTCGGGGAAAACCAATGCAATCTCAAGACTTAGCAAGAAGGATTTCTAGCGCCATTGCCGGGGAGTCTACGCAAAAGTCAACATACCAAGTACCCATCACAATCCCTATCTCTCGCATTACATTATTTGCCATTTGCCTCTCGTTTTCCTCTCCCCCACTTCACCCTTGCCGTTTTATTCGCCCTCTCTTTTCCGTTCGCCTTTATGTCTTTCTTGGCTCGTTTTCTCGCTTGGTTGAAATAGTTGAGTATTTATTCCTAAACAGAGAAGCTAATATCTATGGATCCTCATCCGCTTTCCAATCTTTTTAAGAGATCCCATTATGATGAACCAATTCCTAGTGATTTGGATGCACTAGATTATCTTTATAAGGTTTTGCCTGAAATCCGTGAAGTGACTCGCGATAGATCTTTGAATAAAAAGCATGATTGCAATGATTTTATTATAAATTCTTTTGATGTCAATTGTGCTAATAAGATGCAAATCCCTAAGCTTGGGGATGCTAGTTTTGCTATGTCTACTACTTGTTGCAATGATCATGACTGGGGTGATTCTTCTTATAACCGTGAAAATTTATTTAAGCCCCATGATGAATATGAGATTGATAAAAGTGTTTGCAATAATATTGAAAGTGGGTTTGGAGGAGTGTCAACTTTAGATCCCACATATTTGGAGTATGTTCAATCTTATGATATTTTTGATAAAAGTGGGTTCGGGAAGGTCATGACTTTAGTTAATGTTAATCCCACTATCTTGGAAAAGTGTCAACTTTGCATGCATGTGGATCATATTGAGAATATGTTTTTTGATAGCTATTTTGTTGAATTTGCCAATGATCCTACATGTAATTATTACGAGAGAGAAAAATATGGTTATAGAAAATTCCATGTTGCTAAATTACCTCTCGTCATGTTAAGATTGCTATTGTTTCATTCTTCTTCCTTGCATATGCTCGATCTTGCTTGTCTTGATAATTTGTTTTTCTATAAGATGCCTATGCATAGGAAGTATGTTAGACTTAGATGTGTTTGTCATGTGTTTCATGATGCTCCCTTTGTGCCTCAATGCTTGTCTTTCTTGTGAGCATCATTGAAATCTCAATGCCTAGCTAAAAAGGCTTTAAAGAAAAGCGCTTGTTGCGAGACAACCCAATATTTTTCCTTGCTTCTTACTAATAAATAATCCATCTAGCCTCTGTTTAGATGTGGTTTTATCTTTTAATTAGTGTTTGTGCCAAGTTAAACCTATTGGATCTTCTTGGATGATAGTTATTTGATCTTGCTGTAATTTCCAGAAACTTTGCGCTCAGTGCCCGAATTGTTAAAAATCACCAGAACGTGATAAAATACTGATTACAATTGCTGCTGATCAATAAACAAATTATCCAGGTCGTCTAAATTTAGTAGAAGTTTTTGAGTTCCATAAGTTTGCGTTAGTTACAGATTACTACAGACTGTTCTGTTTTTGACAGATTCTGTTTTGCGTGTGTTGTTTGCTTATTTTGATGAATCTACGGATAGTAAAATAGTTTATGATCCATAGAGAAGTTGGAATACAGTAGGTTTAACACCAATATAAATAAAGAATGAGTTCATTACAGTACCTTAAAGTAGTCTTTTGTTTTCTTTCTCTAACAGAGCTCACGAGATTTCTATTGAATTTTGTGTTGTGAAGTTTTCAAGTTTTGGGTGAATTCTTTTGATGGATTATGGAACAAGGAGTGGAAAGAGCCTAAGCTTGGGGATGCCCATGGCACCCCCAAGATAATCCAAGGACACCAAAAAGTCAAAGCTTGGGGATGCCCCGGAAGGCATCCCCTCTTTCGTCTACTTACATCGGTAATTTACTTGGAGCTATATTTTTATTCACCACATGATAAGTGTTTTGCTTGGAGCGTCTTGTATTATTTGCGTCTTTGCTTGTTAGTTTACCACAATCATCCTAGCTGTACACACCTTTTGAGAGAGCCATACATGAATTGAAATTTGATAGAATACTCTATGTGCTTCACTTATATCTTTTGAGTTTGATAGTTTGCTCATAGTGCTTCACTTATATCTTTTGAGTGTGATAATTTTTGCTCTAGTGCTTCACTTAGATCTTTTAGAGCACGGTGTTGGATTTTTTTTAAAGAAACTTGATCTCTAATGCTTCACTTAGATTATTATGAGAGTCGTTAATAGCATGGTAATTTGCTTAATGTTAATATACTTGGTATTCAAGATATGTGAAACTTTCTTTTGAGTGCGTTGAATACTAAGATAAGTTTGATGCTTGATAATTGTTTTGAGATATGGAGGTGATAATATCAAAGTCGTGCTAGTTCAGTAGTTGTGAATTTTAGAAATGCTTGTGTTGAAGTTAGCAAATCCCGTAGCATGCATGCACGTATGGTTAAAGTTGTGCAACAAATTTGAAACATGAAGTGTACACGGCTTGTGCATCCTTATCGATGGCGGTCGGGGACGAGCGATGGTATTTTCCTACCAATCTATCCCCTAGGAGCATGCGGCGTAGTACTTGATTTTTGATGACTTCTAAATTTTTGCAATAAGTATATGAGTTCTTTTGACTAATGTTGAGTCCATAGATTATACGCACTTTTACCTTTCCGCCATTGCTAGCCTCTTGATGCCGTGCATTGCCCTTTCTCACCTTGAGAGTTGGTGCAAACTTCGCCGGTGCATCCAAACCCCGTGATATGATACGCTCTTTCACACATAAACCTCCTTATATCTTCCTCAAAACAGCCACCATACCTACCTATTATGGCATTTCCATGGCCATTCCGAGATATATTGCCATGCAACTTTCCACCGTTCCGTTCATCATCATCATGACATACTTTACTTTTGTCATATTTCCATTGCATGATCATGTAGTTGACATCGCATTTTTGGCAAAGCCACCATGCATTATTTTTCATACATGTCACACTTGATTCATTGCACCATCCGGGTACACCGCCGGAGGCATTCATATAGAGTCATACCTTGTTCTAGTTTCGAGTTGTAATCCTTATGTTGTAATCAATAGAAGTGTGATGATCATCATTATTAGAGCATTGCCCAAATAAAAAAAGAAAGGCCAAAAAAGGGAGGCCCAAAAATAAAAATAAAAAGGGCAATGCTACTATCTCTTTTTCCACACTTGTGCTTCAAAGTAGCACCTTGTTCTTCATGTAGTGAGTCTCATATATTGTGCTTCAAAGTAGCACCTTGTTCTTCATGTAGTGAGTCTCATATATTGTGCTTCAAAGTAGCACCATGTTTTTCATATAGTGAGTCTCATAAGTTGTCTTTCTATACTAGTGGGAATTTTTCGTTATAGAACTTGGCTTGTATATTTCTACGATGGGCTTCCTCAAATGCCCTAGGTCTTCATGAGCAAGCAAGTTGGATGCACACCCACTAGTTTTCTTTTGTTGAGCATTCAATTATAGCTCTAGTGCATCTGTTGCATGGCAATCCCTACTCCTCATGTTGACATCAATTGATGGGCATCTCCATAGCCCGTTGATTATGCTCATCAATGTGAGAGTTTCTCCTTTTTTGTCTTCTCCACACAATCCCCATCATCATATTCTATTCCACCCATAGTGCTATATCCATGGCTCACGCTCATGTATTGCGTGAAGGTTGAAAAAGTTTGAGATTATTTAAGTATGAAACAATTGCTTGGCTTGTCATCGGGGGTATAGAAGTTGGGAACATCTTTGTGTGACGAAAATGAAGCATAGCGTAACTATACGATTTTGTAGGGATGAACATTCTTTTGCCATGCTATTTTGAGAAGACATAATTACTTTGATTAGTATGCTTGAAGTATTACTATTTTTATGTCAATATGAAATTTTGTCTTGAATCTTTTGGATCTGAATATTCATACCATGATTAAGAAGATTTACATTGAAATTATGCCAAAGTATCACTCCGCATCAAAAATTCTCTTTTTATCATTTACATACTCGAGGACGAGCAGGAATTAAGCTTGGGGATGCCTGATACGTCTCCAACGTATCTATAATTTTTGATTGCTCCATGCTACTTTATCTATTGTTTTGGACTATAATGGGCTTTATTTTCTACTTTTATATTATTTTTGGGACTAACCTATTAACCGGAGGCCCAACCCAGAATTGCTGTTTTTTGCCTTTTTCAGTATTTCGAAGAAACAGAATATCAAACGGAGTCCAAACGGAATGAAATCTTCGGAAACGTGATTTTCTCATCAGATAAGACCCAGGAGACTTGGACCCTCCGTCAAGAAAGCCACGAGGCGGTCACGAGGGTGGAGGGCCCCCCCACCCCCCCGGGCGCGCTCCTGCCTCATGGGCCCCTCGAAGCTCCACCGACGTACTCCTTCCTCCTATATATACCTACGTACCCCCAAACGATCAGAACAGGAGCCAAAACCTAATTCCACCGCCGCAACTTCTTGTATCCACGAGATCCCATCTTGGGGCCTGTTCCGGAGCTCCGCCGGAGGGGGCATCCACCATGGAGGGCTTCTACATCAACACCATAGCCCCTCCGATGAAGTGTGAGTAGTTTACTTCAGAGCTTCGGGTCCATAGCTAGTAGCTAGATGGCTTCTTCTCTCTTTTTCGATCTCAATACAATGTTCTCCCCCTCTCTCGTGGAGATCTATTCGATGTAATCTTATTTTTGCGGTGTGTTTGTTGAGACCGATGAATTGTGGGTTTATGATCCAGCTTATCTATGAATAATATTTGAATCTTCTCTGAATTCTTTTATGTATGATTGAGTTATCTTTCCAAGTCTCTTCGAATTATCTGTTTGGTTTGGCCAACTAGATTGGTAGTTCTTGCAATGGGAGAAGTGCATGGCTTTGGGTTCAATCTTGCGGCGTCCTTACCAAGTGACAGAAAGGGTTGCAAGGCACGTATTGTATTTTTGCCATCGAGGATAACAAGATGGGGTATTTGTCATATTGCATGAATTTATTCATCTACATCATGTCATCTTGCTTAAGGCGTTACTCTGTTTTTAACTTAATACTCTAGATGCATGCTGGATAGCGGTCGATGAGTGGAGTAATAGTAGTAGATGCAGAATCATTTCGGTCTACTTGTCTCGGACGTGATGCCTATATACATGATCATACCTAGCTAACCTCATAACTATGGTCAATTCTGTCAATTGCTCAATAGTAATTTTTTCACCCACCGTAGAATATTTATGCTCTTGAGAGAAGCCACTAGTAAAACCTATGGCCCCCGGGTCTATTCTCATCATATCAATCTCTATCACTTTTATACTTGCTTTGTTTTTTACTTTGCCTTTTACTTTTTACTTTGCATCTATATACCAAAAATACCAAAAATATTATCTCTATCATATCTCACTCTCGTAAGTGACCGTGAAGGGATTGACAACCCCTAATTGCGTTGGTTGCAGTAGCTATCGTTTGTGCAGGTACGAGGGACTTGCGTGGCCTCTCTTGGATTGATAACTTGGTTCTCAAAAACTGAGGGCAATACTTACGCTACTGTGCTGCATCATCCTCTCCTCTTCGGGGAAAACCAACGCAAGCTCAAGACGTAGCACGCACCGGACCCTCATACATGCGGGGTGGTGTGGTGGCATGTCCGAAGAGGTGGCACGCGTCTCTAGGGTGTGCCCCCCCCCCCCACGGATGGCGCCGCCGCCGGCACCTGGAGGGGGGAAAAGGACCCGTCGGGTCTACACGAAGGGGAACTTGCTGTGGGTCTCGCCCGGATGTTGCTCCAAAGTGTTCCTATGGACTGACCTAACACAACCGGGTGGATAGGTCCACTACTCAAAGCCAGTCCGTGCAAAGTCAAAGGGCTAGATCCCGTGGTCAAACGCTACAGGGTTAGGCGGGACGGGGGCCCTGGGGGGGGTAGCAATGCCGCCCGAGCGTCGCACGGGGCCCTCATACATGCGGGGTGGTGTGGTGGCATGTCCGAAGAGGCGGCACGCGTCTTCGGGGTGTGCCCCCCCCCCCCTCACGGACGGCGACTGCGATGACACGGTAGTAGACGTTCTGCGGTAACGATGCGGCGTGAATATTATTAGATACTCGGAGCGCGATAAAATCATGAGTTTTTTACACGACGTGGGCACATGTGCTATAGTACTGATGGTAATTTTTCATAATTGTTCGTGATGGAGAAGTATCTAAACAATTCCCTCTATGCGGATTGCTCTTCGCCTGTCTACGACTGTGGCCGGCGGCCTCCGGGGGCTAGCATGCCGCCAAATCTTGAGTTGGCGGCCTCTCACAAGTCTGGAAGTGTTGTGGCGGTTGCAAGCGCTTGCACGAAGTCTCTGGGTGTGCCCCCCCTTCTGGCGGCGGCTGCCACGGCACCGGAGGGAGAAGCAGGCGTGGGGGCTACGGAGGGGATCTTGCCATGGGTCTGGCCCGGATGTTGCTCCAAAGTGTTCCTATGGGCTGACCTAACACAACCGGGTGGATAGGTCCACTGCTCAAAGCCCGTCCGTGCAAAGTCAAAGGGCTAGATCCCGTGGTCAAACGCTATAGGGTTAGGCGGGGCCAGGGGCCACAGGGGGTAGCAATGCCACCGGGCGTCGCCGGGCCCTCATACATGCGAGGTGGTTTGGTGGCATGTCGAAGAGGCGCAGCGTCTGGGGTGTGCCCCCTCTCACGGACGGCGCCGCAGCCGGCACTGGAGAAGCAGGCGTCGGGTGTACGGAGGGGATCTTGCCGTGGAGTGCGGCCCAGGATGTTGCTCCAAAGTTTTCCTATGGGCTGACCTAACACAACCGGGTGGATAGGTCCACTGCTCAAAGCCCGTCCGTGCAAAGTCAAAGGGCTAGATCCTGTTGTCAAACGCTCCAGGGTTAGGCGGAACGAGGGCCCTGGGGGGGGGGGGGCATGTCCACCGGAGCATTGCACCGGGACCTCATACATGCGGGGTGGTGTGGTGGCATGTCCGAAGAGGCGGCACGCGTCTCCGTGATGTGCCCCCCTCACGAACGACGCCACCACCGGCACCTGGAGGGCGGAAATGGACGCATCGGGTCTACACGGAGGGGATCTTGCCGTGGGTCTGGCCCGGATGTTGCTCCAAAGTGTTCCTATGGGCTGACCTAACACAACCGGGTGGATAGGTCCACTGCTCAAAGCCTGTCCGTGCAAAGTCAAAGGGCTAGATCCCGTGGTCAAACGCTACAGGGTTAGGCGGGACATGGGCCCTGGGAGGGTAGCAATGCCATTGGAGCGTCGCACCGGGACCTCATACATGCCGTACAGTGTGGCGGCATGTCCGAAGAGGCGACGCAGCGATCCGGAGTTGGCCCCGTCAAATGGCTAGCGGCCTTGCCTTGCGTGCATGGGGGCACACCGGAGCCCTAAGACGGCGTTCACGCATGCCTGAACACTTTCACATATGCATCGGGACCCGTGCGATGTTTCTGTGACATAGCTAAAACTCGAATCCCCCCACTAACCAGAATTCCCTCAGTGTCGACCGTTTCCCCCCACCGTGACACGGCGATAGCGACGTTAAATAGCAGGGGCACTTTCGATATACCATCGGGGTACGTTTTTTTAGATAAGGCATAATTATCTTATGCAAAAACAAAAACTAAAATAAAGTAAAAATAAAAAAAATAAAGTAAAATAAATGTAGCGCACACGGATATCCGGTCCCACGGATCGATGACGTGGCATGGCACACGGATCGATGATGTGGCAGAGGGGCATGGGCCAGGCCTATGCTGATGGCTATGCCGTAAGCATACCTCTGCCATAGATAGTATAAAGTAAAATAAAAAATAAAACTAAATAACCATATGCCGACGGCAAGGCCGTCGGCATAGCTACGCACACGGAGGTGCAGTCCCACGGATCGATGACGTGGCATCGCACACGGATCAATGACTTGCAGAGGGGCATGGGCCAGGCCTATGTCGACGGCTATGCCATAGGCATACATGTGCCATAGATATGCCGACGGCCGGCGTTACCTACCGTCGGCGTAGTTTCAACGCCGTCAAACGGTCATCGTTGACCGGGTAGGTGGGCCCGGGTTATGCCGACGGCCTTGCCTATGCCGACGGGCCCCGTAGGCGTATCTCGAGCGGTCCCGATGGCCTCGTCTATGCTGACGGCCCCGTCGGCATAGATAGACGTATGCCGACGGCTTTTCTATGCCTACGGCCTGTCCTAGGCCATCGGGATAGGTCCATCTATGCTGACGCGGGCCATCGGCATAGATGAGGCCGTCGGCGTAAGCAGTTATTCTGGTGGTGGCTTAGCCCTCTGAACTGCAAGGCGCAGGTGCCAAATTGGCGTCTGAAGATGCACGCCCATTTGAAAATTCGAAGGAACTATGGAATCTGAACTTTTGTACAGCAGTAGCGATCTGCTCAAGCTTCTGGTGGCTTGCTGTTTATACATGTTCGAATCACTGTGCTCTCCCTCGCAAAAAGAAAGTACAAAATAAAATAAATAAATCACGGTGCTCTGCTCACGTCACTTGATCATGGGAGGCTGAGAGCTAGGGAAATTCTTACAACCAACAATGTGATGTCATCGTCGGCAATGAATCGAAGATTGAAGCGCCTCTGCAGGAGAGAGAGAGAGATAGAGAAACCCATAAAAATGAATGGAGGCTATAGGATAGGCGACACGCTCGCGCCCCCACCGTCGGCTGCTCCGGCAGCGGTTTCCACCATCTCGGCCGGCCGGCCTGCTGCGATGGGATCGGCCTGCCATCGGCCCCCTGCCGGCTCCGCGCCTCCTCTGCTCGTGGGCTCTCCCCATGCTGGAACCACGGCGGGTGGGGCGGCAGGAGGCGGATCGCTCGGTGTTGTGCGCGACATCACAGCCGCTTCCATAGAGGACATCTGCGGTGGTGTCCTGCTACGCGGAGGGTTCCTTGCTTCATCAACCCCTCCCGCCTTGCGGGGGGCGCCGGCCGCCTCCATCAGGCCACTCCTCCGCTCGCCAGGCGAGGCGCTGCTCGAGTATTCGCTAACGGTCTTCTCCTCTCTGGTATGTCTACCCCTGTCCACTGCCCTCTCTGCGCCCACTCCGATATGGCTGGAGGTACTGCTGCCAACGCCGCCGCCGCCCTCCGCCACTGTGGTTGCCTTGCTTAATGGTTAGATAGGATCGCCTTTTGCTTAGCCACTAATTATCTAGGTCAGCGACTGCTTATTCTCGTTTACCATCGCCAACCGCAATATTGCAAATTTCATTTTGTCGCTAGAGGGGATAATTTACAAGGGGATGGTTGTTCGTTTCCTGGCTGATCCCACTCCTGTTGGACGGCCTCTGCTGCGCCTTTTTGCAGCCCACGTCACCCCTTCTGCCGCTCGTCCTGCCCCGCGGGCCTCCACCTTCTTGGCATCTCCTGCTGCTCTGTCTTTCGAGGCCGACTGTCTCTCTGCTACGCGTGCTACTGCGCTCCTGTCCACCCCTGACGCGGGTCAGCCCGCCACTCGCGCCCTCCTAGCCCTGCAACCCAGATCAGCCCCCTCCCTTGCAATCTCCTGTTGCGTCGCCCGTGACTGCCACTTGCCAGTCCATCCGTCCCCCCCTGAGCCGCTACGTCGCTCGTCTGGGTCGGCTGCCCCCTCCCTGTTTCTCGGCCTCCCATGCTGGACGTATCTGAGCCCGGTATCCTCGCGGCAAAATTTCGTGTTTTGACCCTTTTGACAAATAAAATCGGGATCTGACCCTACTTTGATTTTTTTTGACATCTGACCCTTTTGCTACCGCCAAAGGACTCGGCGGTAGGTTCACGCAGGCTACCGCCAGGGCTTCCGGCGATGGCATGGACGGCCCACTGCCGTTAGCTAACGGCCAACGCAACACCCTACCACCGCAGGTCTTGGCGGTAGGTTGAGTTACCCTACCGCCGCAGGTCTTGGTGGTAGGCTCCTGTGGGTTTAAGTTTTTACAAGTTTTATTGATTGTTTGTTTTGTCACAAGTTTCACATAGTTTCACAAATAGCAAAATATGAGCTCACATATTAATAAAGGTTCCACATAGCAAATATCAAACAGTTTACACATAGATTCATAAGTAGGAAATGGAAAATAACAAACTTGTCCACATAGTTTGACAACCCCTACTAACACATAGATGCATATGCATAAGACATGTTTATAGGGCGGGTAAACCTCTCCCCCCCCCCTCGTATGTTAGGCCTGGCCATGGAGACAGATACGGCAGCGGATCCACCGGTTCAGGCAGAGGCGAAACACTGGTCGGCATCAGACCATTCAAGCACTCCCACCTTGCCTTGCCAGCTGGAGTTTTCGCCTCCGCCCTTCCCCAACTGATTATATCGAACGCCGATGGACTTGGGGACAACATCCTGGCTCTCTCCTCCGCATTGCTCTCGAAGTAGATCTGCCGGCCCAAATTGTGCAGCTCCCATTGGAGTGCTGCTTGGCAACTTCAATGGTCTCTTCCTGGCGTTCACGGGAGATAGTTGGATCTCCCTCCATCTCTGCAGTCACTCTCTTCCACTCCTTCACACTCAGCGACCAACACTTCACATCGTCGGTGATCCGTTCTGCCCTCTCGTGCCACCGCACTGCCCTCGTCGCCTCTAGGAACTCGTTTGAAAAAGCTCCCACCGGCTGCAGAAGCTCGGGGAAGGACTTGTACACATATGAAAGTGGCAAGGCAGACGGGTCGTGTTGGAGATGAATGGGCGATGGTTGCGCCACTATCGCAGACCTAAACATATGGATGAATAACAAAAGTTTGTCATTAACTAAATAAAATACATATATCAAGATGGGTCAAATGCAATATCATATCATATCATATTTACTCCACTACTTGCATCATATAAATTTTGCTTACTCCAATATTCATCATATCATAAATTTTGTTAACATTGCAATCTAAACCTAAACCTAAACCTAAACCTAAACCTAGGGTTCATCAACTAGGGAAGGTTCCTCATATGGTCAAAAAAACTAAACCTAGGGTTCATCAACTAGGTTCATCACATTGCAATCATTTAGGTTCATTATATTAACTAGGGTTCATCATATCAACTAGGGATCCTCATGATTTTGATCATGAACATGAACCTTTTTTAGGCTATAAGGAAGCGGATTGATTTGACTCAAACTAATTGGGGGATGGGAGGAGCTTACCTTCCTCTTTCCGAAGCCATCTCGATCCACAAAATCCGTGAATCAACGAAGAAGATCAGAGGGGGGAAGTGGAGGAGATGAGAAAATGGGCTAGAGGAAGAAGAAGGCAGCTGGGTGGGTGGGTGGGTGGGGATAAGGGGTTGGGGTGGGGTGGGCGGGGCGATTGGGTTTATAAATGCCCAAACCCTACCGCCATAGGGCGCGGCGGTAGGAGACCACAACCTACCGCCATAGAGCGCAGCGGTAGGGCGGGAGCATGTGTTAAGTTTCTGTGACAAAAAAGTGAACAGCTCAGCGGTAGGGTTGCACACCCTACCGCCGAGGTGTGCGTCTCTGGCCGCCGCAGGTCAATGAACTGCATGGAAGATGAAAGATGTGTGTCTCTGGCCGCCACCGGTCGATCGAAGCCGTGAGAGCTGAGTGGACGAGCATCGGTGGCTTAGAACTGCAGGACGAAACCCAATTGTCGGGCTATCCTGAAGAACGGTGCGTACCGCTCGTCATACTCCATCTTAACCGTCGTCTTGTGAGCCCTCATCCGAAGTGGCGGCAACATCTGTGAAAATCAATAACCAAAGCATAATAGTTAGCAACTTGTTTTCATCAATTCGAAAGATTTGGTATAAAATGGTAATTACCACTCCATTCTCAATGAAACGGGCACGGTGACGCTTGTAGAACCTAGGGTCAAGCGTGGTGTACTTCGTGCCGATGTTGTTCGCAAGAGGTGGCCTCCTAAAAGAATTGCATAAGCATATCAAAAGATTTTTGAACATGAACTAGGGTTCATCATTAACTACGAAACATATCGATGCATAACAAAGGTTCATCACATCCAACATAACCTATGAGTTCAATCTTTGAATAATCATATATCAAGATTATCATGAACATGAACTAAATACAATACATATATCAAGAACTAAATAAAATACATATATCAAGATGCAATCACCATGGTTCAAATGCATCATATCATATCATATCATATTTCTCCAACAACACCCAACATGCATCATATCATATTGTTTTCAAAAACAAAAACCATGAACTAGGGTTCATCTTGAGGGATTATCCATGTTTACTCCAACAAAATCCACTACTTGCATCATATAAGATCCACATGCATCCTATATCAAAACAAATATCTCCAATATTCATCATATCAAAATAATTTTTAACACAAAAAATTATAAACTAGGTTCATCTTGAGGGTTCAACATTTGTTCCCCAACTACATCCACTACTTGAATCATAGCATATCAACATGCATCATCATATCACAATAAATTCCTCCAACATGCATCATATCAAAAAAATCCTCCAAATATTCATCTTCACATAACCATACCAACTAATGACTAGAGTTCATATCTAACACAATATAACATCTATAATCAACCTAAATCAATCCCAGGGTTCAAAATATTTGAATCTAGTTCAAGAAGGGGGGTGATTTGAATCAAATAATGCGATGAATCGGAAGATATTTGAATAAACTAATTGGAGGGATCGAAGGAGCTTACTTTTCTTTCTTCGGGGCCATCTCGATCCGCAAAAACGGTGAAGAAAGCAGCGAAGATCTGAGGGGGGTAGTGGAGGTGAAGATTGAGGGGCGAGAGGAAGAACTCCTCTGTTCTTGGGCGGGTGGTTGGGGGGAGAAGGGGAGGGGTGGGACGACCGGCGGCTTATAACTGCCCGCACCCTACCGCCAGGGCCCTAGGCGGTAGGATCGGACAGGCTACCACCCTGTCCTGCGGTGGTAGGGTGGGACAGAGGGGGGACGGAGGCCGTTTACACTGCTGACGTGGATAAGTTTCCTATCGCCACAGTTTCCGGCGGTAGCCTAGCTAATCCTACCGCCGGACCTCGTGGCGGTAGGGAAAAAATCGGAATGTCAAAAAATCAAAGTGGGGTCAGATCCCGATTTTGTATGTCAAAAGGGTCAAAACACGTAATTTTGCCTATCCTCGCTCTTCCCATTGGACCGCAGCAGCTGGTCCAGCTCGCCGGTTGCTCGGCGTCATCGCGGCTGGCAGTGTGCATGCATGCCCATCTACTCTCCCTGGGCCTGAGGCGTCCTCACGTGTCGGCTCGTCAGCGGCGACCCATGCTTGACGCCTCTGCGCCAAGAATCCTGCCGCGACCCCCGGGCCCACTCCAAGAGTCAACCTCTCCCCATCCTCTACGCGCGGATCTCGACAGTCAGCCGTTGGACGGGCTGCAGATCACGGGAGGTGACAACGGCGTGCCCGATGTCGTCTGCCTGACGCCGCCTCAACTGCCGCCTGCCCTCGCTGATAGCCCGCATGCACGTCCGTTGGTTTCTTATGCCCATGCCCTCCTTGCTTCCCCTTATAGCATGCAACCCCCTTGCATCCACCGCCACAGCTCGTCCCTCCCTCCCACAAACTTCAATGCCATGAACCGCTGCTTCCGGTGCTTGGCCCTTGATCACCAAGTGCGCGACTGCCGAGACCCTGTGAGAAGCCGAAGGTGCTGGTGCGTGGGCCACACTCAGCATGGCTGCTCGGCTATTTCACCCCCTCCCGCCCCTTGGCCAACCCTCACCTTTCCACCCGCCATTGCCACTAGCGCTCCCCCCTTGCAACCAAACCAGCTCTCCCCAACGCCTCCCAACCAGCTCATGCACCCATGGCCGATTTCATCCCCCTTGACCCACCCTCCTCTGAGGACGAGCAATAGCTCTCCCCTGCCCGTGCTTCCTCTCCTCACATTTTCTCCTTCCCGGAACAGACCGAGGCGGTGGAAGTTGATGCTGTCGCCTCTGAGGAGGAAGAAGACCCGGACGAGGTCGAGTTCGAGTCAGGGGAGGAGTCCACCGACTCGGACGAGAACCAATCCGTTTTTCTCTCTTCCCCTCCTAGGCACCATCGTGATTTCTCCAACGTCTTCATGCCTTACACCCCCATTGAGCACTTCCAAAATCTGGCCTTTGCCATTGTCAACCCTCCCCACCCATCCCCCCAAGCTTGCATCTGGCGTGTGCTCCAAACCGGGGTAGGAAACCCTCCTGTGATGATTAGGGCTTCATCCTACGGGGCGGGCCTCGTCGTGTTCGGCTCGGCCTATGAGCGAGAGATCTCCATCCTCAACAGCCCTCTCAACTCTCCCATCAACATAGTTAGCCTTGTTCGCCACGAAGTCACTGAAAATCGTTTTCTCTTCCGTATTTGGCATGGTCTCTGCCCTCCATATCGAAGATTTCCCGCTAGAATACTGGTTCACACCCACTATCATCAACTCCATCGTTCCCTTCGCCTGCCCCATCCAAGTTCATCTTGTTTGCCTCACCGGTGTGGACTATTCCGCCGTCCTGGTCTCTGTCAAGTCTCGCACCCTTACCGATGTGCCACATACCATTCTTGTCCATGGCTTCTCCGGCCTCGGCGCCATTGCCTCTGTCCTTGTCATTCACTCCCAAGAACTCCCGCCTGACCCTGCTTTCGCGGACTTGGACTCGGATGATGGCAGCAATGGTGGCGGTGGTGGCGGGGATGGCGGAGACGAGGGTGGCGCTGACTTCCCCAGTGGCATGGATGCCAACTTGTCGGCGTCACCCCCTCCCCCGACGGACGAGGGGCACGACGACCGGGTGGTGCAGCTGCCCGGCGGCCTCACCATGATGGCCAACCACATGCCACTGGTTTGCGCGGTGCCGCTCACGGCTCGCCCTAAATCGGTGCAGGTCAAGATCTTCAAAGGCCTCTTCGATGTGCACGTCCAGGGTGCAAATGGTGAGCGTAGATTGTACCGCATTCCCATGATCCCGGCGGGATCTCCCAAGCTAGTCATCGCCAACCTGGCGGCCTGCTCCATCGGCCTCCTCGATCGGGTGGCTACGGTCGGGCCCTCCCACGCCCCCTTCACCAACGCCGAGGTGATCTGCAGCGACTTCCGTGGCCGCGTCCTCACCCCGGGCTGCGATGGCGTGGAGCAGGTCATGCAGGTCGTGGCGCGCTTCGACTCCGGCCTCCCTCCGATCCCCAGCCCTCTGCCTCTACAGATCGCCAACGACGCCCCCGAAGACGCCTCGCTGCTGCCGCTCTCACCTCCGCCTCCCAGGACGCCCGCCGACCTCCCTCCACGTGCAGGTTCTCCAACCATCTTCTACACTACCGCAGAGCCCGCATCAGGGATGGAAGCCACCCAACCGCATGACGATGCTTGAGAAGGCCACCCTTCGGAAGGAAATGAAGCTCGAGGGACAGAAGAGGCCGGCCCCGCGCTCTAACCTGCTTCTTCCGGTGGAGAAGCTCATGGAGATCGCCGCCGAGGGGCGCAGCCGCTCCCACGCAAGGACGCGCTGCAACTTGCTGCGGCCTGTGGCGTTCCTGAGTTCAACCTCGACATGGTGCCCTCCGGTGATGATGTGTGACGACCTCTCCGATCCAGTTCTACGGCGGCACCACAACCTGCTACCTTCTACTTGCGTCTACAGCTCCGCCCGCCATTTTAGTTGTAGCCTTTTGCGTAGGAGACGCCGCTTGCATGCCACCCCCTTCGTGATCCCTGCATGTAGTTTGTTTCTTTTCCGTTTTTCTCTTCTTGTTTCTGTGTCTTGTACCGCCTCTGTTAACGTTATTGACTGTTCCGTCGTATCCTTGTGGGCTGGCTACCTCGCATGGCAAACCCTTGTCGCCTCCTTGGTTACCAATGATTAGGGAAATCTCTATGATTTCATGGAACGTTCGAGGCCTCGGTAGGCACAAAAAGTGCACTGATGTGAAAGCGACCTTATTATCGACGACTTTCTTTGTTCTTTGCCTGCAAGAGTCAAAGCTTCAAGAAATCTCTAGCTTTAAAGCAATCTCGTTTCTGCCTCCCTCTCTCCAAAACTATCATTCAATCCCCGCCGTCGGATCTGCCGGTAGAATTATTACCGCCTGGGATGACAGTCTCCTCGCCTGCTCTAGAATGCTTGCGAGCAACTTTGCCCTAACCTGTTGGTTCGAATCCCGCTATGATGATCTCTCGTTCGCAATCACAAACGTCTACGACCCGTGTGATTCCACTTCCAAGCCCCTTTTCTTGCAATCTCTGATTGATATCTAGCCCCAGATTGCCTGCCCTTGGACTATCATTGGGGATTTTAACATTACTCTCAGACCCTCTGATAAATCAACGTCTCATTTCAACACAACCGTAGCTACCCTCTTCTCCTCTGCCATTAATTCGCTCCAGCTTCAGGATCTCCCCCTTCTTGACAGGCGTTTCACCTGGTCAAACCAACAGGAGGCTCCCATCCTTGTTCGGCTTGACCTGGTGTTGGCCAATGTTGACTGGGCCTTAAAATTTCTGGATACGTCTCTCTCTTCTATAGCCAGGACAACCTCTGACCACGTCCCTATTCGTTTAACAGCAGCCACATCTATCCCCAAACCTTCGGTTTTCCACCTGGATTGCTCGCTCCTGAACTTCCCTCTGTTCAAAGAGCGGGTGACGATGAATTGGACAAGTGTGGATTCGCGGCATGCTCACCTTGGCTCTGCTAGAGTCCTCTCCCTAAAGTTAAAACGGACCAGGATTATGACCAAGCAATGGATGTCCAACTGTCGATCTCCTAAAATCCTCGCTGAGGGAGTCCTGGATTAGGGGGTATCCGGACAGCGGACTATATACATCGTCCGGACTATTGAAGCGTGAAGATACAAGAATCAAGACTTCGACCCGTGTCCGGATGGGACTTTCCTTGGCGTGGAAGGCAAGCTTGGCAATCCGAATATTATATTTCCTTCCTTGTAACCGAGTCCATGTAAACCCTAGCCCTCTCCGGTGTCTATATAAACCGGAGAGGTTGGTCCTTAGAAGGCCGATCGCAATTACAATCATACCATCATAGGCTAGCTTCTAGGGTTTAGGCTCTATGATCTCGTGGTAGATCTACTCTTGTACTACCCATATCTTCAATATTAATCAAGCGAAGTAGGGTTTTACCTCCATCGAGAGGGCCCGAACACAGGTAAACATCTGTGTCCCTTGCTTCCTGTTACCATTAGCCTAGACGCAGATCGGGACCCCCTACCCGAGATCCGCGGTTTTGACACCGACATTGGTGCTTTCATTGAGAGTTCCTCTGTGTAAATCGCCGCAAGGCTTGATGGCTCGTCTCGTCGTCAGGGACAACATTACCATGGGGGGAGCTCTGGCTGTAGGCCAAACTCTCCGACTAGGCGGCTTCGTCATGGCCGCCCCATCGGCTGTCGCGCCGACGATGGCCTCTCGGGTCATCACGCATAAACTTCACATCAATTCGGAACTCGCCGAACAGATGGATCCGATAGAGCTCTCTTCTCTTAATGAGCTCTTGGATCGCATCGCCGCTTTGGGAGTCGCAACAGACTATGACCGGATCGGGCTTAAACCCGACCAAAGGGACATTAAATCCCCACCGGCCACCCCTGAGATAGCGGTATCGGAGGAACCGCACAAGGAGTATCCCTCTATTTTGAGGATGAATTATGTCCGGATCGCCAAGCTCCCGGAGCCGGACACCCGCCCGGGGGATAATATGACCCGGGTCCCGGACTTAGAACCGGGCACGAGGCCGGAGAAATCGGGCAGTGTCCCAAATTCCGAGCTGTTGAACTCGGAAGCTTCCATGCCCCAGGGTGCTAGATCGGATCAGAATCCGGATTCAGCTATAACCACCCATGCGGACTTATATCGTCTCTCCCATATCAGGCAAGAGCCCCAGGAGACAGTACATCATTACTGGGCCATATTCCTCCTTGCGCTAAACAAAGTCGAGGACTGCCACGAGGAGGACGTAGTCTCGCTCTTCTGCAAAAACTGCGGACAAAAGGAATCCTTAATGCTATAAGTCGGCGTGACATAGTACGCTTATGCGGACTTAGCAATCATAGTATGAAATCGTATGCGATGGAAAGTGTCTGGAAAACTCAAGCAGAATTTTGGGACAGTCCGGCTTTCACCAAAGCCTTTGTTCGAACTAAACGGGCGAACTCTCGTAAGTCGGCCGATCCAATCCCCAAGAAACCAAAGCCCACCCAGGGCGGGGAACCGTATTGGAAAAATGGCTCAATGGGCCATGTAAACTCCACGACACTCCGGACACAGCACCAACTCATAGCCTTAGGGCATGTTCGATACTCCGGCAGGTTGCAAAAAGTGGCGAGGACCTTCTTACAGAACAACATCCCGCCAACGAGCACAATACGGTAATAACAGTCTTCGAGACTTTTGCCTCACACAATAGGCATAAGCGAAGCTCATCGAAGCTCCACGGAAATTTGCCATATGGCCAAAATAAACCCTGGAATGACACCGCTATAACTTTTAATGCGGTGATGAACCTCGATCCCAAGCCTGTCCGGGCGCCCGGCCGCTTTCGGTTCTCAGCCCAATCGTGGGCGGCTTTCGGCTCACTAAAGTGCTCATGGATGGCGAGCGGATTAAACTTGATCTATGAAGAGACACTCAGCAAAATGGAAATTGACAAAGGCCGCATTGAACAAAGCGGCACAACCTTCGAGGAATTATCCCTAGTCGAGAAGCGCGGTGTGCAGGAAAAATCACACTCGGCGTGGTATTCGGCACCGGAAAATTATAGTTCGAAGAAATCACATTCCAAGTGGCCCCTTTTAGCAGCGGATACCACGCCCTTTTTAAGGCGGGGCCAGCGTTACAAGCTTTCAAGCTATACCCCATTACGGGTACATGAAGCTTAAAATGCTCGGGCCCAATGGAATCATCACTCTAACCCGATGATCCGGACGTCGCACTTCGGCCGAAAACAAAACCGCAGCACTAGCCCTGGAGGCATTATCTGAGGCCCTAGCAGCCGAAGAACTAACAACGATGCGGGCCACCATGGACAGGGACGACGTGATACTCGACAAGCGACCCAAATCCACCTCATTTAAACCCGCATACGAGATAGTCAAATTCCAAGTCCATCCAACGGACCCCACAAAGACAGCTTCCGTCGGGACACAACTGAGCCCCGCGATGGACGCCGCATTGCGAGACTTCTTACGCGAGAATTGGGACATCTTCGCCTGGCACCCATCTGACATGCCAGGCATCCCACGAGATTGGCCGAACACAACCTCAATATACTAAAAGGATACAAACCGGTCAAGCAAACTCTAAGACGGTTTTCGGAGCCCAAACGGCAGGCCATGGGGGAAGAGCTAGCCAAACTACTCGAGGCCGGATTCATCAGAGATATCAAGCATTCGGATTGGTTGGCAAACCTGGTAATGGTACCAAAGAAGGACAAATCCTAGAGCCTATGTGTCAACTTTAAAGACCTCAACAAGGCTTGCCCCAAGGATCCCTTTCCCCTCCCTCGCATCGATCAAATCATTGATGCCACAATGGGACACGACTCGCTGTGTTTCCTCGACGCATACTTTGGATACCATCAAATAAAGATGGCAGAGTCTGACCAAGCTACAACAGCCTTCATAACACCATATGGCCCTTTTTGCTTCAACACTATGCCTTTCGGGCTTAAGAACACCGACGCAACCTACCAACGCATGATTCAAACATGCCTGGAAAAGCAAATCGGCAAAACAGTGGAGGCATACGTGGACGGCGTGGTCATAAAAACAAGACGCGTCGAAACCCTGATAGATGACTTGAGGCTTACATTCGACAATCTCCGGACATACGACATCAAGCTGAACCGGAAAAATGCGTTTTGGCGTCCCTCGAAACTACTCGGCTTCATTGTTTCCAATAGAGGAATTGAAGCGAATCCGGCAAAAATCCGAGCTCTGTCACAGTTGGCTATACCAACAGACCTCAAGCACATCCAGAAACTAGTCGGATGCGTGGCTGCTCTAAGCCGCTTTATCTCCAGGTTAGGAGAAAAGGCATTATCTCTTTACCGCCTTCTTGGTATGCCGGACACTTCATGTATGCGGATGCAGCCACGGCGGATTGGATGAAATAAAGACCTTATTGGCGGTAATCCGGTACTAACGGCGTCGAATATCGGCGAACCTATGCTTCTGTACATAGCTGCAACGCATCAAGTTATGGCGCAGTGCTTGTCGTTGAGCAGGAGGTCGGCGGATACAAATACCGCTCGAAGCGGTTTACTACGTGTCCACGGTCCTAACCCCATGCAAATCCCGATACCCACACTATTAAAAAATAGCATAAGCGGTGTTCACGACATCCCTGAAGAAAACGACACTACTTTCAAGAGTGTTCAATTATGGTGGCCTCCGAAGTACCACTAAATGACATAATAAATAACCGGGATGCTACGGGCCGGATTGCCAAATGGGCCATTGAGCTCCTTCCGTTCGACATAACATACAAACCTCGGCGGGCCATCAAGTCGCAAGTATTGGCTGACTTCGTCGCCGAATGGATAGAAGCCGAACTCCCTAAAGAGTATGGCGCGTACTCAAACTGGATCATGCACTTGACGGCTCGAAAATGCTTGCGGATTGGGAGCAGGTGTAGTCTGGCGTCTCCCACCGGAGACACGGTCAAGACGTCCTCCAAATATTATACAGACTCCAACAATGCAGCCGAATACGAGGCTCTGTTGCACGGTCTTCGGATGGCAGTCTCTATGGGCATTCAATGCCTAGAAGTGCGTGGGGATTCAAACCTCGCAATATCACAAATAAATGGTGATTTTGATGCCAAGGACCCGAAAATGGCGGCCTACCGTAATGCCATCCTCAAAATGTCAGCTCGGTTCGAGGGGCTCGAATTCCACCATGTGGCTCGAGAAAACAATCAAGCAGCGGACGTCCTCGCTCGCATCGGCGCTAAAAGCAACCCTGCCCCACCTAACATATTCTTGGAACAACTGTTCAAGCCATCCGTAGTATGGGAAGCGGAGTCCGGCAATAGTAGCATGGATCCGAACACACCCCCAGATTCTGAACCCTCAGACATAGTCGGAGGTTCTACCACCAAAATAATGCCCTCGGCCCACGAAATCATGGTTGTAATCGCCCCGTGGACCGAGCCTTTCTTGGCCTACCTAAATAGGCAGGCGCTCCCCGAAGACCAAAATGAAGCACGATGCATCATCCGGCGCTCTCAAGCTTACAAAGTCTCTGAAGGGAACTCTACAAGAAAAGCGCTACGAGTACTCCACAGATGCATCTCCGAAGAGGAAGGGCGGCAACTCTTGGCTGAAATCCATGCCGTACTGGGCGGGCACCACGCCGCGGCTCGAGCATTAGTCAGCAAGGCCTTCCGTACAGGTTTCAACTGGCCGACGGCCCGAGCAGACGCACAGGACCTTGTCCAACATTGCGTTGGTTGCCAGCTCTTTGCCAATCAGAGTCATATGCCCCCTACCGCTCTCCAAACAATCCCCATAACTTGGCCCTTTGCGGTCTGGGGGCTAGATATGGTCGGACCTCTTAAAGGGGGAAGCCATAAGAAAAAATACTTATTGGTCATGGTGGACAAATTCACCAAATGGATAGAAGCCAAACCAGTCAAAACGGCCAAATCCGGACCAGTAATAGACTTCATATCCGGGGTCGTACACCGATACGGTGTCCGGCTCAAATTTCACAGCCGACGAAGTGAAAACTTGGTGCGCAAAAATGGGAATTTACCTTGATTACGCTTCCGTCTACCATCCCCAAACAAACGGCCAGGCAGAGCGGGCAAATGGTCTCATCATGAGCGGCATCAAACCCAGACTAGTACGATCCTTGACAGAGTTGGATACGCACTGGGTCGAGGAGCTCGACTCCATACTCTGGGGGCTGCGGACCACACCAAATCGCACCACCGGATATACACCATTTTTTATGGTGTACGGCGCGGAAGCGGTATTACCCTGCGACATAATACATGATTCGCCATGCGTACGCATGTACGAAGAGAAGGAAGCTGAGTTAGATCAGCAGTATAACTTGGACGCCCTGGAGGAGGAGCGCGACGTCGCAAAAGCCCGCTCTGCATTCTATCAGCAGCAGGCTCGACGATATCAAAGCAGAGAAGTGCGGGCCAAAACTTACAATATTGGCGAGCTCGTTCTCGCCTACGGAGAAGAAGGACAAGCTCAAACCCAAGTGGGAGGGTCCCTTCGTCATTGACAAAGTTCTCACCGGAGGAGCGTACGCCACGTAATGCATCCGATAACAGACTCGAGCCGAACCCATGGAACGCGGCCAGACTCCGGAGATTCTACGCCTAACGCCGAACTCAATGTTCGTCTCCTAACCCCTCCTTTTTAATTATTCTCCATCCCTTTTTCCTTTCTCAACCTTTTTCTCTCTTCACACAAAGTATTCAATACAGTGCGGATTTCCGGATCACTCCGGCCGCACTAAGTGTGTAAGCAATACCTGGGGGCTTCCTATACCGAAGCTAAAAATATTTTTTCACATGGCTTTCTGCCAATCACATATGCATTCTTTTTCCATATGTGCCTTTTCTTCACCATTATATGCATCGATATGACTTAAGATGTTGCCAAGCTGGGTTGCCTGGCTCTTGTGTTTGTGCCCTATGTTCCCGTTAATTCGGCTAGGGCATAAGGGGAGCACCTCTGCAATTGTTACTACCGGTTCAGCCGGATGTGTACCTCAGACTGTGTGAAGCCGAAAGCTAGCTTCCTTAAGAGAATATTTGGTCGGTGAACAAAAGATGTATTCGTTTATTATAACGCAAATCCCCAGAAGTTTTGTATCCTGCGTGATCGTTCACAGTCCAGACATGTGCATTGTCGCATGCTTACAAAGGGAAAGGAACCCCTAACGGAACTATTCTCCCTGGAAGATGTTTCTTACTATCCATGTAATATAACATAACTAGTTGGGTACTTGTCTGTTCAAGCACTTATGACCCCTACGCCTGGTGTCCACACATACCCCGGTTTTGTATAACTGAGTGGATAGTTGGACACACCCCGGACTATAGGATCCGGGGCCTGAAGCGAAAAGGTCCGCCATGACAAATGATTTTAATCCGGCTAGGGACTACTTATGTCCATTGAATTACACAGTCACTTGGACTGACTATATTCCTCCTCTAGACCATCCAACAGGCTATCTAGCTTACAATCCTGTTGAGAATACTTTGCGGCTAACGCTACCTGGTCATATACCAGACTCACGGGAATTTCTTGCCCGCCGGGCCCGCCGATCCTACCGCCATATGGTTCGGGTCCAGCTTGGTGTAGCGCATCGTCACGATAGCCCAGGCTTCTCTTGCGCCTTTCCGCAAGCGGACATCTTCCACGGTTAAGCGCCCGCGTGCTCCTTGCAGCATATCCACGAGCTCCCCATGCCATTCGGCAGCAAGCTTGATGGCCACAAAGCCTGAGCTACACCCTGCATCACTTGCCGAGCTCGCTCGTGCAATTGCGAAAGGTCTTGCAGTAAATCACTTGCAGATGAGGGCATCTCATCCTCAGGGCGACCTATTAACAGTCCTACAAGCAAAATTCTTTCAATATACGTCCTCGCCGAACTATAGTACAATTCATCTAGGCATTTACCGTAAATGCCGCGTCGAAGCCTTTTGTTCTCCTTCACGGAGTCCGCCAGCTGAGCGCGGAGATCTTTTAACTCCACGTCCAGCTGGACGTTGGCATCTTGAAGATTGTTCTTCTCCTGCCTAACTCGCGTAAGAATGCGCTCGCCAGCCTCCAGCTGCCTTTTGAGATGCGATGCGTCCTCTCTTACGTCCTCCGGATTCACCCCGGGATTGTCTGCAGAATTTTCTGTTAGACTTGTCATATCAGCCATTTACTAATTGTAGCACCTTCGTACAATTGCGACAACTTTACCAGAGGAGGGTGAGGGAGTCCTGGATTAGGGGGTGTCCGGATAGCCGGACTATAGCCTTCGGCCGGACTCCTGGACTGTGAAGGTACAAGATTGAGGACTTCGTCCCGTGTCCGGACGGGACTTTCCTTGGCGTGGAAGGAAAGCTTGGCGATACGGATATATAGATCTCCTACCATTGTAACCGACTCTGTGTAACCCTAACCCTATTCGGTGCCTATATAAACCGGAGGGTTTTAGTCCGTAGGACGAACAACAATCATACCATAGGCTAGCTTCTAGGGTTTAGCCTCTTTGATCTCGTGGTAGATCTACTCTTGTACTACCCATATCATCAATATTAATCAAGCGGAGTAGGGTTTTACCTCCATCGAGAGGGCCCGAACCTGGGTAAAAACATTGTGTCCCTTGTCTCCTGTTACCATCCGCCTAGGCATACGGTGCGAGGACCCCCTAACCGAGATCCGCCGGTTTTGACACCGACATTGGTGCTTTCATTGAGAGTTCCTCTGTGTCGTCGCCGTCAGGAAGGATGCCTCATCCCGTCTTTAAAGACGGGACTGTTGCTAAAGAAGCTTTGGCTGTCGGCCAAACTCTCCGGCTAGGCGGTGTTCTTATGACCGCTGTCGGCCGGGCGCCGATGATGACTTCTCGGGTCATCGAAAGCAATCTTCAGCGTTAACTTCCGGAGCTTCGCGCCGGCGGTTAGATCCGATGGAGCTCTCTTTCTTAAGCGAGCTCTTGGATCGCGCCGCCGCCACAGGAGTCGCTACTGAGACTATGGTCGATTGGGCTTAAACCTGATGCGAGAGAGATTAGCTCTCCCGGGTTACCCTGCGTTGTTGTGGTGGAGGAACAATACGGCGACCCTTCTTCTATCTTAAGGACTAGCCACGTCTGGATTCCCAATCCCTCCATGCCGGATTCCCGCGGAGGAGAGGACATCATTCAAGCCCTGAACCAAGTCAGGCAACGGGCTAGATTCATTGGACAACATCCAAGAATCCAAGCTTCCAAGTTCGGAAGCTCCTCGGCCCTATAAGTTTCAGATTGGTAGCGGTTCGGGTTTAATTCCACCCGCCCACCCAAACATAAGCGACCTATCTCAAATTCGGCAAGAGCCCGCAGAAACAGTACACCATTACTAGGCCAGATTCCTCCTGGTTATGGACAGGATAAAGGACTACCACGAGGAGGACGCAATCTAATTATTCAGCAACAATTGCATGGACAACGGGATCCTAAACGCTATAAGTCGCCGTGACATTACACGCTTTGCCGACTTGGCGACCATAGTACGAAAGTACTATGCGATGGAAAGCGCCTGGAAAACCGAATCAAGATTTTGGGACAACCCGGCCTTGAATACAACCCCAATCCAAAATAAAAGGGTGCATCATCGCGAGGCACCTGGGTTAAATACCAAAAAGCAAAAACCCTCTATAGGGCATGGAACCGTACTGGAGGGATGGCTCAATGGACCCTGTAAAATTCATATTACAGAGGGCGCCACTCCAACTCATAGCCTTAGAGCATGTTGGATACTACGGCAGGTGGCCAAAAGTAGCGAAGAGCTTCTAGCTCTAGACCACCAACCCAAGGATACCAGTACGGTATTAACAGTCTTCGAGACTTTTGCATCAAATAATATGCGGAAACAAACACTCCGTAGCCTCGCCGAAGTCTACCAAGTAGCAACAATAAACCCATGGAGTGACACGGCTATTACCTTTAATGGATTTAACCTAAATTCGAACAGCCCGAGCACCGGCCGCATTGGTCCTCGGTCCGATAGTGGACGGCTTTACGCCTTACCAAGGTACTCATGGGCGGTGGCTGGATTGAACCTCATTTACGAGGAAACCCTCCAAAAAATGGAGATAGACTGGAGCCGCATTGAGCGAAGCAGCACAACCTTTAGAGGAATAATCCCCAGTCGGGAAGCACGTTGTACAGGAAAAATCACACTGGATGTGGTGTTTGGCACGCCGGATAATTACAGGTCCGAGGAAGTCACATTCCAAGTGGCCCCGTTCAGCAGCGGATACCACGCTCTATTAGGGCGAGAGGCGTTCACAATTTTTCAAGCTATACCCCATTATGGGTACATGAAGCTCAAAATACTCGGGCCCAACGGAATCATTACTCTTGCTAGTGACACGGACATAGCACTCCGCACCAAAAATAAGACAGCCGCACTGGCCCTTGAGGCACTATTCGAAGCCCTAGCGGCCGAGGAACTCACTGCGCTGCGCTCCACGATGAATAGGGACGATGTGATACTCGATAAGAGATCCAAATCCACTTCCTTCAAACCAGCAGACGAAATAGTCAAATTCCAAGTCCATCCAACGGACCCTACCAAGACGGCCTCCATCGGGGCACAATTAAATCCTGATGTAGACGCCACACTAAGAGAATTCCTACGCGAAAATTTGGACATTTTTGCCTGGCACCCTTCGGACATGCCAGGAATCCCACGCCGGCTGGTCGAGCACAACCTAAACATCCCAAAAGGATTCAAGCCAACCAAACAGGCTCTTCGACGTTTCTCCGAACCAAAGAGACAGGCCATGGGAGAGGAGCTATCTAAACTATTGGAGGCCGGATTCATCAGAGATATAAAACATCCGGACTGGCTAGCAAACCTGGTCATGGTACCAAAGAAGGACAAATCCTGGTGCCTATGCGTTGATTTCAAGGACCTCAACAAGGCTTGCCCAAAGGATCCCTTCCCCCTCCCCCGCATCGATCAAATCATCGATGCTACCGCAGGACACGATTCATTGTGTTTCCTCGACACATACTCCGGCTACCACCAAATTAAGATGGCAGAGTCTGACCAAGCCGCAAAGGCATTCATCACTCCATACGGCCCATTCTGCTTCAACACAATGCCCTTCGGGCTCAAAAATGCCGGCGCAACATATCAGCGCATGATGCAGATATGTGTGGCAAAACAGATCGGCAAAACAGTGGAGGCATACATAGACGATGTGGTCGTCAAAAGCAAGCACGTCGAAACTCTAGTAGACGACTTGAGGCTCACATTCGATAATCTCCGAACATATGACATTAAGCTCAACCCGGAAAAATGCGTTTTCGGCGTACCTGCCGGAAAGCTCTTGGGCTTCATTGTATCCGGTAGAGGAATTGAAGCAAACCCAGCCAAGATCCGAGCTCTGTCACAATTGGATATCCCAAAAGACCTCAAACAAATACAAAAATTGACTGGATGCGTGGTGGCTCTAAGCCGCTTTATCTCCCGTTTGGGAGAAAATGCATTACCCCTTTATCGCCTCCTCCAACGCACCGAACACTTCGAGTGGACGGATGCCGCCACGGCCGGACTCAAAGAAATAAAAGCCATATTGGCAACAAACCAGGTCCTGGCCGCACCCAACATGGGCGAACCAATGCTATTATACAACGCGGCAACTCATCAAGTTGTAAGCGCGGTGCTCGTTGTCGAACGAGAAACGGACGGACACAAGTTCCCTCTTCAAAAACCAGTTTACTACGTGTCCACTATCCTAACTCCATGCAAGTCACGGTACCCACATTATCAAAAGATAGCATACGCGGCGTTTATGGCATCCCGGAAGCTGCGATACTACTTTCAAGAGTGTTCAATAACAGTAGCCTCCCAAGTACCCCTTAATAACATTATAAAAAACCGCGACGCGACGGGCCGGATTGCCAAATGGGCCATTGAGCTCCTCCTGTTCGACATAACCTATAAGCCACAGAGAGCTATCAAGTCGCAAGTTTTGGCCGACTTAAATGCCCGAATGGACCGAAGCCGAACTCCCTAAAGAGTACGACGCATATTCCAACTGGATAATGCACTTCGACGGCTCCAAAATGTTGGCTGGCCTAGGGGCTGGCGTCGTTCTGACGTCCCCAACCAGAGATACTGTTCAATACGTACTCCAGATAATGTATCACGGACTCCAACAACGCGGCGAATACGAGGCCCTTCTACATGGTCTCCGGATGGCAGTCTCCATGGGCATTCAACGCCTAGAGGTGCACGGTGATTCGAACCTCGCGATATCACAAATAAATGGAGACTTTGATGCCAAGGATCCGAAAATGGCAGCCTATCGCAATGCAGTCCTAAAAATGTCAGCTCGGTTTGAGGGGCTCGAATTTCACCATATAGCCCGGGACAACAACCAGCAGCAGACGTGTTGGCGCATCGCGCGTTAAAGCGCGATGCTGTCCCCCAATATCTTCCTAGAGAGGCTGTTCAAGCCATCCGTATTATGGGAGGGAGAGTCCGAAAATAACAATCCGGACCCAACCGCACTGCCCCACACCGAACATTCTGACACAATTGGTGGTTCTACCACCGAAATAACATCCTCAGCCCACGTAATAATGGCAGTCATTGCCCCGTGGACAGAACCATTCCTAGCCTACCTAACCAGGCAGGAACTCCCCGAGGACCAAAACGAGGCCCGCTGCATAGTGCGGCGATCTAAAGCCTACAAAGTCCATGAGGGAGAGCTTTATAAGAAAAACACAACCGGAGTCCTTCAAATGTGTATCTCCAAAGAAGGGCGGAATCTTCTGGCTGAAATACATGCCGGACTCGGCGGGCACCACGGTGCAGCCCAGGCCCTTGTAGGCAAGGCCTTCCGTACAGGATTTTATTGGCCGACGGCCCGGGCAGATGCTCAGGACTTAGTCCAACGATGCGTCGGATGCCAGCTCTTTGCTAATCAGAGCCACATGCCACCTACCGCCCTCAAAACTATACCCATCACCTGGCCCTTCACGGTCTGGGGGCTTGACATGGTTGGATCCCTTAAAGGGGGAACCCACAAGCAAAAATACCTACTGGTCATGGTGGATAAATTCACCAAATGGATAGAGGCCAAGCCTATCAAGACGGCCGAATCCAGACTGGTGATAGACTTCATATCAGGGGTCGTACACCGTTACGGTGTCCCCCACAGCATCATCACTGATAACGGCACAAACTTTACTGCCGACGAGGTCAAACTCTGGTGCAAAAACATGGGCATTAAACTAGACTACGCCTTAGTCTATCACCCTCAAACTAACGGTCAAGTTGAGCGAGCAAATGGTCTTATTATGAGCGGCATCAAACCCAGATTAGTGCGGTCCCTCAAGGAATCTAACACGCACTGGGTAGAGGAGCTCGACTTCGTACTCTGGGGGCTACGGACCACTCCGAATCGCACGACCGGATTCACACCATTCTTTATGGTATACGGCGCAGAGGCAGTTACGCCTGCGACATAATTCATGACTCACCTCGGCGTGCACATGTATGAAGAAAGAGAAGCCGAGCTCGATCGGCAGGACAGTTTGGACGCCTTGGAGGAGGAGCGTGACGTAGCAAAAGCCCGTTCCGCATTCTATCAACAGCAGGCTCGAAGATATCAAAGAAGAGAAGTACGGGCCAAAACTTACAATGTTGGCGAGCTAGTTCTACGCCTGCCGGACAAGAAAAGGACAAACTAAAGCCCAAATGGTAAGGTCCCTTTATCATCGACCAAGTCCTCGACCGGGCGGAGCTGCACTGCTCGCGCGATGCATCCGATAACCGACCCGAGCCAAACCCATGGAACGCAGCACGTCTCCGAAGATTCTACGCCTAGCGCCGGATTCTGAGTTCGTCTCCTTCCTCTGTCCATATTTTACATTTTAGCTGTCTTCTATTTTTCTCCTTCTCCCTCCTTTTTTCATTCAAGCCTTGGCAGGCTCGTTAGCGCATTGTTCAAGACATTCTTTGACGCTTATCCGCTCATTATACCTGGGGGCTTCTTTCACAGAAGCTTAATTATAAGGGCTTTATGCCCAATACATGTGTCACACTTCCACATGTACCTTTTATTCGCCATTATATGCATCGATATGACTTAAGTTTTGGCCAAGCTGGGTTGCACAGCTCATGCTTACCCCTACGTTCCCGATTGTTCGGCTAGGTGGTAAAGGGAGCACCTCTGTGATTGTTACTGCCGGGTCAGCCGGATGTGTACCTCAGACTGGGTGAAGCTGAAAGCTAGCGTTCTTAAGAGAATATTCGGTCGGTGAACTAAAAGAAGATTTCTTACCTATTTATTTATCTGCCCCTAGATGTTTTTCTGCTTTTTTCGCAGTCCGGACATGCACTTTAGGGCATGCCACCCAGGGAAAGGAACCCCTAACGGAACTATTCTCCCTGGAAGATGTTTCTTACTAACCATGTAATATAACATAACTAGTTGGGCACTTGTCTGATAAAGCACTAATGACCCCTATGCCTGGTCTCCACGCATGCCCCGGTTTTTATGTAACCGTGAGGTTATTCAGACACACTCCGGACTATCGGGTCCCGAGGTTGAAGCGAAAAGGTCCGCTAAGACAAACGATCTACTATCCGGCTAGAAGGCATTTTACATGTCAATTTAAATTACATAGTCAATTTGACTGATTGTATTCCTCTTCAATACCATCTAACAGGCTGTCTAGTTTACAGTCCTGCTGGGAATACTTTGCGGCCAACTCCACCTGGCCGTACACTAAGCTCACAGGGATCTCCTTCCCATCTGGCCCCACAGGTCCGACCTCGGCCATGCGGTTTGGGTCAGCCTTCGTGTACCGCGTCTTCACCTTGGCCCAGGCCTCCCTGGCGCCTTGACGGCAGGCCGATATCTTCCATAACAGGAAGCGCCGCCGCGCTCCCTGGAGCCTCTCTGCAAGCTCCCCAAGGCCTTCGGGCAGGGAGATAGATGGCCACAAGGCCTGGGCGACGCCTTTCATCACCTGCCGAACTCGTTCGTGCAGTTGCAAGAGCTCGGGAAGAAGGTCACCCGTAGAACCGGGCATTTCCTCTGCAGGACGGCCTGTGAGCATACCTACAGACATAACTCTGTTAATCGACTTCCTCGCCGAACTCTTTTCTCAAAGTTCGTTTAAGCACTTACTAAAAATGCCGCGTCGAAGCCGCCGATTCTCCTTAATGGAGTCAGACAGCTGGGCACGAACATCCTTTAGCTCCTCGCCCATGGGTGTTGGCATCTTGAGATTATTTTCTCCTGCCTCACCCTCGTAAGCACATTCTCGCCGCCTTTAACCGTGCAAAAGCTGTTGTTTGTCCGGATCTACCCGGTGCCATCTGCAATGTCATTGTCGATCTATACACACGCCGCACTTCATAACATACTTATCTTTTAAAAGCATATGTTACGGAGAGGGTCTCCTAGGCTTCCCCATGGCTTGTGCGGCCTCAAGTTGGGCTTTGCACTCTTCAAGCTCCTGGGACAATTGGGTATTCTTTTCAGAAGATCCTCAAGATAATAAATGATCCTTAAATCAGTTATTCTAACTATTTTAAGTCTCGGGGGCTACTGGTATATATAACCATCAAATTTTCTCACCATTATGTCTTTCACATACTACTCCGTGGCTCTGGCTAGACCATTTTGAGCAGCACGAAGGTGCGCGTCTCCCGAATTGAAGGCATCCAATGCCTCTTGGGAGAAACATGCGTCACGAAGAACAGTCCGGCGACGCCTGTGATTCATGGCACTTTCCACCTCGGAATTGGTGGCAGATAGCCCGTCGGCATCCTCTGTCGGAGGAGTGTCCCTTACGGCCGCAGCGGGTGGCGTCATCTTCCCCATTGAAATCCACATGGGGTGGCCTCTATATTGAAGCGGCTGCACCCCCCGCATGATGCATATGGCCATGACTCCAATCATGGTCAGTCCGAGTGAGCCAACAACCTTATTCGGCTCATCAGGTAAAGGACGTCCCTGTCATTCTCCCTCCGGGGGCTCCGTGGATGCCAGCTTAAGCGTTTCTTCAAAGGAGCATTACTGAACTCCGGGAGGCCGATCCGAACAGGGTCCGGCAAGGGGACGTCTTCTATATAAAACCATTCCGAAGGCCAGTCTTTGGACGCCTTCTTCGGGGTTCCGGATAGATATCCGGTCCCGGTGATGCGTCATAGTTCGGCTCCGCCCACTTGATATATCGACACCTCCTGAGAACGGGGTACGAGGCAGAACAGCCTCTTCCACAGCGCGAAATGAGCCTCGATGCCCAAAAACAGCTCGCAAAGGGCCACGAAGCCCGCAATATGCAGAATGGAGGCAGGCGTAAGGTTGTGCAACTGAGGCTATAGAACTCCGTGAGCCCCGGAGAAACGGATGGATTGGAAATCCGAGCCCTCTTATCAAATAGGGGACAAGGCATACCCGCTCTCCTCGGGAGGGACTGGGGACGCTCTCCGCTTGTTTCCGCCCTTATAGGTGGCGAGTCCGGCTCGAACCGGAACCATGAAGGCTGGGGGAAGAAACCCCTTGGTTTGGAGCGTCACTAACTCGCTGTGCGGCATCTCTCCCAATCTCCGGGCTGAGGACTAGGAGGGCGAGAGGAGGAGCCGCGTCGACTGTCCATGATGGAATGGGTTTCTGTCAGATGCGCTCCGATGAAAACTCGCGAAGGGAAGGTGGTGTGATGCAGATCTAGATCCTCGTCTCTTATATAGGCAGCTCATTTGCGTAGCTAGGGAGGTAAATGTAAAACTACCCTGGCTTTTCGCATTCGTTCAACACGTGGAAGATGGCCATTATTGGGCGTGGAAGCCAAGGAGCGCGATGTTTACAAGAAGCCGGACACTATTCAAACACGGACACAGGATTTGGAGAAGAACCTGCCTTGCAATACCAAAGACAATCTACGCGCCGGACTCGTCGTCATTGAAGCCTAGTTCGGGGCTACTGAGGGAGTCTTGGATTAGGGGGTGTCCGGATAGCCAGACTATAGCCTTCGGTCGGACTCCTGGACTATGAAGATACAAGATTGAGGACTTCGTCCCGTGTCCGGACGGGACTTTCCTTGGCGTGGAAGGCAAGCTTGGCGATACAGATATATAGATCTCCTACCATTGTAACCGACTCTGTGTAACCCTAACCCTATTCGGTGCCTATATAAACCGGAGGGTTTTAGTCCATAGGACGAACAACAATCATACCATAGGCTAGCTTCTAGGGTTTAGCCTCTATGATCTCGTGGTAGATCTACTCTTGTACTACCCATATCATCTATATTAATCAAGCAGGAGTAGGGTTTTACCTCCATCGAGAGGGCCCGAACCTGGGTAAAAACATCGTGTCCCTTGTCTCCTGTTACCATCCGCCTAGACGCACAGTTCGGGACCCCCTACCTGAGATCCGCCGGTTTTGACACCGACAGAGGGCTTTTGGGATTCCTCCAGCTTGGCAACTGCGGCCCTTAGTTCGGCCTTGCATTCCTCCAGCTCCCGAGACAATTGCTCGTTCTTATCTACAAGGACATGTGCATAAATTGATCCTTAAAACAGTTGTTCCAACCGTTTCAAGTCTCAGGGGCTATTGCTACACATGCTTACCAAATTTTCTTACCCGTATATCTTTGGTATAATGGTCCGTCGCTTGGGCAAGCCCGCCTTGATCAGCTCGGATGTATGCGTCTGCCGAATTGAAGGCGTTAAATGCCTCTTCGGAAAAGATGTTGTTCCGAAGTACGGCCCGTCGGCGCCGGTGATTCATGGCGCTCTCTACTTCGGAATTCGTGGCTCAGAGCATATCAGCATTCTCTGTTGGAGAACTATGCGGCATCGGCCCCGCTCCCGCCTCCGCTCTCGAGGCCAGTTCTGGAATCCGGCTGGTTGTCAGGACCGGATTTTTGGGATATTAATTTCCAGAAAATGGCCCTTGTGCTCACCAGCCCAGTGATTTACATTGGTGATGAGGCCACAACTTGATACAGAAATTCCAAGCAAAATACAAAATATGTAGTAGAAGACCATTCTGGCCTATGAGTACAACAAATGGTTTCTAGTGGTTGATGGCGGAAGCAGTTTGTGGATCATCAGGGTTATGGGACTCCATTTCCCCACAGGAACAGCTGACCAAGTTAACTCCTATCTTCGCGAGGCTGCTATCGACGTTGCTTAGGTTCCGGGGCTGTCATCGCAACGCTCCTCTTCACGCAAGGAAATCTGGCCAAGAAAATAGCCAGGGACAAGCCAGTGAGTACTTTTGAATGTACTCGCAAACATTATGAACACGGGTATAATATAACAAACAATAATCATACTCTAAAATATTCTATGCTCACAACGCTACCATAAAAAATATCCCTGATACATGCAAGCAGGTTATTTATATACTACATGAATATGCAATAATAGGGTAGTAATAAAATGCACCGACCAGGTGTCTGAAGCGACGCCTCGAAAGGACAATAATGTGACACATGCCTCAGTCGGGCGTCTCAGCGACACCGCATAAAGGGCTTATAGGAGAAATAAGTAACAAACATGCCACAGTCGGGCGTCTGTGCGACACCACATAAAGGGCTTATACGATAAATAAATAGCAAGCATGCCACAGTCGGGCGTCTGAGCGACACCACATAAAGGGCTTATACGATAAATAAATAGCAAGCATGCCACAGTCGGGCGTCTCAGCGACGCCACATAAAGGGCTTATAAAGAAAAATGATCACAGTGAATATCCAGGAGGTAGAACCGTCCCAGGGATACTCAATAATTCAAATAATATAATGGGTTAGTCCATAATAAAAATAAACATAATCATCACAAGTCATCAGTCATGATCCAAGTTCTGGTATAGTAGTTTCTCCTCCAAAGACCGACACTAAGACCGACACTTGACCCATCCCAGACTGTAGTCCTTAACCATGGACACGGCTATTCGAATAGATTTAACCTCTGCAGAGGGTGTACTCTTTACCCAAGAGTAAAGGATTCCTTTAGTCCATCGGGACTAATTCCGTCTATGGTCTTTTACTTGAAAACGCACCTGACCCGCACACACCAGCTTAACTTACCGGTGTCTGGAATCACCCACGACACCTGTCAAGCAAAAATCTAAGTGGGGAGGCTACAACCTCGCGTAGCATGTGATCAAATTTATATCGCAAGGCTCTAAGGTGCCCCTCTCGGTCCCAACCGGAAACACCCATGCCCTCGGACGAGGTGGCATGCCTACCGGCTGCAGTCGGTATCTTCCACTATGGCCTCTCTGTACGGTGTGTGCTGGAAAGGGGTTGACAACTTACTGAATCGTACCCTACCTGTGGCAGGGACAAGTGGTAGTACGAAAACAAGTATGGGGGTTACTGGAACAAGACTCGATCTATGGTCAACTTAGGAGGTTTAAAAATTCCTTGCATGATATGCATGACAAAAATATTTCAACCAACAGAATCACCACTCATTATACCTTACTATGCCACACCGGACATAACCGTCCCGACGAAGACCGGAGACAAGCTCACGCCTACCCAAGGCAGAGGCTTTCCCTGATTTCTTTCCGGCATGCATGCAAGGCATACGAGGACGATTACCGTCACGAGTATATCCAATTCCAACAACAAGGAAATCTCCAATATGCATTCATGCAAATGATCGTATCACCACATAAAATAACGAGTTCTCCGTATTAAGGTGGTGTTATAATCGTGTCAACCAACACATAAAAATATTATGCCAGGGTTCAGAATGCTTGCCTTCAAGGGTATGCAAGTGGGGTGTGCCTTTTGAAAGTTGACTTCTTCTTCAAAACCTATTTTGGAAATTATTCAAATTAACACATAGTTTCAAAACAGTGCAAAAAGGTTGTCTGAATTTTTTTTAAAATAAATCTGAAAATAAACTAGACAATATTTGAGAGAGGTAGGAAAAAGAATCAACTCATTTGGAGTTTTATTTTAAAAGATATAGCCAGTCAAAGTTTAGTCAACTTTCTGTTTTTAAAATAAAACTAAAAAAAGAAAAACGTTTCGGAAAGAGTACACGTCGAAGACGTACTTTGCTTTTACGCCTTCACTTAAACCACATGGACCTGTGCGGCGTCACTGACAGTGGGTCTAGGGGGGCTAGTGGTCAGGTTTGACCGGTCTCCCCCGCCTTCCCTCTATGGAGGCGAAGCTCCGGCGATCTTCGCCGGCGAACGACGGCTCCTCGAGGGCATCCGAGGGCAGGGATGGATCCGCCAGCTCAGGGCGGACCTCCCCGTGGTTGCTGGGTCGGCGGGGGTGGAGGGAGTCGCCGGCGGCGAGCTCCGCGGCGGAGGAGGCTTCGGGTGGGTTTGGGGTTGTGTTCTACGGTGGTTCCCGATCACGATTGAGAGGCTGGGCAGCTCCGCACGGTCGAGGGGAGTAGAATGGTGGCGTTGGACGGGCAGGGGGGCCCTGGTTATGACGAACGGGGCTGGGACGTGGCGGCGGCCGAACCGGCCGGAGTCGGAGAAGACGGCTTCCCCCGGACGATTACTGGTTGTGGGGGTGCTATGGGGGTGGCCTGAGGACGCCTAAGTGGCCAGACGAGCCCGGGGCCCCTACTTATAGCGCGGCTAGGTTGGTTCACGGCTGCCGGAGATAAGCTCGGCGAACCGCCTCGCTGTAGCTTCCAGGGCATCGTGGCGGCGCTGGGCGCTTGCGGACAAGCTAGTGGATGAGCTCGGGCTGTTCCACGAGCGAGCTGGCGCGTTGGCGTGGCTCGGGCGGCGCCGACCAGGGCAGAGGTTGTCGGGCGGTGGTGGCGGCTTGCGGTGGCGGCGCTGTAGGGCGCCAGGAGGGGGCCAGGCGGCCCTGCCGCGAGGGAGGAGTCGGGTGCGTCGACTGGGAGAGGGGAGGGGCTAGAACGGGCGCGGGGGAGGCGGCAGCGGCACGCGGTGACTCGTGCGCACACACGTGCAAAACGCGCGCTCTGGCCGCGCCCAGAGCGTGCACACCAACTGCTCGGCAAAATGCCAGCGTGTGCTAGAGGGTTTGGATGAGGCTGGGGACTAACAGGCCTAGGTTAGGGTTTGTAATAAGATTAGTGGACATGGTGGTGTGGTCAGAGGGTCAACTCCCCAGTGCAAACTACAAATCATGCCAAAACTGGCTATGCACACCATGTGCTCGACAGAATGCCAAGGGCATCAAAGCAACTCTTGGGGTGGCCAAACTTTCCAGATTGGAGTCTCTTTAGACGTAGGTGAATATGGCGAGGTCATTTGGGCAAAACCATAAACTTGCTAGTGCAAGTTTTGCAAATCTTCAGTTTTGGATAGAAAGAAAAAGGCATGATTGCATGCACTTAAAATCCTCCAATGGGTCCACTCTCCTGGACTTAAGGGTTTTGCAGGGTGGTCTATAAGCAGTAAAAAGAATCATGGGTAAGGGAGCAAGTTAAAATATGGTTGCAATACAAATCATCAAGTTGGACCAGAATGAAAATGAGGTTGATTCACTCAAATTTTTTCAAAGGACATAACTGGGTTTTTTTGCATAAAGATGAATAATGTACTCCTACTGACCTCCCCTAATTTTGGTGGAAGTTTTAAAGAAATATTTAAATAGGTTGTGGTGCAAAAGTGCAACTGGACTAGATTTAAAAAATTGTGGTAAAACTCAAAATCTCCAAATGACTAAGGAATATTTTTGCATAAAAGTGATTTAGGGACATCATATGTCATCCCCAAATTTTGGTGGGATTTTTAAATGAATTTATCAAAGGGTTGCAGTTCAAATGGGACCCTAAAACTTATGAAAAACCCTTTTTGAGAAATAAAGCTCAGGGAAAAAATAATTATATAAATAATCTCATTGATAAAAGAATTGTTTTATTTGAGAGGGAAAACAAGTCCAATAATAATTGGAAAGTTTTCACTTGGGGTGAAAACTCCACAACTTAGAAGGAAAGAGAGGTTCTGAGATCAAAAAAATAAATCCAAAAAAATAAAAATTTTATTTCCTGGCAAAATTTTAATAAACAAAACATGGTTAAATTTTTGGGGTGTTACACTGGTGGAGGCGTGGTTGGCAGGATCCCCGGATATAGTCCGGCTGCTCCTCTTCCTGCCAGGACACAAAGGGTGCTGTCATACTTCAAATACCATAATCACAACACAAGTTTTTGCCTTACCTCAGAAGCGGCGAGTCGACCTCACCGCCTTCCTCTTGAGCCTGCCCGATCCGGACGCCCTTGGTCGACGAGTCCCTAGGGGCTCGCCCCACGCCCGACCGTCTGCCTCTGCAAAAACACGACACTTCAAGGGTAAGGCATGACATCTGAAGGAAGTCCTATTCGGAGGATAGGGTATTTAGACTTGGCTTACGCGACGAGGAAGCGGTCCGGGATAGTCAGCAGTAATGGCCACTGAGGCGCCATCACAGCTCGCTTGATAAAATATCCCGTTGACGAGCTCCACGGTAATATCCGGATCTTCTTCAAGACCTGGATCTAGGGCCCTTCCGGGGTCCTCTGGTTGCGGGGAGGGGCTGGAGATTCCTTCTACGGCCCTCCTCAGTTCCTGCTCGGACATCGAGGCAGATGATCTTAGCGAAGAACGCCACAATAAGTGACGTAGGGAAAGGAATGACAACTTACCCAGTTCGGAGGGTTGTACATGGAGAATCCATCTTGCGGTTTGACGTGAAGGAATTCCTCCTCTTCGCCTTTGTATAAATTGGACAATATCCTTGCCAGAGCAGTGGCGGAGTCCGGACCCTTACGGCCACAGCGGGTGGCATCGTCTTCCCTGTTGAAGTGCCACATGGGCTTCCCCCGATATTGAAGTGGTTGCACTCCCCGTATTATGCATATTGCCATAACCTCGACTATCGTCAGTCCGGAGTTGGCCAGTAACTTTATCCTGCTCATCAGGTAATATATTTCCTTGGTATCCTCCTCTTGGGGGCCTCGGGGGCGCCAGCTTAGACATGCCCTCGGCGGGGCGTTACTGAATTGAGGGAGACATGTCCGGACTGGATCCAGAAGGGGAACATCGTCAATATAGAACCACTCTCAAGGCCAGTTCTCTGGCGCCTTCTGGGGAGTGCCGGAAAGGTATCCGGTCTCGGCAATGCGCCATAGTTCGGCCCCGCCCACCTGACATAGGGATTCTCCCTGGTTGCGGGGGACAAGGCAGAACAACGTCTTCCATAACCCAAAGTGAGGCTCGCAGCCCAAAAATAGCTCGCAAAGGGCAATGTACCCTGCTATATGTAGTATAGAGGCAGGGGTAAGATTGTGTAACTGGAGGCCGTAGAACTCCAGGAGCCCACGAAGGAATGGTTGGATAGGAAACCCGACGCCCCTTAGCAGATGCGGGGTGAGGCATATCCGCTCCTCTGGAGACGGATTCGGAGATCTCTCCGCTTGCTCCCCGCCATTATAGGTGGCTATTCTGGCTCGGACAGGGACCATGAATGCTGGTGGAAGAAACCGTTGGATTTGTAACTCAATCAAACGACTATGTGGAACTGAAAAATCTTCCCAGTCCCCCGGCTTAGAGCGAGGAGAGCGAGCAGAAGATCTGTGACGACTGGCCATGTTGGAATGGTTTTTCCGGAGCTCTCTGTTGGATGCTTGCTCGAGGGGGAAGAGTGAGGTTTGGATCTGAGAATCCCCGTCTCTTCAAATAGGCGGTCAGCCCAAAAGATTGAGGGTGGTAAATGCGAAAAACACCTGGCTCCTCGCATTCGTTCGACACGTGGAGATGGTCATTATTGAGGCACTGAAGCCAAGGAGTACAACATTGATGGAGTTCCGGACACTATTCGCCGTAATGGGCACTTTGGAGTATTCGGAGAAGGAACCCGCCCTGCAATGCCGAAGACAAGACTGCGCGCCGGACTCATCGTCATTGAAGCCTGGTTCAGGGGCTACTGAGGGAGTCCTGGATTAGGGGGTATCCGGACAGCCAGACTATATACATCGTCCGGACTATTGAAGCGTGAAGATACAAGACTCAAGACTTCGACCCGTGTCCGGATGGGACTTTCCTTCGCGTGGAAGGCAAGCTTGGCGATCCAGATATTATATTTCCTTCCTTGTAACCGACTCCATGTAAACCCTAGCCCTCTCCGGTGTCTATATAAACCGGAGAGGTTCGTCCTTAGAAGGCCGATCACAATTACAATCATACCATCATAGGCTAGCTTCTAGGGTTTAGCCTCTACGATCTCGTGGTAGATCTACTCTTGTACTACCCATATCTTCAATATTAATCAAGCAGGAAGTAGGGTTTTACCTCCATCGAGAGGGCCCGAACCTGGGTAAACATCTGTGTCCCTTGCTTCCTGTTACCATCAGCCTAGACGCACAGATCGGGACCCCCTACCCGAGATCCGCCGGTTTTGACACCGACACTCGCCCTTAACTGCCATGCCATGATTAACTTCCTCGACAAGCTTGGAGAGGCCATGCCGCTGTCTCAGCTCGAATCCAACCTTAGGATTGCGGTTAAACTCTCACTCCACCGTCACAATGCTGCCATTGCAACCTACTGGAGACAGCGTGCCAAGATCAAGGACTGCATTTTCGGTGATGAAAATTCGGCCTATCTTCATATCTGCGCCTCCGTGCGACACCGCAAAAACCAAATTAAAACCCTTGAGGACAATGGCATCACCTACTCCGCCCACTACGATAAGAAAACCGTTCTTCTGATTTTTTTCAAAAATCTAGTGGGCTTCAATTCCCCCGTTTCCACCTCCTTCGATCTCGATGATTTTCTTCTCCCCAACGCCATTAGCCATGCCCAGGCCTCTGATATCTCCCGGCCTTTACTATGGAGGAAATTAAAGTGGCCCTTTGGGCCATGAAGGATATGACGCAAGCCCGGGGCCCGATGGCTTTGGCTCGGCCTTTTACAAGGCCAACTGGAACCTGGTTAAAATGGACCTCCTCAACCTGTTCAACAATTTCCACGCTGGCACTGCCGACCTTAAACGCTTGAATGCCGCCCATATCGTGCTCCTTCCTAAAAAATCAGATGCATCCAAACCTGAAAACTATCGCCCGGTGTCCCTTCAGAATTGTTCAATGAAGCTAGCCTCTAAGTGCCTGGCCATTCGAACGCAACCTCTTATTGACGAGCTTATACGCTATGAGCAAGCGGGTTTTATCCAGGGACGAGGGATTGCCGAAAACTTTGTTCATGCTACCGACATTGTCCAAACGTGCTTTAAGCGTCGACGCCCCGCAATTGTCATAAAACTTGACTTCCACAAGGCTTTTGATTCGGTCTCTTGGACAGCCCTGGCCGCGATCTTACGTGCAAAAGGTTTCCCCCCCACGTGGTGCCGATGGTTCGATCATCTCAATTCTTCGGCCAGCTCGGCTGTTTTGCTAAACGGGAAACCGGGCCCTTGGTTCTAGTGCCGTCAGGGTTTAAGACAAGGGGACCCTTACCCCCCCTTCCTCTTCATTCTTGTCGCCGGTGTCCTTAAGCGCCTAATTATTAAAGCTTCTGCCAAGGGCCTTCTTTCACACCCAATCACTGACGATATCCCTTTCACAGTCTTGCAGTATGCGGACGACACTCTTATTGTTTTGCCCCCCGAGGAATCCCAACTTTGGACCCTTAAGCACATCCTTCTTCAGTTCTCCGATGCCACCGGCCTCACCATCAATTTTCACAAAAGCACCTTCGCTCCCATCCACGTCGACCCAGAGCTCTCTTCCAGACTCACGGCCTTTCTCAGATGTCTGGTTGCCACCTTTCCTCAATCTTATCTAGGGTTACCGCTATCCACTCATAAGCTCAACCTTGCGGACTTTTTTTTCATCATTGATAAGATTGACAAGCGTTTAGCCGGATGGAGGGGTCTACTTCTATCATTGGCGGGCATGGCAATACTTGTACGCTCCGTACTCCGTGCCCTGCCAATCTATGCTATGAGTGTACTTCTCCTACCTGCGGGCACTGTCCACGAAATTGAAAAACGCTGCAGGGCCTTCTTCTGGACGGGGCAGGACACGGTCACCGGGGGCAATTGCAAAGTAGCCTGGGACATTGTGTGTGCCCCCCTTCATAAATGGAGGCCTCGGTTTCCTCTCTCTCATGCAAATGAACCTTTGCCTTCTTCTCAAGCACATCTCAAACTTGCACGACGTTCAAACCTCGAGAGAAACTTCCTACCTTGTCACCAAGTACGGCTGGTCGAACACCTATGACGTGGGCAGGTCAGATAATCAGCATACTCCTATTTGGCGTGACATCATGAAAGGGCTTGAGTTCTTCCGTTCTGTCACCATGGTGCAACTCGGCAACGGCGCCACCACCTCCTTCTAGCTCGACCTTTGGCTCCCTCACTCGAACCAAACCATAGCCCAACTTTTCCCTGCGTTGTTCTCCCACTCCAACAGGACCCACACTTCTGTGGCACGTGTCTTGGCTTCAGCCGACCTAACCTTGGACCTGGCCCCACGGCTGTCCCACATGGCCGAATGCGAGCTTACTGAATTGCGCAATGTTTCTCGTTCAAGGTTTCATTCGGGACATTCAGAATAGTTTTTATATCATTGCGGACCGACTCGGGGACGCCTTTACTGAAAAAAATGGAGGATTTCTCCAAGTTTATACGCTGACCTGTGGCATTGCAATAAATATCCAACACTTGGTTCACCTCGGTAGCCCCCGCACTATTTGCCTTGAAAAACAGCAGGCTGTCATTAGCGAATAGTAGATGGTTAACTAGTGGCGCTGTAGGAGCCACTTGAATCCCATACAAATTGGATGACTCTCTTTGTGATTTTAAAAGGCACGACAAGCCCTCTGCTGCTAACAAGAACAAGTACGGAGATATCGGGTCCCCTTGCCGGATCCCACGTGAAGGACAAAACTCATCCAATATCTTTCCATTGAACATAACTGAGAATTTTACTGTTGATACCATACCCATCACAATATCAACCCACCTAGTGGAGAATCCCAGCTTAAGCATTATAGCTCGAAGATAGGTCCATTCAACTCTATCATAGGCCTTCATCATATCTAGCTTGAGGGCACATGACTGATGTTTTTTGGCTTTGTTCCTCTTCATAAAATGCAGGCACTCATAAGCTGTGATAATATTATCTGTGATTAATCTGCCAGGCACAAACACAGACTGCTCTTGAGAAATGATATCCGGAAGTATTTGCTTCAACCTGTTGGAGATTACCTTGGATGCGATTTTGTACAACACGTTGCATAAACTTATTGGCCTGAACTGTTTGAGAAGTGTGGGATTTTTTACCTTGGGACTGAGGACCAGTACCGTGTTGTTGATGCAAGCAGCCGTCTCTGTCCCCTCAACAATTTTGAGGACCACAGATGTGACCTCGTCACCACACAGCTCCCAATGACGCTGAAAAAAGTGAGCAGGAAACCCATCCAGGCCAGGCGCTTTGATAGGGAACATTTGAAACAAGGAATATTTAACCTCTTCATGGGAATATGGCGCGTTCAACATGTTGTTCATGTCAGGCGTTACCTTGGCTGGTACGTGTCTGAGCACTTCTTCCATGTCATGAACCCCTTCTGACGTGTATAAGTGTTTGTAGTATGCTGTCGTCATCTCTTCCATCCCCCTTGGGTCATCTATCACCTGGCCCTGCTCATCTTGTAGTGATTTAATCTGATTCTTTCGGCGCCGCTTGCTAGCTCTCAGGTGAAAAAAGTAAGTGTTCTTGTCGCCGTGAACCAGCCAATCCAGACGCGCCCTCTGGCGCCAGAGCATCTCCTCCCGATGGAACAACTCTACTAGCCGATCTGTGATCTTCGTTTCTTCGTGTGTGGGGCCGGATCTTCCTGGGATATCGCGCAGCTCCTGTAGCCGAGTTTTTAAATGAGTTATTTCTTTCCGCACCGATCCAAAAGTGTCGCGGTCCCACGCTGACAAGTCCCCAGCCAGATCCCCTAGCTTTGCGTGCAATGATTGCACCGATCTGCCCTCCTGCATGCTCCACCGGTCCGCCACCGCCGCGAAGAGAGATTCCTCTCTCTCCCACATGGTCTCGTATTTAAATGCCCTGGGGCCCGCCCTGCATGCATGCAAGTCACGTATGGTGAGGAGAATAGGTACGTGATCGGAGCTAGCTGCTGTTTTGTGGTGCAACAATGATCCTGGGAGGGCAACCAGCCATTCCGGGTTCGCCAAACATCTGTCCAAACGGACACGAGTGAAGGTACCGCCAGCAACCTTTTTTTTCAAAGGTCCAGCTTGTTCCCGTGTATCCAATATCTGACAAACCACAAGTGTCAACAGCCTCTCAAAAACCATCAATCTGAGCTTGGCTTCGACCCCCAACTCCATCATGTTCACTGAGGTTCAACACCTCGTTGAAATCGCCAATGACCGCCCAAGGCCTATTCTGAGTCTCGGCTATGTTCTTCAGAGTATTCCATGTGTTTTGCCTGTTTGGAACCTGAGCCTCTCCGTAGACAAAGGTTACTCTAACCTGCACATCCACCATATTATCTACTAGAGCATCAATATGATACCTCGAATAACCAATGACTTCCACTTTTATTTCATCGTTCCAAAAAATACAAAGACCACCACTCCTACCGGAGCTACTCACTGCATAACTTTTATTGAAACCTAAACCTTCAGCCAAATTCTCTACTCTCGAACCCTCTATCTGTGTTTCTAGAATGCAAAGGATAGAGGGGGCAAACTGCCTCGCCATGTCGCGAAGCTCCCGAACTGTCGCGGCTTTGCCAATTCCGCGCAGTTCCAGCAGAGTAGGCTCATTGCGCTGGGCGAACCCCTTCCTGGGGGCTCGCCAAACGTGCATCACTAGTCTTGTTGTGGTTTGCATTCTTCGCTGCGTTTGTCTCTATCAATGAAGAGCTCAGTTTGTTCCTCTTAGTCTCCTGCTTCGAGGATGGACTCGGGGGGATCGCTGATGGTAGCATGAGAGCATTTTTGTTCGACTGAACCTGCATATGTGAGGCCTTCTGTTCATGAGCACTTCTCTTTCTGTTGTTCTCAATTTCTTCCATGGTGACATCATCTAGCGTCCTATCAGGATCTTCCGGCGGCTGGCTGCCTGAAGCATCTCTACTCACTGTTGCTCTCCCACGGCCTCGGCCTGATCGGCCCCTGCCTCGCCCGCCTCCAGGGCTCTCTCCCTCTCCTGGCCCTCTGCCCGGGTTCTGGAACCAGCTTGCTTTTATATCCTTGAAGACTAGTGCTTTCGGGGGATGAACACCGTCTCCACATTCTTTATATAGATGCCCAAGATAACCACAAATAGCGCACCAATCGGGGAGCCTTTCGTACTTGATTCTGAAGATCACTCTTTCCACGGTGTCCTTCTTCTTGACTAGCAGGGAGACCGCGTTTTTCAATGGTTTCGTCACATCAATTCTCACCCTGACTCTAGCAAAATTGCCCTCAAAGTCATGGGACTTTGGCTCAGAAAATATGAACTCCCCCACTGTAGATGACAGAGCCTTTATCTTGGAGAAATAACCATCTGGGAGGTCATGAATCTGCAACCAGATATCCATCTTGTTTAGTTCAATAGTTGATGGCTTTGTGAAACCATCATACGGCGCAAGAACCACCGCCTTCCCCTTGAAGTTCCAAGGCCCCTCCTCCATTACCCTCTCCCAATCGCCAAGGCAAGATAATTGGAGGGTGTAAAGATTCTCCTCGAGAGGTTTGATCTTGACTTCCTGCGCAAGATCCCATGCTACCCTCATGCCTCTGAAGAACCAGTACTGACTATAGGTTTTATCGGTGTGAACCCTAGCGATCGCCATCCAACGGGTCGCTTCCTGCGGCAATTCGCCCTCTTCCACCACCACGTCCTGCAGATCGTCTTCCTTGAGTCCCAACTCCTCCATCAGCGCCTCAAGATCGGAAGTAGCCTCCCCCGACGTCGATGCGTTAGTAGCCATGATCCTCTCACTCGGGGTTGTGGATCCGCGAGCGGTATAGACCCAAGAAACCGCCCCTCTGTTCGGCCGCCACGTTCAAAGACGCAGCAGGCCGCCGTCGGCGAGGCACGGTAGGGGAGATCGGTCTCTACGGAGGAAGGCGGCGCCGTCGCCCGAGAGGAGAGAAACCCTAACGAGAGGGGAAAATCCGATAGCATGATTTTAACTGACTCGGGTGGTTTCGGTTGATGAATTGGAGCCCACCGAGCGCTGAAGGCCATGCTCGCTAGCGCCGTCCACTTCCCCTAGCCGAGTCCTCTTTGAGCATGCCGAGCAACCACGTTGCAACTCCATTACCATCTCATGTGTACCCCATTCGTGCTTGCTGGTCCAGGTGTACTCTAGCGCCCAATGGTCTCGCTGTCTACCCAGGACTAAGCTACCACTTACCGTGCCGCCAAGACATCGGTATCGCTCGCTACGCAAGGCCGCTAGCACAAACACATCCAGCACCGCGGCTGCTCACCATGTGCGTCACCACTGCATGTTGTTGCTGTTGGGAAACGTAGTAATTTCAAAAAATTTCTATGCACACGCAAGATCATGGTGATGCATAGCAACGAGAGGGGAGAGTGTCGTCTACCTACCCTCGTAGACCGCAAGCGGAAACGTTATAACAACGCGGTTGATGTAGTCATACGTCTTCACGGTCGACCGATCCCAGTACCGAAGTTACGGCACCTCCGCAGACTGCACACGTTCAGCTCGGCGACGTCCCACAAACTCACGATCCAGTAGAGCTTCGTCAGCACGACGGTGTGATGACGGTGTTGATGAAGTTACCGACGCAGGGCTTTGCCTAAGCACTGTTACGATATGACCGAGGTGGATTATGGTTGAGGGGGGCACCGCACACGGCTAAGAGAGATCAATGATCAACTTGTGTGTCTATGGGGTGCCCCCCTCCCCATATACAAAGGAGTGGAGGAGGGGAAGGGCCGGCCCTCTCTAGGCGCGCCCAAGGGGGGAGTCCTACTCCCGATGGGAGTAGGATTCCCCCTTCCCAAGTTGGAGTAGGAGAGGGAAGGAAGGGGAAGGAGGGAGGAAGGAAAGGGGGGGGGCCCTCCCAATTCGGATTGGGCTTGGGGCGGCGCGCCCCATCCTTTGCTCATTTTCCCTCCTTTCCACTAAGGCCCAATAAGGTCCATATACCTCCCGGGGGGTTCCGGTAACCACACGGTGCTCCGGTATATTCTCGATCTCTCACCCGGAACCATTCCGATGTCCAAATATAGTCGTCCAATATATCGATCTTTATGTCTCGACCATTTGGAGACTCCTCGTCATGTCCGTGATCATATCCGGGACTCCGAACTACCTTCGGTACATCAAAACACATAAACTCATAATACCGATCGTCACCGAAGGTTAAGCGTGCGGACCCCACGGGTTCGAGAACTATGTAGACATGACCGAGACACATCTCCGGTAAATAACCAATAGCGGAACCTGGATGCTCATATTGGTTCCTACATATTCTACGAAGATCTTTATCGGTCAAACCACATAACAACATACGTTGTTCCCTTTGTCATCGGTATGTTACTTGCCCGAGATTCGCTCAGCGGTATCTCAATACCTAGCTCAATCTCGTTACCGGTAAGTATCTTTACTCGCTCCGTAGTGCATCATCCCGCAACTAAGTCATTAGTCACATTGCTTTCAAGGCTTATAGTGATGTGCATTACCGAGAGGGCCTAGAGATACCTCTCCGACAATCGGAGTGACAAATCCTATTCTCGATCTATGCCAACTCAACAAACACCATCGGAGACACCTGTAGATCACCTTTATAATCAACCAGATTACGCTAGACGCTTTGGTAGCACACAAAGTGTTCCTCCGGTATTCGGGAGTTGCATAATCTCATAGTCATAGGAACATATATAAGTCATGGAGAAAGCAATAGCAGTAAACTTAAACGATCAAGTGCTAAGCTAACGGAATAAGTCAAGTCAATCACATCATTCTCCTAATGATGTGATCCCGTTAATCAAATGACAACTCATGTCTATGCCTAGGAAACTCAACCACATGAATAATAAACATTTATCATGATATGAGGAAATAAATAATAACTTTATTATTGCCTCTAGGGCATATTTCCTTCAGTCTCCCACTTGCACTAGAGTCAATAATCTAGATTACACAGTCTTGGTGCTGATCATGTTTTGCTCGTGGAAGAGGCTTAGTCAACGGGTCTGCAACATTCAAATCTATATGTATCTTGCAAATCTGTATGTCTCCCACCTGGACTTGATCCCGGATGGAATTGAAGCGTCTTTTGATGTGCTTGGTTCTCTTGTGAAATCTGGATTCCTTTGCCAAGGCAATTGCACCAGTATTGCCACAAAAGATTTTCATTGGACCCGATGCACTAGGTATGACACCTAGATCGGATATGAACTCCTTCGTCCAGACTCCTTCATTTGCTGCTTCCGAAGCAGCTATGTACTCCGCTTCACATGTAGATCCCACCACGACGCTTTGTTTAGAACCGCACCAACTGATAGCTCCACCGTTCAATATAAACACGTATACAGTTTGCGATTTAGAATCATCCGGATCAGTGTCAAAGCTTGCATCAACGTCACCATTTACGACGAGCTCTTTGTCACCTCCATAAACGAGAAACATATCCTTAGTCCTTTTCAGGTATTTCAGGATGTTCTTGCTCACCGCCGCTGATCCACTCCTGGATTACTTTGGTACCTCCCTGCTAGACTAATAGCAAGGCACACATCAGGTCTGGTACACAACATTGCATACATGATAGAGCCTACTCCCTCCGTCCTTGAAAGAGTGTAGTTCCAACTTTGTTGGAAAGTCAAACTTTTTTATGTTTTACCATATTTATACAACAATAGACCAATATTTATGCCATCAAATTAGTAGCATTAGATTCATGATAAAGTATATTTTCGTCATATACCTATTTGGCTTCACAAGCATTGATATATTTTCGCACAAACTCGGTCAAACTTTGAGATAGTTTGACCCTCCAACAATGTTGGAAGTACACTCTTTCAAGGACAGAGGGAGTATGGATGAAGCATAGGGAACACTTTTCATTTTCTCTCTATCTTCTGTAGTGGTCGGGCATTGAGTCTGACTCAACTTCACACTTGTAACACAGGCAAGAACCCTTTCTTTGGTTGATCCATTTTGAACTTCAAAACTTTATCAAGGTATGTGCTTTGTGAAAGTCCAATTAAGCGTCTTGATCTATCTCTATAGATCTGGATGCCTAATATGTAAGAGCTTCACCGAGGTCTTTCATTAAAAACTCTTATTCAGGTATCCTTTTATGCTATCCAGAAATTCTATATCATTTCCAATCAACAATATGTCATCCACATATAATATTAGAAATTCTACAGAGCTCCCACTCACTTTCTTGTAAATACAGGCTTCTCCAAAAGTCTGTATAAAACCATATGCCTTGATCACACTATCAAAACGTTTATTCCAACTCCGAGAGGCTTGCACCAGTCCATAAATGGATCGCTGGAGCTTGCACACTTTGTTAGCACCCTTTGGATCGACAAAACCTTCTGGTTGCATCATATACAACTCTTCTTCCAGAAATCCATTAAGGAATGCAGTTTTGACATCCATTTGCCAAATGTCATAATCATAAAATGCAGCAATTGCTAACATGATTCGAACAGACTTAAGCATCGCTACGGGTGAGAAAGTGTCATCGTAGTCAACCCCTTGAACTTGTCGAAAACCTTTCGCAACAAGTCGAGATTTGTAGACAGTAACATTATCGTCAGCGTCAGTCTTCTTCTTGAAGATCCATTTATTTTCTATGGCTTGCCGATCATCGGGCAAGTCAACCAAAGTCCACACTTTGTTCTCATACATGGATCCCATCTCAGATTTCATGGCCTCAAGCCATTTTGCGGAATCTGGGCTCACCATCGCTTCTTCATAGTTCGTAGGTTCACCATGGTCAAGTAACATGAGTTCCAGAACAGGATTACTGTACCACTCTGGTGCGGATCTTACTCTGGTTGACCTACGAGGTTTGGTAGTAACTTGATCTGAAATTTGATGATCAATATCATTAGCTTCCTCACTAATTGGTGTAGGTGTCACAGGAACCGGTTTTTGTGATGAATTACTTTCCAATAAGGGAGCCGGTACAGTTACCTCATAAAGTTCCACTTTCCTCCCACTCACTTCTTTCGAGAGAAACTCCTTCTCTAGAAAGGATCCATTCTTAGCAAAAAATGTCTTGCCTTCGGATCTGTGATAGAAGGTGTACCCAATAGTTTCCTTTGGGTATCCTATGAAGACACATTTCTCCGATTTGGGTTCGAGCTTATCAGGTTGAAGCTTTTTCACATAAGCATCGCAGCCCCAAACTTTAAGAAATGATAACTTTGGTTTCTTGCCAAACCACAGTTCATAAGGCGTCGTCTCAACGGATTTCGATGGTGCCATATTTAACGTGAATGCAGCCGTCTCTAAAGCATAACCCCAAAAAGATAGCGGTAAATCAGTAAGATGAAGATAACGTGAATGCAACCGTCTCTAAAGTTGTCATTTCTTAAAGTTTGGGGCTGCGATGCTTATGTGAAAAAGCTTCAACCTGATAAGCTCGAACCCAAATCGGAGAAATGTGTCTTCATAGGATACCCAAAGGCGACTGTTGGGTACACCTTCTATCACAAATCCGAAGGCAAGACTTTTGTTGCTAAATTCGGAGTTTTTCTAGAGAAGGAGTTTCTCTCGAAAGAAGTGAGTGGGAGGAAAGTAGAACTTGACGAGGTAACTGTACCTACTCCCTTATTGGAAAGTAGTTCATCACATAAACCGGTTTTTGCGACACCTACACCAATTAGTGAGGAAGTTAATGATGATGATCATGAAACTTCAGATCAAGTTGTTACTGAACCTCGTAGGTCAACCAGAGTAAGATCCGCACCAGAGTGGTACGGTAATCCTATTCTGGAAGTTATGTTACTAGACCATGACGAACCTATTGGGAACGTAGTAATTTCAAAAAATTTCCTACGCACACGCAAGATCATGGTGATGCATAGCAACGAGAGGGGAGAGTGTTGTCCACGTACCCTCGTAGACCGAAAGCGGAAGCGTTATGACAACGCGGTTGATGTAGTTGTACGTCTTCACGATCCGACCGATCCAAGTACCGAACGTACGGCACCTCCGCGTTCAGCACATCGCTCAACTCGATGACGCATCCCGGACTCCGATCCAGCAGGGTGTCGGGATGAGTTCCACAAGACGACGGGCGTGGTGACGATGATGATGTTCTACCGACGCAGGGCTTCGCCAAAACTACGCGACGATATGACCGAGGTGGAATATGGTGGAGGGGGCACCGCACACGGCTAAGGAACTATCACGATGATCAACTTGTGTGTTCTAGGGTGCCCCCTGCCCCCGTATATAAAGGAGGGAGGGGGAGGTGCGGCCGGCCCTCTAGGGGTGCGCCTGGAGGAGTCCTACTCCCACCGGGAGTAGGACTCCCCCCTCTTGCCTTGGTGGAGAAGGAAAGGGGGGAGGGGAAAGAGGAAAGGGGGGCGCCGCCCCCCCCCTTCCTTATCCTATTCGGACTAGGGGGGAGGGGGCGCGCAGCCTGCCCTGGCCGGCCCTCCTCTTCTCCCTCATGGCCCATCAAGGCCCATTAACCCCCGGGAGGGTTCCGGTAACCCTCCGGTGTTTGATAAAATCCCAATTTCATCCGGAATCATTCCGATATCCAAATATAGGCTTCCAATATATCAATCTTTATGTCTCGACCATTCCGAGACTCCTCGTCATGTCCTTGATCACATCCGGGACTCCGAACAACCTTCGGTACATCAAAACTTATAAACTCATAATAAAACTGTCATCGTAACATTTAAGCGTGCGGACCCTACGGGTTCGAGAACTATGTAGACATGACCTAGAACTGTTTCCGGTCAATAACCAATAGTGGAACCTGGATGTTCATATTGGCTCCTACATATTCTACGAAGATCTTTATCGGTCAAACCGCATAACAACATACGTTGTTCCCTTTGTCATCGGTATGTTAATTGCTTGAGATTCAATCGTCGGTATCCAATACCTAGTTCAATCTCGTTACCGGCAAGTCTCTTTACTCGTTCCGTAATACATCATTCCGTAACTAACTCATTGGTTACATTGCTTGCAAGGCTTAAGTGATGTGTATTACCGAGAGGGCCCAGAGATACCTCTCCGACATTCGGAGTGACAAAACCTAATCTCGAATTACGCCAACCCAACATGTACCTTTGGAGACACCTGTAGAGAACCTTTATAATCACCCAGTTACGTTGTGACGTTTGGTAGCACACAAAGTGTTCCTCCGGTAAACGGAGTTGCATAATCTCATAGTTGTAGGAACTTTGTATAAGTCATGAAGAAAGCAATAGCAACATACTAAACGATCAAGTGCTAGGCTAACGGAATGTGTCAAGTCAATCACATCATTCTCCTAATGATGTGATCCCGTTAATCAAATGACAACACATGTCTATGGTTAGGAAACATAACCATCTTTGATTAATGAGCTAGTCAAGTAGAGGCACACTAGTGACATTATGTTTGTCTATGTATTCACACATGTATCATGTTTCCAGATAATACAATTCTAGCATGAATAATAAACATTTATCATGATATGAGGAAATAAATAATAACTTTATTATTGCCTCTAGGGCATATTTCCTTCAGTCTCCCACTTGCACTAGAGTCAATAATCTAGATTACATAGTAATGATTCTAACACCCATGGAGTCTTGGTGCTGATCATGTTTTGCTCGTGGAAGAGGCTTAGTCAATGGGTCTGCAATATTCAGATCCGTATGTATCTTGCAAATTTCTATGTCTCCCACCTGAAGTTGGTCCCGGATGGAATTGAAGCGTCTCTTGATGTGCTTGGTCCTCTTGTGAAATCTGGATTCCTTTGCCAAGGCAATTGCACCAGTATTGTCACAGAAGATTTTCATTGGTCCCGATGCACTAGGTATGACACCTAGATCGGAAATGAACTCCTTCATCCAGACTCCTTCATTTCCTGCTTCCGAAGCAGGTATGTACTCCGCTTCACATGTAGATCCCGCTACGACGCTTTGTTTAGAACTGCACCAACTTACAGCTCCACCGTTTAATATAAATACGTATCCGGTTTGCGATTTAGAATCGTTAGGATCAGTGTCAAAGCTTGCATCGACGTAACCTTTTACGACAAGCTCTTTGTCACCCCCATAAACGAGAAACATATCCTTAGTCCTTTTCAGGTATTTCAGGATATTCTTGACCGTTGTCCAGTGATCCACTCCTGGATTACTTTGGTACCTCCCTGCTAAACTAATAGCAAGGCACACATCAGGTCCGGTACACATCATTGCATACATGATAGAGCCTATGGCTGAAGCATAGGGAACTCCTTTCATTTTCTCTCTATCTTCTGCAGTGGTCGGGCATTGAGTCTGACTCAATTTTATACCTTGTAATACAGGCAAAAACCCTTTCTTTGCCTGATCCATATTTAACTTTTTCAAGACTTTATCAAGGTATGTGCATTGTGAAAGTCCAATCAAGCATCTTGATCTATCTCTATAGATCTTGATGCCCAATATGTAAGCAGCTTCACCGAGGTCTTACATTGAAAAACTTTTATTCAAGTATCCTGTTATGCTATCCAGAAATTCTATATCATTTCCAATCAACAATATGTCGTCCACATATAATATTAGAAATGCTACAGAGCTCCCACTCACTTTCTTGTAAATACAGGCTTCTCCAAAAGTCTATATAAAACCATATGCTTTGATCACACTATCAAAGCGTTTATTCCAACTCCGAGAGGCTTGCACCAGACCATAGATTGATCGTTGGAGCTTGCACACTTTGTTAGCTCCCTTAGGATCGACAAAACCTTCCGGTTGCATCATATACAACTCTTCTTCCGTAAATCCATTCAGGAATGCAGTTTTGACATCCATCCGCCATATTTCATAATCATAAAATGCGGCAATTGCTAACATGATTCGGACAGACTTAAGCATCGCTTCTGGTGAGAAGGTCTCATCGTAGTCAACCCCTTGAACTTGTCGAAAACCTTTGCAACAAGTCGAGCTTTGTAAACGCAACATTACCGTCGGTCGGTCTTCTTCTTGAAGATCCATTTATTCTCTATTGCTTGCCGACCACCGGGCAAGTCAACCAAAGTCCACACTTTGTTCTCATACATGGATCCCATCTCAGATTTCATGGCTTCAAGCCATTTTGTGGAATCTGGGCTCACCATTGCTTCTTCATAGTTCGTAGGTTCACCATGATCTAGTAGCGTGACTTCCAGAATAGGATTACCGTACCACTCTGGTGCGGATCTTACTCTAGTTGATCTACGAAGTTCAGTAACAACTTGATCTGAAGTTTCTTGATCATCATCATTAACTTGTTCACTAATTGGTGTAGGTGTCACAGGAACCGATTTCTGTGATGAACCACTTTCCAATAAGGGAGCTAGTACTGTTACCTCATCAAGTTCTACTTTCCTCCCACTCACTTCTTTCGAGAGAAACTCCTTCTCTAGAAAGGATCCATTCCTAGCAACGAATGTCTTGCCTTCGGATCTGTGATAGAAGGTGTACCCAACTGTCTCCTTTGGGTATCCTATGAAGACACATTTTTCCGATTTGGGTTCAAGCTTATCAGGTTGAAGCTTTTTCACATAAGCATCGCAGCCCCAAACTTTCGTAAACGACAACTTTGGTTTCTTGCCAAACCATAGTTCATAAGGAGTCGCCTCAACGGATTTTGATGGTGCCCTATTTAACGTGAATGCGGCCGTCTCTAAAGCATAACCCCAAAACGATAGCGGTAAATCGGTAAGAGACATCATAGATCGCACCATATCTAGTAAAGCACGACACGATGTTCGGACACACCATTACGCTGTGGTGTTCTGTGGCGTGAGTTGCGAAACTATTCTGCATTGTTTCAAATGTAGACCAAACTCGTAACTCAAATATTCTCCTCCATGATCAGATCGTAGAAACTTTATTTTCTTGTTACGATGATTTTCAACTTCACTCTGAAATTCTTTGAACTTTTAAAATGTTTCAGATTTATGCTTCATCAAGTAGATATACCCGTATCTGCTTAAATCATCTGTGAAGGTGAGAAAATAACGATATCCGCCACGAGCTTCAACATTCATCGGACCACATACATCTGTATGTATGATTTCCGACAAATCTGTTGCTCTCTCCATAGAACCGGAGAACGATGTTTTAGTCATCTTGCCCATGAGGCACGGTTCGCAAGTACCACGTGATTCATAATCAAGTGGTTCCAAAAGTCCATCAATATGGAGTTTCTTCATGCGCTTTACACCGATATGACCTAAACGGCAGTGCCACAAATAAGTTGCACTATCATTATCAACTCTGCATCTTTTGGCTTCGACATTATGAATGTGTGTATCACTACTATCGAGATTTAATAAAAATAGACCACTCTTCAAGGGTGCATGACCATAAAAGATATTACTCATATAAATAGAACAACCATTATTCTCTGATTTAAATGAATAACCGTCTCGCATCAAACAAGATCCAGGTATAATGTTCATGCTCAACGCTGGCACCAAATAACAATTATTTAGGTCTAAAACTAATCCCGAAGGTAGATGTAGAGGTAGCGTGCCGACCGCGATCACAACGACTTTGGAACCGTTTCCCACGCGCATCGTCACCTCGTCCTTGGCCAGTGCTCGCTTATACCGTAGTCCCTGTTTCGAGTTGCAAATATTAGCAATGTAACCAGTATCAAATACCCAGTGTGCTATCATGCGAGCTCTAGTAAGGTACACATCAATAACATGTATATCACATATACCTTTGTTCACCTTGCCATCCTTCTTATCCGCCAAATACTTGGGGCAGTTCCGCTTCCAGTGACCAGCTTGCTTGCAGTAGAAGCACTCAGTTTCAGGCTTAGGTCCAGACTTGGGTTTCTTCTCTTGAGCAGCAACTTGCTTGCTGTTCTTCTTGAAGTTCCCCTTCTTCTTCCCTTTGCCCTTTTTCTTGAAACTAGTGGTCTTGTTGACCATCAACACTTGATGCTCTTTCTTGATTTCTACCTCCGCAGCTTTTAGCATTGCGAAGAGCTCGGGAATTGTCTTGTTCATCCCTTGCATATTATAGTTCATCACGAAGCTCTTGTAGCTTGGTGGCGTTGATTGGAGAATTACATCAATGACACTGCCATCCGGAAGATTAACTCCCAGTTGAATCAAATGATTATTATACCTGCACATTTTGAGTATATGCTCACCGATGTAACTATTCTCCTCCATCTTGCAGCTATAGAACTTATTGGAGACTTCATATCTCTCAATTCGGGCATTTGTTTGAAATATTAACTTCAACTCCTGGAACATCTCATATGCTCCATGACGTTCAAAACGTCGTTGAAGTCCCGGTTCTAAGCCGTAAAGCATGGCAATAATCGAACTATAGAGTAGTCATCAGCTTTGCTCGCCAGACGCTCACAACTTCTCGCGTTGTTCCTCAAGAGGCCTGGCACCTAGCGGTGCTTCCAGACGTAATTTTTCTCAGGCAGCAATGAGGATAATCCTCGTTACGGACCCAGTCCGTGTAATTGCTACCATCATCTTTCAACTTTGCTTTCTCAAGGAACGCATTAAAATTCAACGGAACAACAAAGACGAGCCATCTATCTACAACAAACATAGATAAGCAAAATACTATCGGTACTAAGTTCATGATAAATTTAAGTTCAATTAATCAGACATTTAAGAACTCCCACTTAGACAGACATCTCTCTAGTCATCTAAGTGATCACGTGATCCAAATCAACTAAACCATAACCGATCATCACGTGAGATGGAGTAGTTTTCAATGGTGAACATCACTATGTTGATCATATCCACTATATGATTCACGCCGACCTTTCGGTCTCCGTGTTCGAGGCCATATCTGCATATGCTAGGCTCGTCAAGTTTAACCTGAGTATTCGGCGTGTGCAAAACTGGCTTGCACCCGTTGTAGATGGACGCAGAGCTTATCACACCCGATCATCACGTGGTGTCCGGGCACGCATTTAACTCGCAACGGTGCATACTCGTGGAGAATACTTCTTGATAATTTTAGTGAGAGATCATCTTAAAATGCTACCGTCAATCAAAGCAAGATAAGATGCATAAAGGATAAACATCACATGCAATCAATATAAGTGATATGATATGGCCATCATCATCTTGTGCTTGTGATCTCCATCTCCTAAGCACCGTCATGATCACCATCGTCACCGGCGCGACACCTTGATCTCCATCGTAGCATCGTTGTCGTTACGCCATCTATTGCTTCTACGACTATCGCTACCGCTTAGTGATAAAGTAAAGTAATTACAGTATGCGTTGCATTTCATACAATAAAGCGACAACCATATGGCTCTCGCCATTGCCGATAACTTCGGTTACAAAACATGATCATCTCATACAAAAATATAGCATCACGTCTTGACCATATCACATCACAACATGCCCTGCAAAAACAAGTTAGACGTCCTCTACTTTGTTGTTGCAAGTTTTACGTGGCTGCTACGGGCTGAGCAAGAACCGTTCTTACCTAAGCATCAAAACCACAACGATAGTTCGTCAAGTTAGTGCTGTTTTAACCTTCGCAAGGACCGGGCGTAGCCACACTCGGTTCAACTAAAGTTGGAGAAACAGACACCCGCCAGCCACCTGTGTGCAAAGCACATCGGTAGAACCAGTCTCGCGTAAGCGTACGCGTAATGTCGGTCCGGGCCGCTTCATCCAACAATACCGCCGAACCAAAGTATGACATGCAGGTAAGCAGTATGACTTGTATCGCCCACAACTCACTTGTGTTCTACTCGTGCATATAACATCAACGCATAAAACCAGGCTCGGATGCCACTGTTGGGAACGTAGTAATTTCAAAAAAATTCCTACGCACACGCAAGATCATGGTGATGCATAGCAACGAGAGGGGAGAGTGTTGTCCACGCATCGTGAGACCGAAAGCGGAAGCGTTATGACAACGCGGTTGATGTAGTCGTACGTCTTCACGATCCGACCGATCCAAGTACCGAACGTATGGCACCTCCGTGTTTTGCACACGTTCAGCTCGATGACGATCCCCGGACTCCGATCCAGCAGGGTGTCGGGGATGAGTTCCGTCAGCACGACGGCGTGGTGACGATGATGATGTTCTAACGACGCAGGGCTTCGCCAAAACTCCGCGACGATATGACCGAGGTGGAATATGGTGGAGGGGGGCACCGCACACGGCTAAGGAACGATCACGATGATCAACTTGTGTGTTCTAGGGTGCCCCCCTGCCCCCGTATATAAAGGAGGGAGGGGGAGGTGCGGCCGGCCCTCTAGGGGTGCACCTGGAGGAGTCCTACTCCCACCGGGAGCAGGACTCCCCCCTCTTGCCTTGGTGAAGAAGGAAAGGGGGGAGGGGAAAGAGGAAAGGGGGGCGCGCGGCCTGCCCTGGCCGGCCCTTCTCTTCTCCCTCATGGCCCATCAAGGCCCATTAACCCCCGGGAGGGTTCCGGTAACCCTCCGGTGTTCCGGTAAAATCCTGATTTCATCCGGAATAATTAAGATATCCAAATATAGGCTTCCAATATATCAATCTTTATGTCTCGACCATTTCGAGACTCCTCGTCATGTCCTTGATCACATCCGGGACTCCGAACAACCTTCGGTACATCAAAACTTATAAACTCATAATAAAACTGTCATCGTAACGTTTAAGCGTGCGGACCCTATGGGTTTGAGAACTATGTAGACATGACCTAGAACTGTTTCCGGTCAATAACCAATAGTGGAACCTGGATGTTCATATTGGCTCCTACATATTCTACGAAGATCTTTATCGGTCAAACCGCATAACAACATACGTTGTTCCCTTTGTCATCGGTATGTTACTTGCACGAGATTCGATCGTCGGTATCCAATACCTAGTTCAATCTCGTTACCGCAAGTCTCTTTACTCGTTCCGTAATACATCATTCCGTAACTAACTCATTGGTTACATTGCTTGCAAGGCTTAAGTGATGTGTATTACCGAGAGGGCCCCGAGATACCTCTCCGACATTCGGAGTGACAAAACCTAATCCCGAATTACGCCAACCCAACATGTACCTTTGGAGACACCTGTAGAGAACCTTTATAATCACCCATTTACGTTGTGACGTTTGGTATCACACAAAGTGTTCCTCCGGTAAACGGGAGTTGCATAATCTCATAGTTGTAGGAACTTTGTATAAGTCATGAAGAAAGCAATAGCAACATACTAAACGATCAAGTGCTAGGCTAACAGAATGGGTCAAGTCAATCACATCATTCTCCTAATGATGTGATCCCGTTAATCAAATGACAACACATGTCTATGGTTAGGAAACATAACCATCTTTGATTAATGAGCTAGTCAAGTAGAGGCACACTAGTGACATTATGTTTGTCTATGTATTTACACATGTATCATGTTTCCAGATAATACAATTCTAGCATGAATAATAAACATTTATCATGATATGAGGAAATAAATAATAACTTTATTATTGCCTCTAGGGCATATTTCCTTCAAAACCTACGAACTATGAAGAAGCGATGGTGAGCCCAGATTCCGCAAAATGGCTTGAGGCCATGAAATCTGAGATGGGATCCATGTATGAGAACAAAGTGTGGACTTTGGTTGACTTGCCCGATGATCGCAGGCAATAGAGAATAAATGGATCTTCAAGAAGAAGACCGACACGACGGTAATGTTACTGTCTACAAAGCTCGACTTGTCGCGAAAGGTTTTCGACAAGTTCAAGGGATTGACTACGATGAGACCTTCTCACCCGTAGCAATGCTTAAGTCTGTCTGAATCCTGTTAGGAATTGCCGCATTTTATGATTATGAAATTTGGCAAATGGATGTCAAAACTGTATTCTTGAATGGATTTCTGGAAGAAGAGTTGTATATGATGCAACCGGAAGGTTTTATCGATCCAAAGGGAGCTAAGAAAGTGTGCAAGCTCCAGCGATCCATTTATGGACTGGTGCAAGCCTCTCGGAGTTGGAATAAACGCTTTGATAGTGTGATCAAAGCATTTGGTTTTGTACAGACTTTTGAAGAAGCCTGTATTTACAAGAAAGCGAGTGGGAGCTTTGTAGCATTTCTGATATTATATGTGGATGACATATTACTGATTGGAAATGATATAGAATTTCTGGATAGCATAAAGGGATACTTGAATAAGAGTTTTTCAATGAAAGACCTCGGTGAAGCTGCTTACATATTGGGCATTAAGATCTATAGAGATAGATCAAGACGCTTAATTGGACTTTCACAAAGCACATACCTTGACAAAGTTTTGAAGAAGTTCAAAATGGAACAAGCAAATAAAGGGTTCTTGCCTGTGTTGCAAGGTGTGAAGTTGAGTAAGACTCAATGCCCGACCACTGCCGAAGATAGAGAGAAGATGAAAGATGTTCCCTATGCTTCAGCCATAGGCTCTATCATGTATGCAATGCTGTGTACCAGACCTGATGTGTGCCTTGCTATAAGTCTAGCAGGGAGGTACCAAAGTAATCCAGGAGTGGATCACTGGACAGCGGTCAAGAACATCCTGAAATATCTGAAAAGGACTAAGGATATGTTTCTCGTTTATGGAGGTGACAAAGAGCTCATCGTAAATGGTTACGTGGATGCAAACTTTGACACTGATCCGGATGATTCTAAATCGCAAACCATATACGTGTTAACATTGAACGGTGGAGCTGTCAGTTGGTGCAGTTCTAAACAAAGCATCGTGGCGGGATCTACGTGTGAAGCGGAGTACATAGCTGCTTCGGAAGCAGCAAATGAAGGAGTCTGGATGAAGGAGTTCATATCCAATCTAGGTGTCATACCTAGTGCATCGGGTCCAATGAAAATCTTTTGTGACAATACTGGTGCAATTGCCTTGGCGAAGGAATCCAGATTTCACAAGAGAAACAAGCACATCAAGAGACGCCTCAATTCCATCAGGGATCTAGTCTAGGTGGGAGACATAGAAATTTGCAAGATACATACGGATCTGAATGTTGCAGACCCGCTGACTAAGCCTCTTCCACGAAAGCAAAACATGATCAGCACCAAGGCTCCATGGGTGTTAGAATCATTCTTGTGTAATCTAGATTATTGACTCTAGTGCAAGTGGGAGACTGAAGGAAATATGCCCTAGAGTAAATAATAAAGTTATTATTTATTTCCTTATATCATGATAAATGTTTATTATTCATGCTAGAATTGTATTAAATGGAGACATAATACATATGTCAATACATAGACAAACATATTGTCACTAGTATGCCTCTACTTGACTAGGTCGTTGATCAAAGATGGTTATGTTTCCTAGCCATAGACATGAGTTGTCATTTGATTAACGGGATCACATCATTAGGAGAATGATGTGATTGACATGACCCATCCCGTTAGCTTAGCACACGATCGTTTAGTATGTTGCTATTGCTTTCTTCATGACTTATACATGTTCCTATGACTATGAGATCATGCAGCTCCCGTTTACCGGAGGAACACTTTGTGTGCTACCAAACGTCACAACGTAACTGGGTGATTATAAAGGAGCTCCACAGGTGTCTACAAAGGTACTTGTTGGGTTGGCGTATTTCGAGATTAGGATTTGTCACTCCGATTATCGGAGAGGTATCTCTGGGCCCTCTCGGTAATGCACATCACTTAAGCCTTGTTGGGATGATGTATTACAGTACGAGTAAAGAGACTTGCCGGTAACGAGATTGAACTAGGTATTGAGATACCGACGATCGACTCTCGGGCAAGTAACATACCGATGACAAAGGGAACAACGTATGTTGTTATGCGGTCTGACCGATAAAGATCTTCGTAGAATATGTGGGAGCCAATATGAGCATCCAGGTTCCGCTATTGGTTATTGACCGGAGACGTGTCTCAGTCATGTCTACATAGTTCTCGAACCCGTAGGGTCCGCACGCTTAACGTTACGATGACAGTTATATTATGAGTTTATATGTTTTGATGTATCGAAGGTTGTTCAGAGTCCCGGATGTGATCACGGCCATGACTAGGAGTCTTGAAATGGTTGAGACATGAAGATTGATATATTGGAAGCCTATGTTTGGATATCGGAAGTGTTCCGGGTGAAATCGGGATTTTTCCGTAGTACCGGGAGCTTACCGGAACCCCCCGAGAACTTAATGGGCCTTAGTGGGCCTTGGTGGAAGAGAGGAGAGGAGGCCAGGGCCGGGCCGCGCACCCCTCCCCCCAGCCCGAATAGGACAAGGAGAGGGGGGCGGCGCCACCCCTTTTCTTCCTCCTCTCCACCTCTTCCCCCTCTCTCTCCTAGTCCAACATGGAAGGGGGGGGGGGGAGTCCTACTCCCGGTAGGAGTAGGACTCCTCCTGGCGCGCCTCCTCCCTGGCCGGCCGCACCTCCCCCTTGCTCCTTTATATACGGGGGCAGGGGGCACCCTAGACACACAAGTTGATCAGTTGATCTCTCCCAACCATGTGCGGTGCCCCCCTCCACCATAGTCCACCTTGATAATACTGTAGCGGTGCTTAGGTGAAGCCCTGCGTCGGTAGAACATCAACATCGTCACCACGTCGTCGTGCTGACAAAACTCTCCCTCAACACTCGGCTGGCTCGGAGTTTGAGGGACGTCATCGGGCTGAACGTGTGCTGAACTCGGAGGTGCCGTACGTTCGGTACTTGATCGCTCGGATCGTGAAGACGCATTTAATACATCAATCGCTAAGCAGTGCTAACGCTTCCGCTTTCGGTCTACGAGGGTACGTGGACAACATTCTCCCCTCTCGTTGCTATGCATCACCATGATCTTGCGTGTGCGTAAGACTTTTTTTGAAATTACTACGTTCCCCAACATAAGAGACATCATAGATCGCACCATATCTAGTAAAGTACGATTACGATGTTTTGACACACCATTATGCTGTGGTGCTCCGGGTGGCGTGAGTTGCGAAACTATTCCGCATTGTTTCAAATGTAGACCAAACTCGTAACTCAAATATTCTCCTCCACGATCAGATCGTAGAAACTTTATTTTCTTGTTACGATGATTTTCCACTTCACTCTGAAATTCTTTGAACTTTTCAAATGTTTCAGACTTATGTTTCATTAAGTAGATATACCCATATTTGTTCAAATCATCTGTGAAGGTGAGAAAAATAACGATACCCGCCGTGAACCTCAATATTCATTGGACCACATACTTCAGTATGTATAATTTCAAACAAATCTGTTGCTCGCTTCCTTTTTCCGGAGAACGGCGTTTTAGTCATGTTTCCCATGAGGCATGGTTCGCAAGTACCAAGTGACTCATAATCAAGTGATTCCAGAAGTCCATCAGTATGGAGTTTCTTCATGCGCTTTTACACCAATATGACCCAAAGGGCAGTGCCACAAATAAGTTGCACTATCATTATCAACTCTACATCTTTTGGCTTCAACATTATGAATATGTGTATTACTACTATCGAGATTCAACACAAATAGACCACTCTTCAAGGGTGCATGACCATAAAAGATATTACTCATATAAATACAACAACCATTATTATAAGATTTAAATGAATAACTGTCTCGCATAAAACAAGATCCAGATATAATGTTCATGCTTAACGCTGGCACCAAATAACAATTATTCAGGTCTTAAATTAATCCCGGACGTAGATGTAGAGGTAGCGTGCCAACGGCGATCACATTGACTTTGGAACCATTTCCCACGCGCATCGTCACCTCATCCTTAGCCAATCTTCGCTCAATCTGTAGTCCTTGTTTCGAGTTGCAAATATTAGCAATAGAACAAGTATCAAATACCCAGGTGCTACTGCGAGCTTTAGTAAGGTACACATCAATAACATGTATTTCACATATACCTTTGTTCACCTTGCCATCCTTCTTTTCCGCCAAATACTTGGGGCATATCCGCTTACAGTGACCAATCCCTTTGAAGTAGAAGCACTCAGTCTCAGGCTTAGGTCCAGACTTGGGTTTCTTTTCTTGAGCAACAACTTGTTTGCCGTTCTTCTTGAAGTTCCCCTTCTTCTTCCCTTTACCCTTTTTCTTGAAACTGGTTGTCTGGTTGACCATCAGCACATGATGCTCTTTCTTGATTTCTACCTCCGCAGCTTTTAGCATAGCGAAGAGCTCAGGAATTGTCTTATCCATCCCTTGCATGTTATAGTTCATCACAAAGCTCTTGTAGCTTGGTGGCAGTGATTGAAGAATTCTGTCAATGACACTATCATCCGGAAGATTAACTCCCAGTTGAATCAAGTGATTGTTATACCCAGACATTTTGAGTATATGTTCACTGACAGAACTGTTCTCCTACATCTTGCAGCTGTAGAACTTATTGGAGACTTCATATCTCTCAATCCGGGCATTTGCTTGAAATATTAACTTCAACTCCTAGAACATCTCATATGCCCCATGACGTTCAAAACTTCGTTGAAGTCCCGGTTCTAAGCCGTAAAGCATGGCACACTGAACTATCGAGTAGTCATCAGCTTTATGCTGCCAGACATTCTTAACGTCATCAGCAGCATCTGCAGCAGGCCTGGCACCCAGCGGTGCTTTCAGGACGTAATTCTTCTGTGCAGCAATGAGGATAATCCTCAAGTTACGGACCCAATCTGTGTAATTGCTACCATCATGTAGCGACCAGACCTCAAACAGTCTGATCTCTGTGCTTGAGTGTCATCCCTAGATCAGTAATGCTGACACGCACAGTACTTGAAGGATTTATAATAGAGTAGCAATCACACACTTATTACATGAATGTCTCAAAAGAGAACTTATTACAATAAATATGGCTTAAGGCCATCTAATAACGATAACAGCGGAAGGCTTGGAAGATAAGCGAGTCCATCAACTCCAACGGCATCACTGAGTATAGAACCACGACCTAAAAGCACCTTACTCGTCGTCTGAAAAGTCTGCAACATGAACGTTGCAGCCCGAAAACGGGTCAGCACATGGAATATGCTGGCAATGTAACACATAGAGAGTAATATGAAAGAGTAATACTATACTGCATGCATATATGGCTGATGGAAAGCTCTATGGTTATAGCTTTTGCGTAAAGCCAATTTTCCCCTACTGCAAAGGAATAAATTTTATTTCAATATCGTGGTGGTTGTTAAACATTGAGAATGGTTGACAACATTCTCAATCCCAATTAAGCATCAACATTAAAAACCGAACAATATTAATTAAAGTAACATGATGATATTCACATGATAATCCAAGTACTAGATACTCAAGATGTCCATAACCGGGGACACGGGTAACCATGATTAGTTTATACACTCTGCAGAGGTTTGCACACTTTTCCCCACAAGACTCGATCTCCTGTGTTGGGATTCTCGCACTACATGGTGTTTGAGAAACGGATGGCCGAGACATAGTCTTTCAGAAGCGCTAGCACCTTACGATGGGTAGACCGGTACACCTACATCCCCTACATCTGCTAGTCTACCACTGTAAGAGTTCGCGCGACTTAATCAACTATGCTAGAGCCCATAGTAGCTTGTGGCTGCACACGGATGTTTCTAGCATGAATAATCTCATGATCCCTTTGAGCCTGGGTGGCGGTCCAAAAAGAAAAACATGCAATCCTGGAATACCCAGGTACCTCAATCCACCCAGATGTGTATTAAAGTTGCCCCTTAAATAAACCATTAATTAACAATCTCACATCTGTCATGGATACACTCACCCAATCCACGTCTACTAGCATAGCATGGCAATATAAGCAAACGTAGAAGTAACTCCCAAGGGTTTGATAATAAAACAGGTAATAGGTACTACCTCATCTACTTTCCCAAAACCCACAATTTAATTAGATCCTAATCATGCAATGTTTGAGGATTGATCTAATGCATAAAAACTGGGTATGAAAGGGATATGATCAAAGTGTTACTTGCCTTGCTGATGATCCGTGAAACCTAGCGATTCGAAGTAGCAAGCAGCGCACTCTGGGTACTCTATCGCAAACAAACAAGCATACAATAAGTACTCATCTAATGCACAGGGAAAACTCAAATAAAAGATTTAACCAGAAAGTTCAACTTAAGAACTCCGGTTTGCAAAAACAATCGAAACAACCGAAGCAACGAAAAACAAACGGCGAAAGAAATAAGCTTCGTTTACTAATCTGGACCTAAGTCAAAATTTACAGAAGCAAAAATTTGTTTGAGTTGGTTAAACGGAAAGAGGGTTTCAAGACGAGACTCTAGGCACTTGAATCGCCTGATTCCGATAAACGAGCGAAAGATAAACTAAAACGAAAATCGGATCAGAAATCGTGATCAGAAATAATCACGGAAAAATCCGAGAAAAAGAAAACTGACAAACAGATTAACGAACGAACGCTCATTAACTAAAACTAAATGGTGAATTCATCCGTTAAAACGAATGAACGAGCGAACGCTCTCTAAATAAATAAACCGAAATAAACTGATCTACAAAATAAAAAACCTAGGGTTTTCTAAAAAAACCGAATCGGTTTTCTTCAGAAAACCGGGCAGCGGGCGGCTACCTCGGCTCGGGGCTCCGTCGAAGTCTGGCGGCTCTGGCGGAACTCCGTCGGGGCGGCGGGTCTCGGCGGGGCGGCTTGCGGCTGCGGGCGAACGGCGGCGGCGGGCGACTCGGCGGCGACGACAAAGCGGCGGGCGGTTGCGGCGGCGGGCGGCGGCTTGGGGCTCCAGGGGGGCCCCGGGTCGGCTTTTAAAGGGGGGGGGGAGGCGGCAGCGGTGGATTGCGGGAGGGGCGGGGAGGCGTGGTCCTCCCGGACTCGGCGACGGCGGCGATCGGGACTCCAGTCCCGATCCGGAGAGGGAGACGGCAATGAGCGTGGCCGGCTGGCCGGGCCTTCGCCCGCCGAGGCGCATGCTTTTCTTTAAATTCACCAAAACTAAGAAAAATCCTAGAAAATAAAATAAAATTCTAAAAATGCCAAAAATAAATTTTCTCCGTCTAAATAAAATATTTAGAACGAGAAGAACATTTTCTTGGCCCTAAAATGCAATTTTCAAAAACGTGCAATTTTCCTAAATTCAAATAAAATAGCCAAAACTCTGAAATAAAATCTTATTTGATTTTTTTATTAAATCCTCAATATTTCTTCATTTTGGGAAAGTCATTTTATTCCCTCTATCATATTTCTATAATAGAAATAATTGAAGATAAAATAAATAAAATCGAATGATCCTATTTTCAAAATTTGAGAAAACTCAAATATGAAAATAACGAAATTCCCAACTCTCTCCGTGGGTCCTTGAGTTGCGTAAAATTTCTAGGATCGATCCAAAAGCAAGAAAATATGATATGCATTGATGATCTAGTGTATAACATTCCAAATTGAAAATTTGGGATGTTACAAACCTACCCCCCTTAAGATGAATCTCGCCCTCGAGATTGGGGTTGGCTAGGAAATAGGTGAGGGTGGTCCTTCAGCAGATCTTCTTCTCGCTCCCAGGTGTCTTCATCCTCGGTGTGGTGGCTCCACCGAACTTTGCAAAACTTGATAACCTTGCTGCGGGTGACTCGGCAAACATATTCGAGAATCTTGACTGGCTCCTCCTCGTAGGTCAAATCACTATCCAACCGAATCGCTTCCAGCGGCACTGTATCTCTTAGCGGTATATCAGCCATCTCTGTGTGGCACTTCTTCAACTGGGAGATGTGGAACACGTCGTGAACTCCTGACAATCCTTCGGGCAACTCCAACTTGTAAGCAACTTCTCCCATACGCTCCAAAACTTTGTATGGTCCCACAAAACGTGGCACTAATTTCCCCTTAACTCCAAAGCGCTTAACTCCTCGAAGTGGAGATACACGAAGATAGACTCTATCTCCGACTTCGTACACTGTCTCCTTGCGTTTAGAATCTGCATAGTTCTTCTGCCTGGACTGGGCTACCTTGAGCCTATCGTGAATCAACTTCACCTTCTGTTCAGACTCCTTAATCAAATCTGGTCCAAACAACTGGCGGTCTCCAACTTCATCCCACGATAATGGTGTTCTGCACCTTCTTCCGCATAAGGCTTGAAAGGGCCATCTTCAAACTAGATTGATAACTGTTGTTGTAAGAGAACTCCGCATATGGCAAGTTGTCATCCCAACTAGATCCATAATCTAGTGCACAAGCTCTCAGCATATCCTCCAAAATCTGATTGACTCTCTCGGTCTGTCCATCTGTCTGCGGATGAAAGGCTGTACTGAACTCTAGCCTGGTACCCAAAGTTTCGTGCATCTGATTCCAGAACTTTGACGTAAACTGGGTTCCTCAATCTGATACAATGCTCCTCGGAACTCCATGCAGACATACGATCCTGGTCATGTATATCTTTGCTAACTTAGCACTGCTGTAAGTAGTCTTCACTGGGATGAAATGAGCTACCTTCGTCAAGCGATCAACTACGACCCATATCGAGTCATAGCCTGAACGGGTCCTGGGCAATCCCGTGATAAAATCCATGCCTAGTTTATCCCACTTCCATTCGGGTATCGGCAATGGCTGTAACAATCCCGCTGGCTTCTGATGCTCTGCCTTCACTCTCTGACATACATCACAAACTGGTACGTACTCCGCAATATCCTTCTTCATTCCGGTCCACCATAAAATGTCCTTTAAATCCAAATACATTTTGGTATTTCCTGGGTGAATCGAGTACGGCGAATCATGGGCGTCTTGCAAAATCAACTTTCTGATCTCCGGATCATTAGGCACGTAAACGCGGTCCTCAAACCATAAGGTATCATGTTCATCCTCATGAAATCCTTTAGCTTTTCCCTTGCTCATTTTCTCCTTAATAGAGGCAACCTCCTTGTCATTCTTCTGAGCTTGTCTGATCTTATCCATTAGAGTAGACTGAATCTCGAATGCTGCTACATAGCCTCTCGGAACTATATCCAAACATAGCTCTCGAAGATCCTCGGCTAACTCCTTTGGTAACCCTCCGGTCATTATTGTGTTGACATGGCTCTTACGGCTCAATGCATCTGCTACTATGTTGGCCTTTCCATGGTGATAATGCAATCTCATATCATAATCCTTGATGACCTCCAACCATCTCCTTTGCCCGAGATTCAACTCCTTCTGCGTGAAGATGTACTTCAAACTCTTGTGATCCATGTACACCTCACAATGGTTTCTAATGAGAAAATGTCTCCAAGTCTTCAAGGCATGCACTACTGCTGCTAATTCCAAATCATGTGTGGCATAATTCATCTCATGGGGCTTAAGTTATTGTGAAAGCATATGAAACAACTCTTCCCTCCTGCATAAGTACTTCTCCAAGTCCTCGATGTGAAGCGTCATAATATACTTCGTAATCTTTGCTCTGATCTGGCAGAATCAACACTGGTGATGTAACCAAACGTTTCTTTAAATCCTGGAAACTAGCCTCACATTCTTCAGTCCATTTGAACTTGGTATCCTTCTTCAACAACTCCGTCATGGGTTTTGCAATCTTCGAGAAATTCTCAGTGAATCTTCGGTAGTATCCTGCCAGTCCAAGGAAACTCCGGATCTCTCCAACTGTCGTTGGGGCTTCCTAGTTTGTCACCGTGACAACTTTGGTGGGATCTACTGCTATACCTTCTCCGGATATAACGTGTCCGAGGAATCCAAATTCCTTCAACCAAAACTCATATTTGCTGAACTTGGCATATAACTGATGTTCTCTGAGCTTCTCAAGTACCAAACGCAAATGTTCCTTATGCTCCTCTTCATTCTTCGAGTAGACCAAAATATCATCAATGAACACCACGACGAACTTATCCAAAAACTCCATAAACACCTTGTTCATCATGTTCATGAAATAGGCAGGTGCGTTAGTCAGACCAAATGACATAACGTTATACTCATACAACCCATACCTGGTGGTAAAAGCCGTCTTAGGTACATCCTACTCTCGAATCTTTAACTGATGGTATCCTGATCACAAATCGATCTTGGAAAATACCTTAGCTCCTTGCAATTGGTCAAACAAATCGTTGATCATCGGCAACGGGTACTTATTCTTGATAGTTACTTCATTCAATCCTCGATAATCAACAACCATTCTCAATGATCCATCCTTCTTTTCCACTAGTAGTACTGGCGATCCCCAAGGTGAAGAACTTGGGCGAATAAAACCTTATCCAGTAACTCCTTAATTTGATTCTTAATTTCTTCCAAATCTTGTGCGGGCATCCGGTACGGTCTCTTAGATATCGGCCCTGTGCCTGGCAAAAGCTCAATCAAAAACTCAATGTCTCTATCTGGTGGCATACACGCAACTCTTCCGAAATACGCCAGGAAATCCTTCACCATCGGTACTTCCTCCTGCACAACTCGATAAGGAATTTACTTGAGTCCTCTTCGGCTCATGCCGTGACACATACTTGATTCTTCTTCCTTCTGGGGTGGTAAGCAAAATTGACTTACTGGCGCAATCGATGTTTCCTCCATACATCGATAGCCAATCCATACCTAGAATCACGTCCAAACCTTGCGATTCCAGAATGATTAAATCCGTGGGGAAAACATGCCTACCTATGCTCAATGGCACTTGAAAACATCCTCGACTAGCCATATACTCCGCTCCTGGTGAGCTTACTAACATAGGTGTTCTAAGAACCTTGGTGGGCAGTTTATACTTATCCACAAATCCCCTTGATATGTATGAATGCGATGCACCAGTATCAAAAAGAACGATTGCTGTAAATGACTTAACCAAAAACTTACCTATTACTGCATCAAGCTGGGCTTCAACCTCCTCCACGTTACGGTTCACCTGTCCCCGGTTGAAAGGGTTCGGCTTCTTCCCAGAGCTTCCATTTCCATTTCCATTCTAGGCTTCAGGACATTCATTGGCATAATGTCCAGTCTTCTGACCTCATTCTATTCTATATTCTCATCTTCTCTTGGCTGGGGTTGACGGGTTGGTATGGTTCTGTCCGTTGCTTCCTCCATTCCCGTTACCATTCTTGGAGCCATTATGATTATGTGAATTCCCTCCTCCATGGGTATGCTGAAAATGTCCTCCCGGCTTCGGGGTAAAGCATAGCTTCTGCTGAGCTCCAGAATTGTACTTCCCTTGTCCATACTTCCTCTTGCGGTTTTCAATCTGCTGCTGCTTCCCTTCAATCATAAGAGCACGATCTACCAACTCCTGGTAGTTGTTGAAAGTTGCTACCATCAACTGCATGCTCAGCTCATCATTCAGTCCTTCCAGAAACTTCTCCTGCTTAGCTGCATCTGTAGCAACGTCATCTGGGGCATAACGTGCTAACTTACTAAAGTCCTCCACATACTGGCCTACAGTGCGTCCTCCTTGGCGTAAGTTGCGAAACTCACGCTTCTTCATGGCCATAGCTCCTGCTGAGACATGGGCAGTACAGAAAGCTTGCTGAAACTGGTCCCATGTGACAGTGTCAATAGGGTGTGTGGTTGTGTAATTCTCCCACCATGATGCTGCGGGTCCATCAAGCTGATGTGCGGCAAAATGCACTCTCTCCGCATCGGTGCATCCTGTAGTGGTCAACTCCCTTCCAACCTTGCGGAGCCAATCATCTGCAACAATCGGCTCGGTGCTACTGGAAAACACCGGCGGATTCAGCCTCAAGAAACGGGTCAAATGGTCAACAGGTGGTGGTGGTGGTGGGTTGTTGTTGTTGTTGTTGCCTTGGTTCTGTACCAGTGCTTGCATCAAGGCATTCTGCTGCTGAATCAACTGAGTGATCTCCGGTGGGAAAACAAATCATGTGTCGCTGGCCCCTGAGGCATCCGAGGGTTTTAGAGAAGATGAGAATATAGAATAGAATGAGGTCTAGAGAGAAAACACTACCCATATGCACATGAGACAAATGCAAACAAAATCACTTCATTCAATTCAAACAAGGCACACAACGGTCTACCTATCATTACAAAAGTGCTCGGACTAAACTAGATACATGGGGGAAATACTACTACTGTTATTGTGGTCAACTAGAAAAACTGCTCCGATGAAGACTCCATGATATCCGCTCCAGCTTCATCAACATAGTCATCGTCGCTGTCGTCTGGGTCCGAGTCAGTATCGTCGATGATGATATAGTTATTTGGGCAAGTGGAATTGTCGTCTTCTCCTCCTGGCGCGGGATCTCCCATGAAAACTCCTAGCTTCATGGTTAGGTCGTCATTCTTCTCCACTAACACTTTGATTTCCTCCATATAATCTTCACATGTAGCTTTGAGTTCTTCTTCCAGCTCCGTGATCTTGGTCAAGGCCTTCTGCAGATCCATCATGCCTGCGCACATCTGGTTCTCCTGGCGTCGAATGTGCTGGTTTAACTCCTGGATAAAAGCTGCGATTGATCTATCCTTCCTGGTGCTGATCATCTCCCATTGCTCATCTCGGCGCCCACAAATCTGGTATATAGTATCCTTGAGATCATTGCGGTAAACTTCTCCAATACGTCCCATGGTGATGTGGGCTGCCAAGCTCTTTCCTAGACTCCAGGTTGGTGCATCAAAGGAAAACTCTATGGGTTCCGTGACTGGCGCGAACGTCCTTCCTGGAACTTGAACTTGAATCATCCAGCGCTCCTCTTCAGGTAAAGTGGCGTTGTAGGTTCCGGTGAAGCTTGGTACTCCGATAATCAGGTATCTAGTGACTTCCTTCACGTGACGTCCAAAGGGTGTATCATCCTCCGGTTGCGTGAACTTGTTCCTTGCATCCGCCATCCTAAAAGAGTAGAAAAGATGAGGAGTCAGAAATGAGAAGAAAGAGTAGTGATCTAGGGCTTTAGCTTAGTGGTCGTGTCCTACAGTTAGCGTGTGCTCTGATACCATGCTGTCAACCATTCTCAATGTTTAACAACCACCATGATAGTTAAATAAAATTTATTCCTTTGCAGTAGGGAAAAATTGGTTTTACGCAAAAACTGTAACCATAGAGCTTTCCACCAGCCATATATGCATGTAGTATAGTATCACTCTTTCATATTACTCTCTACGTGTTACATTGCCAGCATATTCCATGTGCTGACCCGTTTTCGGGCTGCAACGTTCATGTTGCAGACTTTTCGCATTTACGAGTAAGGTGCCTTTAGGTCGTGGTTCTATACTCAGTGATGCCGTTGGAGTTGATGGACTCGCTTATCTTCCAAGCCTTCCGCTGTTATCATTATTAGATGGCCTTAAGCCATATTTATTGTAATAAGTTCTCTTTTGAGACATTCGATGTAATAAGTGTGTGATTGCTACTCTGTTATAAATCCTTCAAGTACTGTGCGTGTCAGCATTACTAATCCAAGGATGACACTGAAGCACAGAGATCAGACTGTTTGAGGTCTAGTTGCTACACATCATATTTCAATTTAGCTTTCTCAAGGAACGCATTAAAACTTAACGGAACAACAGCACGGGCCATCTATCTACAAGAACATAGACAAGAAAAAAACTATTAGGTACTAAGTTCATGATAAATTAAAGTTCAATTAATCATATTACTCAAGAACTCCCACTTAGATAGACATCCCTCTAATCATCTAAGTGATCACGTGATCCAAATCAACTAAACCATAACCGATCATCACGTGAAATGGAGTAGTTTTCAATGGTGAACATCACTATGTTGATCATATCTACTATATGATTCATGTTCGACCTTTCAGTCTCAGTGTTCCGAGGCCATATCTGCATATGCTAGGCTCGTCAAGTTTAACCCGAGTATTCCGCGTGTGCAAAACTGGCTTGCTCCTGTTGTATAAGAACGTTGAGCTTATCACACCCGATCATCACGTGGTGTCTCAGCACGACGAACTTTGGCAACGGTGCATTCTCAGGGAGAACACTTGTACCTTGAAATTTTAGTGAGGGATCATCTTATAATGCTCCCGTCAATCAAAGCAGAATAAGATGCATAAAGGATAAACATCACATGCAATCAATATAAGTGATATGATATGGCCATCATCATCTTGTGCCCTTGATCTCCATCTCCAAAGCACCGTCATGATCACCATCGTCACAAGCGCGCCACCTTGATCTCCATCGTAGCATCGTTGTCGTCTCGCCAACTATTGCTTCTACGACTATCGCTACCGCTTAGTGATAAAGTAAAGCAATTACATGGTGTTTGCATTTCATAAAATAAAGCGACAATCATATGGCTCCTGCCAGTTGCCGATAACTCCGTTACAAAACATGATCATCTCATACAATAAAATATAGCATCATGCCTTGACCATATCACATCAGAACATGCCCTGCAAAAACAAGTTAGAGGTCCTCTAATTTGTTGTTGCAAGTTTTACGTGGCTGCTATGGGCTGAGCAAGAACCATTCTTACCTACACATCAAAACCACAACGATAGTTCGTCAAGTTAGTGATGTTATAACCTTCAACAAGGACCGGGCGTAGTTACACTCGGTTCAACTAAAGTTGGAGAAACTGACACCCGCCAGCCACCTGTGTGCAAAGCACGTCGGTAGAATAAGTCTCGCGTAAGCGTACACGTAATGTCGGTCCGGGCCGCTTCATCCAACAATACCGCCGAACCAAAGTATGACATGCTGGTAAGCAGTATGACTTGTATTGCCCACAACTCACTTGTGTTCTACTCGTGACTATAACATCTACGCATAAACCTCGCTCGGATGCCACTATTGGGAAACGTAGTAATATCAAAATTTTCCTACGCACACGCAAGATCATGGTGATGCATAACAACGAGAGGGGAGAGTGTCATCTACGTACCCGCATATACCATAAGCGGAAGCATTATAACAACGCGGTGGATGTAGTCGTACGTCTTCACGATTGACCGATCCCAGTACCGAAGTTACGGCACCTCCGCGAACTGCACACGTTCAGCTCGACGACGTCCCACGAACTCACGATCCAGTAGAGCTTCGAGGGAGAGCTTCGTCAGCACGACGGCGTGATGACGATGTTGATGAAGTTACCGATGCAGGGCTTCTCCTAAGCATTGCTATGATATGACCGAGGTGGATTATGGTGGAGGGGGGGCACCGCCCACGGCTAAGAGAGATCAATGATCAACATGTGTGTCTATGGGGTGCCCCCTCCCCGTATATAAAGGAGTGGAGAAAGGGAAGGGCCGGCCCTCTCTAGGCGCGCCCAAAGGGGAGTCCTACTCCCGCTGGGAATAGGATTCCCCCTTCCCAAGTTGGAGTAGGAGAGGGATGGAAAGGGAAGGAGGGAGGAAGGAAAGGGGGGCCAGCCCCCCTCCCAATTCGGATTGGGCTTGGGGGGCGCGCCCCCTCCTTTTCTCCTTTTCCCTCCTTTCCACTAAGGCCAAATAAGGCCCATATACCTCCCCGGGGGTTCCGGTAACCTCCCGGTGCTCCGGTATATTTCCGATGTCACCCGGAACCATTCCGATGTCCACATATAGTCGTCCAATATATCGATCTTTATGTATCGACCATTTCGAGACTCCTTGTCATGTCCGTGATCGTTTCCGGGACTCTGAACTACCTTCGGTACATCAAAACACATAAACTCATAATACCGATCATCACCGAACGTTAAGCGTGCAGACCCTACGGGTTCGAGAACTATGTAGACATGACCGAGACACATCTCCGGTCAATAACCAATAGCGGAACCTGGATGCTCATATTGGTTCCTACATATTCTACGAAGATCTTTATCGGTCAAACCGCATAACAACATACGTTGTTCCCTTTATCATCGGTATGTTACTTGCCCGAGATTCGATCGTCGGTATCTCAATACCTAGCTCAATCTCATTACCGGCAAGTCGCTTTACTCGTTCCATAGTGCATCATCCGGCAACTAACTCATTAGTCACATTGCTTGCAAAGCTTATAGTGATGTGCATTACCGAGAGGGACCAGAGACACCTCTCTGACAATCGGAGTGACAAATCCTATTCTCGATCTTAGCCAACTCAACAAACACCATCGGAGACATCTGTAGAGCACATTTATAATCACCCAGTTACGTTGTGACGTTTGGTAGCACACAAAGTGTTCCTCCAGTATTCGGGAGTTGCATAATCTCATAGTCATAGGAACATGTATAAGTCATGGATAAAGCAATAGCAGTAAACTTAAACGATCAAGTGCTAAGCTAATGGAATGGGTCAAGTCAATCACATCATTCTCCTAATGATGTGATCCTATTAATCAAATGACAACTCATGTCTATGGCTAGGAAACTCAACCATCTTTGGTCAACGAGCTAGTTAAGTAGAGGCATACTAGTGACACTATGTTTGTATTATGTTACCGGTTAATACAATTCTAGCATGAATAATAAACATTTATCATGATATGAGGAAATAAATAATAACTTTAGGACGCCGATAACTGCCACACGTGTGGCAGTTAGGTGGGTCGGCCCGCACATCCTGTTTGGTGCGGGGACTAATCCGCCCGCACGACGGCGTTCGGGCGTACGAGCGGCGACCCGCACGTCCGGTGTGTGGCGCGAATGCCCACACGTCCGGGCGACCCATCCCGCTGCCCGCACAACCCGAACGCGCTCGACGCCGCGACCTCCATCGATTTAACCCTATCGCATCAGATCTACATCGTCTCCTACCTCCCGATCCCATCAGCGTGCCTTCTCGGGTTGCCATGGCCACCAGACTAGATCTGGCGCCGCACCCCCCCCCATCCCTCCTACCCCACCCCCTTGACACCCCCCCCCATACCCCCCCCCCACCCCCACCCCCGATCGACGAGCCCGCGGTGATGCATAAAGAGGAGCAGGTCGATCTCCGATCTCATCGTCTTTCTGGTCCTATTTCCACCCCTACTAGTTGAACTTTCTGATTGCCCACGAAGCGGGCAACTACATCCACAACTACATGGAAATTGCCACACGGATCTAGTGTTCACTAGAAGCATGGAAGGAAATGGATGGGGTGGATTTGGGTGGCAATCGGAATAGAGAGAACTAGTTGCCGTTCAATTTTTACGTTGGTTGCCGCCTGTCTTTGCAGTTAGTGGCCACCATGGTGTTTAGTCAGTTGCCATCTTACTGTTTTGCTCATCGCCATCAGTTCAAAAACGACACTTGGCATCGAAATTTTAGAAAACGGGATAACAAACGTGCATATCATATTTGCCATCATGTAATTGGTTGTCTACGCAAATAATTGTGATAGGATTGCCGTGTTTTTCTTGTATGTACAAAAATCAGCAGAAAATGCAGTTTCATGTGTCTCTTGTTTGTGCAGTGACTGAAAAACACAATGGGAAAAGAGGCGGAAGAATGAATCAGAAAGATGGCGCAGATCATTGGTTTTCTCAAAACCCGGCAATGCAATCTTGGGATGCATCAAAGTACAATCAACTCATTTCATGGGACCGTTGCTGCCACTTTTAGAGCAGTATGTGAGCATGGGTACGGTAAATGATCAAAAAGGGACAATTGCCATGTTATGGGGTGCGTGGGGAATGGTATTGTACTTATGTCCTACCATGTTACTTTTTCAGACGGTCAAACTCAGGGGTGACTTGGCAAGTTCAAACATCGGGCGCTTAACGCTGATGGATGTACGTTCGACCAATTTCAAGTAGCCAATGTGGTAAATCAAGGTAACACGTATCAATAAAACCATTCAACTTTTGCCGAAAAGATGAAAAAAGACTTGAAGAGATGGAAAATACTTACAAGTTTTATGGTGGAAACGCAGGACCGTCATGTAGCACGTGGCAACCGTCAGCAATCGGGTACCTGCCATCGACGTCAAACACATGTGAGTAGTATGAAGTGATTCTGTTGATAATGCAACATCAGAGGAATTATATGTGACATTGCTTCTTGTGTGTTGTATTCGCAAAAAGTGTAGTTTGTCGTGTATGATATGAATGCATTTGCCATGTGTAGTGAAATGCATTTGCCATGTGTGATCGACTGTGGTTACCATGTGTGATCAACTGTGGTTGCCATGTGTGATCAACTGTGGTTGCCATGTCTGATGTACTGTGGTTGCCATGTCTGATGAACTACAATAGCCATGGATAATCAACTGCAGTTGCCATGTATTATCAACTGCATTTGCCATGGACAATCAACTATGGTTGCCATGTACTATCAACTATGGTTGCCATGCATAATAAAAAATGTCGTTGACATGTATAGAAAAAATTGTGGGTGCCAAATGGAACAAACCGGATTATTCTGCACACTATGATTGATGTCATGCCAGAAATCGGATGCAGATGGTTTTTTCGGTTATGAAACAAAACTACCATTCAAACGAAGATTAAATGCATGCCTTATTTTCTTTTTTTCTGCAGGACCTCCAACTACACTAAACGGCAGCGCGAGGGCATCTCATGCGGGTACCTTTGAGCACACGGGAGGGACATCACAACGGCAGGTCGCCGATGATGCCACAAACAATGAAGAATTAGTGTCGGGGCCGGCAATCGTTGAAGCGACTACGACAAGCACACCTGTGGGGGGTGACCTCATCACCAGCTTTTGACCGACCGGTCGCACGATTCCGTGGCGGTACCTCCATGAAGTAACCGTCATCATCCTGATGGTCGCCGCGAGCCATTTTGCTACAGTAGCAACAAAAAACACACATCAAATGGAGCAACACGTATTAAAAAGACAGAAATGTAGCCAAAGTGGGAGAGCAGAAAAATGCAGATACATGGCAACATCACATGTCTCTGCTTCTTAAATGATTCAGTTGTAAATGTCGCAAGTGTCAAACTGCAATGCAGCTAGATTCATGTTGCCATCAGTGGTGGCAGTTAACTAAAGGGTACTCCAAAAATAGGGGCAGACATATGCTAGATTCATGTTGCCATGTTAACAAAACAACTAGTTGTGGCAGATAAAAGGTATTCCATCTGACATGGCAACCCATACGCTTGTTTCGTAAATCAGTTGCCATCAAGGGTGGCGGTTGTTAAAATTGCCATGACAATCATCCTCAAACACTTTGAAATGCACCTAAAACGGTATCCAACAAAAACCAAACGGTAACATTACTGTACCACTGACATGGTAACTGACACATTTGTTTCAGAAATTAATTGCCATCAGATGTGGTAGTTGATGAAATTCACATGACTTTCATTCTCAAACACTCTGAAAATGTGCCTAAGATGCACCACTGACATGGCAACTGACTCAATTGATTCAAAAATCAGTTGCCATCAGTGGTGGCAGTTGTTAAAATTGCCATGACAATCATTCTCAAACAATTTGAAATGCACATAAAACGGTATCCAACAAAAACCAAACAGTAACATTACTGTACCACTGACATGGCAACTGACACATTTGTTTTAGAAATTAATTGCCATCAGATGTGGTAGTTGATGAAATTCGCATGACTTTCATTCTCAAACACTCTGAAAATGTGCCTAAGATGCACCACTACATGGCAACTGACTCAGTTGATTCAAAAATCAGTTGCCATCAGTGGTGGTAGTTGTTGAAATTGCCATGACAATCATTCTCAAACAATTTGAAATGCACCTAAAAAGTAGATTCAAACAAAACCAAATAAAGAATATTGTCGTACCAATTACATGGCAACTGAAACAGTTGTTTCAAAAATTAGTTGCCATCAGAGGTGGTAGATATTGAAATTTACTTGACTTTCATTCTCATACAATTTGACATGCGCCTAAAATGCACCACTAACAAGGCAACTAACATAGTAATTTCATAAATCAGTTGCCATCAGTGGTGGCAGTTGTTTCAAATTGTCATGGCAATCATTCTCAAAACTCTGGAATGCGCCTGAAATAGATCTAGGGTTCGTTCACAACTAGCATACCATCAATTTCATCAACACAAACGCCTCGACACTGACGGCAATAGCATTTCAGGAGCAACATAATGAACTAAACAGCATCAACATCGCCATCCCAAAAAGCAGTTGCGAGAGCACATGCGGTTGGGGATTCGGCGAGTCTCGCCGGCTTGACGACGAGAGAGACGGCAACGAGACCATAACAAGCTACCGTGCGGGGAGGGGTGAGCAAAACAACCGACTCCTCGCCGGCGGCAACACATGCGCACCGCGAAAAACGCCAGGATCTCGAGAAACCCCGATGGGAAATCGAGCAAGCACAGAAAGGGGATATGAATCGCGGGGGAATGGGTGTGACCACGGCGGAAGGCTTACCTTCAGCCTGCAGCTGCTCCGGCGACGACGTCCCCGGCCGGCGAATCCCAACAACCGCCGCGAATGTCGTCGACTATTCGGCCACCGCCGCCTTCTCCTCTCGACTCCTCCCGAATCGATTGGAACCGCTGCAGAATGGGTGGGTTGGGGAGTAAATGGGGAGGGAGCAAGAGATCACCAGTGCGGGGAGGGGTGAGTGGCGAGTCGTGCAATATGGGAACCACGCGTTCGAGATCGTGTGCGGGCGAGATGGCAGTTCCACCGCACGCGCTAACTATGAAAACCGTCGTCGTCGGGGCAAAACGGCGTGCGGGCGAAGTGGCATACACGCCACACACTTCGCTAGTCCTACGTGGCAGTTCGGAATCCTAGCATCATGTCAAGATTCATGCGAAATGCAGTGGACGGTGATAAGCGCGTGTGGTCGAGTTGACGCCATGCCACACGTGTGGGCGTTAACATTTCCGTAACTTTATTATTGCCTCTAGGGCATATTTCCTCTAGGGCATATTCAACTTTGAACACATAGGAGGGAGCCATGAAGGTCCTCCACGTCCAAGTCATTCTCCTCTAGCCGCGCACTCGCGATCTGTAGCACCGCCTCAAGGTGTCCACTGCTAGGGGAGGGGAGGTACCCGAAAATCTCACCGGTCACGTGCCTCCGTGTTGCTGGCCGCATGCACAGCTCCGCCACTATTGAGTTTTTTTAGCAAAAGAGGGTTTCCCCTCTGATTTCCATTAAAGAAACCAGGCCAGAGCCGAGCACCAGTTTTAGTAGTCTCGATACAAGTTCAGGAATAAGAAGGGAATAGAGCAAAGCAGGGGGGAAGTCAAAAGACTAACGCCCCTGTTACACACAGTCTTAAGCTTCATTACATTTCCAACGCAAAAGAGAGGGGGCAGAAGACACAAAGGAAACAACAGACAAGCTTGAACGGTCGCTGCTCCGCTAATCTTTATCACATCTGCAGCCTTGGAACTCCGAAGCGCCATCCTTGCGAATATTTGAAGATCTCAGTTGCTACCTGCTCTATGAGTCTTGCCCCCAACGTCAGCATTCTTTCCCCTGGATCCTTTCTCTGCAAAATAGCCCAGTCAGTGATCCAGCAGCACATTGTTTTAACTATCCCAATTGGGTCGTTTATTTTTTTCCTGTCAAACACAATATCATTTCTACAATTCCAGATCGCCCAAAGGAGGGCAGAAGTACCAGCGAGCACCAGTTTCTTGCTCTCCTTGTTAAAGAGACTTAACCAATCCCCAAAACATTCATCTGTGTCTTTAGGGATTTTTTAAGGTCAAATGCACATCCTATCAGACTCCAAACCAGTCGAGCAACCGAGCAGGAGAAAAAAAAGGTGATCAATGTTTTCCTCTTTCCCACAGAACACACAATGCTTGTCTCCTTTCCACCCTCTTTTTAGCAAATTATCTCTGGTCAGAATGCTTTTTTGTTTAAGAGCCAGATAAAGAATTTGATTTTGCAGGCACCCTGACTTTCCACAGAAATTTGTGTGGAAAGCCAAGATCGGTTTTAACAAGGTGCAAATAGAGTGATTTTACAGAAAATATTTTGTTAGCATTCAACATCCACATTGGTTTATCCCTCCCCCCATGCATTATGATTTCTTCACATCTTCTTTTGAGACTGCCCCATAAAGTATTATATCCCCCACAGATTGTTCTTCTAAAAGACATAGCATCCCAACCTTTATCAATCACCCCCCTGACAGTAATCTCTCTATCATTAATAATAGTGTACAATGAGGGGTAGGCTTCTTTTAAAGGTTTATCATCTACCTACCAATCTTCCCAAAATCTGGTGTTTCTCCCATCCCCCAGTCTCTTCTTGATGTGGGGAAAACTAGTTTCTTAATTTTAACCAGACAAGTCCAGAACTGAGTCCCCCTGTCTTTTTTTAACACCTGACAGACATTTGTCCTGTAAATATTTGGATTTGATAATATCTTGCCAGAGTCCTTCCTCAGACTCTAGCTTCCAAATCCATTTAGCAAGCAAGGCAATATTAAAATTTTCAAGATTAATCATCCCAAGTCCCCCTTGTTGTTTTGGTAAACAGCAGGTTTTCCAGTCAACTAAGTGATGTTTTTTCTTATCTTCTTCAGCTTGACAAACCAATCTAGCCCTGAAGAAGTCAATCTTTTTCATGACTCCAGTAGGAAGTAGATAGAACGACATCATATATATGGGAATGTTAGTAAGACAGGACTGAACCAGGGTGACTCTACCATCAATATTAAGCAATCTACCCTGCCAGCAAGCACATCTCTTTTCAATTTTCTCAGTCACATTTCTCCACATTTTATTACTGATCTTTTTGTTATGGACTGGGAGACCTAGATATTTTAGAGGCATATCTCCCAAAGCACAAGTGAAGATCTCCTGATACAGATCCTTGTTGTTTTTAGCTTCCCCAAAGAGATAAATGTCACTATTATGGAATTTAATTGTCAGCCCTGACATTTGTTCAAAAGCAGTCAGAATGAATTTCAGATTTTTTGCTGATTCCTCATCATCTTGTATCAGAAATATCGTGTCATCAGCATACTGCAACATGTTCACTCCATTTTCATGGAAATCAGTGAGTACCCCTTTTATGTATCCTTTAGTTCTAGCCCTATCCATAATTATTGCTAGGGCATCTACAGCTAAGTCAAATAGCAAAGTGGATAGAGAATCTCCCTGTCTAAGCCCCTTGAAGGTTTTGAAGTTTTTGCCAATGTTATCATTTACCTTTACACCCACCTGACCTCCCCTCATGGTGTGCATCACCCAGTCACACCATTTCTCAGGAAAGTTTTTAAGTTTGAACATTTTATGGACAAAAGGCTATTTAATTTTGTCATATGCTTTTTCAAAATCAACCTTAAACAGCATAGCATTCTGCTTTTTTACGAATTGAGTTCAGAGCTTCATGTAGGATGACTACTCCTTCCATGATATATCTACCTTTTACAAAGGTAGTTTGTATGGGTGAAATAATCGGAGTAACAACCCTGCTAAGCTTGTTCATCAAGACTTTAGTAATGATTTTAAAGCTGACATTCAGCAGGCAAATGGGCCTGAATTTTTGAATTTGTTTGGCATCCTTAACTTTAGGGACCAAAGTAATAATCCCATAGTTCAGTCTGGCCAAATCCACCACCCCTTTGTGAAAATCATCTAAATATTTTTTAAGTCATTTTTAACCAGCTCCCAGAAATTCTGATAGAATTCAATGGCAAACCCATCAGATCCAGGGCTTTTGTTTTTTTTTTCATAGAGAAAACAACCTCTTTGATCTCCACCATAGAGAAGTTTTTAATCAAATCTTCTTGTGTTTGGGGGGAGATTTCTTTAGCTCCTTGTATATTCAGATTTATGCTAGAAGTCTTTGCTTGACCAAAAAAGTTTTTATAGAAGGCAGTAATATAGTCCATCAGTTCTTTCTTCCCCTCAATCACTTCCCCATCTTGTTCCAATTTTATGATTCTATTTTTCTCCTCCTCCCATTTACCTTTGCTTGATAATATCTAGTATTAGAATCTCCTTCTTTAATTTCTTTATCTTTATATCTTCGTAGCCACTTAATTTCTTCCAATTTAAGGATTTCCTTTAAATCTCTCCTTAATTCTTGTTGCATGATTCTTTCCTGTGCATTAATCCCTCTCGATTCTGCACTCTTATCCAGTATATCAAGCATGTTTAGCAGTTCTTTTTTTCTATTTCTATACATAGCATTTGCATTTAAGACCCAACCTTTTATTTTCTGTCTAATGTTCCCAAGTTTCCTATGCCAGGTTTCCATGCTGGACCCATTGCATTTCACCTCCCAATTTCTTTCAACAAATTCCTTGAACCCTTCCATGTGCATCCAGGCATTTTCAAATCTGAAAATGGGTGAGGAAGTTTTCTGTTCACTCGAGTCTAACAGCAGGGGGTATGATCAGAAATCTCTATTTCTAACGGAGTGACGATGGTCATAGGATATTTGTCTTCCCAATCTGGGCATATCAATATCCTGTCAAGTTTTTCATAAGTGGGTTCTGGCATATTATTTTCCCAATTATATTGTCTCCCACTAATGGGGATGTCTCTCTGTCCAGCATGTTCAATTATAGCATTAAAAACAAAGCTGAAGTGGTCAACCCCCCCAGGCTTATTCTTCTCAGCACTGTTTCTAGTGATGTTAAAGTCTCCCCCAATGACACAAGGGAGAGGATTATCTTGATAAAGTCTGGATAATTCAGCTAGAAAAGCTGATTTTCCTTCTTTTTGAGCATCACCATAAACATTCACCAAGTTCCAGCTTATTTAGCTTTTTTATCAAAAAGGAGTGTCCTGACAAAATATGTGCCTTTTTCAACTTGTAATAGATCAAAGTTATCACTATTAATCCCAACAAAAATCCATTCCCAGAGAAAGTTTCTCCCTCCAGAAAGATTGTGAAGTTCATTCTTTATATAATCTCCTTTAACACTTTCAAGCAGACCCACAAAGTCTAAGTGTTTATCTACAATATCTTCCCTAATAAAATTTCTTTTGATATCTTGCCTAATCCCTCTCACATTCCAGAACATCCCTTTCATTGTTTCTTTTTCTTTCTCCCCCCCCCCCCAATTGATATGGCATGCTTCCCAGCACTAGCGGCTGAGGTGCCAATCTTAATTTTCCTACTGCTAGAAAATATTTTCTTCAAGTTATCATAATAATCCAGCTCCAACTCTGCATCAGAGTGGTCATCCCCTGAGCATAGTTCCTCTAACCTAGCATCTTCAATATCAATTAGATTTGGAGAGCTTTTTGTTTTTTCCTTCGCTTCTTGATTTTTAATATTCTGTACATAGATATCTCTTCTAGCCTATTTCATATTAGAAATCAGGTCTAGGTCTTGGTTGACCATTTCAATAGTGCACCCCAACTCAACCCCCACTTCTTTTGCCATCTCAAATAAAGAAACTTGTTCTTTAGAAAGGGTTGAGGACATACCATAGTTGTCTTTGTCAGCAGCTCTTTCTTTAGCCAAATCTTCAATCTTAGCATCCTTGTTGTCCAGATTTCTGTCACTTCTTCTAGTTGGTCCATCCTTATCCTTGTCTTTTATCATATTTAGCAGTGATCCCCAATTTTGACCCAAGAGACTCCACAGAGTCCTGGCTGGCTGTATAATCCACATGTTCAGTGTAGTTATCCTCTGTCAGTGGATCCTGTGGAATATCCTTATCCAGGTCATTTTTCTCTCCAAGGTCTTCTCCGGAAATGTCTTTTTCATCCCACAGATCAACTTTTTCCATACATCTATCTATCAGTTATTGCTGCTTTTTTATCATCTCAATCATTTTGTTCTTCTCTTCTTCCCAGGAAATATGTTTCTTCTCCTCCACTGCCCTCCAAGCTTCTTGTTTATACTTATTTTCCTCCATTTCTTGCATATTATGTAACAAACTGTCTAGATCAGCTTCCACCTTTTTCCTCAGTCCAACCTTAGCCAAATATTCCTTCTGAATGTTCAGAATCTCATCATTCTTCATTCTCATTTCTTCAAATTGCTTGAGCCCTACACTTCCTAGAGAGATGTTTTCTTCGTTCCCTTCTACATCAACTCCACCTATTTTCATTTTTTCCTCATGTCATCTAGGTCAGAGTCTTTATTTGTTTCAGTTTCACTATGTTTCCTTTTATCTTCATACCGGCCCTGCTCCACCACTTTTTCAAGCTCCAATGTTACTCTATATATCACGAGGTCCTTATCAGTCACTTCAGTGAACTTAGGGATTTTTTCAAAATCTCTCACTCCCACCCTGGCTCTGATTTTCTCCAGCAGAATAGTTGTCATGTCAATCTCTAAGACTAGGCCAATGGTGGCAGCAACCTCACAAGCTCCAAAAAAGTGTCTGAAGCATTCAGGCATTTTACCAATTTTCACCCAAACAGTGTGTAGCTTCCCAATGGCTTGAGTGTCATAAGTCCAACTATCTACATTTATAATAGCCTTTGTTCCTAGCAGATTAAAATTCCCAAACTTGTGTAGTTCAGTCAGTCTGCTTTTGTTTGGGAACCTCATAAGATAGGACATGTCTCAGTGTTTTTTGCATATCCATTGCCAGTCCCACTTGAACATGTAGTTGAACCCCTCCAGAAATTGTGTATCATTGATCTCACCAGAAGTGATAGTAATGATTGCCATTCGGTTGACCTGCTCACTGCTCACCACCTCCTTGGAATTCTGAATCAGTAACACTCCCAGGCCTCTAGCTGCATATCCAACATACTTAGGCAGAGGTTTGATTTGTTTCAACCAGTTGCAATCCTCAGATATGTGAGAATTTTTCCCACGGATTATGCAATTTGGGAGCTTGCAATCCCTAGTCTGATGTCTAAAGTCCTTGCATTTATTGCACATCATCCTGAAATTGTTTGCACCTTTGATCAGATCAGGCCCTTCTCTCTGTGTAAATCTGGCAGCAGCCCCCCAGGTGCTCTGACTTTGTCTGGACCCTGATCCAGTTTCAGCTTCACCTTCATTGCTGGTATCTCTGTTATACATATGATTTCTTTTTTCTATCTCCCCCTCATATTTCCCCCCCTTTCTATCTGATCTCCTATCCAGCCATACCTGCCCCTTGTTGTGCCATCTGGGCAAGGAGAGCCCCAAACCATTGTTGCTGTTGCAGAAATTCAAGAGGGGGTTGAAACCCTGGAAAGGATCTTTACCTTTGTCTTCAGATCCAGATCGGCCAGCCTCTTTTTTGCTTTCCTCTCTCTCTCTCTCTCTCTCTCTCTCTCTCTCTCTCTCTCTCTACCTTCAGCAGCTTTCCTTGTCTCTGAACGTAGCATCTCTCCTCCATTTCCCTGATAATTTAGGGTGCCAGGTGTGGATCTAGAACCAAACCCTTCGGAGGCCCTGCCAAACTGCGGCAAATTCCCTTTGAATTTGTCATTTTATTCCTCCTTCTTTCTGTATTGGAATCCTTCTCTTCGACCTCAATTAAATCTTCCTCCCCCACGATTTCCTCCAAATCCTCTGTTCATTCCGTCTACTTCTTCCTCTTCTGGTGGCGGCGGGAGGGGGAAACCATAAATCCTCGAGGGGATCACACTCTTCTCCCCAAAGGGAAAGAGGCACGTTATTTATATTGTTGAAGCTTTTGGAAAGCGTATTTGCAGAAGGCGTCTCCCCCAATTTCCATTTTTGCCCCCAAGTCTGTTTTTCATCAATCCCTTCCTCAATAACACCACATTTCCCCTCAGAACTTCCCCCTACCTCAATTTCCATTTCATCAATATAAATTGCCTCTTTAGACCAGAAATTTGGAATTTGGGCATATTGCGTTTTGTTCATTTTCTCTATAATTTCCCTACCAAGGAAAACTTGGTTTGGTGTAATACCTATTTCATCCCTTTTCCCGTAAGTAGGGCTATAATCATATTCCTCGTCCAATCCCCCTCTAATTTTTGCAGCTATCAGCCGCTTTTTTCTCCTATTAATTCTTCTGTTTTCTCCTATCGAGGTAGGTTCAGTAAGATATTTAGGGTTGGGATAGAATGTACCTTGAGAATCCAACGGGAGCCCAGTCTCCTCGTCGGAATCCTCACCAGCGAGTAGCCAGAAGTGACCACCCGCCGGCGAGATCCCAACCACCACCCCAGGGAGTGAGCGAGACTGAGCAGGCGTGGGGAGCGACGGGGGAAATGCGATGACCTCCTCAGGATCAGCAGCATCTTCTTCTGAATCTTCTTTGTCGTCCCATGCTTCATCCCTTCCTTACCCATGCCGCCCCCCAGATCTGCCCGCGCCTCCGACGCCACCGCAGGAGTAGGGTTCACCCCCCCCCCCCCGGCCGCCGCAGGAGCCGGTGCAGGGAGGCCCATCACCGCACGAACCACGTATCCCGACGGGTCTGTCGGAGCACGACGGCGCTAGCGGAATGCCACCCACTTCATGGCCTGCATCGGATTGTCCCATTCCGCCTCTTCCATCGCCCACAACAGCATCCTGAGTGCCCCCACCGGCTCGCCTGTCGGTGTGAGACGCCAATCTTCCGCCTCGGCGAGCTTCCAGTAGGCCACCCCGCCGCCTCCTTCAGATTCCTCTCCGTCGAGAACCTGGAGATGATCTCCATCAGCTTCATCAGCTTTGATTCGTCTCCCTCGGCTATCGCCCGAGCCCTCGCCTCGAGTCGTAGCTTCCAGGGTTCCATGGTCGCCCGCCCGTGGAGAGCTCGCTTGCGGGGGAGAGGGAGAGTGGATTTTGTCGAGAGGGGAGGGAATGGTCGCATCGCATTGTGCCGCTGCTTTAATCCATCTCCATTCCCGGCGCTCCCTCTCCTCCTCCGCCTCGATCTATGCGTCGCACTGTGCCTCCTTGTCGGAACACAGCGCCCTGTCGACCGAAATAACGTGAAACGGGAAAGGCACCTGCGTCCCCTCTCCGATCGGGACCTCACCGTGTACCCGCACCGAGTCGACGCATACACCGCGGTCGTCGATGAGAGCCAGCACCGGGGAGTCGCCACGCCGGAGCAGGACGCCTCGCCTGAAAAGCAACAGCGTCGGCGTAGCTAGGTCGGCAACGAGATGGATCATAATCCCCAAGTGCAGGGAATCATCGTAGCAATTTCCAAAGGTGGAAGTGATAAGTATGGAGTGTCGAACCCACAAGGAGCTAAAGGTAAGATCAATATTCTCTCAACCCTATCTCGCCATCGACACGATTTCACGCATAATTAACGCTTGCTTCCAACTAGAAACGAGAAATAAAACTACGTTGTGGGTATGAAGAGAATAACTTTGTATGATATCGGAGAGCTAAAATATAAAAGTAGGTGATGTTATCATAAATTTAGAATATATTACTAAATAATATAAATAGCAAGTGTGGAATAATGATGGATCGGCGTGCGGAATTGGCCTAGGCAATTGTTAATAAGACCGGTAATCACTATTGCAGTTTCATATGAGGGAGAGGCATAAGCTAACATACTTTCTCTACTTGGATCATATGCACTTATCATTGGAACTCCAGCAAGCATCCGCAGCTACTAAAGATCATTAAGGTAAAACCCAACCATAGCATTAAAGCATCAAGTCCTCTTTATTCCCATACGCAACAATCCCTCTTACTCGGGTTTGTGTTTTAGTCACTCACCAACCCACTATAAGCGAATCATGAACGTATTGCAACACCCTACAGCGGGAGTCCCTCACGCTTGTGCGACATGGAGGGCACCATAGGACAGCACCAAAATAAAACATGCAACTCATACCAATCTAGATCATCAATCAACCCAAAGAAAAAAGATATCTACTCAAAACATCATAGGATGGCAACACATCATTGGATCATAATATGTGGCATAAAGCACCATGTTCAAGTAGGGATTACAGCGGGGTGCGGGAGAGTGGAGCGCATAAAAGAGGTGAGGATGGTGATGATGACGGTGATGTTGATGAAGAAGATCACCGTGGCGATGATTCCCCTCCCGATGGCACTCCGGCACCACCGGAAGAGAGGAGGAGAGGTTCTCCCCCTTGTGCTTCCTCCTCCATGGCCTCCACCCTCTGGTCCTTGGCCTTCATGGTGATGATGGCCCCTCCGGGATACTCCTCCATGGCCACCGGAGATGATGGCCCCCTCCGGCTGGGTGCCGGAGAGTGCCTAGATTGACTTCTCGTGGCTATAGAGGCTTGCGGCGGCGGAACTTCCGATCTAGGTTTCTTTCTGGAAGTTTGGGTATATGTAGAAGAGTTTTGCGTTGATTTCACGTCAGGGGGGTCTCCAGGCTGTCCACGAGGCAGTGGGGTGCGCCCTAGGGGGGTGGGCGCGCCCCCCACCATCGTGGGCAGCCCGGGACTCTTCTGGCCTGCTTCTGGTACTCCGTTGGCTTCTTCTGGTGCAAAAATGATCTCCGTCAAGTGGCACGTCAATTGGACTCCGTTTAGTTTTCCTTTTCTGCAATACTCTAAAACAAGGAGAAAACAGAAACTGGCGCTGGGCTCTAGGTTAATAGGTTAGTCCCAAAAATCATATAAAATATCATATAAATGCATATAAAACATCCTAGAAGGATAGTATAATAGCATGAATACTTCATAAATTATAGATACGTTGGAGACGTGTCAATGGACCGCCCACCGGAGGTCGGGCGGAGTCGCCTCACGTGTCATCCTCTGCCTCTCCGGGCCATGTACAAGGATGTGTCCATCAACACCAACTATTTTCGCCACTGTTGAGTATATTGATTATTAGGAAAGGCAAGATAGACTAGAATTTGTTCTGGCTTGTCTTGTACTTCAAGTTGATCAATGTACTCCTATATATATGCCCACGAGGCTCAAGCAATATAACGAACTATTCCAACAAAATCCCTCTATCACCTCTAACATGATATCAGCCTTACCTCGATCATAAACCCTAACCAACGTAGCTTCCGCACGCACGCGCCGCCCCAGGATGGTCGGCCTCCATGACCGCCGCCAGGGGCCGCGCCGCTAATACCTAAGGTTCTTCCACTGGTCGTGTTGACCGGCTACCCTAGAGAGTATTCTTCCTGAGCCCTTGCTCTGGGTCGTTTTGATCGGCGTTTTCTTTTTGGTTTTCCGATCTATGCTCAATCGGTTTGCGTCGCCCACCGCCGCTGTCGACACCAGTGCGCCTCTACCCTCTACTCCGACACCGACGCAACCAACTGGCTTCTTCACCGACCTGGCGGCCTCACGCGACAGGAGGGCCCGAACGGCCGTCGTCCGCGCGCCGGCTTGCCTGTCGATCTGCGTCGACTGTCACCGCCCTGCTCTGACCGGGCCACCTGCATCGCCCCGACCCGGCGGCCTTGCGCCATGCGGCGGCCCATCACAGCCGCCAATCGCGCGCTGGCCTGCTCATCGATGTACGCCGCGCCGATACGCCCACCCTTTCGACCGACCTGGTCGTCGGTTGCGCGCACCTTGCAGGTCCTGTAAAGTCTGTCACGAGTTCAGCGCGCCCCTCCACCGATCAAGAAACGGGCTGCCGCTGCGTCACCCCGTTGGGTCGCAGTGCCGTCGCCCCGTGGTTCTTCTCCCGGCTGCACCGACCCGCGTCACCGCTGCGTCGCCCCTTTGGGCCATAGCGCCGCGGCCCGCGGTTTCCGCCACCCCGAGGCTGTCCGCACCAGATTATCCTCGTAGTTGCGCTGACCCTCGCGCTGCCGCTGCGTCGCCTCGTCGGGCTGTAGCAAGTATGGCACGCGGTCGACGCTGCCGTCCCGAGACCGTTCCCGCGGTTGCACGGACCTGACTTCCGCCGCTGCGCCTCCCCTTCGATCCGTAGTGTCGTGGTCCATGGTTTCCGCCGTCACCCCAAGATCATCTGATCCCATCGTCGCCCCGACCTGCCCGCCGCCACTGCGTCGCCCTTCGGGCCATAGTGTCGCGGCCCGCGGTCCCCTCCGCCGTCACAGCGCATTGACCTCCCATGGTATGCGCCGCTCCGTCTCCCTCGACACGGGAACGCCATCGTCCGCACCGGTCTTCGTCACGCTATCAGGTTCTTCGCTTCCTTCGAGCACCGCCGCCACGCTCCTAACCTAGCTGCCAGCGCAGCTCTTCTTTGGCCGCCGCCGCCGCTACCCCTGTAGACGCTGCCGCCCGTCCACCTCCTTCGTCTTCGTCCAGCACCAGCCCGTCGCCAGCGTCGCCTTCATATACCCCGACCACTTCATCTACTCCAACAACCGCGGGCGACATCAGCCTCGCGCCGATTGGTGCCGCAACCGTCATCGAGTCCTTCTCTTCTGGCCTCTATGACTTCTTCGACATGGCGTACAGCTCATGCAGGTCCCAGTCTACGCATGCCCGGTGCTGGCAACACCGAAGCGTGCCTTCGTCCACGACGTGTCCCCCGGCCTGGCAAGCCTGGTGCGGCGCTTCGTCAACTTCATCTTCGTTCGTCTACGCATGCCTGGTGCTAGCAACACCTGTGCACGCCTTCATCTATGATGTGTCCCCGGTGCGACACGTCGTCAACAACGTCTTCTTCCTGGCACACCACTACTTCGACACCACTGCGACCATGACTAACTCGGCGCCTCCTTGCGCCAGCGGCTCCACAGCGACTTCCTCGACACCAACTACCCCGACTCGACATCGACCATGATATTCTTCGCACGGTTACCTCGACCACGGCCACACCACGTACGCTCTCGGCTACATCGACAAACGACACAAAGGGCTACCGCCTTGCTTGAGCAACCTCGTCAGTTTCCACTCCAGCCACGACTTCCGTGATGCGTCGACCGTTACGACTGGGGGGGGGGGGGTGTCCGTCGGCTTGCCTTCCGATTCTTCTACAGTCTCACTGAGGGAGTCCTGGACTAGGGGGTGTCCAGATAGCCGAACTATTATCATGGACGGACTCCAAGACTATGAAGATACAAGATTGAAGACTTCGTCCCGTGTCCGGATGGGACTTTCCTTGGCGTGGAAGGCAAGCTTGGCAATACGGATATGTAGATCTCCTACCATTGTAACCGACTCTGTAACCCTAACCTATCCGGTGTCTATATAAACCGGAGGGTTTTAGTCCAGAGGACGAACAACAATCATACCATAGGCTAGCTTCTAGGGTTTAGCCTCCTTGATCTCGTGGTAGATCTACTCTTGTACCGCCCATATCATCAATATTAATCAAGCAGGAGTAGGGTATTACCTCCATCGAGAGGGCCTGAACTCGGTAAAAACATCGTGTCCCTTGTCTCCTGTTACCATCCGCCTAGACGCACAGTTCGGGACCCACTACTCGAGATCCGCCGGTTTTGACACCGACATTGGTGCTTTCATTGAGAGTTCCTCTGTGTCGTCACCGATAGGCCCGATGGCTCCTTCGATCATCAACAACGACGCGGTCCAGGGTGAGACTTTTCTCCCGGACAGATCTTCAGATTCGGGCGGCTTTGCACCGTGGGCCAATTCGCTGGCCATCTAGAGCAGATCAAAAGCTACGCCTCGCCATCAGGTCAGATTTGGAAGTTTGAACTATACGACCGATATCCGGAGACTTGATCTTCGACGGATTCGAGCCGCGCCAAGCTGCTGCCAGACTCTCCTCGATGGGCATGATCTAGCTCTGCAGCCGAACAGTGCCTTGGAGGCCGCACCCACATCCGCTCTGACCCTTAATCCGGAGCCGGATTCCCCGATCGAGGACGAGTGGTTGGACACCGCCTCGGGGCCTACGATCCCTACGACGATTGAGCCGAACTCCATCCCTGTCCTTTGCGAAGACCTTGACTCTAGGGTGCCGGACTCCTCTCCGGACCAACCCTCTCAGTGCTCCTCGCCAATCGAATCCGATTGGGCGCCGTTATGGAGTTCACTACCGCAGACATCTTTTCAAAGACTCCGCCCTTTGGCGACATCCTGAATTCACTAAAGTCTCTTTCTTTATCCGGAGAGCCATGGCCGGACTATGGTCAGGAAGGTTGGGATGCGGACGACGAAGAAATTCAACGCCCACCCACCACCCAATTCGTAGCCACTGTCGAAAGCTTACGCGACGTGCTCGATTTCGATTCAAGACATCGACGGTATGGACGATTTATGTAGGAGATAACCATGAACCAGCACCTATATGATGCTGGACAACCACCTCATCCCATGATGTATACATGGTGGATACACCTAAAGGAAATGAAGACGAGGAACAACGGGACCCTACGAAGGATAAATCCCTCGAAAAGCAGTCAAAACGGCAACGTAAATGCCGAACAAAGTCCCGCCTCAACAGAGAACCAGCCATAGAGCAGGACGAACTGGTGGACGACAAACACGCTATCGAGCAATCGTCCGAACAAGAGAACTTGGATAAACAACCCGTCCCCGACGAAGACAATAGTCCGGACGATCTCACGCCGGACAAATTGTTGGCGCAAAATAATCTCCAGAAAAGGCTCGCTACACCGCACGTAGCCCTAAAAAGGTAAGCGGAGGCTCAAAACAGTCAAGATGCACTCAGGATCGATGGAGCAAAGTGTTCAACATCACAGACAAATACGGCGACAACAACCGAACAAAGAGCTATCCAAAGAGAAAACTACTGCCCGAATTTGACGAAGAGGCCATAGAGCCCCCACAATCAAAAAATAAGAAGGCCACCCGGTCGGATGGACGACTCCACGGCAAAAAGAGAGCGGCAAATAGTGCCGCACACAAGCCGGCACGCGATCCGCATAAGGATTCACATCAAAAGGATGGCCCAGTTAGGTCCATCTATGGGCCGAGAAAGCAAGCTCTTCAAAGCAATGCAACACGCCAAATATCCGAACATCACGACACACCCAAATACAGGGGCGCCGCACACCCCCTAGGTTTCGCCGATGAGGTGCTGGATCATGAATTTCCAGCGGGATTCAAGCCCGTAAACATAGAGGCATACGACGGAACAATGCACTCGAGTTCGGATTGAGGATTACATCCTCCACATACACATGGCTAGAGGAGACGATCTCCACGCCATAAAATACTTACCCTCAAACTCAAAGGGCCAGCTCGGCATTGGCTTAAAAGCCTCCTGAAAATACCATTGGAAGCTGGGAAGAGCTCGAGGATGCGTTTCGGGAAAATTTTCAGGGGACCTATGTCCGCCTCCGGATGCGTATTTATCTAAGTCACATAACTCAACAGCCCGGAGAGTCAGCCTGAAATTCGAACAGGTTCCTTACTAAAAAGAACCAAATAGTTGACTGTCGGACGCCAAGCCTTAGCAGCCTTCAAACACAACGTCCGAGACGTAATGGCTCGCCAGACACCTCGCCAAGAAAAGCCAAGAACAATGGCCGCATTAACAAGCCTCATGACCCGCTATGCTGGAGAGGATAGCTGGCTAGCAAGATGCAGCACCAGCGACCCAAGTACATCCGAAATCAGGGATGGAAATGGGAAACCATGGCGCAACAAGGACCAGCGCCAGATTAAGAAGAACGGTCCAAAGAGCGCGACAGTCAATGCCGGATTCAAAAGCTCACGGCAGAACAATAAAAAACTGCCCCTCAAGGACCATAGCGATGAGCTATCCAACTTAAACAAAATCTTGAACAAGATATGTCAAATCCACAAGATTCTTGGAGGCCTGCAAACCATACCCATAGAGATTGTTGGGTTTTCAAACAGTCCGGCAGACTCAACGCCGAACACAAGGGGCTCGACACACCAAGTGAAGATGATGACGAGCACCACAAGCAGAGCCCCGAAAAACAAAAGAATTTCCCACAAGAGGTTAAAACAGTAAACTCACTTCACGTGATCAAAGGGAAAAATAGAGCGGCACCCACTAGAATGCGCGCCGCACAAACTACCCTAGCGGAGTACCAACACTGGTTGTCAAAACCAATCACCTTCGACCATCAAGACTATTCCGAAAGTATCCGGAACGCGAGATGGACTGCCTTGATATTGGATCCTATAATCGACGGATTCCAATTTACACACGTCCTCATGGATGGTGGTAGTGACATAAACCTGATATATTAGGACACAATCTGCAGGATGGGGATAGACCCAACCAAAATTCGCCGTAGCAACACCTCCTTTAAAGGAGTAATGCCAGGCCCATATGCCCATTGTACGGGCTCCATACTGCTAGAAGTTGTGTTCGGTTCATCCGACAACTTCCGCCGCGAGAAGTTGATCTTCCATGTCGCCCGCTTAAAAGTAGCCATCAAGCACTATTGGGACGCCAAGCTTTTCGCCGCTTTTAACGCAACATCGCATTACGCATCTCTCACACTTAAAATGCCCGTCCACGCCAAGGCCATCTCATTGAAAGGGAGTATTAAGTGTTACTTGAGCACGGAAGAACGTGGGACGGCCTTGACATCCCCACACCTATCTGGCTCCGCTAGTAAAAGAACCTGAATAGGTCATTCAAACCATGGACACGGCTAGACGAGTCCGGCGCCTACTAGCGGCATACATACAAGGGGCTGCATGCATGTATAGCAAGAGACAATAAAGCTCAATTTTATTCACTTCTTCGAATCGTACTCTGTTTATTTAATATAAAGTACATCTTTCGCACGATCTTTTTCTTTTAAACTAAGTTCCTCTCTTTACAGATGAACAATGTGCTACACCCGCCCAGGATACGGCACAACGGAGACACAAAGCGCAGACGCGTGAGGGACCCGCTAAAGGATTCTTTTCAGATTAAGACCCTGCGTAAACCTTTTTTACTGTCTCTTGTTGATATACATCCCCCGGCTTCTTACTATAACCGAGGAGGAGGCTGGCGTTTTGGCATTGGCCGCACCAGAATTTTTTATGCTGCATGGACACTGTGGGGCTTAGGGCATTATTCTGCCCGTTTTTATAAAGACCGAATACCCTAGGGAGTATTCTGCGTCTCGGTTAGGCCTTATATGCATCAGCTCGAATCATGTCTTTGGTCAAATGTTGGGTTTGCCCGGCCTCGTGTTTTGCTGCCTTACTTTCCGCTTTATCAGCTAACGCGGCACCGTGGAGAACTATCGCGATTGTGCCTCGTTCGCCGGGCGAGCACCTCAAGAGAGAAAGCCAAAACCGATCATCATGATATAGCGAGAGACTGGTCAACCACTCGATGACTCATCGGAATGTTTAGAATTCCTCCGCATTAACGGCGCCGGTTTTCATCCAGCACATACGCATTCGAATTCGGAGAGTGCGGTGCTGTGGGCTATATAGTACCCCACCCTCGAACTCCTATGGCTAAGTGAAAGTGATAAAGCATTATAGTCCGGTTGCCTAGTTTGCTACGCTACCACCTCCTTAACAGGACCAATACGTTGGATTAAGTGTGCAAGAGCGCCTTCTTTGCAAACACCCCCGCACTATGTGCGTGGGGGCTGAAGCCAAGGACTGCCATCTTTCAAAGTTATATATACATATACATATACGGGCCGCACAGGGAGTAGTCTACTACTTGAACGCACAAGTATAAAAAGCTCTTATATTATATTGAAACATTGTTTTCACCAAACATACATGTCATTTAAACATAATATCCTTCGAAAGCATCAAGGCTCTATTAAACGATCGCCCTGCTGTGACTTCCTCAAAGTAGTGCTCGGCAGTACTCGGCTTTTTGTCCGAGTCTTGGGATGCAACGTTGGTGGCCTTCATATCTGCCCAGTATGTCTTGACACGGGCCAGAGCCATCCGCGCTCCCTCAATACACGCCGACCGCCTCATGGCGTCGATATGCGGTACCGCACCAAGGAACCGCTGCACTAAACCAAAATAACTCTTCAGCTGGGGTCCGCCCGGCCACAAATGAGTCATGACATGCAGCATGGCAAGTCCGGATAGTCGATTCAGCTCGGACATTCGGCCAACCGATCGGTCAACGTAAGAAGACGCTCCAAACTATGGAATTGCGACCAATATAGCTCTTCCCTTCTGTGCCCCTTCTGGCCTCGGAAGTGCTCAATCGCGTCCGCAGCGCTCGCCGCTAAGTCCAGATAAGCATCCTCCGAACTCCACAACTTGTCCAATTGAGCATACTTTGGATCCGTATATTTCCTCCGCAGCAGAAACGGTTTTCCAGCCGCAATTGCCTCGGCCTGACTCAGCTCCCCCTTGGCAGCTCTCAAAGCCGAATGGGCATTCTTGGATTCGGCGGCGACCTTTTTCACGCCCTCTTGCTCCGCTTGACGTTCTTTTTCGAGAACCCTGCAGCGATCGGCAGCATTCTTCAACTTTCTGGCCATATCGGCCATTTCCTCTTTGCTTCAGCAGTGAGCAGCCGGTTCGGCTTATAGCTCTTTACGCCTTAAAGCGCCAGACATTATTATTTCGCTTGTTCTTTCGCCGGGCGAAGTTCCGCCAAGCTCCTCCACAAGCGACACCATGTGCATTAAGCATACAAATAGTAAGACATGGGCGTCAAGCTCCCTTACCAGTGTGTTCACAAGAGGAGTCGCATACCTTATGCGACTCGTCAAACCGCTTATTGACCAGCTGGCGATGTCCGTGATCCGCCTCGTCAAGTTGCCGCTTTAGTTCGGCATATTCATCAGTCCGGCTGGCCACCGGACGCCCCGCCACCTGTTTAGGAGCGGTGATATGTTATAACTGAGATTTTGATCCTCGGCACGCTGTCAATTTTGACAGCATACCGAGTCTCAGGGGCTACTATCTATACATGGCGCATTCTATATGCATAATCGCTGAAGGTACATCATTTTGCGTACCTCAAACCCCGCCAAGAAGCTTCGACGGCTTCATGCAATCCGCTCTCATGGATGCAATCCTGTCAATCACCGTACCCATTAGAGCACGGTGATCTTCTCGAGATAGCCGCCGCCGAGCAGATCCTTCAGCTCCTCCGACCGCACACCACTTGGCGCCGGACCTTCCGGCCTCGCCGGACTTGGGGGAACCCTCCGCGACGACACCTCAGGATCGTCCGCCTCGCACGAGGGTGCGACTGGTGGAGGCGTTTCGCTCTCCATCATCTCCGGAAGAAGATCCCCTGAAGACGAGCTCTGCTGAGAAGGGCTGAGATCCGAACTACAAGGTACAATTTCGGTTATCTTCATAAATAAATACAGGGATGTTCCTTATTCACAAGACCCCTTCTTTTCACTTACGGCTCGCTGGAGGGCTGATCCCCTTGGGAAAATAGTGCGGCTGGGTTTCCCAGCAACGGACTCTCTGAAGATTCCTTTCCCCTCTTTGAGGCCTTGACCTCCGAATCTTCCGAAGCGGTCCTCTTCTCTCCTCGGAAGACGGGAATTTTAATCCCTCCTTCCTTGATAGCCTCCTTCATAGAGGAAGTTGCTTCCACGCCCCCCCCCCCTTCGCCTTGTTCAAAGGGCGCGACCTTCAACATCTTGGCCAGCATGGGATCTGGCGTGGTCTCTGGGAGGGGAGCCGGACACCTTATTAACTTTGCCTTGGCTATCCACTCCTGTTCAAGAAACGGCTCCTTTAAAGGGCATATATATATGATAAATGAATGAACAATTTGTCCTGTTACAGGACTACTTACTTGAGTATCTGGGCGATTGCAGCTTAGTCCTGCGTCCTCAGTCAGGTCCGGACACTTTTCTTGTGATCCGAAGAACTGTTTATACATCTCCACGGGTGTCATGCCCATAAAATTTTGGAGAGCTCGTGGTCCCTCCGGATTGAATTCCCACGGGCGGAGGGGGCGACATTTGCAGGGCAGAAGGCGCCGGATCAACATAACATGCGCCACCGCAACCAAATTGATCTCCTTCTCGTGGAGGTCTCGAATACGCCCTGCAGCAAGGGAACGTCCTTGGACGGCCCCCAGTCGAGCCCCTTGTTGACCCATGACGCCAGCCGCTGTGGTGGACCTGAGCGGAAGGCGGGGAGCGCCGCCCATTTGGTGCCCCGGGAGCGGTGATATAAAACCACTCCTGCTGCCACAAACCAAGCTCCTCTTGAAAAGAGCCCTCGGGCCATGGAGCATCAGCACATTTGCTTATGACCGCCCCTCCAAGACTTCGCTTGTTGCCCTCGATCATCTTTGGCTCCACCTTGAAGGTCTTGAGCCACAATCCAAAGTGGGGGTAATATGGAGGAAGGCCTCACATACGACAATGAATGAAGAGATATGGAGGATGGACTCCGGATTCAAGTCGTGGAAATCCAGCCCATAATAAAACATGAGCCCCCGCACAAAGGGATCCGGCTGGAAGCCTAAACCTCAAGGAAGTGAGACACGAACACCACGCTCGCTGGCTCGGAGTGGGAATGACCTGCCCGAGCAGGCAGCCTATGCGAGATCTCGCCGTTAGATACCCGGCGCCTCGCTGCTTTAGCACATCTTCTTCCGCTACGGAGGAAGACATCCATCGGCCGTGGTTGGTCGGAGCCGGACATCTTCAAGGTCCGCGCTGAATCTGAAGCTTTGGGTGTTAGAACTCAGAGCGCGAGGCGAACTCGATGGAGGGTGTAAAAAGAAGAGGGCCTTGGTCTCATTATAAACAGGTTGAATACCAAGAGCCCACCCCGTGGTCGACTAGGACTCGCCTTTGATAGAGGAGGCGTGCAGACGGGCACGGTTGGGTTACCCACATCCGTATTGATGAGAATCCCGGAATAAGGGGGCACGATCTATGCTTTGATAAGACGTGTTAAGGAAACCGCCGCTAAACGCCGCTTAAGGCGGAACGGTAAAAACGATTCATAGAAAGGCTCGGCCGTGGTGTGATGTCACGCCGCTGAATACGCCAGCAGATCTGTGCAAAAGTTATTCTATCTACGGTGGTGTGTGGATCTTGTTTTGCAGAGCAGGTCACTATCGTGGTGTTCAAATCCTTCTATTAAGTATTCGTATGAGGAACCCGCCTTTGCAATGCCGAAGACAATATGCGCACTGCACTTCGTCGTCATTGAAGCCTGGTTCAGGGGCTACCGAGGAGTCATGGACTAGGGGTGTCCGGATAGCCGAACTATCATCACGGCCGGACTCCAAGACTATGAAGATACAAGATTGAAGACTTCGTCCGTGTCCGGATGGGACTTTCCTTGGCGTGGAAGGCAAGCTTGGTGATACGGATATGTAGATCTCCTACCATTGTAACCGACTGTGTGTAACCCTAACCTGTCCGGTGTCTATATAAACCGGAGGGTTTTAGTCCGTAGGATCTAACAACAATCATACCATAGGCTAGCGTCTAGGGTTTAGCCTCCTTGATCTCGTGGTAGATCTACTCTTGTACTACTCATATCATCAATATTAATCAAGCAGGAATAGGGTATTACCTCCATCGAGAGGGCCCGAACCTGGGTAAAAACATCGTGTCCCTTGTCTCATGTTACCATCCGCCTAGACGCACAGTTCGGGACCCTCTACCCGAGATCCGCCGGTTTTGACACCGACACTCACCATCTGCGTCGCTACCGTTGTGACTGCGGGTGGATGTTGAGTTTATTGATTATTAGGAAAGACGAGATAGACTAGGATTTGTTCTGGCTTGTCTTGTACTCCAAGTTGATCATTCTACTCCTATATATATGCCCATGATACTCAAGCAATATAACAAACTATTCCACCAAATCCTATTGGGGAACGCAGTATTTCAAAAAAAAATTACCTACGATCACGCAAGATCTATCTAGGAGATGCATCGCAACAAGCGGGGAGAGTGTGTCCACGTACCCTCGTAGACCGAAAGCAGAAGCGTTTAGTACCGCGGCTGATGTAGTTTAACGGCTTTGTGACACAACCGATCCAAGTACCGAACGTACGGCACCTCCGCGTTCAGCTCGTTGACGTCCCTCGATCTCTTGATCCAGTTGAGGACGAGGGAGAGTTCCGTCAGAACGACGGCGTGGTGACGGTGATGATGAAATTACCGGCGCAGGGCTTCGCCTAAGCACTACGACGATATGATCGAGGTGTGTAACTGTGGAGGGGGGCACCGCACACGGCTAAGAGAAGACTTGGTGTCTCTTTGGGGTGCCCCCCTCCCACGTATATAAAGGACGGGAGGAGGAGGAGGCCGGCCAACGGGGCCACGCCCATGGGGAGTCCAACTAGGATTCCCAATCCTAGTTGGAGTCCCCTTCCTTCCAAGAGAGGGAGAGAGAGGGAAGGAGGAAGAGGGGTGAAGGAAAGAGGGGGCGCCGCCCCCCTCCCTAGTCCAATTCGGACTGGCCATGGGGGGATGATAACCCACAAGTATAGGGGATCGCAACAGTTTTTGAGGGTAGAGTATTCAACCCAAATTTATTGATTCGACACAAGGGGAGCCCAAGAATATTCTCAAGTATTAGCAGTTGAGTTGTCAATTCAACCACACCGGATAACTTAGTATCCGCAGCAAAGTATTTAGTAGCAAAATAATGTGGAAGTAATAAAGAATAGAGCAAAGTTAATATTTTTGGGTTTTGTAGTGATTGTAACAAAGAGTAACGGAAAAGTAAATAAGCGAAGAACAATATATGAAAAGCTCAGAGGCATTGGATCGGTGATGGAAAATTATGCGGATGCGGTTCATCATGTAACAGTCATAACATAGGGTGACATGTAACTAGCTCCAATTCATCAATGTAATGTAGGCATGTATTCGAATATAGTCATACGTGCTTATGGAAAAGAACTTGCATGACATCTTGTGTCCTACCCTCCCGTGGCAGCGGGGTCCTAGCGGAAACTAAGGGATATTAAGGCCTCCTCTTAATAGAGTACCGGACCAAAGCATTAACACATAGTGAATACATGAACTCCTCAAACTACGGTCATCACCGGAGTGATCCCGATTATTGTCACTTCGGGGTTGCCGGATCATAACACATAGTAGGTGACTATAGACTTGCAAGATAGGATCAAGAACTCACATATATTCATGAAAACATAATAGGTTCAGATCTGAAATCATGGCACAAGGGCCCTAGTGACAAGCATTAAGCATAGCAAAGTCATCGCAACATCAATCTCAGAACATAGTGGATACTACGGATCAAACCCTAACAAAACTAACTCGATTACATGATAAATCTCATCCAATCCATCACCGTCCAGCAAGCCTACGATGGAATTACTCACGCGCGGCAGTGAACATCATGAAATTGGTGATGGAGGATGGTTGATGATGATGACAGTGACGGATTCCCCTCCCCGGAGCCCCGAACGGACTCCAGATCAACCCTCCCGAGAGGTTTTAGGGCTTGGCGGCGGCTACGTATCGTAAAACGCGATGAATCCTTCTCTCTGATTTTTTTCTCCCCGAACACGAATATACGGAGTTGGAGTTGAGGTCGGTGGAGCAACAGGGGGCCCACGACGCAGGGGGCGCACCCCCCACCCTCGTGGACAGGTGGAGGCCCCCCCGACGTGGATTCTTCTTCCAGTATTTTTATTATTTTCCAAAAATAAGTTCCGTGGAGTTTCAGGTCACTCCGAGAACTTTTGTTTCTGCACATAAATAACACCATGGCAATTCTGTTGAAAACAGCGTCAGTACGGGTTCGTTCCATTCAAATCATGCAATTTAGAGTCGAAATCAAGGGCAAAAGTGTTTGGAAAAGTAGATACTACGGAGACGTATCAACTCCCCCAAGCTTAAACCTTTGCTTGTCCTCAAGCAATTTAGCTGATAAACTGAAAGTGATAAAGAAAAACTTTTACAAACTCTGTTTGCTCTTGTTGTTGTAAATATGTAAAGCCAGCATTCAAGTTTTCAGCAAAGATTATGACTAACCACATTCACAATAACTCTTAGGTCTCATGTTTACTCATATCAATGGCATAATCAACTAGTGAGCAATAATAATAAATCTCGGATGACAACACTTTCTCAAAACAATCATAATATGATATAACAGGATGGTATCTCGCTAGCCCTTTCTGAGACCGCAAAACATAAATGCAGAGCACCTTTAAAGATCAAGGGCTGACTAGACATTGTAATTCATGGCAAAAGAGATCCAATCATAGTCATACCCAATATAAATTAATAGTAATGGATGCAAATGACAGCAGCGCTCTCCAGCTAGTGCTTTTAATAAGAGGGTGATGACTCAACATAAAAGTAAATAGATAGGCCCTTCGCAGAGGGAAGCAGGGATTTGTAGAGGTGCCAGAGCTCGATTTTAAAGCAGAGATAAATAATATTTTGAGCGGCATACTTTCATTGTCAACATAACAACCAAGAGATGGCGATATCATCCATTCTACACACATTATAGGCGGTTCCCAAATGTAATGGTAAAGTTTATACTCCCCTCCACCAACAAGCATCAATCCATGGCTTGCTCGAAACAACGAAAGTGCCTCCAACTAACAATAGTCCTGTGGGGAGTTTTGTTTGCAATTATTTTGATTTAGTTTGCATAAAGCATGGACTGTGCATCCCGTGACCAGCCATTTTCTTGTGAGTGAGGAGCGGAGTCCACTCCTCTTGAGAATAACCCGCCTAGCATGGAAGATACGGACAGCCCTAGTTGATACATGAGCTATTCGAGCATACAAAACATAATTTCATTTGAAGGTTTAGAGTTTGGCACATACAAATTTACTTGGAACGACAGGTAGATATCGCATATAGGAAGGTATTGGTCGACTCGTATGGAATAACTTTGGGGTTTAAGGGATTGGATGCACAAGCAGTATTCCCGCTTAGTACAAGTGAAGGCTAGCAAAAGACTGGGAAGCGACCAACTAGAGAGCGACAACAGTCATGAACATGCATTAAAATTAATAAACATTGAGTACAAGCATGAGTAGGATATAATCCACCATGAACATAAATATCGTGAAGGCTATATTGATTTGTTTCAACTACATGTGTGAACATGTGCCAAGTCGAGTCACTTAAATCATTCAAAGGAGGATACCACCCAATCATACCACATCACAACCATTTTAATAGCATGTTGGCACGCAAGGTAAACCATTATAACTCATAGCTAATCAAGCATGGCACGAGCAACTATGATTTCTAATTGTCATTGAATACATGTTTATTCATAATAGGCTGAATCAGGAATGATGAACTAATCATATTTACAAAAACAAGAGAGGTCGAGTTCATATCAGCTTCTCTCATCTTAGTCAGTCCATCATATATCGTCATAATTGCCTTTCACTTGCACGACTGAACGATGTGAATAATAATAAGAGTGCACGTGCATTGGACTAAGCTGGAATCTGCAAGCATTCAATAAACAGGAGAAGACAAGGCAATATGGGCTCTTGGTTAAATCAACAATAATGCATATAAGAGCCACTTCAACAATTTCATTATGGTCTTCTCCTATCGAATTTCAAAGAAAAGAAAAGAAATAAAAATATTTACACGGGAAAGCTCCCAACAAGCAAAAGAAGAATGGGAAATCTTTTTGGGTTTTCTTTTTAATTATTACTACTACAGCAAGAAAGGTAAACTAACTAAAAGCTGCACTAATTTTTTTTGGTTTTTCTTAAGGTTTATTAAACACACAAGAAGAAAGCAAGAAAAAGGAAAATAAACTAGCATGGATATTACAGTGAACGAGTATGAGCACCGACATCTAGCAATGTGTGTGTGAACATAAATGTAATGTCGGTGAGAAATACGTACTCCCCCAAGCTTAGGCTTTTGGCCTAAGTTGGTTTATTGCCACGGATGGCCTGGCGGATATCCATAGTTGTAGTTGGGGTCGTACTGATATGCAGCGGTCATTGCATCGTGTGCTGCAGCTTGGAGGCGAGTTATCTCAGCCCTCCTCCTATACTCCTCGGCCTCCTCTATGGTTATGTAATGTCTCCCTTTTTCCTCCTCACAAAGGAACTAGTGAGATAGTGGTACTGGCGGCACTTTTCCTCCTCGAAGCTCACAAGATCAGCGTTACGCAAATACGCATTAAATTCTTCCTTGATTCCCGCTCGATCCATAAAGTCTTCTGAAGGCCATTCACAAGGCCGCACTGAAGCGTTCCTTGGTGGCTCATCATCGGCATCGCGCATTGCGAGCCTGGGTCCTTGCTTCCTTGAAGGGCCACCTTGGTACATTTTCCTAAACATATTTCTTCCTCTGAAACATTTCTGAAATTTTTAGTAACTTCAAATAAAAGTGAACCAAGCTCAACAAAATTGATAGCAACTACTCCTACAAGTGCCTAGAGACTATATCAAGCATTAGAACTACTTGGAACTATATAAATTTGACATGCAAGCTCAAGAACATGGTCACCTAGGCAGCACAAATTTGCAATGAATAAAGCACTTGAACAAAAACTAATTGGACCAATGGAGGAGTCACATACCAAGGAACAATCTCCCAAAGCAGTATTGTGAGAGGTGCTTTGAGCAAGGAGATCGAAAATCGCAACAAAATGAGCTAGTACTCGCGCTTGAGCTGAATGGTGATTTTTTGGGGAGGAAGAACAAGTGTGTGGGTGCAGGAATAAGTGGAGGGGAGCCACCATGGGCCCACAAGGCGTGGGGCGCTACTGTAGGGGTGGGCGCGCCTGGACCTCGTGGGCTGTGTGTTTGCTCCCCCTGCTGTGTTCTCAGTGCCAGATATTCTCAAATATTCCAGAAAAAATCATATTCCAATTTCAGGGCATTTGGAGAACTTCTATTTTTGGGGTATTTTTATATTGCACGGATAATTCAGAAAACTGACAGAAAATACTATTTTTGCTTTACTTCAACTAAATAACAGAAAGTAAAAGGAGGGTATAGAAGGTTGTGCCTTCTAGTTTCATCCATCTCATGCTCATCAAAAGGAATCCACTAACAAGGTTGATCAAGTCCTGTTAACAAACTCATTCTGAATAACATGGAACCGGAGAAATTTCGAATAACACTATGTTACCTCAACGGGGATATGCACATCCCCGATAATAAGAATATCATATTTCTTCTTGACAGTAGGAAGAGGAAATTCAAAACCTCCAAAAATAATCGACGGAATTTTTCCAATGGAATTGATACTATGAACTTGAGGTTGTTTCCTCGAAAAGTGTACCGTATGCTCATTACCATTAACATGAAAAGTGGCATTGCCTTTGTTGCAATCAATAACAGCCCCTGCAGTATTCAAAAAAGGTCTTCCAAGAATAATAGGCATACTATCGTCCTCGGGAATATCAAGAATAACAAAGTCCGTTAAAATAGTAACATTTGCAACTACAACAGGCACGTCCTCACAAATACCGGCTGTGTATAGCAGTTGATTTATCAGCCATTTGCAAAGATATTTCAGTAGGTGTCAACTTATTCAAATCAAGTATACGATATAAAGAGAGAGGCATAACACTAAAACCGGCTCCAAGATCACATAAAGCAGTTTTAACATAATTCCTTTTAATGGAGCATGGTATAGTGGGTACTCCTGGATCTCCAAGTTTCTTAGGTATTCCACCTTGAAAGTATAATTAGAAAGCATGGTGGAAATTCAGCTTCCGGTATCTTTCTTTTATTAGTAACAATTTCTTTCATATACTTAGCATAAGGATTCATTTTGAGCATATCAGTCAAACGCATACGCAAAAAGATAGGTCTAATCATTTCAAAGAAAGCGCTCAAAATCCTCATCATCCTTTGTCTTGGATGGTTTAGGAGGAAAGGGCATGGGTTTCTGAACCCATGGTTCTCTTTCTTTACCGTGCTTCCTAGCAACAAAGTCTCTCTTATCATAATATTGATTATTTGATTGTGGGTTATCAAGATCAACAGCGGGTTCAATTTCTACACCATTATCATTGCTAGGTTGAGCATCATCATGAACATTATCATTAATATTATCACTAGGTTCATGTTCATTACCGGATTGTGTTTCAGCATCAGAAATAGAAATATCATTTGGATTCTTAGGTGGTTCAGCAATAGGTTCACTGGAAGCATGCAAAGTTCTATCATTTTTCTTTTTCTCCTTTTAGAAGGACTAGGTGCATCTATATTATTTCTCTTAGAATCTTGCTCAATTCTCTTAGGATGGCCTTCAGGATACAAAGGTTCCTGAGTCATTTTACCAGTTCTAGTAGCCACTCTAATAGCATAATCATTATTCTTACTATTCAATTCATTGAGCAAAGCATTCTGAGCTTTAAGTACTTGTTCTACTTGAGTGGTAACCATAGAAGCATGTTTACTAATGATTTTAAGTTCACCTTTAACTCTAGACATATAATCACCCAAGTGTTCAATCATATAAGCATTTTGTTTCAATTTTCTACCAAAATAAGCATTAAAATCTTCTTGCTTAACCATAAAGTTATCAAACTCATCCAAACATTGGCTAGCAAACTTAGTAGGAGGGATTTCAGCTTTTTCATATCTATAGAGAGAATTTACTTTACTACATGTGTCGGGTTATCAAGACCGTGAGTTTCTTCAATAGGTGATGGATTAAGATCATGCATTTCTTCAATAGGCGGTAAATTAAGACCATGTATTTCTTCAATAGGAGGTAAATTCTTAACATCTTCAGCTTTAATACCTTTTTCTTTCATAGATTTCTTTGCCTCTTGCATATCTTCATGACTGAGAAATAGAACACCCCTCTTCTTTGGAGTTGGTTTAGGAATAGGCTCAGGAATTGGCTCAGAAAGTGTCCAATTATTTTCATTTGTCAGCATATTATTCAATAAAATTTCAGCTTCATCCGGTGTTCTTTCCCTGAAAACAAAACCAGCACAACTATCCAGGTAATGTCTGGAAGCATCGGTTAGTCCATTATAAAAGATATCAAGTATTTCATTTTTCTTAAGAGGATGATCAGGAAAAGCATTATGTAACTAGAGAAGCCTCCCCCAAGCTTGTGGGAGACTCTCTTCTTCAATTTGCACAAAATTATATATATCCCTTAAAGAAGCTTGTTTCTTATGAGCAGGGAAATATTTAGCAGAGAAGTAATAAATCATATCCTGGGGACTACACACACAACCAGGATCATGAGAATTAAACCATGTCTTAGCATCACCCTTTAATGAAAACGGAAATATTTTAAGGATATAAAAGTAACAAGCTCTCTCATCATTAGTGAATAGGGTGGCTATATCATTTAATTTAGTAAGATGTGCCACAACAGTTTCAGATTCATAGCCATAAAAAGGATCAGATTCAACCAAAGTAATTATATCAAGATCAACAGATAATTCATAATCCTTATCAGTAACAAAGATAGGTGAAGTAGCAAAAGCAGGGTCAGGTTTCATTCTAGCATTAAGAGATTGCTGCTTCCATTTAGCTAATAACTTCTTAAGATCACTTCTATCATTGCAAGCAAGAATGGCTCTAGCAGATTCTTCATCCAGAACATAACCCTCAGGCACAACAGGCAATTCATATTTATTAGGGGGAGAGTCTTCATCATCACTATCATCAATATTATTAGTTTCAAGAATTTCATTCTCTCTAGCCCTAGCAAGTTGTTCATCAAGAAATTCACCAATTGGCACAGTAGTATCAAGCATGGAAGTAGTTTCATCATAAGTATCATGCATAGCAGAAGTGGCATCATCAATAACATGTGACATATCAGAATTAATAGCAGAAGCAGGTTTAGGTGTCGCAAGCTTACTCAAAACAGAAGGTGAATCAAGTGCAGAGCTAGATGGCAGTTCCTTACCTCCCCTCATAGTTGAGGGATAAATTTTTGTTTTTGCGTCTTTCAAGTTCTTCATAGTGACCAGCAGATATAAGTCCCAAGTGACTCAAAGAATAGAGCTATGCTCCCCGGCAACGGCGCCAGAAAATAGTCTTGATAACCCACAAGTATAGGGGATCGCAATAGTTTTCGAGGGTAGAGTATTCAACCCAAATTTATTGATTCAAAACAAGGGGAGCCAAAGAATATTCTCAAGTATTAGCAGTTGAGTTGTCAATTCAACCACACCTGGATAACTTAGTATCTGCAGCAAAGTATTTAGTAGCAAAATAATGTGGAAGTAACGGTAACAGTAGCAAAAGTAATATTTTTGGGTTTTGTAGTGATTGTAACAGTAGCAACGGACTACGGAAAAGTAAATAAGCGAAGAACAATATATGAAAAGCTCGTAGGCATTGGATCGGTGATGGAAAATTATGCCGGATGCGGTTCATCATGTAACAGTCATAACATAGGGTGACACCGAACTAGCTCCAATTCATCAATGTAATGTAGGCATGTATTCCGAATATAGTCATATGTGCTTATGGAAAAGAACTTGCATGACCTCTTTTGTCCTACCCTCCCGTGGCAGCGGGGTCCTAGCGGAAACTAAGGGATATTAAGGCCTCCTTTTAATAGAGTACCGGACGAAAGCATTAACACATAGTGAATACATGAACTCCTCAAACTACGGTCATCACCAGGAGTGGTCCCGATTATTGTTACTTCGGGGTTGCCGGATCATAACACATAGTAGGTGACTATAGACTTGCAATATAGGATCAAGAACTCACATATATTCATGAAAACATAATAGGATCAGATCTGAAATCATGGCACTCGGGCCCTAGTGACAAACATTAAGCATAGCAAAGTCATAGCAACATCAATCTCAGAACATAGTGGATACCAGGGATAAAACCCTAACAAAACTAACTCGATTACGTGATAAATCTCATCCAACCTATCACCGTCCAGCAAGCCTACGATGGAATTACTCACGCACGGCGGTGAGCATCATGAAATTGGTGATGGAGGATGGTTGATGATGACGACGGCGACGGATTCCCCTCTCCGGAGCCCCGAACGGACTCCAGATCAGCCCTCCCGAGAGGTTTTAGGGCTTGGCAGCGGCTCCGTATCGTAAAACGCGATGAATCCTTCTCTCTAATTTTTTTCTCCCCGAACACGAATATATGGAGTTGGAGTTGAGGTCGGTGCAGCAACAGGGGGCCCACGAGGCAGGGGGCGCGCCCCCCACCAACGTGGACAGGTGGAGGCCCCCCTGACGTGGATTCTTCTTCCAGTATTTTTATTATTTTCCAAAAATAAGTTTCGTGGAGTTTCAGGTCATTCCGAAAACTTTTGTTTCTGCACATAAATAACACCATGGCAATTCTGCTGAAAACAGCGTCACTCTGGGTTAGTTCCATTCAAATCATACAAGTTAGAATCCAAAACAAGGGCAAAAGTGTTTGAAAAAGTAGATAAGACGGAGACGTATCAGGGGAGCGCGCGGCCTCCCTTGTGGCCCTCCTCTCCTTTCCAGTAAGGCCCGTGAACTTCCCAAGGGGGGTTCCGGTAACCCCCGGTACTCCGAAACTTGTCCGAAACGACCCGAACCATCCCGGTGTCTGAATGTAACCTTACAATATATGAATCTTTATGTCTCTGCCATTTCGAGACTCCTCGTCATGTCCGTGATCTCATCCGGGATTCCGAACAAACTTCGGTACATCAAATCACATAACTCATAATACAAATCGTCATCGAACGTTAAGCGTGCGGACCCTACGGGTTCGAGAACGATGTAGACATGACCGAGACACATCTCCGGTCAATAACCAATAGCGGAACCTGGATGCTCATATTGGCTCCTACATATTCTACGAAGATCTTTATCGGTCAAACGGCATAACAACATACGTTGTTCCCTTTGTCATCGGTATATTACTTGCCTGATATTCGATCGTCGGTATCATCATACCTAGTTCAATCTCGTTACCGGCAGGTCTATTTACTCGTTCCATAGTGCATCATCCCGCAACTAACTTATTATTCATATTGCTTGCAAGGCTTATAGTGATGTGCATTACCGAGAGGGCCCAGAGATACCTCTCCGACAATCAGAGTGACAAATCCTAATCTCGATCTATGCCAACTCAACAAACACCATCGGAGACACCTGTAGAGCATCTTTATAATCACCCAGTTACGTTGTGACGTTTGGTAGCACACAAAGTGTTCCTCCGGTATTCGGGAGTTGCATAATCTCATAGTCAGAGGAACATGTATAAATCATGAAGAAAGCAATAGAAATAAAACTAAATGATCATTAATGCTAAGCTAACGGATGGGTCTTGTCCATCACATCATTCTCTAATGATGTGATCCCGTCCATCAAATGACAACACATGTCTATGGTTAGGAAACTTAAACTTAACCATCTTTGATTAACGAGGTAGTCTAGTAGAGGCATACTAGGGACACTCTGTTTGTCTATGTAATCACACATGTACTAAGTTTTCGGTTAATACAATTCTAGCATGAATAATAAACATTTATCATGATATAAAAATATAAATAACAATTTTATTATTGCCTCTAGGGCATATTTCCTTCAAATCCCTCTATCACTTCTAACAGCCACGACCATGTTGGCCTCGCCACACCTTGTCTTCCCGGCCCGGCTATCCGCCAGCTCCTCCTAACTCTCCATGTCTCTGCAATCTTCTGCTCTAAGGCGGCAACAACAGGAGGAGACCGATGAGCGCAGGCGGAAGGAGCCCACAAATGTGCACATCAACTATTCAAGGAAATTCCCGTTGCATGGGGAAACTAAACAAAGATGAGAAGAGGGGAGAGAGAAAAACTGATGAGGTGGCAATTAACTCGGAACACCAGAGTCAAAACCATGCCATGTATCCCTAAAAAAACCATGCCATGTCATCATTTAAACCACCCGAAGCGGTACGAGGGACTAAAGTTATCCGGTTTAAGAAGTTAAGAGACTAAGTTTTGCTGATTTTAAAATTGATGAACCATTTCTATACTTTTGAAAAAGTTGAGAAACAAAAAACATACTTCTTTTAATGTCCAGCCCAATTTAGCATCCGATCAGCATGTAGCTTGGCATCAGAGTGCATAGTGGTGTGGGCACTAGTGCCAAAAGCTAAACAAAATACACGAACTACTTCCCGCAGCGACATCTGTTGGGACGATCCTTAGACGACCGCTAATCAAACATCGTTCTGCGTTCATTTGGCTACACGTTTTGGAGGCCGCTAGTGCCGTGGAGCCGACCCACAGTTACACATATGTACGTTAACACTGGGATCCATCAGCACACCACATGTTTGGGTTCTACTCCTGCATCTTTTCTTATGAAACAGAATCTGCATTCTTGATCTCAAATCCCAAATGCAAGTCATCGACCAAAGCAGATTAACGGTAAAAGTCACCAGGTTTTCTGTCTATAGTTGTGTTGGAAGAGATAGCCCCCTCTCGACCGCGACCGCGTCGCCCCCACGGGCGGCCGGCCGCTTCTCCCCATTCCCCTCCTTCTCCCTGCCGCCGTCGCCGGCGCTCACCGCAGGCCTGGCCCGGGGGACGTTGGCGGCGGCGGCCCCCGGCCCTTCCCCATCTAGGGTTTTTCCGGCGCGGGACGGAGCGGCTCCGGCCGGTGTCTTTAGGCGGCGGCGGTCCTGCGCGGCGGCAAGGCTTCCTGTCGCGGGCGGGGCGAGCCTGGGTGGCGGCGGAGTCGTTGGCGGCGGGCGGCGCTGGCTGGCGGTGCCACCGCCCAAATCTGGCCCTTCGGGGCTCATCTGGGCCGGGGCGGGCCGGCGACCGGCGTGGCATTGGCTTGGCCCTCAGGAGGCGGTGGTGGTGCGTCGGGCTGGTGGTGGGTGGCGGCTCGGCTGCCGGCGTGCAGCAGCGCGGTGGTCGGGGCTTTCCGGTCCCTTATGGGCCCGGCCAGGCCCGGTGGCCTTGTTTGCCTCGGCTGCAGCGTCCGGTCGGCAGTCCGCGTCGGTTCGGGAGGCAGAGGCCTCCGGCATGACGGCGGTGGAGGCGGTTCCCTCCCGTTCAGCTCCGGTGCCTCCGTCTGTGCCATCTAGGCGCATCTTGCATGCCTCTGCTCTTTTGACCTCGTGGTGGTGTTCGCAGCAAGATGGCATGGATGGGTCCAAGACCGTGGTGGCATGTGCTTTGCGGGTGGCAAGATGGTGGGTTGGCTCCGTTCTAGTGGGGGTCGAGGCATGGGGGTGCGGGAGAAATCCCTGCCGGTTCTTCCGGCTCCGACATGGTGACGCCGGTGGGTGCCGCCCCTCCTTCTTGAAGGGCGTCGGTGCTACCCATCCCTCGCTCCCCTTCTGCGTGCCGGGGGAAACCCTAGGACTTATCTGGACAGCAGCGTCGTTGGTGTCGCATTCCTCTTTGGAGGTGTTGTTTAGTACGCGGCGGTCCGGTGCCATGGCGAGTGGTGGGACGTAGATGGAGGGCGCGGTGGTGGCGGACCATTCGTGCTTGTCGAGCTGCCGTTGTTGGCATTTTTTTCTTCTTCTTTTTCTTTTGGGCTTGATGGGCCATGTCTCGCGGCACGGATCCAGACAAGGCTGAAACCGACCTTTATATCTACAGCTACCGAGTAGAATTTGATCAGACCACATACTAATTTCAATTCATTTCACTCTTTTTTGTCGCTAGGTCTCGCACTGTGATTCGTGTTGAACTTTGAGTTGACTGAATTCTTTCCGCATTTATTCGAAATTCTGGACATTCGATCGCAAATTGGCATGGCTATATCATTTCTCTTCCATCATTTTTTTGTATGGTGAGCCTTTGTATGTCGGGTTATATCATTTCCTTTCTAAAACATATAATTTGTCTATGGGTAAATATTGGGTTATGTTTATATTTGGTCCATTAGCTATTCCCCAGTAGATTGAAATAAAAAAAATTGATTTGTCAATTCTCATTTAGATGAAAACTAACAGAGTCTCATCTAAACTCTGTGAGCCGTCGAGCAGTTTTTCCTTCCAGAATACAGACAACTAAAATCATTTAGATGAAAACTAACAGAGTCTCATCTAAACTCTGTAAAATAATGACTTGTCAATTCCACGCACAGAAATCGCTACTTAGCATCGAGCAGTTTTTCCTTCCAGAATCTGTCCAACCACCCCATGATTTTAGCAGGATACAGACAACTAAATAGACGATCCATTGTAAAAGTTGTCTACAGTAAATGGTTACAGAGACTATATCTGACGTGGACAGGAGCTACGGAACCTGTCTAGACTGTTGTACATGTCCACACACAATTATAGTTGCATGTCCGCCAGAGTGTGCAACTGCATGTCTGTGAGCCGTGTGAAACTGCAGTTGCACGTCCATATGTTTGTTATGTGCAACTGCATGTAACCACTATTTCACACCCGTGCACCAGTGCGCAACTTCAGTTACACGTCTTCTGAATATGTGCAACTACATATCCATTGGCGACATGCAGCCGCCGTTTGACGCACCCAGATGAGCACCACTACATTTATGCTTTTAAAACAAGAAATATACTAAAATAAAGCAAGAAATAAAAAATAAAAGTGAAATAAGAAGAGAAAAGACAAAAAAATAGATTTCGATGTCACCTAGATAAGACTTAATTAACTCTCGTCTAAGAGCTAGCCACACCGATAACATTTTGCGTCAGCTGGATGTGTTTAGGCAGTAGATGGCGTGGCGCCGAGCCGGAGATGGCAATGTTGCGACATCCCCAATAGACAAAGGTACCCGACGGAGATGGGGATGCCATGGCTTCCTGCAGTGTCGCCGGCAGAAGACAAGAACGAAGTTTACTCTGCGAGGCGTGCGGGGAGGGGGCTGGTGGATGGCACCTGAGGAAGACGTGGCTAGAGAGATGACCAGGGCAGCGTTGGACCAGTGGAGGAGGCGGATCAAGCTGGGTGTCGCAGCAGCGCTGCCAGTGGCGGGAGCCAGCGGTTTGGCCTGGCGGTACTTGAGGGAGATCATGGTGAGGAAGGATCCGGAGAAGGAAGAAGTAATGCAAACATTGGATTTCAGTCCAACGGATAAAAAAATGAATGGTTTTTAAAAGTATCAGGCAATTGATGAATAGGTGGTCGCAATTTTGGGATTTTTTTATTTCATTTATGCCTTGAATTTTTGTATTCTTTCTGATTTATTTTTGTTTTCCCAGCATTACTTTTGTTAGTCTTTAGTTTTTTACATTTTTTAGGCAACTAAGTTAAGATATATATTGAATTACTATCGAAATTATTTTACATTTGCCTGATTTTTTATGAACTGCTCCATTCCATTTAGTTCTTTTTTTTGCGGGTAATTCCATTTAGTTCTTCAACCGAACACTCTCTAACATAACAAAAAAGCACGACAACTATTTTTTTAAATGAATCACTATTGTTAGCATGTAGTGTTCACAGTTTGAAAAACTAGAGTTGCAGTTTATAATGTTGTATATAACTTAGATATACCATTGTAACTCGTTGCATATTAGCTTTGAACTTTTTGATTATTCATTCTTGATATAACAGAGTTAAGTGGATAGAAATTTTGAGTAATGTCAAATTTGTTTTTGAGTCAAGTACGTGTCAGTTTCCCGCATGGTATGTGTGCTAAGCAACTTCTAAATGAAACTTACGTCATGATGGTTGAGATCGTTAATTAGCTCTACTTTAGAAAAGTACATATAATCCAATAAAAGGTACGTGTCAATTTAGTTTCATATATACATATAGCTGCTATGTATCTTTCCCTAATAATATACATGAATTGACTCCGTAGGTTCACCGTCACAATACGCTTCTTCACTTATCCTGACGAGCCAGACCCATGCAAAAAGTTTTTGATCGTAGAATTGAACACGCAACCTCCTGTTGAGCACATAACACCACAACCAACCGAACCAGGTTATATTATGTGTTAAAATAAAGGTCAACTCGCCTGTCAAATAATACCACATCGCCTCCTTACATGGGGCCAATAGCTCCTGTGCGACGTTTTTGAGGTGAATTGGCAAGTGTGCAACGTTGTTCGAGCGAATGGCTGTGGTGCGACACATTTGAGCAGGTAAATAGCTCATGCACGACATGGCTGCTAAATGTGGTTAAATTGGTCGTCAACCAAGCCCGCCCGTTTATGTTAGGACATGTGGGTCCAACTTAATTGTTCCTCAAAACAGCTGACCGTGCCCTGCCGCCCGACCGTGCCGGGCCCGCCACTCTGCCCCCCTTCTTCTCCGGTGGCGGCGGATCTTGCGTTCTCGGTGGCGGCGGCGGAGCCCTCGTTCTCAACAGCGGCGGAGCCTTCGTCCTCAGAAAATGGTGAGTGAATTCAAACCCTAGTCGCCCTCCCGTTCCTCTCTCGGGCCCGTAGATCTCAGCTCGTTTCCTCTGTTTTTGCTTGCGGAATCGATAGGTTGTGAGGGGAGCCCGTGGGCATACTGAGATGGAGCCGCCAGATTCACCTTCGAATAGGTAATGCGCCTCTCTCCGATCCAATTTTGCATGCAATTAGGGGGTGGCCTCGTCTGCTCTTTCTCACGGGCTGACACTGTCCGCCACTGACAGAGGGGATGCTGCCGCTCGGACCTTCGAATTGACAGTCAATTTCTTTCCATCAAAGGCAAAATTAGTTGATGGTAGCATACAGAACATTGAGAGACACACAATTGTTAAATTGGAGGTTGAGTTTACAGAGATTGATCCACAAGTTCTACAGAACATGGGAGAGACTGCAGTGAAGAAATGGATGGAAAAAATTGGGGAGAATATTGTTTGGGGTCCAGAGCAAGAAGTATCACTGTTGCGGTTTGATGATTGGAAAGGAGAGTATGTTAGAATAGAAGATGGTGAACAGATTGTTGAAGAAATCGATGGGCAAAATGGCTGGACAAGCAAACGGGCTATTTTTTTTGCTGAGATCGTTGATCTGAACATTTTTTTAAAGGTTGGATATGTGCCATCACAATTGGCTACGCAGATGGTAGACGATGATTGGGCTACACAGAGGCCATTGATTCCCATGTGTACTGAACTTACAGTAATAGCCGAAGAGGGACAGGTGACTGGAACTGAAACTGAAACTGCATCAACTGTTGATTGGAATGTAGTTGAATTAGATGAGCCTACTGATTTGGTTATTGCACCAATGCCTGACATTGAGATGGCCAAACTTTTTGGCATTCCAGTGGATGACAGAGATAAGCGGAGAGGGCGAATCTAGTTTGCCTGCTAATGCTGATGAAGAAGTAGATGGAGTTGATGGAACAAGCTGCAGATGAAGTAGATGATGCACATGATGATGAGCTGGTGCATGTGTATGACAAAGAAAATCCTGTCATTGAAGTAGGCAAGTTGTTCCCAAGCATGAAGGAGTTTAGAATGTGTTTCGAGACTTATGCAGTGAAACATGAGTTTGATGTCAAGACTGTTTGGACTGATAGAAAGAAGTTTTATGCGAGGTGCAGAGGATTTGATGGTAGTGTGAAGCCTTGCAAGTGGTACATATCTTCTAGATCAGAACTTTGATGGAAGTACTGTCAGGGTTAACCAAATCCCCAATCAACATACTTGTATTACAAGTTCACAGAGAGTATCAACCATGACATCACAACTTTGGGTTGCAGAAAAGATCGCCCCAATTTTAGCCAAAACACCAAACATTACTGCCAAGAAACTCAAAGTAGACTTGGAAAAGATGTACCCCATTAAACTGAAATATACCACAGTGTGGAAGGCAAAACAAAGGGCAATGAAAATTTTATATGGTGATTGGGCAAATACATTTAGGATGCTTTACAACTTCAAAGCAGAGGTGGAAAAGAGGTCACCTGGCAATGTTGTGGAGATAGATACAGAGGTATCAGCCGAAGGTGAAGTCAAGTTCTCCAAGTTTTTTATGGCTTTGAAGCCTTGCATCAATGGGTTTAAAGCAAGGTGCCGTCCATATTTGAGCATAGACTCATCATTTTTTACAGGCAAGTGGAATGGTCAGTTGGCAGCATGCAATGCTCTAGATGGACACAACTGGATGTTTCCTATTGCTGTTGGCTTGTTTCAGTCAGAAACAGAGGCTTCATGAACATGGTTCATGATCCAGTTGAAAAGATGCCTAGGGCCAGTGTCACCTTTGGCTATACACACAGATGCATGTAAGGGGCTTGAAAATTCAGTGAAAAATGTTTTCCCACATGCTGAGAAGAGGGAGTGCTTTGGTCATTTGTGGATGAATTTGATCAAAAAAATTAGAGGAGAAGAATTTGGGCGCATGTGGCCAGCAGCAAGATCTTACACTAGATAGACACACAAATATCATCTTGATAAGATAATGGCAGCATGTGATGAGTTTGGTCCATGGCTGAACACCTACCATTCTTTGTTATGGTACAGGTCAACATTCAACACTGCCATCAAGTGTGACCACATCAACAACAATTTGGCAAAGAGTTTCAACAACAAGGTGAAGGAGTTAAAAGATTTGCCTGTGCATGACATGGTTGACCAAATCAGGATCATGCTCATGCGGTTGTGGGAATTGAGAAGAAAGATAGGTGATTGTCTGCAAGGTGATAAGCTTCCAGCGGTGGTACAACAGGTGGTCAATAGGAGCAGATGTCTTTCACATTTGTTTGTTGAAAAATCTTCACCTTGGGGTGCTGAAGTTAACAAAACTGGAAGGAGACATGTTGTTAACACTGAATTGCATGATTGCACTTGCCTCGAGTGGCAACACACTGGTAAACCATGTGAGCATGCCATTCTCTTCTTAGCATCCCAACCGAAGATAAACATGCACCCATATTTGCATGAATATTATTCGGTAGCAAGATACAAATCTGCATATGCTACTCTAATTCTAGCACTTACAGACCAGTACCGCCTGAAGTGGACATTAAATTTTCCATGTGTCCTCCCTTGACGAAAAGAAAGGCTGGCAGGCCTAAAAAGAGTAGATTCAAGGCATGGTTTGAGAAATGTGGGAGTAGTAAGAAGGGAAAGAAAGATGGAAAGCCAAAAAGGGCCCAAAAAGGTAACAAAAACAGATGCAAGTTGTGCCAGGAACTTGGGCACAGAGTGGGATCTGTCAAATGCCGTTACACTCCTTATAAGCCAAAGTATGTTCTTGTTTATTTGTCTGTGTTTTGATTTGGTGTTTTTTTCTAATTACTATATGTATAACATTTTCCCAATGGCCAGGAGGAAGCGAGCAAGTCAACCCCTTGTTGTAGAACAGTGTTGGCCAACAAAAAAAGCAAGAGTCAATGGCGGTAGAAAGAAGAGAAGTGTGCCTGAGCACGAGCAGATCAAGAAAATCCTGCTGCAGTCAACATTCAGACTGAAGAAACTGCTCTCGAGGTTGAAACTGAACCTGAGCGTGTCGAGGTTCAGACTGAAGAAACCCGTGTTGAGGTACACACCGAAGAGACTGCTCTCGAGGTTGAAAGTGAACCTGAGCGTGTCGAGGTTCAGACTGAAGAAACCCATGTTGAGGTACACACCGAAGAAACTGAAACTGCAGTCAACATTGAGACTGAAGACACTGATCACGAGGGTGTTGGCGAGGTGTTGAAAAGACCAGTGAAGAAAACCAAGATGATCAGTGAACTTGTGTGTGTAGTAGAACCAAAAACAAGAAGTGCTAAGGCGAAGAAGGGCACGCGACGTGGTAGGAAGAGGTAGAACAGAGAACAGTTTGAAAATTTGGGGCATGTAATAATATTTGTAACTTGGTGCGTACTAGTAGTCACTATGTATCCCCGTATTTCTATTCGAACTTGTTTGTTGGTACCTTGTCTAAACCAGCCAAATAAAATTCAAATTTGGGCTCCAATTTGAATTAGGGATGGGGTATTGATGTTTTAATGCTATCTAAAGTACCTCAACTGAAATTATGTTTGCTTGCTGATCATTCCGAGCCCTTTTTGTAAGTTGAACTCATAGTCATGAAAAGTGTGTCTCAAATGACCTCCAAAGGTAGGGTAAACATCCTCATATTTAAGCAAGTTTTTTTGGCACCTTGTCTAAACCAGCCAAATAATTTTTCTACACATCTATTCTACCTATATAGTGTAAATCTAAAGTCTCACTATTTATTGAATTAATTTTCTATTATTTTCTTTTTTTGAAAAACAAGGTTTAATAGAAAATTATATATAAAACAAGTTTAAAACATGAAAATGAGAAAAGTAAGTTAAGATCTTTCTTAGTCAATCCAAAATGAAGTTTTGTTGAGGTTTTCACACTTTTCATTTTCAAAACCCCGCCTACTCTCGAGTGCCCACTACTCTCTCCCTTGAACTCCATACTACATTGTTCAAGGAATGACAATTTTGTGAAGGATTTTTCGTAAAAATGTATGTAAACCATATTTATATTTTTTTTTCTCGTTACTACACGACATAATAAGACTATGTGCGCAAGTTTTATATTTTTTTGATTTTTTTTGAATTAGTTATGCTCAACCCTAATCAGCCAAAACCCCTCAAAACCCCGCACACTACCGGGTCGTCGATCGTTGTGTGTGGACGATTGAGATCAGGCGCTAGGGTTAGCTACAGTGTGCATCGATCCGCATGAGATGCGCTGAATGGTTGAATCAGTGTGCATCGATCCGCATGAGACGCGCTGATTGGTTGAATCGGTGGGGTTTGGATCAACCTCTCTCGTTGGGGCATCAGGACCGTTCATTTGAATCCAACGGAAAGAGTTGACGCGGTGCATGGACCAAGCCTACGCAGTGCCCTTTCCATCGTTGCATGCGTGCCCGTGCCTACCCGCAGCATGCATGCCCACTCGCAGAACTGTGCCCATGCGTTGCATGCATGCCCTCGATGTAGCCCTGCTCCGCCACCCCTATCGACGCAGTAAGCCGTCGCATGCCTACCATTAGAACCAATGCATCGTCGCATCAAAGCATGCACACGGCCACAATGCAGCAGCCCGATGAAGACAACCAAAAAGCCAACGATGCATGGCGTGTTGTACATGGCGTGCTCCTCTTTGAGGACGCAATACTGGCATGGGGTATCGATGTGGGTATCGATGCAGTTCAAACGGCGTGCTGCCCGTTACAAGATGGGCAAATGAAGGCGTCCATTATTGTCACGTCTCCCATCGACCGAACGTTGCCCTCTAGCCAGGCCCTAGCAAGATGTGCAAATTAATGGGCTAGGGCATGAATGCACGGGCGGCACACGCAGAGAACCCGGGGTAGGCGTGTCCCCTTGACCCACGACGACACAGATGCGTGCGTGAGCCCGCCCCCCTTGACCTGCGACCAGTGGCACAGAAGAATCGTAGCCCGTTTCCCACGCTCGTGTACACACTTTCATGGGGCGCCACCAAACGCCGCCCGCCCATTAATTCAACGGGGTGAAACCACGTCGCACTTGGGCTATTTAAGCCGGGCACTATCGTCTTCCTCTCCCTCCTCATCCACACCCCATCCTCTGCCTCCTTTGCCCTCCTTCTTCCTTATTCTCCATCAAACCCGGTCGAGCCCTCGAGCCACCCTGCCACCATGCAGTACAACGGCCCCACCTACCGCTTCCCCCCAACCGTGCCGGAAAGGTTCTACCCGGACGGAGTGTATGTAGAGAGAACCCTTAGGGTTTGGGCGATCTCGAGGTGGAGGGGCACAATGGAGTTAACGAAGTTCTTCCTTGGGGCCGACTTCCGCCGCCTCCCCCGCGGCTCTCCTCGAATGTACCATCTTGAGGAGGTCAACCACAACGGCATTGTGGTTGGGCTCCTCGCCATGTTCACTAACCCTTTCGATGCTTTCCATCTCATCGGGCGAGCGTATTGGGTTGGTTGTGAGTTCATAGCTTTCACAACCTACAATATCTTCACCGACTTCAATGGCATCTTCCCCAACAACGGCGTTATGCACACGCTCCCATACCCCATCAACAACGGGGGGAAGGAGTGAAGGGCGGCGCCCGGAGGAGCGAGGTGGCCCCGGAGGAGGAGGAGGAGAAGAAGAACCCGAAGAACCCGCGTTTGGTGCCCCCTATCTATCTAGAGAGATCTATCGTATTAGTTTTCTTAAGTTGTAATCGTTATGCTACTATTATAGTACTTTAAGTTGTAAGGCTATCATGGAGTTGTAAGGCTATCGTGGAACTATGGGTTGCAATCGTTATGCTTCTATATAATCGTTATGCTACTATATATATTGTGTGTTTCGTGCTATTATTTGTGGATTGCTATGGGTTGTTTTTGCTTATTGTTCGTGGTATTGCTATGGGCTGCTCACGGGCCCGGGTTTGTACACCCCAATCACCACACACACCATCTTCAAAATATTGGCCAAACCATGGACATGCAACTAGGAGCCCCATGCAAACCCACTATGGACATGGGTGCAACTAGGAAATGCAAACTAATTTACTTCGGGCACTTCATGCAAGCATGCAACTCATTTAGTTCATGGAACCGTAGACATGCATTAGTTTTAGTGCATCAAAAAATGATCCATCACAAAATTTAGTGCAAGAAAAAGGACAAAATAAAAACAAGTAATATTTTATTGGGCCTCATTTTATTTGCCGAAGTTAGAGGTGGGCGGGCTAGTGCCCCTACGCGGGTTGGCTGGTCACGGCCCAACATCTATTCGGCAGCCCAATTTTGTTTTTTACTAGAAACTGAATTTGGGTGTGTACTATGTTAACTGAAGAACAAAAACAGAGGAAACAGAGCATGAACACTGAATAATTTGTGTTCCAAATTGCTGCTTCAATTAAGATACATAACTTAGTATGGCGCAGATCACATCCTCTACTCGACAGGCCTAAATGCCCATTCTAATGACGGATGAACAACAAATAAAACGAAAACAGAGCAATGATACAACAATAGAACCCCCCTGCCATGATATTTGCTTGCTTCTGCAAATCGATCATCTGCATTAGATGTTTCTTGATCTTCTTCAGTTCCTCGGTCAGTTCGGACTCCGCATGCAGTTCAGCATTGCGCGCATACATCATCATCGGCACGACTCTGCCCGCCCCTCCGCCCGAGCTCCCCGTATTCTCCACAGCAATCGGCGGCATCCCACCCAAATTGAGCTCCCAGGTTGCGGCCACACTCGAATCAACGTAGCCCTCAAACTGAATCCTATCAACATATTCATCAATCCACTCAAAATGGCAACATTTCTTCAAGATCTGAAAAGAACAACATGAACCCTAAATCCCAAATTCGAGGAGAAAAAACAAAATATGGAGAAATCAGAGCAAAAGACAGCGAAAGAACGGGCTAAGAACTGAGATCTAACCTTGCCATCCCTTCCGGCCATTGGTTTGCTCAAGCATTTCACAAATTCCCGCCCAAGATTTGCCATTGTCATTCCTCTTAGTGACCAACCGTTTAAGAGGGTCTGGGCGTGGGCAGTCAGGGCACCTTGTGAGCAGCACTGGTCCATACTGTCGCCATTTTGAGTGCGTGGCGGAGGAGGTAGACATTTACGCTAGGTCGCCGGAGAAGAGAAAGATTGGGGAAAGGGGATGAATGGGTGGCGACGGGCGGACGGGCACGGGCGCTCGTCTCTTCTAGCTGCGAGGAGGTGGGTCCCACGAATAGACAAGTGGTGGGTCCCGCGCTTACGTGGATAAGTGGTGGGTCCAGCCCCCAACAGCTAACGAGGGCATCAGTTGAGTTTAACAGCCATGTCTTGCGTGGGCTATTTACCTGCTCAAAATTGTCGCACCACAGCCATTCGCTCGAACAACGTCGCACTCTTGCCAATTCACCTCAAATGTGTCGCACAGGAGCTATTGGCCCCCTTACATGTGATCCACCCAGTTTATATATGTCATTAACTTCCCTAGGAGTTAAGAAGTCGTCTTGGAAATACTGATTTCAGAAAGAGAGGGATGCTAAGGAAGGAAAGAGAGAGGGGCTAAAGAAAGAAAGAGAGGCTGATTTCAGAAACGAGGAAACAAGGAGAAACGGACGTGATTCACGTTCAAGAGGGCTAAGTAAGGAAGGAAAGAGAGAGGGGCTAAGGAGGGAAAGAGGATTGTGATTTCAGAAATAAGGAAGCCAAGAGAAAATATACGTGATTCATGTTGCGTCAGGGGCGCTAAGAAAGGAAAGGAGAGGCTCGTGAGTTGTGATCAGAACATGATATTTAAGGAAACAAAGAAAATATGTGAGTACCCAACAAAAAAAGACGGTAAAATTACAACAGATTATTGTGATTCATTGCATTCACATCCGATCTAGAACTGAAGTTGGACGGAAAATGTGTGCCGCTTCAATGTCAGCAAAAATTGGACGCTCTATCAACACATCCAACAATTAATGATGCAAAATCTATTCAGTTTCTTTTTAAATTAATAACGGATGCATACAATATAAGAAGCTCTCATGCAGGAAGCGATTTGAATTACAATCTCAGGTCATTGGTACCAAGTAACAAAGAAGGAGTTGTCTCAAAAAAAAGTAACAAACAAGGAAAATGGATAGAGAATGGTATGCACGGATGACCAATGAAGAAAAATAGAAAAAAACCAAAAAGTTGTCGTGAAACCGATCGGCAAAATAAAACAATTAAGATACAATCCAGTTGCAAAAAAAGACACAAGGGAGGAAGAAATATTCAAACATGGAGCCAACACAAAAGAAAAAAATGCGCACGAGAAAGGCAAAAATATGCAGTGGAAAAGATTGATGTTTCGGTACTTTGAATTTTGTTATCTTTGTATGTATTTTTATTCTTATGCTTGAGTTTATTTTTTTCATCACAGTTGGAGATGACTGTCTTTAATCAAGGACGTCGATAACTGCCACACGTGTGGCATCTAGGGGGTATCTGCCGCACGCCCCGTGTGGCATCGACACAGGCCCGCCCGCCCGAGCACGTCCGGGCGCACCCCGCCACAGCCCGCACGTTCGGTGTGCGGCGCGATCGCCCGCATGAGCACGTCCGGGCGAGCGACCACGCGGCCCGCACGACCCGTCTCGGCCGTCGCCCCTACCCGCTTGCGAGCCACACGCCCCACGTGGCAGTAACCACACGTCCCGCCGCGATTGCTATGGTCCGGACCCTCTTCCATGTACGTGTAACTGCAGTTGCCATGTCACTGAACTGCAGTTGCCATGTCGGACAACTACAGTTGCCATGGTTGCTCAACTGCAGTTGCCATCTCAGGTCAAGTGCCGGATGCCATTTTTGGGCAACTGCAGTTGTTGCCATGTATGGTCTGGTCTACTACAGTTGCCATGATTTGAAAACTTTAGGAGTTGCCACCTACTAACACTAGACAGTTGCCATGTAGCACTACGAAACATGACAAAAAACATGTCCGGGTAAAGAGAGAGTTGTCATCTGCTTACAAGCATACTAGGGCAGTTGCCATGTACCCTGCAAAAACACATGGCAACTGATAGCTTTTGGTGTATGGGAGAGGAGACGGGCATGTGGACTACGGTGGTATCTTTAGGATGCCACCTACTAACACTAGACAGTTGTCATGTAGCGCTACAAAAACAGACGTGACAACAATAACATATTCGGGGTAAAAGAGAGTTGCCATCTGCTTACAATCACGAATAGGGCAGTTGCCATGTAACCTGCAAAAAACATGGCAAATGGGCAATCGTGGGAGATGGGGGACAGAAATGCGTCTTGGCGTCTTGGGCGACGGCAGTTCCACCAAGACGCCTGAGTCGCAACCGCTGACCTCGGAAGGAAAACAGCGTGCGGGCGAACTCCCTCACACGCCACACACGCGAGTTGTCCTACATGGCACACAAAATCAGCCCTCTCGTGCCAAGATTCGTGCAAAAGGCACTGGGTGGCGATCGAGGCGTGTGGGCGAGTTGGCTAACGCCCACATGTGTGGGCGTTAGTGTTTTCGTTAATCAAACCCACAAATTGTACAATGCATAAGTTTATTAGCCGTTTGTAAAAATTGGTTGGCTGAAATCCAAATTATCCTTCATGTTATTCCTCAATGCACACATTTCCGCCGCGATGCGTATTTGGTTTAGGGGCATTTGTTTTTCTCTCATTGTAATGTACGGGCATATTTGCTAGTTTAGGCTGAAATTTTGACTGAAGATCAATCGTTCTCACGTTTTCTATGCTAGTTCTGCGGTTACCTTAACCGTTCGGAAAAAAGGTATTATTTCAGCCTAAAAATCCAATTATCATATTGAATTTCCTATTAGTATTCACGTAATAATCCAATTATATCGCTCAAAAAATCCAATTACAAACAGCCTGCATAGGAGTATATCCCTTAAAAACCCTAACGGACTCCATAATTCCAGATAGGCAGATACCTAGCGAGATCCATGCGTTAGCACGCCCTGCATCCGATCTAATCTCCTGGCTCGAGTCATGGCCGCCGTGGCCGGCACAGGCGGCAGGCCTTACGCCGCCGGAGAAAAAAGCGGCAGCGCGCACTGTGCGACCATGTCTGAGGGGTTCTTACAGGACGCCAAGGCCGCCCTCGCCGTCTTCCGCCGCCTCGACCGCCATCACCGTTGCCGCGGCCTCGACCCCAGCACGCGCCTCAAGACGCTCACGTTCTCCTTGGATGAAGCTGCCTACCGCGCCGCCAAACCGTACTGGATGCTCAAAGACAACGTCGAGCAGGCCGACGACGACGACAGGGTCTGCGGCCTCGCCCTCGCCCACCCCGCCGCGTCCCAACTCGAGGAGCTCCACCTCCACTGCAAGGAATACGGCTTTCATCACCGCCCGCGGCTCGAGCTCCTCCCGGGCGCCGCCACGCTCAGGGTGCTGGAGCTCAAGTACTGCAAACTCGATCCGCCGACGTCGAGGTCGGCGGTGCCGTCCTCGGGTCTGGCCCTCCCGCGCCTGACGGATCTGCGTCTGGAGAGATGCTTTGTCTCGGGGGGTTTTCTCCAGGTTGTGCTCGACGCCGCGATGGTGCTCACCAAACTCGAGGTGGTGAACGTCGAGCACAAGGCTGACTCCAGGCAGAAAGGTTTTGGGCATCGATTCCGTCTCCGGTGCCCGACGATCACCGACTTGGTGCTCAACACCAGGGGCTGCAAGGTGGATGACGAGGCTTTGGCTAACCGAGGCATCGAGCTTGACATGCCGAGCCTGCGATCCTTCAGCTACAACGGATTCCCCGTCAAGATCTCGCTGGAATCGCCCGCCCCGGAACTCAGACTAGTCAACCTCCACCCCACGCGCTACGATAATTATTACCAGGTCATCATCGTCAAACACTATGAGCCCACGTCGCGCATGATCAGAAGCTTCTCCAGCACGAGGGCCTTGACGCTCAACGTCCACTGCATCGAGGAAATCGCCGCGGGCGACGTCGCCCTGCCTACGTTCCCCAACCTCAAGCTGCTCGACCTAACAGGGGAATACGAGCACCTGGAAAACGACGACACGCAATTGGCAATGGCAAGGCTGCTCGGCTCTTGCCCGGCGATGTCTGAACTCCGGCTTAGGTTGAAAAAAAAAGTAAGTAACACTAACAAGCAAAAAGAATCCAAACCGATTCCAATTGCCATCGGCAGCCGCGTGCGTATCCGTTTCCAAAACCAAACCCGATTCCACGACCTGGCTCATGCATCCATCCCTGACCCCATCCCGTATAATCTCCTCGCTCGCACAGATGGCCGCAGGTGACAGCGCCAACGTCTCCAACGCCATGTCCGACGCGTTCTTAAGCGCCGCCGAGACCGCGCTCGCCGTCTTCCGCGGACACCGCGGCGGCCCGCTAAGCCCCGGCACACGCTTCAAGAGGCTCACCTTCAGGGTGGACTATGATGCCTACCGCCGGGCCAAGCCGTACTGGATACTCAAGGACGACAACTACGGTGAACAGCGAGAGGGTCGACGGCCTCGCCCTCGCCCACTCTGCCGCATCCAAACTGGAAGAGCTCCACCTCGATGTAACGAACCAGAGAGGAGGGGATCAGGGTAGGTGAGGGAGAGCAGGAGGGAGAGACTTGGGCAGGAAGAGAGATTACTTTCAGAGGAAGGATTGGGTGAGATGAAAGTCTGTTACATCACGCATGCCTTGCCACAAGCGGCTGGCTGCCTATTTATCACTCCCTCGCTCTCACTCACGCACACTTACAGATGGGGCCCGATCCTTGCCACGTCACACTGGTCAAGTGGCGGACAAGTGGCCAGGTGTGACATTCTCCCCTCCTTGAGAGTGAGCTCCGTCTTCAGGGCTGGCGTCTTCGTCTTCCTAGATGAGAGCGGCTGGAAAGCGTTGCAGTAAGGTGTTGTAGTCTTCCCACGTAGTGGCTGGAGTCGCGCTGTTCCCCCATTGCACCCTGACTTGGACGACTGGCGCATTCCCCTTCTTCATCATGCGTCGCTCCAGGATGTGCGTGGGTGCCGTGGTCGCCACGGACAGATCGGGCACCGTGGAAGCTCCGCGTACACCGGCGTGTAATCCGGCGTGAACGGCTTCAGCTGCGAGACGTGGAAGACCGGGTGCACGCGGCTGGATTCCGGCAGGTCGAGCTTGTACGCCATGAGCCTGATATTCTCGATGACCTTGTATGGCCCAAAGAACTTGTAGGCGAATTTGGCGCAGGGCCGGCTGACGACAGATTGCTGGACGTAGGGCTGCAGTTTCAGGAGTACCTGCTCGCCCACCTGGAACTGGCGCTCGGTGCGGTGGCGATCAGCTTGTTTCTTGCAGCGCTTCTGGGCACGCGCCAGCTGGGCGCATATGTGCGCTGCCATGTCCAGGTCGTCGCCAGTGGGCGCGTTGTTTGGCCAGGCCGCCATGGCTCCCAAGTTGGCCTCCTTCCCATACAGCGCCTTGAACAGGGAGCAGTTGAGCGACGAGTGGAAAGTCAAGTTGTACCAGAACTCCGCCATGGGCAGCCAGCGACGCCATTTGCTCGAGGTGTCGTGCACCGCGCACCGGAGATACATCTCCATGCACTGGTTCACGCGCTCGCTCTGCCCATCTGTCTGTGGGTGGTAGGCGGTGGAGTACAGCAGCTTCGTGCCGGCGCCGGCGAGCAGTTCTCGCCAGAGATTGCTGGTGAAAACTTTGTCATGGTCGGAGACGATCGAGGCGGGCACCCCGTGCAGCTTGACCATGTTGTCCCAGAACGCGCGCGCCTGCGCCGCGTGGAAGGTGTGACGAAGGGGAGTGAAATGGGCGAACTTGGTGAAGCGGTCCACCACGACCATGATCGTGTCGAAGCCTTCAGACGGCGGCGGCCCCTCCACGAAATCCATGGTGAGGTCTTCCCTTGGCGCGGATGGAATGGGCAGCGGTGCCAAGAGCCCGGCAGGCTTGGTGTTTTCATGCTTGGCCTGTTGGCAAGTCACGCACTGCTGCACGAACTCTTCGGTGTCTCGCTTGAGCCCACACCACTCGAAGCGCTTGCGCACGCGCTGGTAGGTTGCTGTGATGCCGGAGTGGCCGCCGACCGCGCTGTTGTGGAGCGCGGCGATGACCTTGGTGCGAAGCGCGGTGTTGGCGCCAATCCACAGGCGGCCACCGCGACGGATGACGCCGTGGTGCAGTTCGTAGCAGTCGTCGTTAGGGCTGGTGATGGCGAGCTTTTGCAGTTGATCTTGGGCGTCTGGGTCGGTGGAGTAGGAGTTGAGAACCTCCTGAATCCAAGTCGGCTGGCACGCCGAGAGCGCGACCAGGTCAAGTTGCTTGCCCACGCGAGACAGGGCGTCGGCCGCACCGTTGTCGAGGCCACGTTTGTACTAAAAGCGGAACTGCAGCCCGACAAGCTTCGCCATGGCCTTGCACTGCAGCTCGGTCTCCAGGTCACTACTAGGAAAGGCCTACTAATGGCGCACCGGTTTTGCCTACTAATGGCGCACTACCGGTGCGCCATTAGTAGCACGCCATTAGAATTTTTTACTAATGGCGCACCACTGGTGCATCATTAGTATCTGATATACTAATGGCGCACCTGACAGTGCGCCATTAGTATGTAACTCCATGCACCATTAGTATGCCTCCCGGGGGGCCATATGTAACCATGTGCTTTGTCACACTAATGGCGCACTCTGCCTTGATGCGCCATTAGTATCCTTTGGCATACTAATGGCGCACTCTGCCTTGATGCGCCATTAGTATGAATATTTGGTTTTTTTGCTTTTCTGATTTTTGCACAGGTTACAAAATATATTATTGGACAGAATATAAACAGCAGCACACAGCAACATCAGATTCATCGAATACAATAGAAGATTAGTCTCGAATACAATTCATCATATTAGTCTCCGAATTCAAAAGACCGAACAAAGATAAAACATTACAAGTCTCAAGACCGCGAGTATCGAGTTTGTCTTCACATTACAAGTCGATATCGATCATCTAAACTACCATCATCAGTGTGTGCGCCGCCATCATCAGTGGTGGCATCCTCGGCGGCACCATCAGTGGTGTCATCCCCGACGCCACTAGGGGTTGTGTAATCAGGATCGGTGTCTTCCGCGGCGTCCTCATAGCGGTGAGGTTGTTCCTCCATCTCTTGGGACAGCTCCTAGAATTGCTTGCCGCTCAACCACCGGCCTCATCGCTAGGGCCATGTTTCGCTCTAAATAGGAAAAAGTTTGGTCAAAAAGTTGGTTATTGTCAAGGAACAAGATCATGGTCTCATCATTTAGGGTTTGTCGACACCGAGGCACCCTAAAAGCCTAAGCTTTCATCATTTAGGGTTTGTCGACGCCGAGGCACCCTAAAAGCCTAAGCGTACATCATTTAGGTTCTCATCGACACCGAGGCATCCGGGGCAGCCAAGTTAAGTTTTCATCATTTATAGTTTATCGATGCCGAGGCACCCTAGGTTGGGCCTAATCACTTGGCACTAATCACTTGGCTCTATTGCCACCTATGTTGTGTTTATCATCTAGGGTTTATCGATGCTAAGGAGAATTCTAAGTTGGTCTTAATCACTTGGCTCTATTGCCACCTATGGTTTAATGCAGCAAGAATGGCGGGGCAGTTGATCCTACTTAACTAAGTAGTAAGATACCCCGGCCCATGCATTAGTCGCAAGTACCCCATATGTCCTATTTTTAGCAAAGTCATGCTAAAATTCACGGAAAATTTCAGCATGACCTTTGCTGAAAATAGGACATATGGAGTACCCGAATTTGCCGGAACGGAAGTTAATCAACATTCCGACAAACTCAAGGGCTTCTCGGGGTACCTGCAAATTCATCACGACACGATGGTCGGAGACATGACCTTAGCAAAATGGACGGAGACACGATGGTCTTTCTCAATGTGATCAATTGATGGATCAACACATAAAACATGTCCAATAAGTATGATTTATAGAGTCAACATCAGTATGAATATATATATAGTTTTTCTTCATCAGCCAGGCCCATGCAAGTAACTGCATCCAGCAACTATTTCTGCTACTCTGTAACTAACTACACTCTGTATTTATAGATTCATTTCAGATGAGATCAGATTAAGCTCCAACTGTAGCTGCAGCTGAGGGATCCATGAGCCATCATGCCAGCCAGCCAGGAAATAAACTTTACTTTCCAAAGGAAATAAAAATACAATGCATACATACATACTTAAGCAGGTAGATAGATAGATAGATAGATAGATGAGCATGTTCAGTTTACAAGAATGAATATAAACAAGCAAAAAATGCATGCAAGTTTAAAGTAAAACGTTTCAGTTAATGCAAGTACTCCTCTTGCTCTCTACTTTCTCTCTTCTCTTCTTCAGTTAATTAACTGAATTTTACTGATGTTGTTGTTAACTGAATTTTAATCAGCTGCTGAAGAACACCTTCAGTTTCGTCAGATATAGGTGTAGTTTTCAGTCTCTGTCAGTTTCATCAGAGAAGTTTGCTTTCAGTTTCAAATAATCCGACCATGGGATGGCACGAACTAGGTTTCTCCGCGGCCCTGACCCGACCATGGGATGGCACGAACTAGACGGTCATGGCTGCATCGCGGGTGACGCGCGGGGAGCGCTGGGATGGCAGTGCTCACGACCCGGAAGTGGCCTAGTTTCTCGTTTTCTGTTAGCTGTGTAATCGCTGAACAAGAAGAGAAATAGAGAGCAGAAAATCTGCGAAGTTGAACGCGGGACAAAGGGCAGGACGTTTGAGTTTTTGAGGCAACTCCCCACGTCTCCCCTCCAGAGTTTTCGAGGGCCCACATCTCCCCTCCAAAGGGCAGGACGTTTGAGTTTTCGAGGCAACTCCCCATGTCTCCCCTCCACTGGCAACTCCCCACGACGCAGAGGGGGTTTTCTTCCCACGCCCGTGTAACTCCCTCCTGCTCCATTGCCCTCCATCTTCCTCCCTCTGCCTCCCTCCTAATTCCATTGCCGCTCCATCTTCCTCCCTCTACCTCCCTCTGCCTCCAAAGATCAAGCAACTCCTCTGCCTCCACCATCGCTAGCCAGGAGGGCAATGGCGGAGGAATCATGGAGCAACTCCTCCGTCGCCAAGAGAATGGCGGAGGCATCGTGGAGCAACTCCCTCCGCTCGCCAAGCATCACCGTGGTGAGGCGTCAGCAAGGAGCCGCTGGTGGTCGACGACGATGTTCCGTCCCCGGCGTAAGCGGACTACACCGTGCCGCCTAAGGTTGATATCCACTGAAGGAGCCGCTGGATGTCGTATGCACCAGCAATCCAGACGAAGCCGACAAGATGATCCGCAAAATGAGGAGGAGGCTCGGCGGCATGCTTTCTCGGAATATCGGCGTTGATGTCGAGTATACCAGGGAAGACAAACCTCTGCAAATTGCTGCAGTTCTGCCGTTATGCGTGGAGGATCTCGTCCAGGTATACCACATCACCGCGGCAACCAAATGGTAAAAACATCCAGTTCTGAAGTAGTTTTTTGGTGATCATACAGAATGTTGTCTACAAGTTTTTGTGATCATTTAGTAGCTGTTATGAATGTTGTCTTGTAATGCAAAAGATTACAAAAAAAATACATCATTGAGAGGTTATGCTTGCTGTTTTGATCATACAGAATGTTGTCTTGTAGTTGTTGTGATCATACTGTTTTAACTGAATTTTGGTCGAATCGAAGATGCTATTTTAACTGAATTTTGCTTCAATCGAACCCATTTTAATTCTGTAGTTTCTGAAGTTTTTGAAGTAGATGAATTTGAATGCTAAAGATTATTTTGAATGTTGTCTTGTAATGCAAAAGATTGCAAAAAATACATCATTGAGATGTTATGCTTGCTATTTTGATCATCTGAGAATGTTGTCTTGTAGTTGTTGTGATCATTTAGTAGTTGTTGTGATCATACTGCTTTTAACTGAATTTTGGTCGAACTGAAGATGCTATTTTAACTGAATTTTGCTTCAACTGAACCCATTTTAATTCTGTAGTTTCTGATGTTTTTGAAGTAGATGAATTTGAATGCTAAAGATTATTTTGATGCAGGCCCAAGGAACTCCGCCCGCTCCTGCAGGAGAAGAAGCTGTACACCTTTGTTGGCTTCTGCATTGGAGGCGACAAGGAGAAGCTGAAGTTGTCTGGTTTGGAGATCAACCCCGACAAGTATGTCGACTTGCAGCGCAAATGGAGAGTTCCAAACAATGGAAAGAAGTGGCAGTCTTTGGCTGAGTTTGCAGCCAACCTCATCCACCCATCCTACTCAAAAATGAAGCAGAAGATCGACAGGAATTTGGACCACCTACTATGGGGGGACAGGCCACTGCCAAACAAGCTCATCGAGTACGCCGCGAAAGATGCGTACGTCACCTACGAGGCATGGAAGAAAATCAAAATCACCAAAGAAGGTTTCAAGCTCTGGCAAGAGGCGGAGGATCATTGGGATGACCCCTACCATCGGGGATATTGAGTTGTTTGTGGTATTGGGATGACCCTACTATCGTGTCTCGGTTTGTAGTTATGTGGTTGAACAAGTTTGCTTTTGTTATGTTGAACAAGGTTGCTTTTGTTATGTTGAACAAGTTTGCTTTTGTAATGATGAACAAGTTTGCTTTGGTTGTCGATTGACATCATCTCATCGCCGAGCATTGTTTAGTTTTACCTTTATCTATTTATTATTTAGGCAGAGCTATTCAGTTAATTAACTGAATTTTACTGATGTTGTTGTTAACTGAATTTTACTAGTTAAGCACATTATAACTTGAGTGTAACTCAGGACAAGTTAAACTTAAGCTAGAAGATACAAGTTGAACACACACTGTGCAGTTTTTATAATATTATCGTAAAAATATCTTCAGTGTAACTCAGGACAAGAAAAATCTCCACCAGAATAGGACTAGCATTTAAGAGTAATTTCCTCCAGTCAAACAAAGTTCAAATAAAAACCGACAACAGTCTTTTGATTAAGAGCCAAGTCACAATACTCTTTGAAGTTCAAACAAAAACTGACAACACTTGTTTGATTTGTCTCCTCCAAGAAAGAGCCAAGTCAGTCTCACCCAACTAGGGAAACATCAGTTAGACCACTAGCAATTGGAATACACAACTGGGGCTAGGTTTGTGCTCTAGCTAGGCAGTAAAACAGAGCATATAGAGGCATTGCCTGCCTCTGCTGCAAGTGGGGATGTGAGCAGGATTATCACAATTAGATCACTAATTTGCTAGAATCTTATTTACAATTTTCTTCAAACTAGTTACCACTCACTAGTACAATGTTTTCTAAACTGGATGCCATCATCTCCCTTTTTATCATTTTGGTTATGTGAAATTAGTTGTAGTGAGTGGCCAAGCAACCACTAGCAATTTGTGCATAACAATTCCCGGTAGTTTTACCTGTAAGCCCCCCTCTTCTGGCAACCTAGTAAAAAATTATACTACATAGGAAGCATCTGTTTCCATCTCTCCGTATAAAGGTTTAGCATTTGGCTGAATTGACCGAACGAGAAATGGGAAAAACTAACAACTCAAACAGCAAATGTCATATATATGTTGGAAATTGCATTGATAATCGATCGGGCGTGTTCCATTTGTCAATGGTATTTACAAACTAATTCTCTTCGCTTTTCTTGGGGAAAAGTTGCTCTTGCTTAACTACTAGCAAAATCATTGTGCATTGTTTTTGTAATATTGTATCGTTGTTTAAATGCTTGTGCCATCATGGCCCTAACTATACCCCAGAATGATGCCACTGTCGTTCGGCGCTACTGTTGGATTGAAATACTACAGCCGGAATCAACAGGATTATCGCTGATTTGCTGGACAAACAGAGTGTTTGTGAGAAGGAAGAGGGGAGAGGAGGCGGAGCTCACCGGGGAGGCGCAAGGAGGCCCTGCGACAACTTAGTAGCAACAGAGGTGGCCGAAGTTGAGGAAGACAGCGGCGACCCGAGCAAGAAGAGGTGGAGGGGGGGTGGAGGGGTCGAGCACCGTCGCGCCCTGGTTCCATGACCCACGCCCGGTGTTGAAGCAGATTCTGCCCGCCGCCTTGCCTGCCGCCGCACGGTGGAGCACGAGGGCTGGGAAGGCGCGGGAGGGGTGGGTGGGTGCGGTGAGGGCGAGGGAGGGGGCGGCTTGGGAGCGGACGGCGAGGGGGGGCAGGGCCGGGGCTGGCGGGGGGCGGCGGCGGAGACGGAGGCGCGGGGGCGGTGGCGGCGTGGGTTGGGGCATCGCGCGGGTGGATCTGGTGGCGAGGGAGAGAGGGTCGAAGGGGAGCTGGCGAGAGGGAGGGAGGATAGCTAGGGGGAGGGTTCTAATAGCGCACTGGCCCGCCAGGCGCCATAAGTATGACTATTCTAATGGCGCACCAACCCTCGGTGCGCCATTAGAATTTTGTTTTAATCTAGCCCACTAACCATATCTACAACCTAACCCTATCTACAATGTAACCCACCCACTAGCCCGACCGGTCAAGACGCAAAGCACACACACCAGGAGGTCCTGTGTTCGATTCCCATGCTCCACAATATTTTTTATGCATTTTAAATGTTGTATTTTATATTTATATGTGTTTAAATATGTTCAAACTTTTTTAAATCATAACAGTAATATTTTTTATAAAAGCAGAAATAAATTTTTAAAAAATATGTTCAAATTTCTTACTTGAAAATATCATCGGCAAGCGGCGGTGGAGCGGGAGGTGCGGGGATCGAGATCGAGATGGAGGGATCGAGATCAAGTGTCCTCATGAATTCAAAAAGTGCCCATGAAATTTAAAAATATTCATGATATCAAAATGTGCCCATGAAATACAATCGAGAAATGAAGACTACGATTTAAATACAATCGATCTTAGCTAGCTATCTGTTCACAATCTTCTTGCCCTTCTTTTTCGCAAATGGAGTTCTTACGTGGAACGGACGCCCTTTAGGTAGGGTGGTCCTGCTTCTTCTTGTGGTCTGTGCTGCTACTTCATCGCCGCCGCCATGTTCGATCTTGGTCTCCGCATTTGTCGAAGTCTTGCTCATTGGATACTCCATCCATTCCGATGATCTTCCTTTTGCCTCTCCTCACGACAACACGACTGGGCTTTGGCGGGTCGGTAATGAAGAAGCATTGGTCCACTTGGGAAGCCAGTACCCATGGCTAATTTTTCGCGGTGACGTTTGCTCCCGCGGTCTTGGATTTGGCTTCGGGTATAAACACGACTGGGCTTTGGCATAGTGCGCCATTAGTAGGTTTGTAAAAAAGTAAAAATAAATAAATTATATACTAATGGCGCACTGTCTTGGTCGTGCGCCATTACTAGTTCTAACTAGTAATGGCGCACTTTGCCATCCCTGCGCCATTAGTTTGTATGGAAAAATGGGAAAAAAATCAATAGTAGTGGCGCACCGTGAGCACGGTGCACCATTAGTGTCTTCCACACTAATGACCCACGAGCAACCGGTGTGCCATTAGTATATAGTAGTGGTGCACTACTTACCTGGTGCGCCATTAGAATCAGTCCTATCTATAGCCCTTTTCCTAGTAGTGCGGTGTTGCTCCCCCAGGTTGCAGAGCGACTTGTGGTCAGTGAGGATGTCGAAGGGGTCGTGCTGCAAGTAGGGGCGCCACTTGTCAATCGCCATCATCACCGCCAAGAACTCCTTCTCGTACGTCGAGAGCTTCTGGTTGCACACGCCGAGCGCCTTGCAGAAGAACGCGACCGGGTGGCCTTCCTGCACGAGCACGGCCCCGACGCCCGTGTCACACGCATCGGTCTCGATAGAGAACGGCTTGTCGAAGTTGGGCAGAGCGAGCACGAGTGTCGTCGTCATCGCGATCTTGAGTCGTTCGAATGCCGCTTGCGCCTGCTCGCTCCAGGCGAAGCCCTTCTTCGTAAGGAGCCGCGTGAGGGGCTTTTCGATGATGCCGTAGTGCGGCACGAACTTCCCGTAGTAGCCGGTGAGCCCCAGGAACCCGCGCAGCTCGGTGGCGTTCGTCGGCGTTGGCCACTGTTCCATGGCCTGCGTCTTGTCCTTGTTGAAGGAAATATGCCCTAGAGGCAATAATAAAGTTATTATTTATTTCCTTATATCATGATAAATGTTTATTATTAATGCTAGAATTGTATTAACCGGAAACATAATACATGTGTGAATACATAGACAAACATAGTGTCACTAGTATGCCTCTACTTGACTAGCTCGTTGATCAAAGATGGTTGAGTTTCCTAGCCATGGACATGAGTTGTCATTTGATTAACGGGATCACATCATTAGGAGAATGATGTGATTGACTTGACCCATTCCGTTAGCTTAGCACTTGCTTGTTTAGTATGTTGCTATTGCTTTCTTCATGACTTATACATGTTCCTATGACTATGAGATTATGCAACTCCCGTTTACCAGAGGAACACTTTGTGTGCTACCAAATGTCACAACATAAATGGGTGATTATAAAGGTGCTCTATAGGTGTCTCCGAAGGTACATGTTGAGTTGGCGTATTTCGAGATAGGATTTGTCACTCCGATTGTCGGAGAGGTATCTCTGGGCCCACTCGGTAATACACATCACTATAAGCCTTGCAAGCATTGTAACTAATGAGTTAGTTGCAGGATGGTGTATTACAGAACAAGTAAAGAGACTTGCCGGTAACGAGATTGAACTAGGTATTGAGATACCGACGATCGAATCTCGGGCAAGTAACATACCGATGACAAAGGGAACAACGTATGTTGTTATGCGGTTTGACCGATAAAGATCTTCGTAGAATATGTAGGAGCCAATATGAGCATCCAGGTTCCGCTATTGGTTATTGACCGGAGACATGTCTCGGTCAAGTCCACATAGTTCTCGAACCCATAGGGTCTGCACGCTTAAAGTTAGATGACGATCGGTATTATGAGTTTTTTGTTTTGATGTACTGAAGTTAGTTCGGACTCCCGGATATGATCACGGACATGACGAGGAGTCTCGAAATGGTCGAGACATAAAGATTGATATATTGGACGACTATGTTCGGACACCGGAATGGTTTCGGGGAGTTTTGGACACATACCGGAGTACTGGGGGGTTACCAGAACCCCCCAGGGAGACTAATGGGCCTATTGGGCCCTAGTGGAGAAGAGGAGGGGCAGCCAAGGGAAGCGGCGCGCCCCCTCCCCCCCCCCCCTAGTCCAAATTGAACAAGGAGGGGGGCGGCGCCCCCCTTTCCTTTCCCCCTCTCTCTCCTTCCCTCTCCTCTACTACTCCCACTTGGAAGGGGAGAGTCTTACTCCCGATGGGAGTAGGACTCCTCATGGGGCGCGCCTAGGGTGGCCGGCCCCCTCCCCCTCCTCCACTCCTTTATATACGAGGAGGGGGCACCCCTTGGAGATACAACAATTGATCATTATCTCTTAGCCGTGTGCGGTGCCCCCCTCCACTATATTCCACCTCGGTAATATCGTAGCGGTGCTTAGGCGAAGCCCTGCGTCAGTACCATCATCAACACTGTCATCACGCCGTCGTGCTGACGGAACTCTCCCGCAAAGCTCTGCTGGATCGGAGTTCGTGGGACGTCATCGAGCTGAACGTGTGCTGAACTCGGAGGTGCCGTGCGTTCGGTACTTGGATCAGTCGGTTCGTGAAGACGTACGACTACATCAACCGCGTTGTCATAACGCTTCCGCTTTCGGTCTATGAGGGTACATGGACACACTCTCCCCTCTCGTTGCTATGCATCACCATGATCTTGCGTGTGCGTAGGAAAATTTTGAAATTACTACGTTCCCCAACAGTGGTATCCGAGCCAGATTTATGCGTAGATGTTATATGCACGAGTAGAACACAAGTGAGTTGTGGGTGATACAGGTCATACTGCTGACCAGCATGTCATACTTTGGTTCAGTGGTATTGTTGGATGAAGCGGCCCGGACCGACATTACGCGTACGCTTACACGAGACTGGTTCTACCGACGTGCTTTGCACATGTGGCTGGCGGGTGTCGGGCCGCAACTTTAGTTGAACCAAGTGTGGCTACGCCCAGTTCTTGAGAAGGTTAAAACAACACTAACTTGACGAACTATCATTGTGGTTTTGATACGTAGGTAAGAACGGTTCTTGCTCAGACCGTAGCAGCCACGTAAAACTTGCAACAACAAAGTAGAGGACGTCTCACTTGTTTTTGCAGGGCTTGTTGTGATATGATATGGTCAAGACGTGATGAGATATAAGTTTTTGTAGGGTAATGTAGTAATTTCAAAAAAATTCCTACGCACACGCAAGATCATGGTGATGTATAGCAACGAGAGGGGAGTGTATCGTCATACCCTTGAAGAACGCTAAGCGGAAGCGTTATGACAACGCGGTTGATGTAGTCGTACGTCTTCACGATCCGACCGATCCAAGTACCGAACGTACGGCACTTCCGAGTTCAGCACACGTTCAACTCGATGACGATCCCCGGACTCCGATCCAGCAAAGTGTCGGGATGAGTTCCACAAGACGACGGGCGCAGGACGATGATGATGTTCTTCCGGCGCAGAAGCTTCGCTTAAACTCCGCTGACGATATGACCGAGGTGGAATATGGTGGAGGGGGGCACCGCACACGGCTAAGGAACGATCACGAAGATCAACTTGTGTGTTCTAGGGTGCCCCCTGCCCCCGTATATAAAGGAGGGAGGGGGAGGTGCGGCCGGCCCCCTAGGGGTGCGCCTGGAGGAGTCCTACTCCCACCGGGAGTAGGACTCCCCCCTCTTGCCTTGGTGGAGAAGGAAAGGGGGGAGGGGAAAGAGGAAAGGGGGGCGCCGCCCCCCCCCCTCCTTGTCCTATTCGGACTAGGGGGGAGGGGGGCGTGGCCTGCCCTGGCCGGCCCTCCTCTTCTCCCTCATGGCCCACTAAGGCCCATTAACCCCCGGGAGGGTTCCGTAACCCGGTGTTCCAGAAAATCCCGATTTCACCCGAACCATTCCGATATCCAAATATAGGCTTCCAATATATCAATCTTTATGTCTCGACCATTTCGAGACTCCTCGTCATGTCCGTGATCACATCCGGGACTCCGAACAATCTTCGGTACATCAAAACTTATAAACTCATAATAAAACTGTCATCATAATGTTAAGCGTGCGGACTGTTGGGGATGTAACTACTGAATATAAACCGCCCTGAAGGGGCCGGTTTACCCTCGGCAGTAATTGAGGCCCACGAAGACTCAGAAGGTGGCACTTGCTGTAGAGCTTAGAGGCCCGGAGCCCAGGGGCGAGTTAGGGCCCTTAATGGAGAAACCGCCATTACCATGTAACTTGTATTGTAAGATAAGAGAAAGAAGAGACCGAGCCGGACACTTGTATGAGCCGGCCTCGGGACTCTGTAGACCGGCCGGACGTCAACCCGTGTATATAAGGGGACGATCCGGCGGCGGTTTAGGACAGACAACAACAATTCGAGGCTTAGGCGAAGCTATTGCTCCCTAGTCGCCGAAATCACATCAATCCCATCACAAACTAGACGTAGGCTTTTACCTTCATCGAAGGGGCCGAACTAGTATAAACTCTCGTGTCTTTGCGTCCGCTTTAACCCCTCTAAGTTAACCCGTACGATGGCCCCGCGACTAAGTCCTTTCCTGAGGACATCTGACGTGACAATTCTACGACAGTTGGTGCCCACCGTGGGGATATCGCACGATGGTTTGATGATCTTAGAGGGCAAGTTCGAAGGACTCAAGGCTATGCTGTGGGCGGGTGACCAAGAGCCGTCGCGGCAAGCTCTACATCGACGATGCAGGCTGGGGCCCGAGGCCGGCTCGATTGAGTACTGGTACCGGGTCCCCTTTGGTGGCATACACGTGTTCATCGGCAAGATCGGTGAGCTGTGGCTGGGCCGGACATCTGCACCGACCTCGTCGAGACGGCTCAGCGGGCGAAGAAGAATCCTGCCCTGGCTAAACCGGCTGTCAGGCATGCTTTCGTGGGAGTCATCCATGGAGGAGACTATGAGGACGGATCAGCATCTGGTGGTGAAACCGTTGTCTACTCTGATGAAGAGTCGTCGACCGGGGAAACTGAGTCTCAGATCGGTACCGCAAGATGGCGGATGGGGGCTGTTCCGACGGTAACAAAGATTCGGACCCTTTGATCTGCCCAACCGGGTTGGAATATTCATGGCGGTACACAAGCGACGCTTCACTCCTCAACCGCCGCGACAACGGTCGCCGGTTCGGCGGGCGGTGGCGGTAGGCGAGGAGGCCCTGTGCGCCCGCCGGCTCAAGTTTTATCAGAATTATTTGATGCGTTGGCTGTGCTCATGGCAGAGGCTAACCCGGCGGATCAAGATCTGCATAACGCAGAGATTGCAAAGGTGAAGGAGCAAATCACTCAGGCTAAAGCGGATCTGGCAGCTACAGACGCTAGGATGGTGGCAGAGCGGGCCGCTTTGGATGCGCGGGCTTATAGGCTCATGCTGGATCAGAATGCGTCGCATGAAGTCATGAAAAGAAAGTACTGATCCCGCTCGCCCTCGGTTGTCGAGGGAAGAGACCTCTTCAACACCCCAGGCGGGGACCAGTAATCCGCCGCCATGGTGAACCGGGCGGAAGCACTGGACGACGCGCCGATTCAGCCTCGCGTGATAGATCTACTCGCCATCATGCCGGCGCGCCTCAAGCTGTGCAAACACCTCCAGTCACTATTCCAACCCGATGGATAACCTTGTTGCGGCTGCGTGGCGCGGTTGTTGGGGATTCCAATCGATGGCGATTCACCACAGGCGGTGGAAACACGCCGGGTCAAAGAGCTCCTTAGGACGGCTCTGGTCCAACAGGAAGCATATTCAAACAGCCGCGATCGGATCCACTCCACCCCCCGCCCGAGCCGGAGCTATAGCAGGCATGCAGATGAACCGGCTGTGTCAAGTAATGCGCAGCACGGTGCACCCCGCGGCAACAACCCGGCGGGTGGTTTCGAAAACGCTCAAGAGGTGGTGGACCGGGCCAGGGCACGCAGGGAGGCCGAGTTAGCAAAGACAAAGATCAAGATTATCAGCTTGCGCCGGTTCGACCGACTATCTTCGAGCCTGGAGTTACATCTAGCTCTTTGGGGGTGCCTTGCCTCGTCCCCGCTTTACGCAATATACGCTTGGCCAAAGATTTCAAGGGGCCACGCAAGGTGCCCAATTACACTGCCGATCTGGCTCCAGAAGCATGGATAGAAAGCTATGAGATGGCCATGGAGATGCTGGATGTGGATGAAGCTGCATGTGCAAAGTATTTTACCATGATGCTTGAAGGTACGGCCCGTACTTGGTTGAAAAACTTGCCACCCAATTCCATCAGTTCATGGGCCCAGTTGCGGACCCGGTTCATTCAGAATTTCAAAGATACCTGTAAACAGCCCATGTCTGTGGTGGACTTGGCGGCTTGTGTCCAGGCTAAGGGAGAATCCACAACCCATTGGGTGCGCCGCGTTTCAGAAGTTCTACATTCTTCAGACCGGATTAACACTGATTCTGCAATCTTAACCCTGGAGGGCAACTGCCGATTCGAGCCTTTAAAATTGAAGATCGGTCGCATGAAGCGTTTTTGCAATGACATGGGCACTCTCATGGGCGTTTTAATGAAGTATGTTGATTCTGATAGTACCAAGGATCCCGAGTCCGAGGAGGATGAAACAGGGAAGGGAAAGCAGAACAACAACTCCAGAGGCCAGTAGCATCAGTCGGCGGGAAATGTAGGAAACAAGCGTAAGGCGAATGGTAACATGGGCTTCGTAGCCAACACCAACGTACATGACAAGGGTCAACGGCGCAAGGGTAAACATCCGAACCGAGGTGGAGCGCCTAATCACAATCCGGACCGGTTGAATTATCTATTGAATCAACCCTGTCCGAAGCATGGGATGAAGGAGGCGCCAGCAAACCACCTCTGGAAGGATTGTTACATTATGCAGGAGTTCAAAAGTTCCAACTCTTTCCGGTATGATCAAGGCCCCGGCGGCGGTTCAGGGTCCGGCCCGGGTTACGGTGGAGGAAATTCCGGTGCGGAGTTTAATGGTAATCCGGTAGGCGTAACAATCAGAACAATCAGAACAACCAAGGTGGTTACAATCAGCAGCAGCAGCAGTCGGGTTATCAAAGCAATCCGAAGCAATTGAATGGTGGACAGTATCACGTCTTCACCACTAGCTTGGACAAGCGAGACCGGAAACTTCAGAAGCGGGCAGTCAACGTTGTTGAACCGGCCGTGCCGCATTACCTACGCTGGTCAGAGCAGCCTATTGTGTGGAGTAGAGAGGATCATCCTCCCCGGGTTGACAATCCGGGTCAGCTAGCCCTAGTGGTGGCACCTCAGGTGGGAGGATACAAGTTCACCAAGGTGCTTATGGACGGAGGGAGCAGCATCAACATCCTGTATTATGAGACCTTCCGTCGTATGGGGTTAACGTATAAACATCTCAAGCCGCCCAATACAAAGTGTTTCATGGTGTGGTGCCCGGCAAGTCAGCATATCCGGTTGGTAAAATAGCTCGAGGTGGCCTTTGGGGATGAACATGACTCCAGATCGGAAACATTGACATTTGAAGTGGTGAAAATTCAAAGCCCTTACCACGCCCTGTTCGGGCGGCCGGCTTATGCCAAGTTTATGGCGCGACCCTGTTATGTCTATTTGCAGCTAAAAATGCCGGGTCACAAAGGGACGATAACAGTTCATGGGAGCCGCAAGATCGCTTGAGAGTGTGAGGAAGGTGATGCGGCTTACGCAGAGTCGGTTTGTGCCACCGAAGAGCTAAAGTACTATAAAGACAATGTTGATCCGGCGGATATGACCCCATTGAAGAAACCAACTACAGAGCACGATCCAGATCTGAAGTTTAAATCAGCGGCTGAGACTAAGCTTGTTGACTTTGTGCCCGGTGATTCGTCCAAGCAGTTCATCATCAGTGCTAACTTGGATCCTAAATAGGAAAGCGCGCTCATCGAGTTCATCCGTGAGAATCGGGACATTTTTGCATGGAAGCCTTCTGACATGCCAGGTGTACCGAGGGAACTCGCTGAGCACACTCTTAATGTTGATCCCAAGTACAAACCGGGAAAGCAGTTTCTCCGCCGGTTTAACGAGGAAAGGCGTAAGGCCATTGGAGAGGAGGTTGCCAGGCTCTTAGCAGCAGGTTTTATCGTTGAAGTTTTCCATCCAGAGTGGCTTGCTAATCCGGTGCTGGTCCTTAAGAAAACGGCACTTGGCGCATGTGTGTGGATTACACAGATCTTAACAAGGCTTGTCCAACAGATCCTTTCGCCTCCCTGCATTGACCAGATTATTGATGCTACGGCGGGTTGTGAGCGTTTGAGCTTTTGGATGCTTATTCCGGTATCATCGAGATCAAAATGGCGGTTAAGGACCAGGAGAAGACAGCGTTTATCACTCCCTTTGGAGCCTTACGCTATGTGTCTATGCCTTTTGGGCTCAAGAGCGCCCAAGCAACTTATCGGCGTTGCGGCATGTAATTGCTTGCACGAACAGATCGGCCGTAACGTGCACGCTTATGTGGATGATATTGTGGTCAAATCAAGGAAGAAGGAGACACTGATCGAGGATCTGAAAGAAACCTTTGACAACTTGCGGGTGTACAAGATGATGCTTAACCCGGCAAAATGTGTTTTCGGTGTTCCGGCAGGCAAGTTGTTGGGTTTTCTTGTGTCCAACAGGGGGATTGAAGCTAATCCGGAGAAAATTACGGCTATCACCTCCTTGGCTAAGCCAAAGTGCATTAATGATGTCCAGTGTTTGGCGGGCCGGATTGCCGCGCTGAGCCGGTTTATCAGCCGCCTCGGAGAGAAGGCCATTCCTTTGTATCAGATGCTGAAGAAGACGGATCAGTTTGTCTGGAGTTCAGCCGCCGATGAAGCATTGGAGGATTTAAAGCGGCAATTGGCCAACCCGCCTGTTCTCGCCGCTCCCATTGACAAGGAGCCGCTTCTGCTATATGTTGCTGCTAATGCCAGGGCAGTTAGCGTAGCCATTGTGGTAGAGCGGAAGGAGGCAGGGAAGGAGTATCCGGTTCAACGTCCGGTTTATTACATCAGCGAGGTGCTCATTGAGTCCAAGCAGAGATATCCGCATTGGCAGAAGCTGGTGTATGGAGTTTTTATGGCAAGCCGGAAGCTGAAGCAGTATTTTCAAGGGCATCCCATCACGGTGGTCAGTTCAGATCCCTTGGGTGATATCATATAGAACCGGAAGCGGCGGCGGATTGCTAAGTGGGCCATAGAGCTTGGGCCGCACGGTTTAAGGTATGTGCCTCGGACGGCAGTAAAATCCCAGGCGCTCGTGGATTTCATTAATGATTGGACGGAGTTACAAGCGCCTGAAGAAAAGCCGGACCATACATATTGGACCATCCACTTTGACGGGTCCAGGCAGTTGGAGGGCTCGGGGGCTGGAGTTGTGTTAACTTCCCCACGAGGTGAAAAGTTTTGTTACGTCCTCCGCTTAATGTTCCCTTGTACTAACAATGCAGCTGAGTATGAAGCCTTGCTCCATGGTCTTCGGATGGCTAAGGGGATGAATCTAAGCCGGGTTAAGTGTTTCGGTGACTCGGACTTGGTAGCCCAGCAGGTGTCTGGTACTTGGGATTCCAAAGACCCACTCATGGCCGCATATCGTCGGGAGGTGGATGTTGTTGCAGGTCATTTCAAAGGCTATCAGGTGGACCATGTGGATCGTCGGAAGAACGAAGCGGCGGACGCTTTAAGCCGATTGGGCTCTCAACGCAAACCGGTCCCGCCTAATGTCTTCCTTGATGTATCGCACAATCCGTCACCAAGCTTCCTGATGAAGTAGATTTGGCTATTCCTGATCCGGAGGCTCGGTTGGTGGCTGCCCTGCATGTCATTCCGGATTGACGCTCCTTATTTGGCGTACATGAGCCGGGGCGAGTTATCAGAAGATGAGACGTTGGCCCGACAAATAGTTCGGCGGTCTAAGTCTATGACCATTGTTAATGGCGAGTTGCATCATTGCAGTGTGTCAGGGGCGTTTCAACGTTGTGTGTCCCCTGAGGAAGGCTGTGAAATATTGCGTGAGATCCACGAAGGGGACTACGGTCACCACGCCGGTTCAAAATCCTTGGTGGCTAAGGCGTTCCGCCATGGTTTTTATTGGTTGACTGCCCATGCTGATGCGGAAGATCTGGTCAGGCGATGTGATGGTTGCCAAAAGTTTTCTAGGCGTGCTCATATACCGGCCCAAGAATTGAGGATGATTCCAATTACTTGGCCATTTGCGACTTGGGGGCTGGATATGGTTGGACCTTTCAAAAGGTCCAAGGACAAGAAGACCCACCTGTTGGTGGCGGTTGACAAATTTACAAAGTGGGTAGAGGCAGAACCTGTTAGCAAGTGTGATGCGGCCACGGCGGTTCAGTTCATCAAAAAGGTGATTTTCCGGTTTGGGTTTCCACACAGTATCATCACAGATAATGGTACCAATTTGTCCATAGGTGCCATGAAGGAGTTCTGCGAACGTGAGCACATCCGGCAGACGCTTTCTTGATAGCTCACCCACGGTCCAATGGTCAAGCGGAAAGAGCCACTCAAGAGATCCTGAGAGGTATTAAGCCCCGTCTTATGGTCCCTTTACAGAGGACGCCGGGCTGTTGGGTAGAAGAGCTACCATCTGTGTTATGGAGTATAAATACTACCCATAACAGATCCACTAGATACACACCGTTCTTTATGGTCTATGGAGCGGAGGCGGTTCTCCCCAACGATATCCGTCATGACTCGCCTCGTGTGGCGGCCTATGTTGAGGCAGATAATGAGGCAGCACGGCAAGATGCTTTGGATCGACTGGATGAAGAACGAGATATGGCGGCTGCTCGCTCGGCGATTTACCAAAGAAGATCTTCATCGTTATCACAATGACGGGTCGTAACCAGAACCTTTCAAGAAGGAGACTTGGTGCTTCGCTCATTCAAGACCAGCAGATATGCACAAGCTATCCCCACCTTGGGAAGGGCCTTTTGTGGTCAACAAGAATCTGCACAACGGGTCATACTATCTGATTGATATTCGAGAGCATAAAGACTCACGCACGTCAGAAGAGGAGACCAACAAGCCGTGGAACATAGCTCATCTTCGGCCTTATTATACCTGAGCCATCGGCTCTCCTTATGTACATATTATGACAATGTATATACTATGAATAAAAGCAATAAACCGGAGCCTCAGCTAAAGCGGGGTATCCGTTCTGTAAAAATCCGGCTTGGGTACATGGAGTTATTGTCTTTAAACAGCCTCCGGTTTATCCCTTGAGCTCGCTCGTCAGAAGCTTTTAGATATCACTTGGGGGCTTGGTCGTATCCGAACCAATGCCACACCTCTTGATAGGCGAAAGCCACCAGATCGCTTGGGGACATGGTCAAGTCTGAACCAGTCACGCCTCTTGATCGGCCTAAGGCCATAGAGTCACTTGGGGGCTTGGTCGAACCCGAACCATTGCCACGCCACTTGATCGGCATAATGCCACGGTTTCAGTTGGGGACCTGGCTGACTTGAACCATAGCTACACCTTATTGGGAGCTTGGTCGTGTCCGACCATGGTAATACCATCTGATCGGCTCAGTAAAGCTTCTTTCTGCAAATTGTTATCTGAATCTTTGTTGCGTTTTTTTTAAACTGATAACATTTTTTTCAAACCGGTTCAACTAGTCAATCGACGGCTTTCGGTTTATGTTAATCCGGAAATAACTTTTCCGGTTTGATTTTTCGTGTTAACATCCCATTATGGAGTAACAGGGGGCTTAACATGACCCGGCATGGTTTACATGGTAAACCGGCGTTATAAATACAGGAGATGTTTTCTCCTTTGACGGCAATGGTTTATACAACCTCCGCTTCAAGGTTGGCTAAGCCAACCGCATGACCGACGCTGGCAGGTATTTTTGTATCACAAATTTTTTTGATCATATACCTCAATATTTCCTTACATATACATATTAGCGTCGCAAACCGGCTGGCGACACAAGCCGCCGTGGCAATTTAAGAATTTGTGATTGCAGGCAAAATAGATTGAAGGTTTCGATTATTCAATCAAAAGTATCAGCACCTTTGTGCGAAGGTTGCAGGCTGAAGGCATAAAGGTTATATTCAAAAACAAAGGTGCTGGCTATTCTATTACAAGGCCTTCTGAGGCCCAGCATTTCGAATGGCGTTATGACTAGCAGTTTATGATGCATCAACTGGCTTGACGGGTTAAGCTTCCTCGCCGGGTTGACATGAAGAAGATGGGTCGCCTGGCATCGGTTCAGCTTCTTCCTCTTCATCGCCCAATGGCCGGAAGTCAGTGGTATACCAGTCAATCCGGTTTAAAGCCTGAAAGACAGCCTCTTCACTTATAAGCTCAGCCGGATCAACGTCAGGGGCATAAGTGTGCTTACGGATTGGAGGAACAAGGTTACGCACTTCGGAATGACAAATTCCACCCGCTTGTTGTTTGCATAATAGAATGAGAGGTAATCCGCCAGGTTGGCTTCTGCTCCCAGTTGACTCGCCAGAGGACGCATCTCCTTTGTTATTCGTTTGAGGGCGTCATTATCAAAGGCTTCGCCGTTTTCTTGAGCGCTGGGGAAGCCCTTGGCTATGTCAGCCGGATCAAGGTCCGCTATCCACGCCTTGGCGCGCGTTAAAGCCAATAAAGTGCCAGCCCGGGCCGCGGATCGCTTCAACTCTCCAAGTTGTGCCGGAATCATGGATAGCCGGTCCAGCGTATCTTTGATCAAGGACGAAGCTGTGTTATCATACGATGTAAGCGCATATGACTCGGCTGGGTGCCGGTATACAGCTGCTCAATCAGCGTGTATACAGCCTTGAGCTTCTTCCACATATCAGAGCCTAGATGAGCAATACGCTTCCCTATACCGGTTTAAGACAGCTCAGGTTAAACTGGCGGAAATATCAAAACGGAATAGTAATCAGTGAAAAATCTCTTACCAAAGATCGCAGAGGTCATGGCATTAATCTGGCGCTTTAGTCCGGTCAGCTCTTCTGTCACCGGTTTAAGAGCCGCTTCAGCATCTTCAGCCCGTTTCAACAGCCCGGCCTTCTCCGTCTCCCAGTTGGCCTGCTCGGATTTATACCACTCCTTGAGCTGCTCCATAGTGGTCAAGGCAGTTTTCAATTCGTCCTTGGCCTTGGTGGTTTCTGCTTGTTGAGTCTTCAGATTGGCACGAAGGTCCTTGAGTTGTACGGTTTGCTGGTCTATATCGCTCTGATAAAAATGGATCACGTTAGTTGTTTCATTATGAAGTCCCAAGCTCAATACAGGTATTCAACTTGGCACTTGGGGGCTAATGGCTAATTGATCTCATCTTGCTATGGTGATACATGCTAAAGTACCGGTTTAACTATGCTAAGTTGAACCGGCCCTTGGGGGCTACTACACAACAAAAGTACAAGAAAGGCAGAACTCCTTACCTCATAGCGTTCCTTCATACGATTCACCAGGCCGGCTTCGAAGTCACGACTTGTGTAGAGTCGGTTCAGGAAGCCGGAGTGAAGTGCTTGGGCAGAGAAGTTATCATGTCGACAGATCAGTTTTCCCTTCTCTTTACTCATGGCGATAAATTCTTCCTTGGCCTTTGTGTTTTGATAGGGCGACCGGATTGCCAGGGGCGGTATAGGCGGTGCCCGTCACTACGACATCATCATCTTTGACCGGGCTGGCCGGATTGGCATTCTTCCTTGGGCTTGGTGTTTTCATACCCAGGATCGGTGTTTCAGCAACTGTTACCTGTTCCGCTGCAGAACTCGGTGGAGCAGGATGTGATGTTTCCACTTGGGCATCCGGTTCAGCCTCTGGCAGCTTAGCATTGTCGTCTTGGTTCAACCCGGCAGAACTATTTTTAGCAACTTCAGGCTTTTCGCCATGGTGCTCGGGAGTCTTCTCCGGATCAGCATCCATGAGGGTCAAGGGTTTTCGCCTTCTTACTTAAGCGAGCCTTGGTGCTGCAATATTCAGAGTTAGAATATGATGAACCAGCTAATGCGAAGAAAACAAAAAAGAGCATTATGCTTACCCCGCAGCAACTTCCAGAGGAGGCAGTTGCGTGGTTGATGAACGCCGATGAGTTGGAAGAGGCACGATAATTCGGATCAGACGGATTGAGAGGACATCGGAAGAAACCTTTCAAAGGATAACGCTTTTCAGGAGAACAAATCACCTCTGGACGACGCTTCCGGGTTGGGGTGTCAGGTAAACCGGACGATGTAATTTGTTGACCGCTGTGCCGGGTCATACGGCGCTCTTCAGCCTGCTGTGTCTTCAAAGAAAGGTTCGGATTCAAATGAGCACGGGAGTGAGATTTTTTCACTTTCCGGACTGTGCGGCGAATTCTTTTAACTGGCACAAGATCAGATTCGGAAGAAAGAAGGATTACCTCAACAGGATCGGCATGACTGGCTTCAGCATCATCCTGGGAATTGAAACTGTCAATAGGATGAAGGATAAAAAGGGACAAAGTAAATCAAGCTTTACCTCAGCTTCTGACTCTTCTTCTTCCGGCGGATCAGAAGACTCGGCGGTTCTCCTCTTACCAGCTTTTTTGGTGGCCTTGGACTTTACACGAGGAACCCTTGCCGGTTTGGTTCGTTTCCAGAAGGAGTTGTTAGCCTGAGAAGTAACAAGGATTAATATATATCAATAAGGCATTAATATCAGAGGAGCAATGAGCGGAGCCTTACCGCAGGCGGTTTGTTGGAAACACAGAATGGGGCCAACCCGGTTTGGCTGCAGACGGAGATCGGCTCATCGAGCATCTTCTTCACTGTCTCAGTGATTTCAAGCTCAGTTATTGGTAGCTCGTGACGCCTTTGAGGGTCTTTGACGCTATCAGTGTATTCGTGCATCAATCCGGGGCGGCGGCTTAATGGCAAGATGCCCCAAGAAACCCAACATCGAACAAGGTCAATACCAGTTAAGCCATTGGCCATTAGAGCCCGGAGCTTGATAATTTGAGGCGCAAAATTCTTCCGTTCTGCGGCGGTCAAACATAAAGGCAATGGGTGATGGTTGCTAAGCCGGTGAGGGCGGTAGCCCGGCAAGGGGTTCTCGCTGATAGGAGCGGTATTCCGGCAATAGAACCAGGTTTGGTTCCAATCTTTCAGATGGCTATGATGTTTTGCGTGCGGAAAGTCTACTTCCTTCCTTTTCTGGATTGAAACACCACCCAGCTCCGTGTTAGGACCATCCAAAAACTCCGTACGGCGGTTCAAATGAAAGAAATCCTGGAACAGCTCCACTGATGGTTCTTCTTGAAGATAGACTTCACATAAAACTTGGAAATTGCATATATTGGACACATAGTTCGGACCAATGTCTTGTGGATGGAGTTGGAAACTTGCGAGGACATCCCGGAAGAATCTTGATCTGGGCGGGCTGAATCCCCGGTCTAAGTGCTGCATAAATACAATTACTTCTCCTTCTTGAGGTTCGGGAGGGCATTCGACATCCTAACACGCCATCGAGGACATTTTTGGAGGCTAAAGCGCCGGTGGTGACATATCCATTGAGTTGCGTCTCAGTGATCTTGGACCGAGCCCAATTGCAAGCTGAGAATTGTTTGGCCATTCCGGAAGAAGAGACTGCGAAAGGAAAAGTAAAATACGGTTCACCATTAACGGTTCAGACCTATTATACAATGCTAAACCGGCGAAGAGACAATCAGTTCCAATTTCCGGTTTAACTGAGGACTAATGGAGTATGGCGGGTTAGCTATCAAAGAATTAAACCGCCCTTAGGGGGAAGAGACAAAACTGGAAAATCTGCTAAGTGTGGACAGAAACAGGTTTCACATATGAATGGAGTTAATTTGGATCTACCGAAGAATCAGTAAGGAAAAATTTCTGCAACCCATGACAGCCGTATAAAGGGCAGGGAAGTTCGTGTGCTTTAACAAGAGGGTCTGAACAAAAAGAAAGATGTGCAAAGTGCTAAACTGAAGGCGGAGCAGTTACTACACAGGATATATGCTACGGTTGGATCAAAAAGCCATGGCAGCGCAGGTTTGAAGAAACTAGGGATGAACACCTATGAACGATGATATGAACAGGAACCTCAAGATGCAGATCTAGGGCATGGGGAGGAGCCTTACCCGATGCGCAGAACAGCGGAGGAGCGCCGAGAGTCTCTGGTACAACCAGGTTGATGCAGCGGCCTTGCACTGATGCGGCGGTCGGAGGTCGGAGGCGACGGCGGAGCTTCGGAGCAGGAGCGTCGCGAGGAAGAAGAAGCGCGGAAGGAGGAAGAAGAGAAAGGACCTTCCGGTCTATTTATCAGGAGGCAGAGTAATTAACAGGCGCGAGAATCAAGGAGTTGAAAGCGGCATACGGCGCAGCGGTCGCCTCGATTTCCGGGATAGTATTAAATGAAGGGAATCTTACCGTTTGGGCTTCTTTAATAAAGATGATGTCAAGATGCTCTGTTGCTGTGGTCGGAGGATGACGTCACGGCGGGTTAAGCAGATGGCGGTTTACGAAATATGAAGGAAGATATTCAGTTACCCAAGATGTTGAAGATTAACATGAACAGGTTCAAGTCAATCTGGGGCCTAATGTTGGGGATGTAACTACTGAATATAAACCGCCCTGAAGGGGCCGGTTTACCCTCGGCAGTAATTGGGGCCCACGAAGACTCAGAAGGTGGCACTTGCTGTAGAGCTTAGAGGCCCGGAGCCCAGGGGCGAGTTAGGGCCCATAATGGAGAAACCGCCATTACCATGTAACTTGTATTGTAAGATAAGAGAAAGAAGAGACCGAGCCGGACACTTGTATGAGCCGGCCTCGGGACTCTGTAGACCGGCCGGACGTCAACCCGTGTATATAAGGGGACGATCCGTGGCGGTTTAGGACAGACAACAACAATTCGAGGCTTAGGCGAAGCTATAGCTCCCTAGTCGCCGAAATCACATCAATCCCATCACAAACTAGACGTAGGCTTTTACCTTCATCGAAGGGGCCGAACTAGTATAAACTCTCGTGTCTTCGCGTTCGCTTTAACCCCTCTAAGTTAACCCGTACGATGGCCCCGCGACTAAGTACTTTCATGAGGACATCTACCGTGACAATTCCACGACACGGACCCTACGGGTTCGAGAACTATGTAGACATAACCTAGAACTATTCTCGGTCAATAACCAATAGCGGGACCTGGATGCTCATATTGGCTCCAACATATTCTACGAAGATCTTTATCGGTCAAACCACATAACAACATGTGTTGTTCCCTTTGTCATCGGTATGTTACTTGTCCGAGATTCGATCGTCGGTATCCCATACCTAGTTCAATCTCGTTACTGGCAAGTCTCTTTACTCGTTACGTAATGCATCATTCCGTAACTAACTCATTAGCTACATTGCTTGCAAGGCTTATAGTGATGTGCATTACCGAGAGGGCCCAGAGATACCTCTCCGACAACCGGAGTGACAAAACCTAATCTCGAAATACGCCAACCCAACATGTACCTTTGGAGACACCTGTAGTACTCCTTTATAATGACCCGATTCACGTTGTGACGTTTGGTAGCACCCAAAGTGTTCCTCCGGTAAACGGGAGTTGCATAATCTCATAGTTACAGGAACATGTATAAGTCATGAAGAAAGCAATAGCAATATACTAAATGATCAAGTGCTAGGCTAACGGAATGGGTCATGTCAATCACATCATTCTCCTAATGATGTGATCCCATTAATCAAATAACAACACATGTCTATGGTTAGGAAACATAACCATCTTTGATTAATGAGCTAGTCAAGTAGAGGCATACTAGTGACTATATGTTTGTCTATGTATTCACACATGTATCATGTTTCCGATTAATACAATTCTAGCATGAATAATAAACATTTATCATGATATGAGGAAATAAATAATAACTTTATTATTGCCTCTAGGGCATATTTCCTTTAGTTTTTGTATGAGATGATCATGTTTTGTTGAAGTAATCGGCAACTGGCAGAAGCCTTATGGTTGTCTCTTTATTGCATAAGATGCAAGCACCAAATAATTGCTTTACTCTATCGCTATGCGGTAGCAATAGTTGCAAGAGCAATAGTTGGCGAGACGACCATGTGACAACACATTGATATAGATCAAGATGATGGAGATCATGGTGTCATGCCGGTAACAATGGAGATCATGACAGTACTTCGGAGATGGAGATCACAAGCACAAGATGATGATGGCCATATCATATCACTTATATTGATTGCATGTGACGTTTATCTTTTATGCATATTATTTTGCTTTGTTTGACGGTAGCATTATAAGATGATCTCTCACTAAATTTCAAGGTAAAAGTTTTCTCCCTGAGTATGCACCGTTGCCAAAGTTCGTCGTGCGGAGACACCACGTGATGATCGGGTGTGATAAGCTCTACGTTCATCTACAACGGGTGCAAGCCAGTTTTGCACACACAGAATACTCGGGTTAAACTTGACGAGCCTAGCATATGCAGATATGTCCTCGGAACACTGGAGACCGAAAGGTCGAGCGTGAATCATATAGAAGATATGATCAACATAGCAATGTTCACCATTGAAAACTACTCCATCTCACGTGATGATCGGACATGGTTTAGTTGATATGGATCACGTGATCACTTAGATGATTAGAGGGATGTCTATCTAAGTGGGAGTTCTTAAGTAATATGATTAATTGAACTTTATTTATCATGAACTTAGTCCTGGTAGTATTAGCATATCTATGTTGTAGATCAATAGCTCGCATTTAGCCCCCCTGTTTTATTTTTGATATGTTCCTAGAGAAAAAAGTTGAAATATGTTAGTAGCAATGATGCGGATTGGATCCGTGATCTGAGGATTATCCTCATTGCTGCACAGAAGAGTTATGTCCTTGATGCAGCACTAGGTGACAGACCTATTGCAGGAGCAGATGCAGACGTTATGAACGTTTAACAAAAGCTCGTTATGATGACTACTTGATAGTTTAGTGCACCATGCTTTACGGCTTAGAACCAGGACTTCAAAAATGTTTTGAACGCCACGGAGCATATAAGATGTTCCAAGAGTTGAAATTGGTATTTCATACTCATGCCCGTGTCGAGAGGTATGAGACCTCTGACAGTACTTTGCCTACAAGATGGAGGAGAATAGCTCAACCAGTGAGCATGTACTCAGATTGTCTGGGTACTACAATTGCTTGAATCAAGTGGGAGTTAATCTTCCAGATAAGATAGCAAACTGACAAAGTTCTCTAGTCACTATCACCAAGTTACTAGAACTTCATGATGAACTATAATATGCAAGGGATGACGAATACAATTCCCAAGCTCTTCGCGATGCTAAAATCGGCGAAGGTAGAAATCAAGAAAAAAATCAAGTGTTGATGGTTGACAAGACCACTAGTTTCAAGAAAAAGGGGCAAAGGAAAGAAGGGGAACTTCAAGAAGAACGGCAAGCAAGTTGCTGCTCAAGTGAAGAAGCCCAAGTCTGGACCTAAGCCTGAGACTAAGTGCTTCTACTGCAAAGGGACTGATCACTGGAAGCGGAACTACCCCAAGTATTTGGCGGATAAGAAGGATGACAAAGTGAACAAGCTATATTTGATATACATGTTATTGATGTGTACTTTACTAGCTAGTGTTTATAGCAACCCCTCGGTATTTGATACTGGTTCACTTGCTAAGAGAAGTAACACGAAACGGGAGTTCCAGAATGAACAGAGACTAGTTAAGGGTGAAGTGGCGATGTGTGTTGGAAGTGGTTCCAAGATTGATATGATCATCATCTCACACTCCCTATACTTTCGGGATTAGTGTTAAACCTAAACAAATGTTATTTGGCTTTTGCGTTGAGCATGAATATGATTTGATCATGTTTATTGCAATACAGTTATTCATTTAAAGTCAGAGAATAATTGTTGTTCTGTTTACATGAATAAAACCTTCGATGGTCATACACCCAATGAAAATAGTTTGTTGGATCTCAATCGTAGTGATACACATATTCATAATATTGAAGCCAAAAGATGCAAAGTTAATAATGATAGTTCAACTTATTTGTGGCACTGTCGTTTAGGTCATATTGGTGTAAAGCACATGACGAAAATCCATGCTGATGGGCTTTTGGAATCACTTGATTATGAATCAGTTGATGCTTGTGAACCATGCCTCATGGGCAAGATGACTTAGACTCCGTTCTCTGGAACAATGGAGCGAGCAACAGACTTGTTGTAAATAATACATACTGATGTATGCAGTACGATGAGTGTTGAGGGTCGCGGCGAGTATCGTTAATTTCTAACCTTCACAGATGATTTGAGCAGATATGAGTATATCTACTTAATGAAGCACAAGTCTGAAACATTTGAAAAGTTCAAAGAATTTCAGAGTGAAGTGGAGAATCATCATAACACGAAAATAGAAGTTTCGACGATATGATCGCAGAGGTAAAATATTTGAGTTACGAGTTTGGCCTTCAGTTAAAACAAAGTTTCACTACTCACGCCACCTGGAACACCACAGTGTAATGGTGTGTCCGAACGTCATAACTGTACTTTATTAGATATGGTGCGATTTATGATGTCTCTTACCGATTTACCACTATCGTTTTGGGGTTATGCATTAGAGACAGCTGCATTCACGTTAAATAGGTCACCATCAAAATCCGTTGAGATGACGCCTTATGAACTGTGGTTTGGCAAGAAACCAAAGTTGTCGTTTCTTAAAGTTTGGGGCTGCGATGCTTATGTGAAAAAGCTTCAACCTGATAAACTCGAACCCAAAACGGAGAAGTGTGTCTTCATAGGATACCCAAAGGAAACTGTTGGGTACACCTTCTATCACAGATCCGAAGGCAGGACATTCGTTGCTAAGAATGGATCCTTTCTAGAGAAGGAGTTTCTCTCGAAAGAAGTGAGTGGGAGGAAAGTAGAACTTGATGAGGTAACTGTACCTACTCCCTTACTGGAAAGTAGTTCATCACATAAACCGGTTCCTGTGACATCTACACCAATTAATGAGGAAGCTAATGATATTGATCATGAAACTTCAGATCAAGTTACTACCGAACCTCGTAGGTCAACCAGAGTAAGATCCGCACCAGAGTGGTACGGTAATCCTGTTCTGGAGGTCATGTTACTTGACCATGACGAACCTACGAACTATGAGGAAGCGATGATAAGCCCAGATTCGCAAAATGGCTTGAGGCCATGAAATCTGAGATGGGATCTATGTATGAGAACAAAGTGTGGACTTTGGTTGACTTGCCCGATGATCGGCAAGCCATAGAAATCTGAGATGGGATCTATGTATGAGAACAAAGTGTGGACTTTGGTTGACTTGCCCGATGATCGGCAAGCCATAGAAAATAATTGGATCTTCAAGAGGAAGACGGACGCTGATAGTAGTGTTACTATCTACAAAGCTAGACTTGTCGAAAAAGGTTTTGACAAGGTTCAAGGTGTTGACTACGATGAGATTTTCTCACTCGTAGCGATGCTTAAGTATGTCTGAATCATGTTAGAAAATTGCCACATCTTATGAAATCTTGCAAATGGATGTCAAAACTACATTCCTTAATGGTTCGCAAAATGGCTTGATGCCATGAAATCTGAGATGGGATCTATGTATGAGAACAAAGTGTGGACTTTGGTTGACTTGCCCGATGATCGGCAAGCCATAGAAAATAATTGGATCTTCAAGAGGAAGACGGACGCTGATAGTAGTGTTACTATCTACAAAGATAGACTTGTCGAAAAAGGTTTTGACAAGGTTCAAGGTGTTGACTATGATGAGATTTTCTCACTCGTAGCGATGCTTAAGTATGTCTGAATCATGTTAGAAAATTGCCACATCTTATGAAATCTGGCAAATGGATGTCAAAACTACATTCCTTAATGGATTTCTTAAAGAAGAGTTGTATATGATGCAACCAGAAGGTTTTGTCGATCCAAAGGGAGCTAACAAAGTGTGCAAGCTCTAGCGATTCATTTATGGACTGGTGCAAGCCTCTCGGAGTTGGAATAAACATTTTGATAGTGTGATCAAAGCATATGGTTTTATACAGACTTTTGGAGAAGCCTGTATTTACAAGAAAGTGAGTGGGAGCACTACAACATTTCTGATAAACATATGTGAATGACATAGTGTTGATCAGAAATGATGTAGAATTTTCTGGAAAGCATAAAGGAGTTTTTCAAATAAATACCTCGGTGAAGCTGCTTACATATTGAGCATCAAGATCTATAGAGATAGATCAAGACACTTGATAAGTTTTTTCAATGAGTACATACCTTGACAAAGATTTTGAAGTAGTTTAAAATGGAACAGTCAAAGAAAGAGTTCTTGCGTGTGTTACAAGGTGTGAAATTGAGTAAGATTCAAAGCCCGACCACGGCAAAAGATAGAAAGAGAATGAAAGTCATTCCCTATGCCTCAGCCATAGGTTCTATAAAGTATGCCATGCTGTGTACCAGATCTATTATATACCCTACACGTAGTTTAGCAAGGGAGTACAATAGTGATCTAGGAGTAGATCACTGGATAGTGGTCAAAATTATCCTTAGTGGAATAAGGATATGTTTCTCGATTATGGAGGTGACAAAAGGTTCGTCGTAAAGGGTTACGTCGATGCAAGTTTTGACACTGATCCAGATGACTCTAAATCTCAATCTGGATACATATTGAAAGTGGGAGAAATTAGCTAGAGCAGCTCCGCAAGAGCATTGTTGACATAGAAATTTGCAAAATACATACGGATCTGAATGTGGCAGACCCGTTGACTAAACTTCTCTCACAAGCAAAACATGATCACACCTTAGTACTCTTTGGGGGTTAATCACATAATGGTGTGAACTAGATTATTGACTCTAGTAAACCCTTTAGGTGTTGGTCACATGACGATGTGAACTATGGGTGTTAATCACATTGTGATGTGAACTATTGGTGTTAAATCACATGGCAATGTGAACTAGATTATTGACTCTAGTGCAAGTGGGAGACTGAAGGAAATATGCCCTAGAGGCAATAATAAAGTTATTATTTATTTCCTTATATCATGATAAATGTTTATTATTCATGCTAGAATTGTATTAACCGGAAACATAATACATGTGTGAATACATAGACAAACATAGTGTCACTGGTATGCCTCTACTTGACTAGCTCGTTGATCGAAGATGGTTGAGTTTCCTAGCCATGGACATGAGTTGTCATTTGATTAACGGGATCACATCATTAGGAGAATTATGTGATTGACTTGACCCATTCCGTTAGCTTAGCACTTGATCGTTTAGTATGTTGCTATTGCTTTCTTCATGACTTATACATGCTCCTATAACTTGTTGGGGAACGTAGTAATTTCAAAAAAAATCCTACGCACACGCAAGATCATGGTGATGCGTAGCAATGAGAGGGGAGAGTGTTGTCCATGTACCCTCGTAGACCGAAAGCGGAAGCGTTAGCACAACGCGGTTGAGGTAGTCGTACGTCTTCACGATCCGACCGGTCAAGTACCGAACGTACGGCACCTCCGAGTTCAGCACACGTTCAGCTCGATGACGTCCCTCGAACTCCGATCTAGCCGAGTGTTGAGGGAGAGTTTTGTCAGCACGATGGCGTGGTGACGATTTTGATGTTCTACCGATGCAGGGCTTCGCCTAAGCACCGCTACAGTATTATCGAGGTGGACTATGGTGGAGGGCGGCACCGCACGCGGCTAAGAGATCAAATAGATCAATTGTTGTGTCTATGGGGTGCCCCCTACCCCCGTATATAAAGGAGCAAGGGGGGTGCGGCCGGCCAAAGGGGAGAGGCGCGCCGGAGGAGTCCTACTCCTACCGGGAGTAGGACTCCCCCCCTTTTCCATGTTGGACTAGGAGAGAGAGGGGGAAGAGGTGGAGGGGAGGAAGGAAAGGGGGGGCGCCGCCCCCTCTCCTTGTCCTCTTCGGACTAGGGAGGGAGGGGCGCGCGGCCCTGCCCTGGCCTCCTCTCCTCTCTTCCACCAAGGCCCACTAAGGCCCATTAAGTTTCCGGGGGGTTCCGGTAACCTCCCGGTACTCAGGTAAAATCCCGATTTCACCCGGAACACTTCCGATATCCAAACATAGGCTTCCAATATATCAATCTTCATGTCTCGACCATTTTGAGACTCCTCGTCATTTCCGTGATCACATCCGGGACTCCGAACAACCTTCGGTACATCAAAACATATAAACTCATAATATAATTGTCATCGTAACATTAAGCGTGCGGACCCTACGGGTTCGAGAACTATGTAGACATGACCGAGACATGTCTCCGGTCAATAACCAATAGTGGAACCTGGATGCGCATATTGGATCCCACATATTCTATGAAGATCTTTATCAGTCAGACCGCATAACAACATGCGTTGTTCCCTTTGTCATCGGTATGTTACTTGCCCGAGATTCGATCGTCGGTATCTCAATACCTAGTTCAATCTCGTTACCGGCAAGTCTCTTTACTCGTTCCATAATACATCATCCTGCAACTAACTCATTAGTTGCAATGCTTGCAAGGCTTAAGTGATGTGCATTACCGAGAGGGCCCAGAGATACCTCTCCGACAATCGGAGTGACAAATTCTAATCTCGAAATACTCCAACCCAACAAGTACCTTCGGAGACATCTGTAGATCACCTTTATAATCACCCAGTTACATTGTGACGTTTGGTAGCACACAAAGTGTTCCTCCGGTAAACGGGAGTTGCATAATCTCATAGTCATAGGAACATGTATAAGTCATGAAGAAAGCAATAGCAACATACTAAACGATCGTGGTGCTAAGCTAACGGAATGGGTCATGTCAATCACATCATTCTCCTAATGATGTGATCCCGTTAATCAAATGACAACTCATGTCTATGGTTAGGAAACATAACCATCTTTGATTAACGAGCTAGTCAAGTAGAGGCATACTAGTGACACTTTGTTTGTCTATGTATTCACACATGTATTATGTTTCCGGTTAATACAATTCTAGCATGAATAATAAACATTTATCATGATATAAGGAAATAAATAATAACTTTATTATTGCCTCTAGGGCATATTTCCTTCAGTCTCCCACTTGCACTAGAGTCAATAATCTAGATTACACACAAATTATTCTAACACCCATGGAGCCTTGGTGCTGATCATGTTTTGCTCGTGGAAGAGGCTTAGTCAACGGGTCTGCAACATTCAGATCCGTATGTATCTTGCAAATTTCTATGTCTCCCACCTGGACTAGATCCCGGATGGAATTGAAGCGTCTCTTGATGTGCTTGGTTCTCTTGTGAAATCTGGATTTCTTCGCCAAGGCTATTGCTCCTGTATTGTCACAAAAGATTTTCATTAGACCCGATGCACTAGGTATGACACCTAGATCGGATATGAACTCCCCTTCATTTGCTGCTTCCGAAGCAGCTATGTACTCCGCTTCACATGTATATCCCGCCACGACGCTTTGTTTAGAACTGCACCAACTGACAGCTCCACCGTTCAATGTAAACACATATCCGGTTTGCGATTTAGAATCGTCCGGATCAGTGTCAAAGCTTCCATCAACGTAACCATTTACGATGAGCTCTTTGTCACCTCCATAAACGAGAAACATATCCTTAGTCCTTTTCAGGTACTTCGGGATGTTCTTGACCGATGTCCGGTGATCCACTCCTGGATTACTTTGGTACCTCCCTGCTAGACTTATAGCAAGGCACACACCAGGTCTGGTACACAGCATTGCATACATGATAGAGCCTATGGCTGAAGCATAGGGAACATCTTTCATTTTCTCTCTATCTTCTACAGTGGTCGGGCATTGAGTCTTACTCAACTTCACACCTTGTAACACAGGCAAGAACCCTTTCTTTGCTTGATCCATTTTGAACTTCTTCGAAAATCTGTCAAGGTATGTGCTTTATGAAAGTAAAATTAAGCGTCTTGATCTATCTCTATTGATCTTAATGCCCAATATGTAAGCAGCTTCACCGAGGTCTTTCATTGAAAAACTCTTATTCAAGTATCCCTTTATGCTATCCAAAAATTCTATATCATTTCCAATCAATAATATGTCATCCACATATAATATCAGAAATGCTACAGAGCTCCCACTCACTTTCTTGTAAATACAGGCTTCTCCAAAAGTCTGTAGAAAACCAAATGCTTTGATCACACTATCAAAGCGTTTATTCCAACTCCGAGAGGCCTGCACCAGTCCATAAATGGATCGATGGAGCTTGCATACTTTGTTAGCTCCCTTTGGATCGACAAAACCTTCTGATTGCATCATATACAACTCTTCTTCCAGAAATCCATTCAGGAATGCAGTTTTGACATCCATCTGACAAATTTCATAATCATAAAATGCGGCAATTGCTAACATGATTCAGACAGACTTAAGCATCGCTACGGGTGAGAAGGTCTCATCGTAGTCAATCCCTTGAACTTGTCGAAAACCTTTCACAACAAGTCGAGCTTTGTAGACAGTAACATTACCGTCAGCGTCAGTCTTTTTCTTGAAAATCCATTTATTCTCAATTGCTTGCCGATAATCGGGCAAGTCAACCAAAGTCCACACTTTGTTCTCATACATGGATCCCATCTCAGATTTCTTGGCTTCAAGCCATTTTGCTGAATCTGGGCTCACCATCGCTTCTTCATAGTTCGTAGGTTCATCATGATCTAGTAGCATGACTTCCAGAATAGGATTACCATACCACTCTGGTGAGGATCTTACTCTGATTGATCTACGAGGTTCAGTAGCAACTTGATCTGAAGTTCCATGATCATCATCATTAACTTCCTCACTAATTGGTGTAGGTGTCACAGAAACCGGTTTCTATGATGAACTACTTTCCAATAAGGGAGCAGATATGGTTACCTCATCAAGTTCTACTTTCCTCCCACTCACTTCTTTCGAGAGAAACTCGTTCTCTAGAAAGGATCCATTCTTAGCAACGAATGTCTTGCCTTCGGATCTGTGATAGAAGGTGTACCCAACAGTCTCCTTTGGGTATCCTATTAAGACACATTTCTCCGATTTGGGTTCAAGCTTATCAGGTTGAAGCTTTTTCACATAAGCATCGCAGCCCCAAACTTTCAGAAAGGATAACTTTGGTTTCTTGCCAAACCACAGTTCATAAGGCGTCGTCTCAACGGATTTTGATGGTGCCCTATTTAACGTGAATGCATCCGTCTCTAAAGCATAACCCCAAAACGATAGCGGTAAATCTGTAAGAGACATCATAGATCGCACCATATCAAGTAAAGTACGATTACGACGTTCGGACACACCATTACGCTGTGGTGTTCCGGGTAGCATGAGTTGCGAAACTATTCCGCATTGTTTCAAATGTAGACCAAATTCGTAACTCAAATATTCTCCTCCACGATCAGATCGTAGAAACTTTATTTTCTTGTCATGATGATTTTCAACTTCACTCTGAAATTCTTTGTACTTTTCAAATGTTTCAGACTTATGCTTCATTAAGTAGATATACCCATATCTGCTTAAATCATCTGTGAAGGTGAGAAAATAACGATATCCGCCACGAGCCTCAACATTCGTCGGACCACATACATCTGTATGTATGATTTCCAACAAATCTGTTGCTGTCTCCATAGTTCCGGAGAACGGCGTTTTAGTCATCTTGAACAAGAGGCACGGTTCGCAAGTACCAAGTGATTCATAATCAAGTGGTTCCAAAAGTCCATCAGTGTTGAGTTTCTTCATGCGCTTTACACCGATATGACCTAAACGGCAGTGCCACAAATAAGTTGCACTATCATTATCAACTCTGCATCTTTTGGCTTCAACATTATGAATATGTGTATGACTACTATCGAGATTCATCAAAAATAGACCACTCTTCAAGGGTGCATGACCATAAAAGATATTACTCATATAAATAGAACAACCATTATTCTCTGATGAAAATGAATAACCGTCTCGCATCAAACAAGATCCAGATATAATGTTCATGCTCAACGCTGGCACCAAATAACAATTATTTAGGTCTAATACTAATCCCGAAGGTAGATGTAGAGGTAGCGTGCCGACCGCGATCACATCGACTTTGGAACCATTTCTCACGCGCATCGTCACCCCTTCCTTTGCCAGTGTTTTCTTAATCCGTAGTCCCTGTTTTGAGTTGCAAATATTAGCAAAAGAACCAGTATCAAATACCCAGGTGCTACTGCGAGCTCTAGTAAGGTACACATCAATAACATGTATATCACATATACCTTTGTTCACCTTGCCATCCTTCTTATCCGCCAAATACTTGGGGCAGTTCCGCTTCCAGTGACCATGTCGCTTGCGGAGAAGCACTCGATTTGTGCTTAGGTCCGCACTGGGTTTCTTCTCCTGAGCAGCAACTTGCTTGTTGTTCTTTTTGAAGTTCCCCTTTTTCTTCCATTTGCCCTTTTTCTTGAAACTAGTGGTCTTGTTGACCATCAACACTTAATGCTCCTTCTTGATTTCTACCTCCGCATCCTTTAGCATTGCGAAGAGCTCGGGAATCGTCTTATCCATCCCTTGAATGTTATAGTTCATCACGAAGCTCTTGTAGCTTGGTGGCAGTGATTGGAGAATTCTGTCAATGACGCTATCATCCGGAAGATTAACTCCCAGTTGAATCAAGTGATTATTATACCCAGACATCTTGAGTATATGCTCACTGGCAGAACTATTCTCTTCCATCTTGCAGCTATAGAACTTATTAGAGACTACATATCTCTCAATCCGGGCATTTGCTTGAAATATTAACTTCAACTCCTGGAACATCTCATATGCTCCATGAAGTTCAAAACGTCGTTGAAGTCCCGGTTCTCAGCCTTAAAGCATGGCAGACTGAACTATTGAGTAGTCATCAGCTTTGCTCTGCCAGACGTTCATAACATTTGGTGTTGCTCCTGCAGCAGGCCTGGCACCCAGCGGTGCTTCCAGGATGTAATTCTTATGTGCAGCAATGAGGATAATCCTCAAGTTACGGACCCAGTCCGTGTAATTGCTACCATCATCTTTCAACTTTGCTTTCTCAAGGAACGCATTAAAATTCAACGGAACAACAGCACGGGTCATCTATCTACAATCAACATAGACAAGCAAGATACTATCAGGTACTAAGTTCATGATAAATTTAAGTTCAATTAATTATATTACTTAAGAAATCCCACTTAGAAATACATCCCTCTAATCTTCTAAGTGATCACGTGATCCAAATCAACTAAACCATAACCGATCATCACGTGAAATTGAGTAGTTTTCAATGGTGAACATCACTATGTTGATCATATCTACTATATGATTCACGCTCGACCTTTCGGTCTCAGTGTTCCGAGGCCATATACGCATATGCTAGGCTCGTCAAGTTTAACCTGAGTATTCCGCGTGTGCAAAACTGGCTTGCACCCGTTGTAGATGGACGTAGAGCTTATCACACCCGATCATCACGTGGTGTCTGGGCACGACGAACTTTGGCAACAGTGCATACTCAGGGAGAACACTTTCACTACAAGAAACCAGTTAATGCATGACGGATTTCAGGTGACATTTTCGGAAACTGTCATCGATGGCCTGGTACAACCCTGCAAGAATGCCCAAGCCCGCCAAAGCCCGCGCCAAAGCCCGCTTACCCTTCACTCGTATAAAATGCTAACCCTAACCCTATCCTCTCTTCCACCTCGGCAGCCCCTCTTCCCTATTCCCCATCGACTCCACAGTCACGCCACCCACCACCTCGCCTCTCTCCTCCCACAGATCGCCGCCGGCCCGACCCCTCCTCTCCTCTCACCTCATAGCTTCCAGATCCGCCTCATTCAGCGCCCATCCATCCCTCTCGCGAACATCTCTCTCTCTATCTCTTGTGACCCTAGCACCGCAGCCAACGCCCACCGATTCCGGCGACGTCCACCACCACGCAGTACGCGCTGTAATTGGTCTCCGACCCCTCTGTCCCCCAGGCCGGCTGGATCCGCCGCTCACGTCTATGGCGCTCGTACGCGACCCCTAGCCCGTGGCTAGGGTTTCGGCTGCGGCGACGCATCCATCGTCGCCGCGTCTCCGGCGGCTCCGTTCTGCCGCACACCCCCCCCCCCCCGCGCCCTCTCCTCCTCCTGGATGGCGCCTTCCTTGTTCGGTGCGCTCGCCTGCGTTGGGCTGCACAACGGCGACCCCAACCTCTCCTGCATCTACGGTGTGGTGGTGCATCATATGGCAACCTCCTCCACTGCATTTGGACCACTGGAGGCCCTCCCTTGCCGATATGAGCACCTCAAACCCCATTTCCTCTCCTCCAGCCCTTCTTTTCTTGTTAGGATGTCCTTTGATCGACTAAGCGTGTTCTTCCGTGCGATTCTGAACAAGTTCCTGTTCTTGCAAGCATGGAACATATATGTTTACCTTGTGCAGTAATAGTTTTGGTGTCAAGCTTAATAAAGTGGCAATCCAAATGGCTTGAAAAGAGAAGTTTTGTGGGGCTAATTGAGGCTTTATAGATTCTTCATAGTTAAGCACTTGTACCTCTGCCTATCTCCTCTGCCGTGAGCCCCTACCCGTGGCTAAAGCATACACTGTTTCATGTAGACTACTAGCTTGCATGGGCCTGAAGAATGGAGTAATTTAGCAAGTAGGAATTCTATTTTTTCTTGCATGAGTTGTTGCACCTCTAGTTTGTTCTATTGTGTCCTGTACAGTGAGGGAAATTGAAGGCAGTATTTTGTTGTTCATAATTTTCCGGGTTAATATGCATATCACTTATACATATATATTCACTTGTTCAGCTGTGGTAATTATCTTGATTAATATGCAAAGCGTAGCCTGTTTCGCTCACTAAACTTTAGTGTTTGACTTGATAGGTATAGCAGAGAAGTGAATGTATGACGGTGATGTCGATTGTTGGCTGGTGGTGTGAACCAACAAATATGCCGGGACAACAGGCAGTTGATGGAAGCGTCCAAGTCAAGCCAGGTCAGCAAGTCATGAATCTGAACACCCCTGTTTCATAAGTGCACTCTGAATGATGTTGTTGGCCTGAAACTGAATGCCAATTAAGCAAATGCCTTAAATAATGCTTGTTCACTAGCAAGGGAATAATGGTATGCTCCGACCACTTGATACTTCATTCCAATATTTCTGAATGATACATACATCTCGTTGATCAAGATCTCTTATAGCCACGATTACTCCTATTGTGGTTGTAGTACATGGGTTAGCACAGTCAATTTAAGTAACAAGAATCTAGTAGTTGATGTCATTAAGCATAACTAGGATGTGAACTAGAATTCTAGTTGTCTCTAGGGTCAAGCAGAACATGTTTGTTTCATGTTACGTATGAGGTTTAGCCACAATTCAGAAAATCATTTATCCCGCCAACTCGTGTTTTATGTATTAAGTGCTAACATGTATTTCCGTAGTCGTACTAATGCCTTGAGAGGATTTTGGACAGCCGGATCAATATCAACTTGATATAGCCCACATTCTAGATATTCGGACAATATGGACCATGCTTGAAAAGGCAACTATAAAAATCACTACATTTTGAAAAATAACTTAGGTTTATTATTGGCTAAAGAGATTTGTTTTTTGTAGACGCACAAAAAAAACTAGGATCCAAGTAGTAAAGGAAATAGGGATTAATAATAAAAGGTTGATAGTACTATTATCTATCTCAATTTTGGTAAATGATAGTGTGAATCTAACATCTAACAGACTTCTCAAAAAGATTAGTGTATATGTTTTAATATGGTGTATGGTAGCTCACAGTCTGAATTTTGTGCTTGTAGGTGCATTCACATCACCTTATCTTGTGCAGGCTATGGAAACATACTTGACTGTTCTTGCTGCTTTGAAATCTAACATCTAACAGTCTTAATTAAGAAGTTATATCAACTTTTTAATCTGTATACCATGTGCTTCCTAGCATCCATGCTGCTAGGAAACTGAATATGTATAGCACTAGGTGTCTGCACTATAACTTTGTTTATTATGCATGCAGTATGGCATTAAAACAATACACGTCTTAGCATATGTTTTTTTGTTGCTGATGCATATGCATGCTTGCACTATTAATATACATGCAGTGATGATGAATCATCTCTCACACATGCGCAAGCCTTGTTCCTACCGTTGTCACCCTGTAAACATATATACTGGTTCATTTCATTTCATTATTGTTTCCTGTTATAAATAATAGTACTATGTTTGTCAAGTGGGCAGCAAGTATTGTTTACTATTTGTAAGCCCTTTGAGATGTACTTGCAGCATAAACATTGAGTTTTATGCCGCTGCTCGTTGACCCGATTGGTGTAAACTTCAAATGTTCACGTATCAACAAGTTTACACATCAAGGCGAGGATATTGTTTGTTAGTGATGCCATTTTGTTGGCATGTTTATATGGCCTTTCATTTGACATGCTTTTCTTTGGATTAGTTTTAAGCGACTTCATGTTTACTCTCATTTTATATTTGATGCAATGTTATTCTCATTTGTAGGCACTATAAGATTTAAGAATTTTTGCTGTAATTCTCTTATTTCTATGATCAATTCATATCTACAAATATCTAATAAGGTTCTTGAAAATATGCCAGGTAAGATTAGGTAGCGAGCTACTTTGGTGCTGCCATCACAATCAACCACGACATGATAGTTGCCACAGGAGGACCGACAAGAAGAACATGAATAACAACCTCAATAGCTTATATGTTATGTTGATGTATAATGGGTTGTACTGGTTCCTACCTTTGTTGTGTGATATATTGTCCGCTTATGTTGTAAGTTATCACTTCATAGAAGGATTTTGTAAACTGCTATGTTGTATTTACATATGGATGCTGCGAACTGGATCAAATGTGTAATGTTCTGACAGTTTACAAGTACTTCCTCTTGGGCTGAAATTGGCATTTGGATTTGTGAGACACATTATGCTAAAAACGTTCTTGGTCAAAATTAGGCAGAAATAAACGGGTTAATGTGGCAGAAATAAATGGGCTAATGGGCTCGGCCAAATTTAAATTGTGCCCAAATCGATGACGATTTTTGTGACGGAAAATAGTATCCACGTAGGCAGACATGTCATTCGAATTGGTCAATTGGAAATCCTACGTGGCGTCAGTCCATGACGGATTGTTCCCGTCACAGAGGCTTGGGCTTCGGCGGGCCTGGTGCAGATCCATGACGGTCAAGAACCGTCAAGGAAGGGATGATGTGAAATTATGACGCGATATACATGACGGATTTCAAATCCGTCATGCATGGGAGCCCATGACAGTTTTCCACTGATCCATGACGGACTATATCCGTCATGTATTAACAGATTTCTTGTAGTGTTTTATCTTGAAATTTAGTGAGAGATCATCTTATAATGCTACCGTCAATCAAAGCAAGATAAGATGCATAAAAGATAAACATCACATGCAATCAATATAAGTGATATGATATGGCCATCATCATCTTGTGCTTCTGATCTCCATCTCCGAAGCACCTCCATGATTGTCATCATCACCGGCGCGACACCTTGATCTCCATCGTAGCATCGTTGTCGTCTCGCCAATCTTATGCTTCTACGACTATCGCTACCGCTTAGTGATAAAGTAAAGCATTACAGGGCGATTGCATTGCATACAATAAAGCGACAACCATATGGCTTCTGCCAGTTGCCGATAACTCGGTTACAAAATATGATCATCTCATACAATAAAATATAGCATCAGTCTTGACCATATCCCATCAAAACATGCCCTGCAAAAACTAGTTAGACGTCCTCTACTTTGTTGTTGCAAGTTTTACGTGGCTGCTACGGGCTTTGCAAGAACCGGTCTTACCTACGCATCAAAAGCACAACGATAGTTTGTCAAGTTGGTGCTGTTTTAACCTTCGCAAGGACCGGGCGTAGCCACACTCGGTTCAACTAAAGTTGGAGAAACTGACACCCGCTAGCCACCTGTGTGCAAAGCACGTCGGTAGAACCAGTCTCGTGTAAGCGTACGCATAATGTCGGTCCGGGCCGCTTCATCCAACAATACCGCCAAACCAAAGTATGACATGCTGGTAAGCAATATGACTTACATCGCCCACAACTCACTTGTGTTCTACTCGTGCATATAACATCAACGCATAACACCTGGCTCTGATACCACTGTTGGGGAACGTAGTAATTTCAAAAAAAATCCTACGCACACGCAAGATCATGGTGATGCATAGCAACGAGAGGAGAGAGTGTTGTCCACGTACCCTCGTAGACCGAAAGCGGAAGCGTTAGCACAACGCGGTTGATGTGATGTAGTCGTACGTCTTCACGATCCGACCGATCAAGTACCGAACGTACGGCACCTCCGAGTTCAGCACACGTTCAGCTCGATGACGTCCCTCGAACTCCGATCCAGCCGAGTGTTGAGGGAGAGTTTCTTCAGCACGATGGCATGGTGACGATGTTGATGTTCTACCGACGCAGGGCTTTGCCTAAGCACCGCTACAGTATTATCGAGGTGGACTATGGTGGAGGGGGGCACCGCACACGGCTAAGATATCAAACAGATCAATTGTTGTGTCTATGGGGTGCCCCCTGCCCCCGTATATAAAGGAGCAAGGGGGTGCGGCCGGCCAAAGGGGAGAGGCGCGCCGGGAGTAGGACTCCCCCTTTTCCATGTTGGACTAGGAGAGAGAGGGGGAAGAGGTGGAAGGGAGGAAAGAAAGGGGGGCGCCGCCCCCCTCTCCTTGTCCTATTCGGACTAGGGGGGAGGGGCGCGCGGCCCTGCCTTGGCCTCCTCTCCTCTCTTCCACCAAGGCCCACTAAGGCCCATTAAGTTGCCGGGGGGTTCCGGTAACCTCCTGGTACTCCGGTAAAATCCCGATTTCACCCGGAACACTTCCGATATCCAAACATAGGCTTCCAATATATCAATCTTCATGTCTCGACCATTTCGACACTCCTCGTCATGTACGTGATCACATCCGGGACTCCAAACAACCTTCGGTACATCAAAACATATAAACTCATAATATAAGCATCGCCATCGTAACGTTAAGCGTGCGGACCCTACGGGTTCGAGAACTATGTAGACATGACCGAGACAAGTGTCCGGTCAATAACCAATAGCGTAACACGGATGCTCATATTGGCTCCCACATATTCTACGAAGATCTTTATCGGTCGAGACCGCATAACAACATACGTTGTTCCTTTTGTCATTGGTATGTTACTTGTCCAAGATTCGATCGTCGGTATCTCAATACCTAGTTCAATCTCGTTACCGTCAAGTCTCTTTACTCGTTCCGCAATACATCATCCCGCAACTAACTCATTAGTTGCAATGCTTGCAAGGCTTAAGTGATGTGCATTACCGAGAGGGCCCAGAAATACCTCTCCGACAATCGGAGTGAAAAATCCTAATCACAAAATACGCCAACCCAACAAGTACCTTCGGAGACACCTGTAGAGCACCTTTATAATCACCCGATTACGTTGCCAGACGTTTGGTAGCACACAAAGTGTTCCTCCGGTAAATGGGAGTTGCATAATCTCATAGTCATAGGAACATGTATAAGTCATGAAGAAAGCCATAGCAACATACTAAACGAACGTGTGCTAAGCTAACGGAATGGGTCATGTCAATCTTTACATCATTCTCCTAATGATGTGATCCTGTTAATCAAATGACAACTCATGTCTATGGTTAGGAAACATAACCATCTTTGATTAACGAGCTAGTCAAGTAGAGGCATACTAGTGACACTCTGTTTGTCTATGTATTCACACATGTATTATGTTTCCGGTTAATACAAATCTAGCATGAATAATAAAACTTTATCATGATATAAGGAAATAAACAATAACTTTATTATTGCCTCTAGGGCATATTTCCTTCATGTCTATGAGATTATGCAACTCCCGTTTACCACAGGAACACTTTGTGTGCTACCAAACGTCACAACGTAACTGGGTGATTATAAAGGTGCTCTACAGGTGTCTCCGAAGGTACTTGTTGAGTTGGCGTATTTAGAGATTAGGATTGGTCACTCGGATTGTCTGAGAGGTATCTCTGGGCCCACTCGGTAATACACATCACTATAAGCCTTGCAAGCATTCTAACTAATGTGTTAGTTGCGGGATGATGTATTACGGAACGAGTAAAGAGACTTGCCGGTAATGAGATTGAACTAGGTATTGAGATACCGACGATCGAATCTCGGGCAAGTAACATACCGATGACAAAGGGAACAACGTATGCTGTTATTGGACAAGGAGGGGGGCGGCGCCCCCCTTTCCTTTCCCACTCTCTCTCCTTCCCTCTCCTCTCCTACTCCCACTTGGAAGGGTGGAGTCCTACTCCCAGTGGGAGTAGGACTCCTCATGGGGCGTGCCTAGGGTGGCCGGCCCCCTCCCCCTCCTCCACTCCTTTATATACGGGGAGGGGGGCACCCCTTGGAGATACAACAATTGATCATTGATCTCTTAGCCGTGTGCGGTGCCCCCCTCCACCATATTCCACCTCGGTAATATCGTAGCGGTGCTTAAGCGAAGCCCTGCGTCAGTAGCATCATCAACACCGTCATCACGCCGTCGTCTTGTGGAACTCTCTCCATAAGCTTCTGCTGGATCGGAGTTCGTGGGACGTCATCGAGCTGAACGTGTGCTGAACTCGGAGGTGTTGTGCGTTCAGTACTTGGATCGGTCGGATCATGAAGACGTACGACTACATCAACCGCGTTGTCATAATGCTTCCGCTTTTGGTCTACGAGGGTACGTGGACATACTCTCCCCTCTCGTTGCTATGCCTCACTATGATCTTTCGTGTGCGTAGGAAAATTTTGAAATTACTACGTTCCCCAACACATGTCGGTGGCCACGCCCTCCTTGGAGATGACGTGCCCAAGGTAGTCGATGTGGTCGCAGGCAAAACTGCACTTGCTCTCCTTGATGAACAGTTGGTGCGCCCGTTGGAGCTCGAAGACGATCCGGAGGTGCTCGATGTGTTCTTCCATCATTTCACTGAAGACAATGATGTCGTCAAGGAAAATGATCACAAATTTGCGCACATACTTACTGAATATGGCATTCATGAGGCATTGGAAGGTCGTCGGAGCGTTCGTCAGGCCGAACGGCATGACCCTTAACTGGAAATGCCCGTGGTGCGTCTTGAATGCGGTCTTGGCCTCGTCCTCTCCGTGCATACGAATTTGATGGTACCCAGCGTGGAGATCCATCTTGGAGAAGACTGCTGCGCCGCGAGCTCGTCGACGATCGGGAGCGGAAACTTGTTTTTGATAGTGGCATCATTCAGGTGACGGTAGTCGACGCAGAACCTCCACGTCCCATCCTTCTTCTTGACTAGGAGGACTGGGGCTTCGTAAGGACTGATGTTGTGCGTGATGATGCCGGCGTCGAGCATTTCCTTGACCTGCCACTCGATTTCGTCCTTCTGAAGCGGCGAGTAGCGGTACGGGTGAGTGTTCGCGGGGACTGCGCCTTCCACCAGGGTGACGGCGTGGTCGTACTGGCGGTGTGGCGGCAGACCCTGGGGGCGGCGAAGACGTCGGCGAATTCCTCCAGGAGATCGGCGAGGGGCGTCTGGCTAGCGCACTTGCGCCGTGGTGGCGATGCGCGCCCGCACTTGTCCACCATGGCCATGGCCCAGACATCATTGCCCGCGATCATCTTGCGCAGCTCGTCGGGTTTGATCGCCTTGAGGGTGGTGGACGCTTTGGTGGGCGCGCCCCGGAGCGTCACCTCTTCGCCGTCGTGGGTGAACTTGACCCACTTGTCTTGCCAGTGGCATGTCATGGGGCTGTCTTTGGGCAAGCCAGTCCATGCCCAGGATGCCATCGTACGCGCCAATGTCCAGCTCGCGCATCGGTGTGGCGAACGTGTGCCCCTGCATCCACCATTTGAGCTCGGGCACGATACGGTTGCAGGTGAGATGGTCACCGTTGGCAACGCGTACATCCACCCGCGGCATCTCTTCAGTTCGCAACCCAAGGCGGTCGATGAAGGACTTGTTGACGAAGCTGTGCAAGCTACCCGAATCGAGTAGCAGCAACATGACTTTGTTGCCCACCAGTGCGGGCAGGCGGATCGTGGTCGCCGAGTATGTGCCGTCCAGTGCGTGCGACGCGAGCAGGAAGCATTCGGGCGCATCACCAGGAGGAGCGGGCGACTGCGCTGCTGGCCCTGGGTCGTCGAGCAGTTGCAGCGCGTGGATGGTGTCGTCGGAGAGCACCTCCCCGTGATCGCTGACGTTAATGGTGAGCAGCTGGGCCGGTTGTGCGCACCGGTGCTCCCGTGAGAAGCGGTCGCCGCACTTGAACCATAAGTTGTTGGCGCGGCGGTAGTCGCGAAGTTGCCGTTCGCGCGCATAGTCGTCCGTTGGAGCACGGTTGGGCGCGGCCACGCGCGGCTGTGGTGGAGTCGGCGCCGGTGGAGGCCAGCCCGCTGGTGTGATGCGTGGGCGTGCGCGCGTAGTGCCAGCTCCTCCTCCTGAATGTGCGCCAGCACGGACGCCCTGGTGATGCTCGAGGGCGCTTGGAGCCGAACCGGCGCGCGTAATTCGTCCTTCAAGCCCAGAATGAACTGGGTGACGAAGAACTTGGTGTTGATGGACGGGTCGAGCGCGAGCAGGTGATACATTTGCTCGTCGAACATTGCGCGGTACTCGGCGACAAAGGTGGTATGACGAAGTTGCAGCAGCTTGTGCATGACCACCTCGAACTCGGCGGCGCCGAACTCCGCGAGCACGGCGGCGATGAACGACTCCCAGGTGATGCCGCGATGTGTTTGACGAAATGCCTGTAGCCAGTGCGCGGCCTGGCCTTCGATATACAGAGCTGCGGTGGCCACCCAGTTGTGTGGAGCGACCTTATAGAGCTTGAAGTACGCCAGACAGCGATCCAACCACAGGTACGACACAGAGCCGTCGAACCGAGGGAAATCGTGCTTCGGTGGATTGTGGTAGTCATTGCCGTTGTAGCCCGTTGTCGGAGAGGGAATGGCCCCTGGAGCGACGAATCCGCCATGAGGAGCCACCGGAATCAACGGTGGGCGATGGTCACCGAGGCGCGCGTGGGCGGACGCAGGGCGGCCTGGATATGTGGCCAGGCGCGGTGAGTGCGGAGGCGGCGGGGGCGGTGGTGGAGGTTGTTGCGGGGCGGCGGGCTGGTGAAGCACGGTCGTGACTGAGCCCGTGGGTGATGCAGAGCCCTCCACCGTCTTGCGGGTTGCTTTGACGTCGGCCTGGGTCAGATCGATCTGTCGGGCGAGTCCGCGCACATCCTGCGAGATCTGTGCGTTGAAGGCGGCCTGGACCTCGATCTGCTTGTCGTGGGCCGCTTTCTGCTCATCCATCTTGGTGAGGAGGGACTCGAGCATCTTGGTGATGTTGCTGTTGCCCTCGTCCATGGCGGCCAGCACCTGACGCGTCGCCGCAGAAGCTTTGGAGGGCGCCGTTGCCGTGCTTGGAAGAGATCGAACCCCGCGACGGATTTTGGGTGTGCTTGTCAGAGCAGCACACACCGGCGTGATGGATGTTATCGATCTATAACCAGCTCGACAGGGAGAAAATGTTTGAGGCGAATTTGGCTCTGATTACTAACTGTAACGAACCAGAGAGGAGGGGATCGGGGTAGGTGAGGGAGAGCAGGAGGGAGAGACTTGGCGAGGAAGAGAGATTACTTTCAGAGGAAGGATTGGGTGAGATGACAGTCTGTTACATCACGCATGACTTGCCACAAGCGGCTGGCTGCCTATTTATCACTCCCTCGCTACAGATGGGGCCGATCCTTGCCATGTCACACTGGCCAAGTGGTGGACAAGTGGCCAGGTGTGACACTCGAGTGTCGGAGATACAGTTACGAACACCGCCCGCGGCTCGAGTCCCTGCCGTGCGCCGCCACGCTCCGGCTGCTGGAGCTCACCCACTGCAAGCTCGACCCGCCATCGGCGTGGCCGGCGCGGTCCGCTGTCCTGGCTCTCCCGCGCCTCCCTGATCTGCAACTGCGCGACTGTGTTGTCTCTGAGGGGTACCTTCAGGTCATGCTTCACGGTTCACGCCGCTCCAGCGCTCACGAGCCTCGTGCTGGTGAATGTCAAACGCAAGACGGTGAAGAAGGCGGATCCCAACGACAGTTTCGGGCGGCCCTTTCCATCTCCGGTGCCGGACGCTAACCGCCCTGGAGCTCGACACCAGCGGTCTCTACTACAGCGACTCGGAGACCTAGGAGGAGCTCAAGGTTCTGCTCAACAGAGGCATCGAGCTCGACATGCCGAGCCTGCGCTCCTTCTGCTACCGGGGATTCTCTGTTAAGCTCTCGCTCACATCGCCCGCACCAGGGCTCGCGCGGGTCGAACTCGATGTCTCCCGCTATGGCCAAGGGCGCGAGCCCCCATCACGCATGCTCAGAAGCTTCTCCACCACGAGGGCCCTGAAGCTGTGCCTTGGCAGCATCAAGGACATCGTCGCCGGTGAGCAGGAAGAAGGCGGCCCCATCCTGCCCACGTTCCCAAACCTGGAGCAAACTCCTCGAAGTAGACGGAAGCTACCAGTACAAGAAGAACGACACGGCGACATTGGGAATGGCGAGTCTGCTCGGCTCATGCCCGGTGATGTCCGAGCTTTGGCTTAGGCTGAGCCATATTCGCTACAAGGCGTGCAAGAAGGATCCAGTTGGAGCGTCCTCCGCCGCAACCGTGGATCGATTCAGCAAACTCGCCGCCTCCATGGCTTCCGTCTCCGTGCAAGACGGCGACGGCATCGGAGATACTTGCCACACCTCAGAGCTCCCCGCCTTGAGCGGCTGCGTGCTCAGCTGCTTGCGGAAGGCGACGCTCAAGTTCAACTTGCCAGAGGAGCTCAACTGCTTGGAGGTCCAGCTCGCCAAGTTCCTCGTGGAGAACGCCATGGCTCTCGAGGAGATGCACGTCGACGACCGGAGGCAGTTCTGGACAGACCACCTCTGCAACAATGTTGCAAGATGGAGAGCGGATTCGTTCCGAAGTAAGAACCTGCCGGACACAGGAGTCTTTCAGGTCAAAAGTCACAGTTAGGTAGGCTACCGTGCACCGAATTGTACCTAAGAAAGTACGAAGTATAACTAAGCTATGAGCTCAGATAAACAATAAAATTCACAAATTTTGAAAACAAAAAATCAAAACATTCTGAATTTTTTAGCAAATATTGTCAAATGTTTTGATTGCTTTCAAAATTTCATTATGAAATGTCATTCGCGGAAGATGTGGCAAAAAAATGATGCTCCAAAAAAATCAATTTCAAAAGCAATTTGGAGTGCTGTTTTTTTTCCACGGTTTTCACGTATGTCGTTCCGTTATGAATCTCTCTTAAATACCAAATGATACTCGAGTTGAGGTATATGATTCAATGCTTGTAACAGCTCGTTTGGCTCCTCTCATTTGGGTCGGATTCACGGATTTCATTTTCGAATTCCGATCCCTACTTGTTTAGCTGTCACGGAATTGAAGATATGATTTCGTTTCCAATGTCGAGTACCTTCCGTTGCGGATCTCAGCAAAAGCTGCCCACCGTCATGGAGCCAGCAGCTGCAAACGGCCGAGCCATGTGGCTCCTATTTGCCGGGTGCCTTCTACAGGGCTCTCAGCATACTGTGCATAAGCCGAGTTCTTTTATATTTGCCGAGTATGTAACTGGCGGGTTCGGCAGAGCTTTCCATGTGCCGTGTCCTACTATGTATCAAGACCCGTACTCCGTTTAAATGACTTTTGCCGTGATCCCGTGTTCTCGTACTCGGCAAAGACGAAAGAACTCGGTAACGGTGATTTTTCCAGTAGTAAGAATGTAAGCATGCATGGAAGAATGGGACGCATATGCATGTAACCAAATCTACTACTGCTGCTGCATGGTAGGAGTAGATGTCTCCGTATGGCTGCTGCATGCAGGAGATATTACGTGCAGGATAGATATCTCCGTATCGTAGATGCTTAGGAAACAGCAGTACAACACACATAAAATGCCCAGTTTTTTCTCAAAAAAGAAATCGTAACGATTACCGAACGTGCTATGTTTTATGCTCCCGTCCCGGACGCCCTCGTTCCCGTTGGATCGAGCACACAGATCTTGGCACATGATCTTCGCCACGTCATCATCAGCCAATCGTTAGCGTTCCAGCCGAAGTCGCCCGAACGACCCATTCCCCTCCACCGGTCGACCCACTCCCCCCAACTCCCCACTGCCTTAGGCCAATTCCACCGCACGACTTAAAACGGATGTCTGTTTTGCTTAGATTTTGTCCATTTAAGGTGACAATGAAAACGAAAACGAACATGCGTATCCGGCTTGTGTTTGAAGCGCCTAACACCCAACGCGGCAGAGCGATCCAAAATGTCTGCCTACGCGCCGCGCTCGCCGCCGCCTCGTCGCGCCCGCACGCCGCAGCCTCGCCCGTGCCCGCCACGCCACAGCTTTTGCCGTGCCCGCCCGCCGCGCCCGCCGCTTGTCGCGCCCGCCGCCATCAGCGCCCTCCTGGCGCCACAGACGCTTCGCCTGGCCGCTCGCCCACCGCCGCCACTCCCCACTGCCGCCCACCGCCATGCGCCCCACCACCGCGCCCAGCTGCCGCTGGCCGCCGTGCCGCCCGGCAGCCCGTGCCCCCTGCCGCCACGCTTCGCCGCCGCTTCGCCCGCCTCCCGTGCCCTCGCGCCCGGCCGATGCAGCAACCACCAGCGGCCGCGCGCGCTCGCCGGGTGCGGCCTCGCCGTCGCCGGGGCCCCACTCGCCCCTGTAACATCCCAAATTTTCAATTTGGAATGTTATACATTAGATCATCATGCATATCATATTTTCTCGCATTTTTCTGATCCTAGAAAATTTCACGCAACTCAAGGACCCTCGGAGAGAGTTGGAAGTTTCATTATTTTCATATTTGGGATTTCTCAAATTTTGGAAATAGGATCATTGGATTTATTTAATTATCTTCATAAAGTTTTTCTTATAAAAATCTCAAGAGAGGGAATAATATGACTTTCCCAATATTTAGGAAAAAAGAAGATATTTTAAATAAATCAAATTTGGGTTTTGAAGATTTATTTTGCTTAGGCAAAAATGAGCATTTAAAATTTTTGCATGTTTGCTGTTTTTAAGGTTCATTTTGTTCGACTCATTTTTAGGAGTCGGAGAAAATTTGTTTTATTTAATTTGGAATTCATTTGGTATTTTTTTTTAATTCATTTTGGTTTAATTTTATTTTTTTAAAGCATGGCGCCCCCCCTGGACCGAGGCCCGGCCCAGCCAGCCAGGCCCAGTGCCCGCGCCCAGCCACCTCCCTTCCTCACAAGACGCCCATGGAGGAGTCCCGCCGCCCGCCGCCCGACTCCGGCTCGGCCACGCCGAGCCCGCCCGTGCCCCTCCCCACGCAACCGGAAGCCCCCTCCTTAAAACCCGACGCCTCTCTCCTCACCCCACCGCCGCCCTCACCCGAGCCGGCCGAGCCATTGCGTCGACCAACGCCGCCGTCGCCCTCGTCGCCGAGCACGCCACGCCCGGAGCCCCTCGCCGACCCGCCGCCACCCGCCGACCCCGCCCGACCCGCCGGAGACCCCGCCGGAGCCCGCCGGAAGACCGCCGGAGGTAGCCGCCGCCCGCGCCCGATCCTATCCGGTTTTCTCAAAAAGTCCCGATCCGGTTTTTTTTTGCAAAGTTCGTTTTTTTTTTAAAACCTAGATTGGTTTTATTTTTTTCGGTTTTCTTAATTAACGAACGTTCACCGATCCGTTCGTTTCAATGAACGTGTTCGTTGGATTCGTTCTGTTAACGAACGTCCGTTATTTAGTTCGTTAAATTTTTCTTTTAAATCCGATTTAATCCGATATTTTTCAGATTTGATTTACGATCCGATTTTCAAATCTGTTTTATTTCTTGCTCGTTTATCGAATCAGGTGATTCAAGCGCTGAGTTTCAGAACGAAACCGCCGTTCGACTAACCTACTTTCACAGAGTTTTGCTACTGTGAAATTTTGACTTAATTTCAGATTGCTAAACCGAGTCGTTCTCTCTCGAGTTCCGACTTTCGATGCTTTATTTGATTCGATTCTTTTGCAAGCAGGGTTCTTAAGTTGAACTATCTGGTTAGATCTTTTATTCGAGATTTTCCTGTGCATTAGATGAGTACTTATTGTATGCTTGTTGTTTGTCTGCGTTAGATCACCCGGAGTGCGCCGCTTGTTACTTCGAATCTCTAGGACTCGCGGATCATCAGCAAGGCAAGTAACACTTTGATCATACTTTTCTACTACCCAGTTATATTGCATTAGATCAAACCCTCAAACACTTGCATGTTTAGGATCTAATTAAATTGTGGGTTTTGGAAGTAGATTGAGGTAGTACCTATTACCTGTTTTCTTATGAAACCTTGGGAGTTACTTCTACGTTTGCTTGATTATGCCATGCTATGCTAGTAGACGTGGATTGGGTGAGTGAATATCCATGACAGATGTGAGATTGATAATTAATGGTTTATCTAAGGTGGCAACTTAAACACACATCTGGGTGGATTGAGGCACTGGTTTCCATCAGGACTTGCCATATTTCTTCGGACCGCCACCTGTGCTCTAAGGGATCATAAGATTATTCAAACTAGAAACTTCCGTGTGCAGCCACAAGCCAATTATGGGCTCTGGCGTAGTTGACTAAGTTGTGCGAACTCTTACGGGTAGGCTAGCTGATGTAGGGGATGTAGGTTGGTACGGTCTACCCATATGTAAGGTGCTAGCGCACGAAAGACTATGTCTCGGTCATCCGCTTCTCAAACACCATGCAAAGGCGAGAACCAAGCGAGGCGATCGAGTCTTGTGGGGAAAAGTGCATAAACCTCTGCAGAGTGTAAAAACTAATCATGATTAGCCGTGTCCCCGGTTATGGACGCTTTTGAGTATCTAGTACTTGAATATCATGTGAATTCTCAACATGTTACTTAATAATAAAGTATTGGGTTTTAATGAGTACTTTTTAATTGGGATTGAGGATGCTGTCAACCATTCTCAATGTTTAACAACCACCATGATAGTTAAATAAAATTATTCCTTTGATGTAGGGAAAAATCAGCTTTATGCAAAAATGTAATCAGAGAGCCTTACCACCAGCCAAATATGCATGTAGTATAGGCTTATTGCTTCATTGTTCTCTATGTGTTACATTGCCAAGATATTCCATGTCTTGAATTGTTGGGCTGCAACTTTTCATGTTGCAGACTTTTCGCATTTACAGTAAGGTGTTAGGTTGTGGTTCTATACTCGGTGATGCCGTTGGAGTTGATGGACTCACTCGCTTTTCCAAGCCTTCCGCTGTTATTATTAGATGGCCTTAAGCCATATTATTGTATTAAGTTCCCTTGTGGACAACGATGTAATAAGTGTGTGATTGCTACTCTGCTATAAATCCTTCGAAGTACTGTGTGGTGTCAGTCCAGGGATGACACTGAGCACAGAGCGCTAGATCCATTCGGGTCTGGTCGCGACAGAGAATGGTATCAGAGCACACGCTGACTATAGGACACGACCACTAAGATAAAGCCATAGATCACTACTCTCTTCTCATTTTCTAACTCCTCATCTTTTCTACTCTCTTTAGGATGATTTGACGCGAAGATCAAGTACACCCAACCAGATGAAGGCACACCTTTTGGATTTCACTTGAAGGAAGTTACCAAGTACCTAAACATTGGATTACCAAGCTTCACCGGAACTTTCAACGCCACTCTGCCTGAAGAGGAGCGCTGGAAGATTCACGCTCACGTTCCAGGAAGGACATTCGCCCCAATCACCAAGCCAATAGATAGTGTTTTCATTGCACCAACTGGGAGTCCGGGAAAGAGCATGGCAGCTCACATCACCATGGGACGCATTGGAGAAGTTTATCAAGAAGACCTCAAGGACACAATCTACCAGATTTGCGGACGCCGAGATGACAAATGGGAAGTCGTCAACACTAAGAAGGATAGATCCATTGCAGCATTTATCCAGGAGTTAAACCAAAGATATTCGGACGCCAGGAGAACCGATGTGCAACGATATGTTGGAGTTGCAGAATGCAAAGGGAAGGATCATCGAGCTTGAAGAAGAACTAAAGACAACTCGCAAGGACTATATGGACGAGATCGTAGCTCTAGCAAGGCACAATAACGATCTTAAGTACGAGATTGAAGAACTGAAGAAGAAGTTGGCGCTCAGGAATGAAGACCAATATGTCAATCACCCAGGCGACTACATCAACATCGCATTTACACCGCGATTCGGATCCAAGTGAACCCGACTTTGAAGACGGTCGAGCAGACATTATGGAGTCTTCCACGGTTCAAATTAGTAGAAGTCCCCACATACTAGTAGTATTCCTCCATGTAAACATTATAGTACACGCACCTTTTGCGATAGTTAGATCGTTGTAAGCCTTGTTTGATTGAATGAAGTGATTTTGTGTGTATTTGCTCATGTGCATTTGGGTAGTGATTCCCCTTAGACCTCATTCTATTCTAAATTCTCATCTTTTCTAAACCCATCGATGCCTCCGAGACGCGACCCGATTCGCTTTTCCCGCCAGAGATCACCCAACTGATCCAGCAGAGAATACCCCGATTCAAACATTGGTGCGTAACCAGGCAACAACAACAACAACAACCCACCACCACCACCACCGCGGATCATCCGACTCGCTTTCCTTAGACCAAATCCGCGGTGTACTCCAAAGAGCACCGAGCCAATTGTAGCAGATGACCGGCTCCGCAAGATAGGAAGGGAGCTGACCACCGCAGGATGCACGGATGGAGAAAGAGTGAAGTTTGCAGCCCATCAGCTTGAAGGACCCGCAGAAAGATGGTGGGAGAATTACACAACCACTTACCCTCAGAGACACCGTCACATGGGATCAATTTCAGCAAGCTTTTCAGACCGCCCATGTTTCAGCAGGAGCTATGGCCATGAAGAAGCGTGAGTTTCGCAACTTACGCCAAGGAGGAAGGATCACACAAGACGTGGATGACTTTAGCAAATTAGCACGTTATGCCCCGGATGACGTTGCTACGGATGCAGCTAAGCAGGAGAAGTTTCTAGAAGGACTGAATGATGAGTTCAAAGATGCCGTTGATGGTAGCCAATTTCAATAACTACCAGGAGTTAGTAGACCGAGCCCTCATGATTGAAGGAAAGCAGCAAGAAATTGAGAACCGTAAGCGGAAGTATGGACAAGGGAAGTATAACTGAGCTCAGCAGAAACCTCGTTATACCCCTAAGTCAGAATTCGGTTTCAAGATACCCATGGAGGAGGAAATTCGCATAACCATAACAGCACCAAGAATGGGAACGGAATGGAGGAAGCAACGGACAGAATCGCACCAACCCGTCAACACCATCCAAAGTAGACCTGAGTCATATTACTTGCTTTAAGTGCCGCAAGATCGGGCATTATGCCAATGATCGCCCGAAGGCCAGAATGGAAATGGCAATGGAAGCTCGAAAGAAGCCCAACCCTTTCAATAGAGGACAGGTGAACCACATTGAAGTGGAGGAGGTTGAAGATCAGCCCGATGCAAGAATCGGTAAGTTTTTGGTTAAGTTATTTATCGTAGCTTGTTCTTTTCGACATCTGGTGCATCGCATTCATACATATCAAGGGGATTTGTGGATAAGTACAAGTTACCAACCCAAGCCCTCAGGTCACCCATGCTAGTAACCTCACCCGGAGCAGAGTACATGGCTATTAAATGGTGTGATCGATTGCCATTAAGGATTGGACGCTATGTTTTCCCCTCAGACCTAATAGTTCTGGAATCCCAAGGATTGGATGTGATATTAGGTATGGATTGGTTATCAAAGTATGGAGGAAACATTGATTGCTCCACTAGATCAATTTTGCTCACCACACGGAAGGAAGAAGGATTAAGTATGTATCACGGCACGAGCCGAGGAGAGCACAAGTTAATTGCTTATCGTGAGTGGTACAGAAGAAGTACCATGGTGAAGGATTTTCCTGATGTATTTCCTAAGAGTTGCTGTGAATGCCACCGGATAGAGACATTGAGTTTTTGATCGAAGCTGTTGCCGGACAGGCCCTATATCGCGACCATATAGGATGCCAAAGACAGATTTGGCGGAAATCAAGAAGCAGATTAAGGAACTTTTGGACAAAGGTTTTATACGCCCAAGTTCATCACCTTGGGGATCACCCGCTTTGCTAGTGGAGAAGAAGGATGGATCGTTAAGAATGGTTGTTGATTATCGTGGATTGAATGAAGTAACAATCAAGAACAAGTACCCACTACCTATGATCAATGATCTGTTTGATCGCTTGCAAGGAGCCAAGGTGTTTTCCAAGATCGACTTGCGATCGTGGTACCATCGATTGAAGATTCGGGAGCAGGACATACCCAAGACAACATTTACCACGAGATATGGACTATAATGAGTATACCGTTATGTCATTTGGACTGACTAACGCATCAGCCTATTTCATGAACCCGATGAACAACGTGTTTATGGAGTTTTTGGATAAGTTCGTCGTGGTGTTCATTGATGACATTTTGATTTTCTCAAAGAATGAAGAGGAACACAAGGAACATTTGCGATTGGTTTTGGAGAAACTGAGGGAACACCAGTTGTATGCCAAGTTCAGCAAATGTGAGTTTTGGTTAAGGGAAGTTGGATTTCTCTGACATGTTATATCCGGAGAAGGGATAGCAGTTGACCCCACAAAAGTTGAGACCAGAACCAAATGGGAAGCACCAACGACAGTTGGAGAGATTCGGAGTTTCCTTGGACTCGCAGGATACTACCGAAGGTTCATTGAGAATTTCTCAAGGGTTGCCAAGCCTATGACAGAATTGTTGAAGAAGGAAAATAAATTCATATGGACTGAGGACTGTGAGGCAAGTTTTCAGGAGTTGAAGAAAAGATTGGTCACCTCACCAGTCTTGATATTGCCAGATCAGACTAAGGATTATGAGGTGTATTGCGACGCTTCACGTCGAGGACTTGGAGCAGTGCTTATGCAGGAAGGAAGAGTTGTTTCGTATGCTTCACGACAACTTAAGCCCCATGAGTTGAATTATGCCACTCATGATTTGGAGTTAGCAGCCGTTGTGCATGCCACGAAGACGTGGAGACATTTTCTCATTGGAAATCATTGTGAAGTATATACGGATCACAAGAGTTTGAAGTACATCTTCACACGTATGAATTGTATCTCGCATAAAGGAGATGGTTAGAGCTTATCAAGGATTATGACATGAGATTGCATTATCACCCGGAAGGCTAATGTCGAAAGCGCATTTATTGAGCCGTAAGAGCCTCGTCAATACCATAACTATGGGAGGGATACCCAATGAGTTAGCCGAGGACATTCGAGAGCTATGTTTGGAAATAGTTCCGAGAGGCTATGTAGCAGCATTGGAGATTCAGTCAACACTGATGGACAAAATCAGAGAAGCCCAAAAGGCAGATAAAGAAGTTGCCACCATAAAGGAGAAAATGAGCAAAGGAAAGGCTAAAGGATTTCGTGAGGACGAGCACGATACCCTATGGTTCGAAGACCGTGTTTATGTGCCCAATGACCCGTAGATCGTGAAGTTGATTTTACAAGAAGCCCATGATTCACCCTATTCGATTCACTCAGGAAATACCAAGATGTACTTGGATTTGAAGAATACTTTACGGTGGACCGGAATGAAGAAGGATATTGCGGAGTACGTAGCAGTTTATGGCGTATGTCGAAAGTAAAGGCGTAACATCGAAGCCGCAGGATTGTTACAACCATTGCCGATACCCGAATGGAAGTGGGATAAACTAGGCATGGATTTTATCACAGGATTGGCAAAGACTCGCTCAGGATATGACTCGATTTGGGTTATAGTCGAATCGTTTGACCAAGGTAGCTCATTTTATTCGATCAAGACTACCTATAGCAGTGCTAAGTTGGCAAAGATAAACATGACCAGAATTGTGTGCTTACACGGAGTTCCGAGGAGCATCAGATCGATAGAGGAACCCAGTTTACCTCGAAATTTTGGAACCAGTTGCACGAAACATTGGGAACCCGATTGAATTCAAAGACAGCTTTCCACCCACAGACCGATGGACAGACTGAGAGAGTCAATCAGATTTTGGAACATATGCTGAGAGCTTGTGCCCTAGATTATGGATCTAGCTAGGATGACAATTTGCCGTATGCAGAATTTTCCTACAACAACAGTTACCAAACCAGCTTGAACATGGCACCTTTCGAGGCTTTGTATGGAAGAAGGTGCAGGACACCATTGTTATGGGACGAAACCGAGATCGTCGATTGTTTGGACCAGATTTGATTAAGGAGTCCGAACAGAAAGTTAAGTTGATTCGAGACAGGCTCAAGGTAGCCCAGTCCTGCATAAAAGAGCTATGCCGATTCAAAGCGCCAGCGATTGAGCATAAAGTTGGAGACAGAGTATATCTCGAGTATCCCGCCGAGGAGTTAAGCGTTTTGGAGTTAAAGGAAAGTTAGCACCCCTGCTTCGTTGGACCATATAAGATTTTGCAACGCATGGGAGAAGTTGCTTATAAGTTGGAATTGCGGAAGGACTGTCAGGAGTTCATGATGTATTCCATGTTTCTCGATTGAAGAAATGTCACCCGGGATAGCAGAGGTACCGTTAAGAGATACTTGTACCATTGGAAGCAATTCAGTTGAAGGATGATTTGACATATGAGGAGAAACCGTTAAGATTCTCGATTATGCCGCAGAGTTACCCGCAGCAAGGTTATCAAGTTTTGCAAAGTTCAAAGGAGCCACCACACCGAGGATGAAGCCACTCTGGGAAAGAGAGGAAGTTTTGCTCAAGGACCACCCTCACCTATTTTCTAGTTAACCCGAATCTCGAGGGCGAGATTCATCTTAAGGTAGGTTTGTAACATCCCAAATTTTCAATTTGGAATGTTATACATTAGATCATCATGCATATCATATTTTCTCGCATTTTTCTCGATCCTAGAAAATTTAACGCAACTCAAGGACCCTCGGAGAGAGTTGGAAGTTTCATTATTTTCATATTTGGGATTTCTCAAATTTTGGAAATAGGATCATTGGATTTATTTAATTATCTTCATAAAGTTTTTCCTATAAAAATCTCAAGAGAGGGAATAATATGACTTTCCCAATATTTAGGAAAAAAGAAGATATTTTAAATAAATCAAATTTGGGTTTTGAAGATTTATTTTGCTTAGGCAAAAATGAGCATTTAAAATTTATTTGCATGTTTGCTGTTTTTAAGGTTCATTTTGTTCGACTCATTTTTAGGAGTCGGAGAAAATTTGTTTTATTTAATTTGGAATTCATTTGGTATTTTTTTTAATTCATTTTGGTTTAATTTTATTTTTTTTAAAGCGCGCCCACTCGGACGAGGCCCGGCCCACTACCAGCCTGAGCCAGCCCAGGCCCGGCCCACCTCCCTTCCTCACAGACGCCGCTGGAGGAGTCCCGCCGCACGCCGCCTCGGCTGCTCGGCCACGCCGAGCCCGCCATGCCTCCCCACGCAACCGGAAGCCTCCCTCCTTAAAACCCCCCCTCTCTCCTCACCCTTGCCGCCCTCACCCGAGCCCGAGCCGAGCCATTGCCGACCAACGCCCGCCGTCGCCCCTCGTCGCCGAGCACGCCGCCGCGAGCCTCGAGCCCCTCGCCGACCCGCCGCCACCCGACCCGACCACGAGACCTCACGGAGCCAGCCGGGAAGACCACCGGAGGTAGCCGCCGCCCGCGCCCGATCCGATCCGGTTTTCTCAAAAAGACCCGATCCGGTTTTTTTTTGCAAAGTTCGGTTTTTTTTTAAACCTAGATTGGTTTTATTTTTTTCGGTTTTCTTAATTAACGAACGTTCACCGACCCGTTCGTTTCAATGAACGTGTTCGTTGGATTCGTTCTGTTAACGAACGTCCGTTATTTAGTTCGTTCGTCGTTTTCTTTTAAATCCGATTTAATCCGATATTTTTCAGATTCGATTTCTGATCCGATTTTTAAATCTGTTTTATTTCTTGCTCGTTTATCGGAATCAGGTGATTCAAGCGCCTGGAGTTTCGTAACGAAACCGCCGTTCCGACTAACCTACTTTCACAGAGTTTTGCTACTGTGAAATTTTGACTTAATTTCAGATTGCTAAACCGAGTCGTTCTCTCTCGAGTTCCGACTTTCGATGCTTTATTTGATTCGATTCTTTTGCAACCAGGGTTCTTAAGTTGAACTATCTGGTTAGATCTTTTATTCGAGATTTCCTGTGCATTAGATGAGTACTTATTGTATGCTTGTTGTTTGTCTGCGTTAGATCACGGAGTGCCGCTTGTTACTTCGAATCTCTAGGACTCGCGGATCATCAGCAAGGCAAGTAACACTTTGATCATACTTTTCTACTACCCAGTTTTATTGCATTAGATCAAACCCTCAAACACTTGCATGTTTAGGATCTAATTAAATTGTGGCTTTGGGAAGTAGATTGAGGTAGTACCTATTACATGTTTTCTTATGAAACCTTGGGAGTTACTTCTACGTTTGCTTGATTATGCCATGCTATGCTAGTAGACGTGGATTGGGTGAGTGAATATCCATGACAGATGTGAGATTGATAATTAATGGTTTATCTAAGGTGGCAACTTAAACACACATCTGGGTGGATTGAGGCACCTGGTTTCCATCAGGACTTGCTGTATTTCTTCGGACCGCCACCTGTGCTCTAAGGGATCATAAGATTATTCAAACTAGAAACTTCCGTGTGCAGCCACAAGCCAATTATGGGCTCTGGTAGTTGACTAAGTTGTGCGAACTCTTACGGGTAGGCTAGCTGATGTAGGGGATGTAGGTTGGTACGGTCTACCCATATGTAAGGTGCTAGCGCTTACGAAAGACTATGTCTCGGTCATCCGTTTCTCAAACACCCTGCGGTGCGAGAACCAAGCGGAGGCGATCGAGTCTTGTGGGGAAAAGTGCGCAAACCTCTGCAGAGTGTAAAAACTAATCATGATTAGCCGTGTCCCCGGTTATGGACGTTTTGAGTATCTAGTACTTGAATATCATGTGAATTCTCAACATGTTACTTAATAATAAAGTATTGGGTTTTAATGAGTACTTTTTAATTGGGATTGAGGATGCTGTCAACCATTCTCAATGTTTAACAACCACCATGATAGTTAAATAAAATTATTCCTTTGATGTAGGGAAAAATCAGCTTTATGCAAAAATGTAACCGTAGAGCCTTACCACCAGCCAAATATGCATGTAGTATAGGCTTATTGCTTCATTGTTCTCTATGTGTTACATTGCCAGCATATTCCATGTGCTGACCCGTTTTCGGGCTGCAACTTTTCATGTTGCAGACTTTTCAGACGACGAGTAAGGTGTTAGGTTGTGGTTCTATACTCAGTGATGCCGTTGGAGTTGATGGACTCACTCATTTTCCAAGCCTTCCGCTGTTATTATTAGATGGCCTTAAGCCATATTATTGTATTAAGTTCCCTTGTGGACAACGATGTAATAAGTGTGTGATTGCTACTCTGCTATAAATCCTTCGAAGTACTGTGTTGTGTCAGCATTACTGATCCAGGGATGACACTGAGCACAGAGCGCTAGATCCATTCGGGTCTGGTCGCGACAGCCCCGCCCGTGCCGCTTCGAGCTCACCGCCCTAGCCTGCGCCCGCTGCTTCTGCTTTGCCGGAGCTCGACGTGGAGGCCAGCGGCAGCACGAAGCGGGCATCCATGACCGGGGAAAAAGAGAAAAAGGAGGAGAGAGGGGATGGGTGGGCAGATGGGCCTTTTTGTTTGTATGACAGGCGGGCCACACTACACATGCAAGCGGACCAAGGCGAACGAGGAGTGGCCAGAGAGTGTTCATCTGTGTCCGCTTCGGCCTCAAAATGAGACCAACTTTGATCCAGAGATTGGGTAAAACGGATATAAAACGGACAAAAAAATAAAATGAGATATGTCGCTGGGTCGTCTGATATATCTGTTTTACCCCAAACGGACGCACCTGGACAAAATGGGGTCGCGCCATGGAGTTGGCCTTATCTACTCGCCGCCGGATTCCAAGGAGAGGCGGCCGGCGTTGTGCAGGAGGGGATAGAGGCAAAACGCCGACCGGATGTCTCTGCGATGCGCGAGTGGCGCGCCACTGCGGTGGCGGGGCTTCTGGACGGGGACGACCGTCGGGCACCAGGCCGTTGCCGTGCGGGAGGGCGGCGTCCAGCGGGACACCCGGCTGCGACCTTTGCGGGTGGAGGGCGCAAAGCGTGGCTGCGCGGAAGCTCGATGCCATGGGCTTGTCGGATGGAGGTCCGGTGCCCGGAGCGGCGTGGATTGCTCGTGGGCGGGGAGGCGATGGGCGTGGTTCCCCTGCTGTGATTCGTTACCGCATCGCGGATGAGGCTGTCGAGGATGCACCACGGGAGGCGGCGGTCGACGAGGAGTCTCCGACGCAGGTGCTGCCGCTGGTGGAGGAAGCCCAACGCCGGTGGCCATCTACTTCACTTTCGTCGTCGCATCGACGGATGAGGGCGTCGAGGAGCAACCACGTTTGGCAGAGGTTGACGAGGAGCCACCGGTGCAGGTGCTGCTATCGGCAGAGGACGCCTTCATAGCAACTCGTCTAGCCGTCACATCCCCAACCATCGCGTCTGCTCGCTGCCGCCGCCGCCCCTCGGGCATTCTAGCAACACTGGTTGGTGCGAGGTATGGGCCAACATCGATGTCATCAGGGAGAGCACATAGGGCTAGCACTCGGGCCTCCAGAACGAGGTCGTTCCTTGTGTCGTCGAGAGACCCCAAGCCCCAAGGCGACGGGCCCCCAGTATGCTGAATTCCCGCAGTGTTCTGTACCGACTTTGATTGAATTCTGTAGATGTAGTTTATGCTAGCTAATATGTTGGTGGATGTGATTGATTATACTCGTTAGTTCCTAATATAGGCCCATACTTTTAGCTGCACACACGATGTATAATCTTGCTATTTTGGTTGAACAGTATATTCTAGAGAGACATTTGGGAGACTTTGGCATTTTTTGCTAACGTAAAATATAGTTGGGTTCATCAGCTGTTCAATTTTTTTTCCCATGGCAAATTCCGTTTTTCCAATGGCAAATACTCAAGTTAGCTCATGCAAATCCAAAGTTAGCTCGCGGCATATCCGTTAAGGTTAGGACGACAACTTTTATCTCCCATGGCAATTTGTTCAATTTCTTCGCAATGAAAAATTATCATCAAAGGGTGATGCGGAGCATCGTACGGTCATCCCCATGGACCTACCATCATCTCATCAAGAGCCAAGAGGACCCATGACACGAGCACGAGCTAGAGCTCTTGAGAATGAGGTAACTTCCTTCCTTAGTGATATCACATATGATCCTCGATACATGGCTATTACCTAAGTCCGGAATGTTGTGCATGATTAGGTACCAAGAAGACCCTCTCGAAGATGCACGTGAAGACGGACAAGGCCCCAAGTTCACGGATGAAGAGGATCGCCCAAAGGAGAAGAAGGCAGCTCCAGGGCCCGGACATCCGGCCCCAGCATCGGACATCCGGCCGCTGGAGACATCAACTACAACAACAATCCAGCAGCCGAAGCTACAGGACCCGGACATCCGGCCCCGCACCATCCCGGACATCCAGCCCCTGCCCGGAAATCCGGCGCCCGTCACAGAACATACCCGAAGCTGAACCACTTCAGCCCGGACATCCGGCTCTTCGCGAAGGCCCGGACATCCGGCCCGACGCCCGGACATCCGGCCCCATCTGTCTGCGCACAGTAAAGGGCCGAGGCCCATGTACCCCTTCGCCCACCTAGACAATATATACTCCTCCTCCTCCCTCTTTCTAGGGTTAGCATTGGTTTAGCTCATATGTGAGATAGAGCTTTGCTCATCCATACGGATCTGCTCCACGAGAGAGACCGCGGCCCCTCTACGGAGAAGATCCCCCTTTGGATTCAAGACCCCCTCTTGGGTGGCCCCATCAAGACCTCCTCACGGAGAAGAACCGGTTACCCTTTGTATCGTCCTTTGTTGATCGTGGATCTTGTATCTCCTCTCATGTTTTGAGGATCTAGCACATGTGTGATCGTTCTTGTTGGTTTGAGTGATTTCTCTAGTGTTCTCCCTTGTGTTTCCCTTCGTGTTCTTCGTGTTCTTAGTTGGTATCCGCTCCTTTCGTGAAAGATCGGCCGTATAGGGTTCCACCCTACATCATCTTGGATCAGAGCAAGGTTGATCACGATTTCGGAGCCCCCTCTCTTTGTTTTCTAGCCTTGTTTTGTTGATTTTGTCCCTAATTTGAAGATTCCCCACAAAAATAGCCTCCCAAATTTTTTTGTGATTTGTTGGTGTGATGAAGTTTTGTTGGATTTGATCTGCGGATTTTGTGTGTTGCAGGTAGATCTAGCTTTTCCCTAATTTCCATCCATAAAATCTCCCGGATTTGCCTCTTCCTCACGGAGTTCTCCGAATTCCTCCACGGATCCAGAGCCCGTACATCCGACCACCCCAGACATCCGGCCACCCCGGACATCCGGCCCTCAAGCCCGGACATCCGGCCCCTGCCAGCAACACTTCCATCCACCACTCCGTTTCCCGCCTAACTGTCGCCAAATTTCGTTTAGGTGCCCACATACACTTCCGCATGACACCACCACTTCCGCATAGCACCACCATAGCTTTCCCACTACCAAATCCGACAATTTTGACACATTTTTCTTTGAGAATTTGAGTTGTGGTTCCCGTGTCCTATTGTGTTTCGGCTATTTAGGTACGGTTTGACGTCGACATCACCGCCGCTCATCTTCGCCACGGATTCGTCATCAACAGCGACAACTCCACCATTTTTTCACCATACCACGAACAGTAACCTCATCTTGGTATCGTGTTATCATCATACATTCTTGCAATTGCATTGATAACCCCATAGCCCATTTTGCGTAGCTTACCCATCGAGACTAGCCTTTGAGTATTGCCGGCAATGTGACTTGTGCACATTAGTGATCGTACTTCCCATAGCATACATACCATATCATCGTGGTACATATCTTGGTATCATCTCTTGTGTCTCAAAGTTTTCATCGCATATACTCAATTGCCATCTTGGTTCGTGAAGCATTGCATGAGAAAAGAGCTCAAACACAAAGAGTCAAACAAGCTTTTAAGCAAAAGGGAAAGATAAGGGAAGAGCTTAAAAGTAAGAACCATAGCATCATACAACATTAAGATTGTCATACTCGATCATCTTGGATCATATAATCGGAAAACCATACATATAGCATACTTGGGATAGAAGTCGTTGCATTTTTGCTTAGTAGGTTGTGCACAAGTTCGTATCCGCCTATTGTGCAATCGTGCTAGAGAGCATTTTCATGGATTCCACATTTTGGCTCGTCCCTTGGTTGCACGACCCCACTTATCTATTTGTGTGTGTGTTTCCGTGTACCATATCTTGCTACTGGTCTACTTGTTGCATTTGCAAATTTGCGAATCTTTTCCAACATTATTGAGTCTCACTTATAATTGCATCAAATTTTGTGCCACCATTCTAACCGAGCTCCACTATAAGCTTTTACTTGTGTAGGTGTGAGAAACCGACAAGAATTGGTACCAACTGTGCTATTTCCTTGTTACACATTGGAGTGACCATTGATCCATCTTCAACATCTGTCAAGGTACATTTGGATCAGTTCTTCTCTTTCTCCCACTCACATATTTGCTTGAAATGATGGATAGACCAAGTACTTCTACCAACCCACTCTTCCTTGAGTAAGACGACGACCCGAACAACCACGTCACCAATCTACACCTATTTGGAACGCAACGAGCCTTGCATGAAGAGCAACTAGCAATGAACGACCGCATCGACAACCTCGCCACCGACTTGCGACTCTCCGAGCAACGAACAAGAGGCTACTTCGACAACAAGCTCGACGAACAAAAGCAAGAGAACAATGCAACAATGGACGAGATTAGTACCTTGTTGGTCAACCGCTCTTCTACCACTTCGTCCTACTCAAGAAGGAGCCGCTCAAGTCGACACTCCGATGACACTATATCCCGCTCAAGTACCCCGACATTGAACACTCTTCGTCGAGCCGCGCGTCAAGATCATCAAGCAAATCGCAATCCTCTACACGACATCGACTCTCAAGAGCATCGACATCGTCAAAACCAAGCTACATTTGCGCAAGAACAAGAACGGCAACGCCAACGACAACGAGAAGAAGAGGAGCAAGCGCGACAACACCAAGATGCCGAAGATGCCGAGGCACAATGACAAGATCAACAACTACGAGAAGCACAAGCCCTTGAGGCGCAACGTGCCCTTCGAGATTCAAGTCGAGCCATAGCCAACCGAGGCTGACAAGCTCGTGAACATCAAGAAGCGCTTCGTGACGAAGTTCAAGAGCGGATTTATCAATCACGCGTGCATCGTCAAGTTCCTTAAGCTCCTCCACACGCTCGACAAGCACCTCGTCAAGCTCGACAAGATCCTCAAGTTCAACCCGAGCATGACGACAATGGAAATCATCCATGCCAAGAGCAACATGAGGACGACAACCCTCCTCGCCAAGGGCAACATGAGTTCGTCAATCCTCAACGACATGGGCGTCATCATCCGCGGCCCCAACACAATGAAGAACAACGTTACGGCAAGCTCAAGTTCACCATGCCCAAGTTCACCAGAAGCAATGGCCCCGAGTACATATCATGGGCATTGAAGGTTGACAAAATCTTCCGCTTACACAACTATGAGGAAGAGAAGAAGATCGCGATGGCATCCCTTGAGTTCCAAGACTACGTCCTCATTTGGTGGGAACAAGTCATTGAGCGCCGAGCAGTAAGAGGTGAACCATCCATTACTACTTGGGCGCAAATGAAGGATGCCATGAGAGAACGCTTCGTGCCCAACTACTACAACCGCGACCTCTTCAAGAAACTCCAATTACTCAAAAAAGGAACCAAGAGCGTTTAAGAGTACTACAAGGTAATGGAGATTGCCATGATACGAGCCAATGTCACGGAAGATGATGAGAAAACTATGGCACGTTTCTTGAATGGACTCAATCATCCTATTAAGAAGATCACCGACTTCCAACCATACTCGAACCTCGTCGAGCTAGTGCATCAAGCTACCAAAGCGGAACGTCAAGTGCAAGATGACTTCAAGTACGCCAACTTCTCATCCAAGTCCTACGGCTTCTCCAACAACCAAGCTTCGACGAGTCAAATGTTGGGGAACGTAGTAATTTCAAAAAAAATCCTACGCACACGCAAGATCATGGTGATGCATATCAACGAGAGGGGAGAGTGTGTCCACGTACCCTCGTAGACCGAAAGCGGAAGCGTTAGCACAACGCGGTTGATGTAGTCGTACGTCTTCACGATCCGACCGATCAAGTACCGAACGCACGGCACCTCCGAGTTCAGCACACGTTCAGCTCGATGACGTCCCTCGAACTCCGAGCCAGCCGAGTGTTGAGGGAGAGTTTGTCAGCATGACGGCGTGGTGACGATGATGATGTTCTACCTACGCAGGGCTTCACCTAAGCACCGCTACGATATTATCGAGGTGGACTATGGTGGAGTGGGGCACCGCACACGGCTAAAAGATCAATGATCAATTGTTGTGTCTATGGGTTCCCCCTGCCCCCGTATATAAAGGAGTGGAGGAGGGGGATGGCCGGCCCTCTCTATGGCGCGCCCTAGGAGGAGTCCTACTCCCACCGGGAGTAGGATTCCCCCCTTCCAAGTAGTAGGAGTAGGAGTCAAGTAAAGGGGAGAGAGAAGAGAAGGAAGGAGGGGGCGCAGCCCCTCCCCTAGTCCAATTCGGACTAGGCCATGGGGGGCGCCCAGCCTCTCCTCTCTCTTTCCCCTAAAGCCCAATAAGGCCCATATACTCCCCGGCGAATTCCCGTAACTCTCCGGTACTCTGAAAAATACCCGAATCACTCTGAACCTTTCCGATGTCCGAATTGTTGGAAATATGCCCTAGAGGCAATAATAAAAGGATTATTATTATATTTCCTTGTTCGTGATAATTGTCTTCTATTCATGCTATAATTGTATTATCCGGAAATCATAATACACGTGTGAATACATAGAGCACAATATGTCCCTAGTGAGCCTCTAGTTGACTAGCTCGTTGATCAATAAATAGTCATGGTTTCCTGACTATGGACATTGGATGTCATTGATAACGGGATCACATCATTAGGAGAATGATGTGATGGACAAGACCAATCCTTAGCATAGCACAAGATCGTGTAGTTCGCTTTTGCTAGAGCTTTTCCAATGTCAAGTATCTTTTCCTTAGACCATGAGATCGTGTAACTCCCGGATACCGTAGGAGTGCTTTGGGTGTACCAAACGCGTCACAACGTAACTGGGTGACTATAAAGGTGCACTATACAGTAACATCCCAAAATTCTAAATTTTGGAATGTTATAAACAAATAGATAGATTTGATTGATTGTTTGATTGATTGGTGAAAGTGAGTGAATTGAAACTTTTGAAAGTTAAATGAGAGGGAATAAAAGGACTTTCCCAAACTTTCATTTTGCTTTTTATGATCTTCGGAATTCAAATTCTTTTCATCACAAAACCCCGGAGAGAAGATGACATGACTTCTTCCATTTATTTAAATGACAAGGTGTTGAAAATATTTGAATTTCATTTGGAAAACATTTCCAATTCTGAAACTTTATGCAACTCAATGATTTTCACGAGCGAAGATAAAATGACTTCTTCAAATTATACGAAATATGAGTTGGGAGTTTTCAAAGAATTAAATTCAAAGTTCCTTTGAATTTATTTTTCAATTTGGAGTTATTTGAGTTTTATTCAAATTATTTTTCTCCAAAAATAAAATACATGGAAAATAGGGTAACATGATTCCCTACCTCAGAAAATTGGAGAGAAATCAATTTGAAGTCATTTTGGTATTTTTAAAATGATTTTTTATTGGATTTTATTAGAGCAATAGCACTCTTTGTTTTATTTGAATTTGTGTGTATTTTATTTGAAACTAGAATAAAGTTCATTTTGTTCGACTCATTTTTAGGAGTCGGGGAAAATTTGTTTTATTTAAATCGGGGTTCATTTGGTATTTTTTTATTTCTTTTGGTTTAATTTTATTTAAAAAAACGCGCGCCCCCCCCCCCCCTGGGCCAAGGCCCTTGACCAATAAGCCAAACCCGGCCCGGCCTTGCCCACCTCCCTCTCCTCCCTCCGCGCCTTGGGCAGGAGCTCTCCGCCGCCGCCACCCCAGCCTGGAGTCCGCCTCGGCCAACCGCCCCTGATCCTCCCCAAGCCGGCCACCCCCCCTCATAAATAGCCGCCGCCCTCTCTCTCACCGCCGCCGCCTTGAAGCAGGTCCGCCGCCGCCCAGACGCCGCCGCCGCGCCGTTCCGTCGTGACGCGGACCCGCCGCCCCTCGCCTCGAACCCGGAGCCCCGCCGCCCAGGCCCGCCCGGACCTCGCCGGCAAGCCCGCGGGAGGTAGCCACCGCCCGCGCCGTTCCGATCCGGTTTTCCCTAGAAACCCGGTCCGGTTTTTTTTTGCGATGTTCGGTTTTTTTTTTTAAACCTAGACTGGTTTTATTTTTTTTCGGTTTTCTTATTTAGTGAACGTTCACCGACCCGTTCGTTTCAATGAACGCGTTCGTTGGATTAGTTCTGTTAACGAACGTCCGTTATTTAATCCGTTCGTCGTTTTCTTTTAAATCGGATTTAATCCGTTATTTTTCAGATTCGATTTCTGATCCGATTTTCAAATCTGTTTTATTTCTTGCTCGTTTATCGGAATCAGGAGATTCAAGCTCCTTGAGTTTCTTTACGAAACAACCGTTCCGACTAACCTACTTACACAGAGTTTTGCTACTGTAAAATTTTGACCTAGTTTCAGATTGCTAAACCGAGTCGTTCTCTCTCGAGTTCCGACTTTCGATGCTTTATTTGATTCGATTCTTTTGCAACCAGGGGTCTTAAGTTGAACTATCTGGTTAGATCTTTTATTCGAGATTTCCCCGTGCAATAGATGAGTGCTTATTGTATGCTTGTTGTTTGTCTGCGTTAGATCACCGGAGTGTGACGAGTAGAGCTATCAAGAGTTTTGAGTGCGAATCATCTTCATCAACTTTGCGTGCAAGTAACACTTTGATCATACTCTTCTCATACCCAGTTTTATGCATTAGATCTATTCCTCAAACACTTGCATGGTTAGGATCTAATTAAATTGTGGGATGGGAAGTAGATTGAGGTAGTACCTATTACCTGCTTTTACTTATGAACCCTTGGGAGTTACTTCTACGTTTGCTTATTACGCCATGCTATGCTCGTGAGACGTGGATTGGGTTTGAGTGAATATCCATGACAGATGTGAGATTGATAATTAATGGTTTATCTAAGGTGGCAACTTAAACACACATCTGGGTGGATTGAGGCACTGGCTATTCCAGGACTTGCTGTCAAGGCACACAGGTAGACAGGATTTGCCTGTATTTCTTCGGACCGCCACCCAGCCCAAAGGGATCATGAGATTATTCAAACTAGAAACTTCCGTGCAGCCACAAGCCATTATGGGCTCTGGCGTAGTTGACTAAGTTGTGCGAACTCTTACGGGTAGGCTAGCTGATGTAGGGGATATAGGTTGGTACGGTCTACCCACATGTAAGGTGCTAAGCGCTTACGAAAGACTATGTCTCGGTCATCCGTTTCTCAAACACCATGTAGTGCGAGAACCAAGCGGAGGCGATCGAGTCTTGTGGGGAAAAGTGCGCAAACCTCTGCAGAGTGTATAAACTAATCATGATTAGCCATGTCCCCGGTTATGGACAATTTTAAGTATCTAGTACCTGGATATTATGTTGATCTCATCATGTTACTTCTAATTAATATTGTTGGGTTTTAATGAGTACTTTTAATTGGGATTGAGGATGCTGTCAACCATTCTCAATGTTCAACAACCACCATGATAGTTAAATAAATTTATTCCTTCGCAGTAGGGAAAAATTGGCTTTTCGCAAAAACTGTAACCATAGAGCTTTTCCACCAGCCATATATGCATGTAGTATAGCCTATTCTTTCATTACTCTCTATGTGTTACATTGCCAGCATATTCCATGTGCTGACCGTTTTTGGCTGCAACTTTTCATGTTGCAGACTTTTCGCATTTACGACAGTAAGTGATACGTTAGGGTTACGATTTCCTATACTCAACTTTGCCGTTGGTGTTGATGGGAATCCACAACCTTGTTGCTTCCGCTATATGTTGGATTGAGGTAATAGTATTTACGTTACTTTATACATGTGATTTACCTCTGTTATAAATCCTTCGAGTAATCGTGTGTGTCTGCATACCGATCCGAGGATGACACGAAGCACGAGACTTGATCCATTCGGGTCGGGTCGCTACAAGATGGTATCAGAGCAGATGTTGACTGTAGGACGTGACCCTAGAAAATGGCAAGCCCATAGGAAAGATTTTTCTCTACAACTTCATTTTCAAAAAGATCTTTTACCTCTCTTCTCTTCTGAGCTTATTCAAATATTCCTTTTAGTGAGACCATACCCTTTTCCTTTTGACCACTCGAAGATTTGAACGATGAGACCACTCCAATGAGACAAGATAACGGACAACTAAGACCATTTGGAATGAAGATGATTTTACCGTGTAGATGGAAACTACAACTGTTGAAGACTCCGAAGACTTGGAGAAATTGAAGGCTTTGAAGAATTCCCAGATCTTATGACCTAGGAAGGTTACAATTTGACGGACCATGGAAGTTATCAATACCCGAGATCAAGGTGTATTGGAGTAAGACCGGAACATGGAGCATTAGAACTCAAAGGTTTTGTCAAGAGAACCCTAAGGCAGGAGATATCAACTATGGAATGATAACTCATGGAAATGACAAGAGCAGAAACACGCTACCCCTGATGTTATCGCCCGCCTATGCTATTGTCACCGTACGGAGTTAAGCATGCAGATGCATGGAAGGATTGGATGGTAGAAAGCTGATGGAGCATCTATCTGTAAACGTTGGAGTTTTAACCTTAGCTGGTGTATCACCAGGATCTGGAGTATTACATGAAGAAGTTTAAGGTGGATCTGCAGGAAGCAGTATTTGATAAGGAAGCAGTTCGTGAAGAACTCAGGACCCAGAAGCTGAAAGTAGACAAACTGAGGAGCAAAACCTTGAGACATCAAAGTTTTGTCAGGAACTGAAGGACAGTAGGACCATGGTTCATGTCAAGGAAGTTGAAACCAGAAATTTGGAATGCAACTCCAGAAATATTACAGGACGTCGCGAGAAACTTCGCGTCAACAGAGATGATCTGGCAAAAGAACTTGAGCAGGACAAGCATGATCTGAAGGAGCCATCAGAGACATGATCAAGATGGGAAGAGTTTGATTACTTTGAAGATTTATTGACCTTTAGAAGACCAAACCCCTGTTACATACCTACGTTAGATGCATTTATTGTGAGCTGTCATTTTGTTTGATGTTTTCCGGCTGTACCACAATAAAATCTGTCTTTCCAAAACTTTTGTTTGTATTGTGTGCATCCCTCTCGATCTCTCTTATCCCACCCCAAACCCATGGACCCAATAGAGGATGAATGGATATGAGCTTATATTTTCTGGACTAATGAGTCAATTGGAGATGCACCAATGGATTGAACATGGAGGATCATATGGAGAACAACCCTATAGTCAGAAAGGATATGGCCCAGCATGCTCTTCCGTTCTTTGAAAGAAGTGCTGCTATCTAGTGGAGGATGTACCAAACCATCAATGTGGGCAGGAGTAACCACTTGGGAAGAATTTAAGTTGACTTTGCTAAAGTCTCGGTTTGTGTCCCAGAAGTTGAGGCCTTATGGAAAAGGATATAAAGAAAACTTGTGCATACAAGCCTTGTGGAGAAATAGCACACAACCATAAAGAAAACAAGGACGAATACCCTCATAATCAGAGGATTATCAAAGGAGTTAGCCGAAGATCTCAGGGAACTTCGATTGTTCCCAAAGGTTTTGTTGCAGCAATGGAAGTTCAGTCTACATTGTTGGGAATGATCCGTGAAGCTCAGGAGGATGACAAAGAGATTTCTGAGGTAAAAGAGAGGATGAGTAAAGGAAAGGCCAAAGGTTTTCGTAAGGATGAGCATGACACCTTATGGTTTGAGGATAGTGTACATATACCCAATAATGCAGAGATCAGGAAGTTAATGCTTCAGGAGGCTCATGACTCACCATACTTGATTCGCCCTGGAAACACCAAGATGTATTCGGATTTGAAGGAGTGTTTCTGGTGGACTGGTATGAAGAAGGATATTATGGAGTATTTAGTCATAAGTGATGCATGCGGAGAAAGTAAAGCAGAGCATCAGAAGCCAGCAGGATTACTACAGCCTATGCCGATACCCGAATGGAAGTGGGATAAGCTTGGCATGATTTCATTTCCGGATTTCCCAGAACCCGATTGGGATATGATTCTATCTGGGTAGTAGTTGATTTGCTTGACCAAAGTGGCTCACTTTATCCCGGTGAAATACGAAAAGCGAAGTTGGCCAAGATATATTGGACAAGGATCGTATGTCCGCATGGAGTTCCGAGGACCATCATAGAGGAACACAGTTTACCTCAAAGTTTTGGAAACAATGCACGGACTTTGGATACTAGGCTAGAGTTCAAGATCTGACCTTTCATCCATGCAGCGGATGGATAAATCAAGAGAGTCAATCAGATTTTGGAGGACATGTTGAGAGCGCAGCGCTAGATTATGGATCTAGTAGTGATGATAATCTACCCTGCGGGGAGTTCTCATACAACAACAGCTACCAAGCCAGTTTGAAGATGGCCCCTTTTAAAGCTTTGTAAGGGAGAAGGAGCCAGACACCGTTGATGTGGGATGAAGTTGGAGACCGTCAGTTGTTTGGACCAAATAGGATCAAGGAGTCAGAAGAGAATGTTAAGTTGATTCGAGATAGACTGAAGATAGCTCAATCCAGGCAGAAGAGTTATGCAGACTCAAAAACGCAAGGAGGTAGTCTATGAAATCGGAGACAGAGCATATCTTTGTGTGCCCCCTCTGTGAGGAGTTAATCGATTTGGAGTTAAGGGAAAGTTAGACCCGAGATTTGTAGGACCATACCGAGTTGGGACGTATGGGAGAAGTTACCAACAAGTTGGAGTCACCCGAAGGACTGTTAGGAGTTCAGGATGTGTTTCACGTTTTCCAGTTGAAGAAGTGCCATGCAGAGATGGCGATGTTCCTTGTAAGGACGCTTGACCTCGGAAAGGATAATGAGATTCCACGAAGTGGAGTATGGATTTCATAAGTATAAGTTTATCACGGTATGTGGGACATCCCACGAGGATGAAGAGATGAATTACTATTCGATATAAAGGAGGTATGATGTTGGAAGTATGGATCAATGGAAACTCCATGAAGAGTCTGAGTAATCATGTCCCCGTTTGGTGCAAATATAAGGAAAAGAGACAATACATTTGGATGGATTTTAAGTATGCCAGGAAGTTGGATGTTGGGATAATGATCAGTTGCCCAGATGATGAGTTCAAGATTTGCAAGTGATGAGATGGGCCATAACCCATAGGCCCCAGGACCTGCCAAGAAGCAAGCACACTCTTGCTGAAGGAAAAACCCTGGAAGAAGTTACGACTTGTATCAACCGACGATTCTATAGGAGTTTACGCAAAACCTGAGAGTTGTTAAGGAACGATAGATGTTTTGTTTGGCTTGCAGAATCAATGGATTTTCCGAACTTGGTTCGTCGACAAGAGAAATTCTGCAATGCTCGTGAGGATGACCGAGTGTTAGAATGCGAGATTCGCTAAACCATGTACAAGGAAATGATTTGGGTGCGGGATGGATTGATCACCATACCGACTTACTCTTATTATTCGCTTTGCTATGTGGGATGGTAAATCTGAGTGACTTACCTATAGCAGAGAGACGACGATATTAAAACTTGTTTAAACCTTAGAATGGTATAAGTATTTTCCTTGGTACAAGGCAGTTGTTGCCAACCGTAGGATATACGGTGAGGTTCAACCCAGACCCGTTTTCTGCAGGAGAAAATCATAATTTGTTGACCACCATGAGATATCGATAGTTGTTTAGCCTTGGCGCCAGACCCGTCAGCTATGAAGACCCAGTTTCGGGATAACCTTACCAAGATGAAAGGACAAAGGAATTGAGGAAAAGGTTATGCCACTACCGAAAGAGCCCAGAGAAGGATTTATCCTTAATATACGAGAAGACCGACAATCGAAGAATAAGGATGGAGTATATGAGTTTTGATGGAACCGTAACCATGCTTCTAAGGGTGGTAGCACCCGAGACCCCGGAGACGATCGATGGATTTTGAGAAGACCCCAAACCCTAACCTATTTCTTGCTAGCCTCTCCGAATCTCGAGGACGAGATTCATTTTAAGGGTGGTAGTTTGTAACATCCCAAAATTCTAAATTTTGGAATGTTATAAACAAATAGATAGATTTGATTGATTGTTTGATTGATTGGTGAAAGTGAGTGAATTGAAACTTTTGAAAGTTAAATGAGAGGGAATAAAGGACTTTCCCAAACTTTCATTTTGCTTTTATGATCTTCGAATTCAAATTCTTTTCATCACAAAACCACGGAGAGAAGATGACATGACTTCTTCCATTTATTTAAATGACAAGGTGTTGAAACTATTTGAATTTCATTTGGAAAACATTTCCAATTCTGAAACTTTATGCAACTCAATGATTTTCACGGCGAAGATAAAATGACTTCTTCAAATTATAATGAAATATGAGTTGGGAGTTTTCAAAGAATTAAATTCAAAGTTCCTTTGAATTTATTTTTCAATTTGGAGTTATTTGAGTTTTATTCAAATTATTTTTCTCCAAAAATAAAATACATGGAAAATAGGGTAACATGATTCCCTACCTCGTAAAATTGGAGAGAAATCAATTTGAAGTCATTTTGGTATTTTTAAAATGATTTTTTATTGGATTTTATTAGAGCAATAGCACTCTTTGTTTTATTTGAATTTGTGTGTATTTTATTTGAAACTAGAAGAAAGTTCATTTTGTTCGACTCATTTTTAGGAGTCGGGGATAATTTGTTTTATTTAAATCGGAGTTCATTTGGTATTTTTTTTATTTATTTTGGTTTAATTTTATTTTAAAAAAAAACGCGCCCCCCCCCGGGCCAAGGCCCAGCCGGCCCAGCCAAGCCAGGCCCCGGCCCAGCGCCCCGGCCCACCTCCCTCTCCTCCTCAAGGCCCGCACTGAAAGGGAGCTCTCCGCCACAAGACGCCACCACCCCCGCCGGAGTCCGCCTCACCCGCCGCCTGCCCCTCCCCAAGCCGGCCGCCCCCCCCCTCATAAATAGCCGCCTCTCTCTCACCGCCGCCGCCAAGCCGAGTCCGCGCCGCCCAAGGGCGCCGCCGCCGCCGCCGTTCCGTCGCCGGCGCGGACCCGCCCCTCGCCTCCCGAACCCGGAGCCCCGCCGCCCGAGCCCGCGGACCTCGCCGTGGCCAGCGGAGGTAGCCACCGCCCCGCGCTGTTCCGATCCGGTTTTCCCTAGAAACCCGGTCCGGTTTTTTTTTGCGATGTTCGGTTTTTTTTTAAAACCTAGACTGGTTTTATTTTTTTTCGGTTTTCTTATTTAGTGAACGTTCACCGACCCGTTCGTTTCAATGAACGCGTTCGTTGAATTAGTTATGTTAACGAACGTCCGTTATTTAATCCGTTCGTCGTTTTCTTTTAAATCGGATTTAATCCGTTATTTTTCAGATTCGATTTCTGATCCGATTTTCAAATCTGTTTTATTTCTTGCTCGTTTATCGGAATCAGTGATTCAAGCGCTGGAGTTTCAAGATTAAACCACCGTTCCGACTAACCTACTTACACAGAGTTTTGCTACTGTAAAATTTTGACCTAGTTTCAGATTGCTAAACCGAGTCGTTCTCTCTCGAGTTCCGACTTTCGATGCTTTATTTGATTCGATTCTTTTGCAACCAGGGTTCTTAAGATGAACTATCTGGTTAGATCTTTTATTCGAGATTTCCCCGTGCATTAGATGAGTGCTTATTGTATGCTTGTTGTTTGTCTGCGTTAGATCACCCGGAGTGTGACGAGTAGAGCTATCAAGAGTTTTGAGTGTGAATCATCTTCATCAACTTTGCAGGCAAGTAACACTTTGATCATACTCTTCTCATACCCAGTTTTATGCATTAGATCTATTCCTCAAACACTTGCATGGTTAGGATCTAATTAAATTGTGGGATGGGAAGTAGATTGAGGTAGTACCTATTACACTGCTTTTACTTATGAACCCTTGGGAGTTACTTCTACGTTTGCTTATTACGCCATGCTATGCTCAGAGACGTGGATTGGGTTTGAGTGAATATCCATGACAGATGTGAGATTGATAATTAATGGTTTATCTAAGGTGGCAACTTAAACACACATCTGGGTGGATTGAGGCACCTGGCTATTCCAGGACTTGCCTGTCAAGGCACCTGGGTAGACAGGATTTGCCTATATTTCTTCGGACCGCCACCCAGGCCCAAAGGGATCATGAGATTATTCAAACTAGAAACTTCTGTGTGCAGCCACAAGCCATTATGGGCTCTGGCGTAGTTGACTAAGTTGTGCGAACTCCTACGGGTAGGCTAGCTGACGTAGGGGATGTAGGTTGGTACGGTCTACCCACATGTAAGGTGCTAGCGCTTCTGAAAGACTATGTCTCGGTCATCCGTTTCTCAAACACCATGTAGTGCGAGAACCAAGCGGAGGCGATCGAGTCTTGTGGGGAAAAGTGCGCAAACCTCTGCAGAGTGTATAAACTAATCATGATTAGTCGTGTCCCCGGTTATGGACAATTTTGAGTATCTAGTACCTGGATATTATGTTGATCTCATCATGTTACTTCTAATTAATATTGTTGGGTTTTAATGAGTACTTTTAATTGGGATTGAGGATGCTGTCAACCATTCTCAATGTTGAACAACCACCATGATAGTTAAATAAATTTATTCCTTCGCAAGAGGGAAAAATTGGCTTTTCATAAAAACTGTAACCATAGAGCTTTTCCACCAGCCATATATGCATGTAGTGTAGCCTATTCTTTCATTACTCTCTATGTGTTACATTGCGGCATATTCCATGTCTTGACCGTTTTCGGCTGCAACTTTTCATGTTGCGCACTTTTCGCATGACGAGTAAGTGATACGTTAGGGTTACGATTTCCTATACTCAACTTTGCCGTTGGTGTTGATGGGAATCCACAACCTTGTTGCTTCCGCTATATGTTGGATTGAGGTAATAGTATTTACGTTACTTTATACATGTGATTTACCTCTGTTATAAATCCTTCGAGTACTGTGTGTGTCAGCATACCGATCCAGGGATGACACGAAAGCACAGAGACTTGATCCATTCGGGTCGGGTCGCTACATACAGGTATCTCCGAAAGTGTCTGTTGGGTTGTCACGGATCGAGACTGGGATTTGTCACTCCGTATTTCGGAGAGGTATCATTGGGCCCACTCGGTAATGCATCATCATATTGAGCTCAGAGTGACCAAGTGTTTGGTCACGGGATCATGCATTATGGTACGAGTAAAGTGACTTGCCGGTAACGAGATTGAACGAGGTATTGGGATACCGACGATCGAATCTCGGCAAGTAACATACCGTCCGACAAAGGGAATAGTATACGGGTTGCTTGAATCCTCGACATCGTGGTTCATCCGATGAGATCATCGAGGAGTATGTGGAGCCAACATGGGTATCCAGATCCTGCTGTTGGTTATTGACCGAGAGCCGTCTCGGTCATGTTGCGCATGTCTCCCAAACCCGTAGGGTCCACACACTTAAGGTTTGGTGACGCTTAGGGTTGTATGAATATGAGTATGCAGCAAACCGAAAGTTGTTCGAGTCCGGATGAGATCCTGGACGTCACGAGGAGTTCGGAATGGTCCGGAGGTAAAGAATTATATATTGGAAGTGTTGTTTCGCCATCGGAAAGTTTTGGGGTCACCGTATTGTCTGGGACCACCGGAAGGGTCCCGGGGTCCACCGGTGGGGCCACCTATCCGGAGGGCCCGTGGGCTGAAGTGGAAGGGAACCAGCCCCTGGTGGGCTGGTGCGCCCCCCACTTGGGCCCCCCTGCGCCTAGGGTTGGAAACCCTAGGGTGGGGGGGCGCACCACTTGCCTTGGGGGGCACTCCACCCCCCTGGCCGCCGCCCCCTTGGGAGATTCCCATCTCCAGGGCCGGCGCCCCCCTGGGGGCCTATATAAAGGAGGGGGGAGGGCAGCCGCACCCTGAGTCTTGGCGCCTTCCCCCCTGCTACACCTCTTCCTCCTCCCGCAGTTGCTTGGCGAAGCCCTGCCGGAGCCCTGCTGCATCCACTACCATGCCGTCATGCTGCTGGATCTTCATCAACCTCTCCTTCCCCCTTGCTGGATCAAGAAGGAGGAGACGTCACGCTGACCGTACGTGTGTTGAACGCGGACGTGTCGTCCGTTTGGCGCTAGGATCTCCGATGATTTGGATCACGACGAGTACAAATCCCTCAACCCCGTTCTCTTGAACGCTTCCGCTCGCGATCTACAAAGGTATGTAGATGCACTCCTATCACTCATTGCTAAATGAACTCATAGATGGATCTTGGTGAAACCGTAGGAAAAAATTTTGTTTTCTGCAACGTTCCCCAACAGTGGCATCAGAGCTAGGTCTATGCTTAGTTCTCTATTGCACGAGTAGAACACAATTTGTTGTGGGCGTAGTTGTTGTCAACTTTGTTGCCGTTACTAGTCTTATTTTGCTTCAGCGGTATTGTGGGATGAAGCGGCCCGGACCGACCTTACACGTACGCTTACGTGAGACAGGTTCCACCGACTGACATGCACTAGTTGCATAAGGTGGCTAGCGGGTGTCTGTCTCTCCCACTTTAGTTGGAGCGGATTCGACGAAATGGGTCCTTGTGAAGGGTAAATAGAAGTTGACAAATCACGTTGTGGCTTTTTCGTAGGTAAGAAAACGTTCTTGCTAGAACCCTATTGCAGCCACGTAAAAGATGCAACAACAATTAGAGGACGTCTAACTTGTTTTTGCAGCAATTGCCTTGTGATGTGATATGGCCAAAAGTTGTGATGTATGATGAATGATATATTGTGATGTATGAGATCATGTTCTTGTAATAGGAATCACGACTTGCATGTCGATGAGTATGACAACCGGCAGGAGCCATAGGAGTTGTCTTAATTATTGTATGACCTGCGTGTCATTGATTCAACGCCATGTATTTACTTTGCTTTATTGCTAAACCGTTAGCTATAGTAGTAGAAGTAATAGTTGGCGAGAAACTTTGTGGAGACACGATGATGGAGATCATGGTGTCATGCCGGTGACAAGATGATCATGGAGCCCCGAAGATGGAGATCAAAGGAGCTATATGATATTGGCCATATCATGTCACTACTATATAATTGCATGTGATGTTTATTATGTTTATGCATCTTGTTTACTTAGATCGACGGTAGTAAATAAGATGGTCCCTTATAATAATTTCAAGAAAGTGTTCTCCCTAATCGTGCACCGTTGCTAAAGTTCGTTGCTTCAAGCACCACGTGATGATCGGGTGTGATAGATTCCTACGCTCACATACAACGGGTGTAAGACAGTTTTACACATGCAAAACACTTAGGTTAACTTGACGAGCCTAGCATGTATGCAGACATGGCCTCGGAACACAAGAGACCGAAAGGTCGAATATGAGTCGTATGGAAGATACGATCAACATGGAGATGTTCACCGACGATGACTAGTCCGTCTCACGTGATGATCGGACACGGCCTAGTCGACTCGGATCATGTAACACTTAGATGAATAGAGGGATGTCAAATCTGAGTAGGAGTTCATTAAATAATTTGATTAGATGAACTTAATTATCATGAACATTAGTCTAAAATCTTTGCAAAATGTCTTGTAGATCAAATGGCCAACGCTCATGTCACCATGAACTTCAACGCTGCTCCTAGAGAAAACCAAGCTGAAAGATGATGGCAACAACTATTCGGACTGGGTCTGGAACCTGAGGATCATCCTCATAGCAGCCAAGAAACAATATGTCCTAGAAGCACCGCTAGGTGAAGCACCCATCCCAAAGAACCAAGACGTTTTGAACGCTTGGCAGTCTCATGCTGATGATTACTCCCTCGTTCAAAGGCGGCATGCTTTACAGCTTAGAACCGGGGCTCCAAAAGCGTTTTGAGCAACACGGAGCATATGAGATGTTCGAGAAGCTGAAAATGGTTTTCCAAGCTCATGCCCGCGTCGAGAGATATGAAGTCTCCAAAAAGTTCTATAGTTGTAAGATGGAGGAAAATAGTTCTGTCAGTGAGCACATACTCAAAATGTCTGGGTTGCACAACCGCCTGTCCCAGCTGGACATTAACCTCCCGGACGAGGCGGTCATTGACAGAATCCTTGATCGCTCCCACCGAGCTACAAGAGCTTTGTGATGAACTACAATATGCGGGGATGGTGAAAACTATTCCTGAAGTATTTTCAATGCTGAAGTCAGCAGAGGTAGAAATCAAGAAAGAACATCAAGTGTTGATGGTCAATAAAGCCACTAAGTTCAAGAAGGGCAAGGGTAAGAAGAACTTCAAGAAGGACGAAAAGGATGTTGTCGCTACCGTAAGCCAGCTTGCCGGGAAGAAGTCAAAGAATGGACCCAAGCACGAGACTGAGTGCTTTTTATTGCAAAGGGAAGGGTCATCGAAGCGGAACTGCCCCAAATACTTAGCGAGACAAGAAGGCCGGCAACACTAAAGGTATATTTGATATACATGTAACCTTACCAGTACTGTAGTAACTCCCGGTATTTGATACCGGTGCCGTTGCTCATATTTGTAACTCACGGCAGAGCTGCGGAATAAACGGAGACCGGCGAAGGACGAGGTGATGATCTTGGCGTCGGGAATGGTTCCAAGGTCGATGTGATCGCCGTCGGCACGCTACCTCTACATTTACCCACGGATTAGTTTTAAACCTCAATAATTGTTATTTAGTGCCAAGTTTGAGCATGAACATTGTATCGGGATCTCGTTAATACGAGATGGCTACTCATTTAAATCCGAGAATAATGGTTGTTCTATTTATATGAGAGATATGTTTTATGATCATGCTCCGATGGTCAATGGTTTATTCTTAATGAATCTTGAACGTAATATTACACATATTCATAGTGTGAATACCAAAAGATGTAAAGTTGATAACGATAGTCCCACATACTTGTGGTAATCGCCGCCTTTGGTCACATTGGTGTCAAGCGCATGAAGAAGCTCCATGCTGATGGTCTTTTAGAGTCTCTCGATTATGAATCATTCGATACATGCGAACCATGCCTCATGGGCAGAATGACCAAGACTCCGTTCTCCGGAACAATGGAGCGAGCAACCAACTTATTGGAATTCATACATACTGATGTGTGCGGTCCAATGAGCATTGAGGCTCGCGGAGGATATCGTTATGTTCTCACTCTCACGACGACTTGAGTAGATATGGGTATGTCTACTTGATGAAACACAAGTCTGAGACCTTTGAAAAGTTCAAGGAATTTCAGAATGAGGTAGAGAATCAACGTGACCGAAAAATAAAGTTCTTACGATCAGATCGTCGAGGAGAATATTTAAGTCACGAATTTGGTACACACTTAAGGAAATGTGGAATCCTTTCACAACTCACGCCGCCTGGAACACCTCAGCGTAACGGTGTGTCCGAACGTCGTAATCGCACTCTATTGGATATGGTGCGATCTATGATGTCTCTTACTGATTTACCGCTATCATTTTTGGGATACGCTCTAGAGACAGCTACATTCACTTTAAATAGGGCACCGTCTAAATCAGTTGAGACGACACCGTATAAATTATGGTATGGGAAGAAACCTAAGTCATGCGTTTCTAAAAGTTTGGGGATGCGATGCTTATATCAAGAAACTTCAACCTGAAAAGCTCGAACCCAAGTCGAAAAAATGCGTCTTCATAGGATACCCTAAGGAAACCATTGGGTATACCTTCTATCTTAGATCCGAAGGCAAGATCTTTGTTGCCAAGAACGGATCCTTTCTGGAAAAAGAGTTTCTCTCGAAAGGAGTAAGTGGGAGGAAAGTAGAACTCGATGAAGTACTACCTCTTGAACCGGAAAGTAGTGCAGCCCAGGAAAATGTTCCTGTGGTACCTACACCGACTGGAGAGGAAATGAATGATGATGATCAAGGTACTTCGGATCAAGTTGCTAATGAATGATGAATGATGATGACCACCAGGACACGTTCCACACCAGAGTGGTATGGCAACCCTGTCCTGGAAATCATGTTGTTGGACAATGGTGAACCTTCGAACTATGAAGAAGCGATGGCGGGCCCAGATTCCAACAAATGGCTTGAAGCCATGCAATCCGAGATAGGATCCATGTATGAAAACAAAGTATGGACTTTGATGAGACTTGCCCGATGATCGGCGAGTGATAGAAAAAATGGATCTTTAAGAAGAAGGCGGACGCGATGGTAATGTTACCATCTATAAAGCTCGACTTGTCGCTAAAGGTTATCGGCAAGTTCAAGGGGTTGACTACGATGAGACTTTCTCTCCCGTAGCGAAGCTGAAGTCCGTCTGAATCATGTTAGCAATTGCCGCATACTATGATTATGAGATATGGCAAATGGACGTCAAAACGGCATGCCTTAACGGCTATCTTAAGGAAGAACTATATATGATGCAGCCGGGAGGTTTTGTCGACCCTAAGAATGCTAACAAGGTATGCAAGCTCCAGCGATCCATTTATGGGCTGGTGCAAGCATCTCAGAGTTGGAACATTCGCTTTGATGAGATGATCAAAGCGTTTAGTTTATGCAGACTTATGGAGAAGCCTGCGTTTACAAGAAAGTGAGTGGGAGCTCAGTAGCATTTCTCATATTATATGTAGATGACATACTTTTGATGGGAAATGATATAGAACTTTTGGACAGCATTAAGGCCTACTTGAATAAGAGTTTTTCAATGAAGGACCTTGGAGAAGCTGCTTATATATTAGGCATCAAGATCTATAGAGATAGATCGAGACGCCTCATAGGTCTTTCACAAAGCACATACCTTGATAAGATATTGAAGAAGTTCAAAATGGATCGGTCCAAGAAAGGGTTCTTGCCTGTATTACAAGGTGTGAAATTGAGCTCGGCTCCCGACCACGGCAGAAGATAAAGAAGAGATGAGTGTCATCCCCTATGCTTCAGCCATAGGATCTATTATGTATGCCATGCTGTGTACCAGAACTGATGTAACCCTTGCCTTAAGTTTGGTAGGAAGGTACCAAAGTAATCCCGGCAAGGAACACTGGACAGCGGTCAAGAATATCCTGAAGTACCTGAAAAGGACTAAGGACATGTTTCTCGTTTATGGAGGTGACGAAGAGCTCGTCGAAAAGGGTTACGTCGACGCTAGCTTCGACACAGATCTGGATGACTCTAAGTCACAAACCGGATACGTGTATATGTTGAATGGTGGAGCGAAGCTGGTGCAGCTGCAAGCAGAGCGCCGTGGCGGGATCTACATGTGAAGCGGAGTACATGGCAGCCTCGGAGGCAGCGCATGAAGCAATTTGGGTGAAGGAGTTCATCACCGACCTAGGAGTCATACCCAATGCGTCGGGGCCAATCAAAATCTTCTGTGACAACACTGGAGCTATTGCACTTGCTAAGGAGCCTGTGTTTCACAAGAAGACCAGTGCACATCAAGCGCCGCTTCAACTCCATTCGTGAAAATGTTCAAGATGGAGACATAGAAATTTGCAAAGTGCATACGGATCTGAATGTCGCAGATCCGCTGACTAAACCTCTTCATGAGCAAAACATGATCAACACCGTAACTCTATGGGTGTTTGATTCATCATAATGTAACTAGATTATTGACTCAAGTGCAAGTGGGAGACTGTTGGAAATATGCCCTAGAGGCAATAATAAAAGGATTATTATTATATTTCCTTGTTCGTGATAATTGTCTTTTATTCATGCTATAATTGTATTATCCGGAAATCATAATACACGTGTGAATACATAGACCACAATATGTCCCTAGTGAGCCTCTAGTTGACTAGCTCGTTGATCAATATATAGTCATGGTTTCCTGACTATGGACATTGGATGTGATTGATAACGGGATCACATCATTAGGAGAATAATGTGATGGACAAGACCCAATCCTAGGCATAGCACAAGATCGTGTAGTTCGTTTTGCTAGAGCTTTTCCAATGTCAAGTATCTTTTCCTTAGACCATGAGATCGTGTAACTCCCGGATACCGTAGGAGTGCTTTGGGTGCACCAAACGTCACAACGTAACTGGGTGACTATAAAGGTGCACTACAGGTATCTCCGAAAGTGTCTGTTGGGTTGTCACGGATCGAGACTGGGATTTGTCACTCCGTATTACGGAGAGGTATCACTGGGCCCACTCGGTAATGCATCATCATAATGAGCTCAGAGTGACCAAGTGTTTGGTCACGGGATCATGCATTACGGTACGAGTAAAGTGACTTGCCGGTAACGAGATTGAACGAGGTATTGGGATACCGACGATCGAATCTCGGGCAAGTAACATACCGTCGACAAAGGGAATAGTATACGGGTTGCTTGAATCCTCGACATCGTGGGTTCATCCGATGAGATCATCGAGGAGTATGTGGGAGCCAACATGGGTAACCAGATCCCGCTGTTGGTTATTGACCGGAGAGCCGTCTCGGTCATGTCTGCATGTCTCCCGAACTCGTAGGGTCTACACACTTAAGGTTCGGTGACACTAGGGTTGTATGAATATGAGTATGCAGCAAACCGAATGTTTTTCGGAGTCCCGGATGAGATCCTGTCGTCACGAGGAGTTCCGGAATGGTCCGGAGGTAAAGAATTATATATAGGAAGTGCTGTTTCGGCCATCGGGAGAGTTTCGGGGGTCACCGGTATTGTACCGGGACCACCGGAAGGGTCCCGGGGGTCCATCGGGTGGGGCCACCTATCCCGGAGGGCCCCGTGGGCTGAAGTGGGGAGGGAACCAGCCCCTGATGGGCTGGTGCGCCTCCCACTTGGGCCCCCTCCCCCTGCGCCTAGGGTTGGAAAGCCTAGGGTGGGTGGGCGCACCACTTGCCTTGGGGGGCACTCCACCCCCCTGGCCGCCGCCCCCTTGGGAGATTCCCATCTCCAGGGCCGGCGCCCCCCCTGGGGGCCTATATAAAGTAGGGGGGAGGGAGGGCAGCCACACCCTGAGTCTTGGCGCCTCCCTCCCCCTGCTACACCTCTTCCTCCTCCCGCAGTTGCTTGGCGAAGCCCTGCCGGAGCCCTGCTGCATCCACCACCACGCCGTCGTGCTGCTGGATCTTCATCAACCTCTCCTTCCCCCTTGCTGGATCAAGACGGAGGAGACGTCACACTGACCGTACGTGTGTTGAACGCGGAGGTGCCATCCGTTCGGCGCTAGGATCTCCGGTGATTTGGATCACGACAAGTACGACTCCATCAACCCCGTTCTCTTGAACGCTTCCGCTCGCGATCTACAAAGGTATGTAGATGCACTCCTATCACTCGTTGCTAGATGAACTCATAGATGGATCTTGGTGAAACCGTAGAAAAAAAATTATTTTCTGCAACGTTCCCCAACACAAATATAGTCGTCCAATATATCGATCTTTACGTCTCGACCATTTCGAGACTCCTCGTCATGTCCCCAATCTCATCCGAGACTCCAAACTACCTTCGGTACATCAAAACACATAAACTCATAATATAACCGTCATCGAACTTTAAGCGTGCGGACCCTACGGGTTCGAGAACAATGTAGACATGACCGAGACACGTCTCTGGTCAATAACCAATAGCGTAACACGGATGCTCATATTGGCTCCCACATATTCTATGAAGATCTTTATCGGTCAAACCGCATAACAACATACGTTGTTCCCTTTGTCATCGGTATGTTACTTGCCCGAGATTCGATCGTCGGTATCTCAATACCTAGTTCAATCTCATTACCGGCAAGTCTCTTCTACTCATTCTGTAATACATCATCCCGCAACTAACTCATTAGTTACAATGCTTGCAAGGCTTATAGTGATGTGCATTACTGAGTGGGCCCAGATATACCTCTCCGACAATTGGAGTGACAAATCCTAATCTCGAAATACGCCAACCCAACAAGTACCTTCGGAGACACCTGTAGAGCACCTTTATAATCACCCAGTTACGTTGTGACCTTTGGCAGCACACAAAGTGTTCCTCCGGTAAACGGGAGTTGCATAATCTCTTAGTCATGGGAACATGTATAAGTCATGAAGAAAGCAATAGCAACATACTAAACGATCAAGTGCTAAGCTAACGGAATGGGACAAGTCAATCACATCATTCTCCTAATGATGTGATCCTGTTAATCAAATGACAACTCATGTCTATGGTTAGGAAACATAACCATCTTTAATTAACGAGCTAGTCAAGTAGAGGCATACTAGTGACACTGCTTGTCTATGTATTCACACATGTATTATGTTTCCGGTTAATACAATTCTAGCATGAATAATAAACATTTATCATGATTTAAGGAAATAAATAATAACTTTATTATTGCCTCTAGGGCATATTTCCTTCAGCCTCCCACTTGCACTAGAGTCAATAATCTAGTTCACATCACCATGTGAATTAATACCAATAGCTCACATCACCATGTGATTAACACCCATAGTTCACATCGTCATGTGACCAACACCCAAAGGGTTTACTAGAGTCAATAATCTAGTTCACATCGCTATGTTATTTACACCCAAAGAGTACTAAGGTGTGATCATGTTTTGCTTGTGAGAGAAGTTTAGTCAACGGGTCTGCCACATTCAGATCTGTATGTATTTTGCAAATTTCTATGTCAACAATGCTCTGCACGGAGCTACTCTAGCTAATTGCTCCCACTTTCAATATGTATCCAGATTGAGACTTAGAGTCATCTGGATCTGTGTCAAAATTTGCATCGATGTAATCCTTTACGACGAACCTTTTTGTCACCTCCATAATCGAGAAACATATCCTTATTCCACTAAGGATAATTTTGACCGCTGTCCAGTGATCTACTCCTAGATCACTATTGTACTCCCTTGCCAAAATCAGTGTAGGGTATACAATAGATCTGGTACACAGCATGGCATACTTTATAGAACCTATGACCAAGGCATAGGGAATGACTTTCATTCTCTTTCTATCTTCTGCCGTGGTCGGGCTTTGAGTCTTACTCAATTTCACACCTTGTAACAGAGGCAAGAACTCTTTCTTTGACTGTTCCATTTTGAACTACTTCAAAATCTTGTCAAGGTATGTACTCATTGAAAAACTTATCAAGCGTCTTGATCTATCTCTATAGATCTTGATGCTCAATATGTAAGCAGCTTCACCGAGGTCTTTCTTTGAAAAACTCCTTTCAAACACTCCTTTATGCTTTGCAGAATAATTCTACATTATTTCCGATCAACAATATATCATTCACATATACTTATCAGAAATGTTGTAGTGCTCCCACTCACTTTCTTGTAAATACAGACTTCACCGCAAGTCTGTATAAAACTATATCCTTTGATCAACTTATCAAAGCGTATATTCCAACTCTGAGATGCTTGCACCAGTTCATAGATGGATCGCTGGAGCTTGCATATTTTGTTAGCACCTTTAGGATTGACAAAACCTTCTGGTTGCATTATATACAACTCTTCTTTAATAAATCCATTAAGGAATGCAATTTTGTTTATCCATTTGCAAGATTTCATAAAATGCGGCAATTGCTAACATGATTCGGACAGACTTAAGCATAGATACGAGTGAGAAAATCTCATCGTAGTCAACACCTTGAACTTGTCAAAAACCTTTATGCATAATTCTAGCTTTGTAGATAGTAACACTACTATCGGCGTCCGTCTTCCTCTTGAAGATCCATTTAATCTCAATGGCTCGCCGATCATTGGGCAAGTCAATCAAAGTCCATACTTTGTTCTCATACATGGATCTCATCTCAGATTTCATGGCCTCAAGCCATTTCATGGAATCTGGGCTCACCATCGCTTCTTCATAGTTCATAGGTTCGTCATGGTCTAGTAACATAACTTCCAGAACAGGATTACCATACCACTCTGGTGCGGAACGTACTTTGGTTGACCTACGAGGTTCGGTAGTAAATAGATTTGTAGTTTCATGATCATGATCATTAACTTCCTCACTAATTGGTTTAGGCATCACTGGAACAGATTTCTATGATGAACTACTTTCCAATTCGGGAGAAGGTACAATTACCTCATCAAGTTCTACTTTCCTCCTACTCACTTATTTTGAGAGAAACTCCTTCTCTAGAAAGGATCCATTCTTAGCAACGAATGTCTTGCCTTCGGATCTGTGATAGAAGATGTACCCAACAGTCTCCTTTGGGTATCCTATCAAGACACATTTCTCCGATTTGGGTTTGAGCTTATCAGGATGAAACTTTTTCACATAAGCATCGCAACCCCAAACTTTAAGAAACGACAACTTGGGTTTCTTGCCAAACCACAGTTCATAAGGTGTCGTCTCAACGGATTTCGATGGTGCCCTATTTAACGTGAATGCAGCTGTATCTAATGCATAACCCCAAAACTATAGTGGTAAATCGGTAAGAAACATCATAGATTGCACTATATCCCATAAATTACGGTTATGATGTTCGGACACACCATTATGCTGTGGTGTTCCAGATGGCGTGACTTGCAAAACTATTCCGCATTGTTTCAAATGAAGACCAAACTCGTAACTCAAATATTCTCCTCCACGATCAGATCGTAGAAACTTTATTTTCTTGTTACGATGATTTTCCACTTCACTCTGAAATTATATGAACTTTTCAAATATTTCAGACTTATGTTTCATCAAGTAGATATACCCATATCTGCTCAAATCATCTATGAAGGTTAGAAAATAACGATACCCGTCGCGAGCCTCAACACTCATTGGATCGCATACATCAGTATGCATTATTTCCAATAAGTCAGTTGCTCGCTCCATTGTTCCGGAGAACGGAGTCTTAGTCATCTTGCCCATAAGGCATGGTTCGCAAGCATCAAGTGATTCATAATCAAGTGATTCCAAAATCCCATCAGCATGGAGTTTCTTCATGTGCTTTACACCAATATAACCTAAACGGCAATTACCACAAATAAGTTGCACTATCATTATTAACTTTGCATCTTTTGGCTTCAATATTATGAATATGTGTATCACTACGATCGAGATCCAACAAACCATTTTCGTTGGTGTGTATGACCATAGAAGGTTTTTATTCATGTAAGCAGAACAACAATTGTTCTCTAACTTAAATGAATAACCGTATTGCAATAAACATGATCAAATCATATTCATGCTCAACGCAAACACCAAATAACACTTATTTAGGTTCAATACTAATCCCGAAAGTATAGGGAGTCTGCGATGATGATCATATCAATCTTGGAACCACTTCCAACACACATCGTCACTTCACCCTTAACTAGTCTCTGCTTGTTCTCAGAACTCCTGCTTGAAGTTACTAATCTTAGCAACTGAACTAGTATCCAATACTGAGGGGTTGCTATAAACACTAGTAAAGTACACATCAATAACATGTATATCAAATATACCTTTGTTCACTTTGCCATCCTTCTTATCCGCCAAATACTTGGGGCAGTTCTGCTTCCAGTGACCAGTCCTTTGCAGTAGAAGCACTTAGTCTCAGGCTTAGGTCCAGACTTGGGCTTCTTCACTTGAGCAGCAACTCGCTTGCCGTTCTTCTTGAAGTTCCCCTTCCCTTTGCCCTTTTCTTGAAACTAGTGGTCTTGTCAACCATCAACACTTGATGTTTTTCTTGATTTCTACCTTCATCGATTTCAGCATCACGAAGAGCTTGGTAATCATTTCTGTTATCCCTTGCATATTATAGTTCATCACGAAGTTCTAGTAACTTGGTGATGGTGACTAGAGAATTCTGTCAATCACTATTTTATCTGGAAGATTAAATCCCACTTGATTCAAACGATTGTAGAACCCAGACAATCTGAGCACATGCTCACTGCTTGAGCTATTCTCCTCCATCTTTTATCTATAGAACTTGCTGTAGACTTCATATCTCTCAACTCGGGTATTTGCTTGAAATATTAACTTCAACTCCTGGAACATCTCATATGGTCCATGACGTTCAAAACGTCTTTCAAGTCCCGATTCTAAGCCGTTAAGCATGGTGCACTAAACTATCAAGTAGTCATCATATTGAGCTAGCCAAACGTTCATAGTGTATGCATTTGCTCCTGCAATAGGTCTGTCACCTAGCGGTGCATCAAGGACATAATTCTTCTGTGCAGCAATGAGGATAAAACTCAGATCACGGATCCAATCCGCATCATTGCTACTAACATTTTTCAACTTAGTTTTCTCTAGGAACATATCAAAAATAAAGCAGGGAGCTAAACGCGAGCTATTGATCTACAACATAGATATGCTAATACTACCAGGACTAAGTTCATGATAAATTAAAGTTCAATTAATCATATTACTTAAGAACTCCCACTTAGATAGACATCCCTCTAATCATCTAAGTGATCACGTGATCCAAATCAACTAAACCATAACCGATCATCACATGAAATGGAGTAGCTTTCAATGGTGAACATCACGATGTTGATCATATCTACTATATGATTCACGCCGACCTTTCGGTCTCAAAGTGTTCCGATGCCATATACGCATATGCTAGGCTCGTCAAGTTTAACCTGAGTATTCTGCGTGTGCAAAACTGGCTTGCACCCATTGTAGATGGACGAGAGCTTATCACACCCGATCATCACGTGGTGTCTGGGCACGATGAACTTTGGCAACGGTGCATACTCAGGGAGAACACTTTTATCTTGAAATTTAGTAAGAGATCATCTTATAATGCTACCATCAATCAAAGCAAAATAAGATGCATAAAAGATAAACATCACATGCAATCAATATAAGTGATATGATATGGCCATCATCATCTTGTGCTTGTGATCTCCATCTCCGAAGCACCGCCATGATCACCATCTTCACCGGTGCGACACCTTGATCTCCATCGTAGCATCGTTGTCGTCTCGCCAACTATTGCTTCTACGACTATCGCTACCGCTTAGTAATAAAGTAAAGCAATTACAGGGCGATTGTATCACACACAATAAAGCGACAACCATATGGCTCCTGCCAGTTGCCGATAACTCGGTTACAAAAGATGATCATCTCATACAATAAAATATAGCATCATGCCTTGACCATATCACATCACAACATGCCCTGCAAAAACTAGTTAGACGTCCTCTACTTTGTTGTTGCAAGTTTTACGTGGCTGCTACGGGCTGAGCAAGAACCATTCTTACCTACGCATCAAAACCACAATGATAGTTCGTCAAGTTAGTGTTGTTTTAACCTTCTCAAGGACCGGGCATAGCCACACTCGGTTCAACTAAAGTTGGAGAAAATGACACCCGCTAGTCACCTGTGTGCAAAGCACGGCGGTAAAACCAGTCTCGCGTAAGCGTACGCGTAATGTCGGTCCGGGCCGCTTCATCCAACAATACCGCCGAACCAAAGTGTGACATGCTGGTAAGCAGTATGACTTGTATCGCCCACAACTCACATGTGTTCTACTCATGCATATAACATCAACGCATAAAACCTGGCTCTGATACCACTGTTGGGGAACGTAGTAATTTCAAAAATATTCCTACGCACACGCAAGATCATGGTGATGCATAGCAACGAGAGGGGAGAGTGTGTCCACGTACCCTCGTAGACCGAAAACGGAAGCGTTAGCACACCGCGGTTGATGTAGTCGTACGTCTTCACGATCCGACCAATCAAGTACCGAACGCACGGCACCTCCGAGTTCAGCACACGTTCAGCTCGATGACGTCCCTCGAACTCCGATCCAGCCGAGTGTTGAGGGAGAGTTTCGTCAGCACAACGGCGTGGTGACGATGATGATGTTCTACCGACGCAGGGCTTCGCCTAAGCACCGCTATGAGGGACCTCCTATTTGACGCGTTTTGTGTCAAACAGTTCCGCAACGCATAAGGGCACGCGCGACTGGGCTGGCTCTTTAGTGGTGTCGCGAGCAGACTACTGTAGCCTACTAAAATACGCAAAAAGTACTGCATTCGGCTGGATTCGAACACAGGATGTCCTACACATATGCTAGTGTTGCTAGCCAAGTGAGCTGGCGTGGTTTCTGGTTGATATATCAGCGCCAATTTATAAGAACAAACAGCTACCACAAATCCGAAATATTTTAAATTTCAAGCTCAAACACTTTTTTAGAACGAGAATAGTTTTATAAACTCAACTACTTTTCAAATCCGTGAATTCTTTTTAGGAAACTCACATTTTCTGAAAACAGTTATTCCCCCTTGAATGTTATTTTCTGTACGTGTAGTGTAGCATATAGATTTTTTTGAAAATTGGACGCATTTGGAAAACACAAAAACAAATTTTGAGGGAATATGAACAAAATTTCAATTTTCAAACAGATTTTGAAAATTTGGTGAACATTTCGGAAAACAAGAACAAAATTTGTGAAGGTGATTTGAAAAAAGTGTACTTCTTGAAAGTGTATATGTTCAAAATGTGCAAGCATTTTATGAACACATTTTCAACAACAGGAATATTTTTTCAAATACGTAACAAACTATGAAATTCTGAAGAAAAAAAATTGAAACCACAAACCTTTTCTGAATTTTTGAACAAATATCTGGAAAAATGGAACAATTCATATAACTAAGAACATTTTTTCAATTTGTAAAACAAATTTAGAAACATGAGTATTTTGTAAATATGTCAACAAATTTTGGAAAGGAAAATATTTTTTAATTTGTGGACAGGAATATTTTTTGAAATTCCCAAACATATTCCAATTTGTGAACAAAATTTAATCACATGAACATTTTTTGAATCTGTGAACAAATTTTGGAAATGGGAATTTTTTTTGAAATAAAATATTGGGTTTTGAACAAAATTAAAAAACATGAATTTTCGAACTTTTATGTAAACACGAACACTTTCCGAATTTGTGAACAAAATTTTCAAATCACGAACATATTTTGATTTTTAGAACAAATTTAAAAATGGAGAACAATTCTGAAAATCCTAATCAATTTTCTTGAATTTGCAAACAAAAATTGAAAACGTGAACAATTTTGAATTTGTGAACAAAAATAAAATATATTATTTGAATTTGCGAATAAAATGTCAAAACATGAACAATTTTTGAAAATAAAATTTCCAAACAGGAACAATTTTAGAAAATGACATATATATATTGAATTTTTAGAACAAAATTTGGAAACACGTACAATTTTTGAATGTGTGAACAAAATACGAAAAAATAACCTTTTTGAAATTCCCAAACAATTTCGAAAATGTGAACATTTTTTGAATATACGAACAATTTTTGAAAAATGTTCTTTCTTCTGAAAAACGTTCAAAATTTCCACAAATGGTTGTTTTCCAAAAAATGTTCGTAAATTCAAAAAATGTTCACATTTTTCAAAGTTAAGAACAATTTCCGAACATGATTTATTTTTAAATATAAAGTAACCTTGAAAAAGAAAAAAGTAGAAAAAAGAAACAGAACGAAAAAAAGAAAAGAAAGTGAAACAGAAATAAAAAGAAACAGAAAACCGGAAAAGAACCCAGAAACCGGTTCAGGGAACCTTCTAGAAGGTTCTCAAAACCGGCTGGCTGGTTAATGTGGTTGTACGTGCAGGTCTACCTAACTGGGCCAGCCCATCGCGTCGCTGCTCGGTTGCTCGCGTGTGCGAAGCGCCGGCAGTTTAACGCAAAGAGCGGCGAATAGGATATTCCCCGCTACAATATTATCGAGGTGGACTATGGTGGAGGGGGGCACCGCACACGGCTAAAAGATCAATGATCAATTGTTGTGTCTATGGGTTCCCCTATCCCCGTATATAAAGGAGTGGAGGAGGGGGAGGGCCGGCTCTCTCTATGGCGCGCCCTAGGAGGAGTCCTACTCCCACCGGGAGTAGGATTCCCCCCTTCCAAGTAGTAGGAGTAGGAGTCAAGGGAAGGGGAGAGAGAAGAGAAGGAAGGAGGGGGCGCAGCCCCTCCCCTAGTCCAATTCGGACTAGGCCTTGGGGGGCGCGCAGCCTCTCCTCTCTCTTTCCCCTAAAGCCCAATAAGGCCCATATACTCCCCGGCGAATTCCCGTAACTCTCCGGTACTCCAAAAAATACACGAATCACTCGGAACCTTTCCGATGTCCGAATATAGTCGTCCAATATATCGATCTTTACATCTCGACCATTTCGAGACTCCTCGTCATGTCCCCAATCTCATCCGAGACTCTGAACTACCTTCGGTACATCAAAACACATACACTCATAATATAACCGTCATCGAACTTTAAGCGTGCGGACCCTACGGGTTCGAGAACAATGTAGACATGACCGAGACACGTCTCGGTCAATAACCAATAGCGGAACCTGGATGCTCATATTGGCTCCCACATATTCTACGAAGATCTTTATTGGTCAAACCGCATAACAACATACGTTGTTCCCTTTGTCATCGGTATGTTACTTGGCCGAGATTCGATCGTCGGTATCTCAATACCTAGTTCAATCTCGTTACGGCAAGTCTCTTTACTCGCTCAGAATACATCATCCCGCAACTAACTCATTAGTTACAATGCTTGCAAGGCTTATAGTGATGTGCATTCTTGAGTGGGCCCGAAGATACCTCTCCGACAATCGGAGTGACAAATCCTAATCTCGAAATACGCCAACCCAACAAGTACCTTCGGAGACACCAGTAGAGCACCTTTATAATCACCCGATTACGTTGTGACGTTTGGCAGCACACAAAGTGTTCCTCCAAAGAACGGAGTTGCATAATCTCATAGTCATGGGAACATGTATAAGTCATGAAGAAAGCAATAGCAACATACTAAACGATCAAGTGCTAAGCTAACGGAATGGGTCAAGTCAATCACATCATTCTCCTAATGATGTGATCCCGTTAATCAAATGAAAACACATGTCTATGGTTAGGAAACATAACCATCTTTAATTAATGAGCTAGTCAAGTAGAGGCATACTAGTGACACTGCTTTGTCTATGTATTCACACATGTATTATGTTTCCGGTTAATACAATTCTAGCATGAATAATAAACATTTATCATCATTTAAGGAAATAAATAATAACTTTATTATTGCCTCTAGGGAATATTTCCTTCATCAAACACCTTCTACCTCAACCAAGCCATCTAAAAGCAATGGCGACAAGTCTAGTTACAAGAAAACTTCGGCAACCTTAAGCCATCCTCCTACTACAAGCAATGTCAAGCCGATAGCTTCATCATCATCTACTCCAACCAATGAGACCATCAAGACGAGTTCCTTCAAATGCTTCACATGCGGAGGCCGAGGCCACAAGTCCTTTGAGTGTACAAACAAGCGCACCATGATCCGCAACGAAGACGGAACCTATGACTCCATGAGTGAAGAGGAGATGGAAGCCCTTGAGCAAGTGTCCATGCACCAGCGCGTGAACGAAGATGAAGATGATCAAGTCCTTTGTGACGAAGATTCGAGCCCCGCTCTCATTGTCTCCAAGGTCTTGACTCTTCAACATCAACAAGACGAAGACCAAAGGTGCCATATCTTCCACACCAAGGCCGGCATCAATGGAAGGTCCATCAAGGTCATCATCAATGGAGGGAGTTGCCATAACTTAGCAAGTGAAGAACTATGCTCCAAACTCCAATTGGCCAAGACGAAGCACCCACACCCCTACAAAATTCAATGGCTAAGCAACAACGGCACTCTTCAAGTCGAGCATAGGGTACAAAAAAGTCTCCTTCAAGATCGGAGCATAGGTAGACACTTTGGAGTGTGATGCCGTTCCTATGACCGTTTGCCACCTCCTCCTTGGACGGCCATGGCAATTTGACCGAGGTGTCATCCACAATGGGCGTACAAACCACTATAGCTTCAAGATGAAAGGAAAGGAGTATGTGCTACGACCTACGTCTCCAAGCCAAGTGAGCGCCGACAAGCAAGCAAACCATCGTGGAGAGAATAGTGAGAGAGCGAACCACCAAAAAGAGAGTGAGCGCCACAAGCCAAAATTGAGTGCCTCCACGATGAGCAACACGAAGAGCTTAGTCCTACTTGCCACCAAACGTGAGATGAGAGAAGTGTGTGAGAACCCATCAAGTTTCATGCACTATGTCCTTTTGTGCAAGGATGCTACGTCTTGAGCTTGCGTTGGTTTTCCCCAAAGAGGAGAGGATGATGCAGCAGAGTAGCGTAAGTATTTCCCTCAGTTTTTGAGAACCAAGGTATCAATCCAGTAGGAGGCCACGCGCAAGTCCCTCGTACCTACACAAAGCAAATAACTCCTCGCAACCAATGCGAATAGGGTTGTCAATCCCTTCACGGTCACTTACTAGAGTGAGATCGGATAGAGATGATAGATAATATTTTTGGTATTTTTGGTATAAAGATGCAAAAGTAAAATAAAAGGGCAAAGTAAAAAAGCAAAGCAATAATAAAGCGTAGGGAAGATTAATATGATGAAAATAGACCGGGGCCATAGATTTCACTAGTGGCTTCTCTCAAGAGCATAGGTATTTTACGGTGGGTGAACGAATTACTGTTGAGCAATTGACAGAATTGAGCATAGTTATGAGAGTATCTAGGTATGATCATGTATATAGGCATCACGTCCGAGACAAGTAGACCGACTCCTGCCTGTATCTACTACTATTACCGCACTCATCGACCGCCATCCAGCATGCATCTAGAGTATTAAGTTAATGAAAACAGAGTAACGCCTTAAGCAAGATGACATGATGTAGAGGAATAAATTCATGCAATATGATAAATAACCCATCTTGTTATCCTCGATGGCAACAATACAATACGTGCCTTGCAACCCTTTACGACATCGGGTAAGGACACCGCAAAATTGAACCCAAAGCTAAGCACTTCTCCCATTGCAAGAACTACCAATCTAGTTGGCCAAACCAAACGGATAATTCGAAGAGACTTGCAAAGATAACTCAATCATACATAAAAGAATTCAGAGAAGATTCAAATATTGCTCATAGATAATCTTGATCATAAACCCACAATTCATCGATCTCAACAAACACACCGCAAAAAGAAGATTACATCGAATAGATCTCCACGAGAGAGGCGGAGAACATTGTATTGAGATCCAAAAAGAGAGAAGCCATCTAGCTACTAACTATGGACCAGAATGTCACGCCCAATATGCGACCCTATCCAAAAGGAACTCAAAGGTCCCACAAAGGATAGACCCGCATATTGAAGCGCTTTTGCAAGGTGGATATCATTACATCAACATTACATAATAGATGGGGATACATACATAAGGCACAAATGCCACAAGAATACATCAACAACATATACAAGATCAACATCCACTACGGATGAAACATAGCAGTAAACTCAAACAATATCCACCACGCTAGCCCAGGCTGCCGACCGAACCTATCCCCGATCAAGAAGAAGCAGAAGAAGAACTCCAAAACAAGCAAGCATTGCTCTCGCGTCATGATCATCACAAAACCTGCACCTGCAACTGATGGTGTAGTAATCTGTGAGCCACGAGGACTCAGCAATCCCATTACCAAGGGTATCAAGACTAGCAAAGCTTAAGTAGGAAAGGACGGGATAAAGTGGTGAGGTTGCAGCAGCGGCTAAGCATATATGGTGGCTAACATACGCAAATAAGAGCGAGAAGAGAAGCAAAGGAACGGTCATCAACTAGTAATGATCAAGAAGTGATCCTGAACTCCTACTTACGTCAGACATAACCCAGAAACCGTGTTCTCCTCTCGATCAACCCCGAAAAGAGACACTCACGGTTACGCACACGGTTGGTGTATTTTAGAAGAGTTTAATTCAAGTTTACTACAACCGGATATTAACAAATTCCCATCTGCCACATAACCGCGGGCACGGCTCTCGAAAGTTTAATACCCTGCAGGGGTGTCCCAACTTAGCCCATTATAAGCTCTCACGGTCAACGAAGGATATTCCTTCTACCGGGAAGACCCGATCAGTCTCGGAATCCCGGACTACAAGACATTTCAACAATGGTAAAACAAGACCAGCAAAGCCGCCCGATTGTGCCGACAAATCCCGATAGGAGCTGCACATATCTCGTTCTCAGGGCACATCCGGATAAGTCAAGCTACGAGTAAAACCAGGCCTCGAGTTTCCCGTGGTGGCCTCAAGAAGCTCGGTTCGGACCAACACTCGAGGAGCACCGCCCGGGGCTAAAATAAAGATGACCCTTGAGTCTGCAGAACCCAAGGGAAGGGGTATATGTGGTAGGTAGTCAAATGGTAAAACCAAGGTTGGGCCTTCTTTGGAGGAGTCTTATTCAAAGCGAACTGTCAAGGGGGTCCCATAAATCACCCAACCGCGTTAGGGACGCAAAATCCGGGAACATAATACCGATATGACGGAAACTAGGGCGGCAAGAGTGAAACGAAACACCAGGCATAAGGCCGAGCCTTCCACCCTTTACCAAGTATATAGATGCATTAATTAAATAAGATATATTGTGATATCCCAACATAACCCTGTCCGCCATGGAGCAATCTTCAACTTCACCTGCAACTAGCAACGCTATAAGAGGGCTGAGCAAAGCGGTAACATAGCCAAGCAACGGTTTGCATAGGAAAGGTGTCAAAGGTTAGAGGCTGACATGGCAATTTGGGATGGCTTGATAAACAGGTAATAGGTAGCGCAGCATAGCGATAGAACAAAGCAACTAGCATAGCAATGATAGTAGTGAGATCCAAGGTAGCGGTCATCTTGCCTGAAATCCCGCTAGGAAGAAGAACGAGTCCATGAAGAAGATGAAGCCACGAAGACGAACCAAGCGTAGACGAACGAATCCTCACGATCGCAACGAAACGGGAACTATCGAGAAGAAGCACACAACAAAGTAAACACACCACACATAGACAAAACATGATGCTCAACCAAGTATGATGCATGACAAGGCTACATGAAGCTACTCATGGCAAGAGATGATGCAAACAAGAGCCACACATCAAGGCAAGTTTAAATGAGGCCGGAAACAACATAGAACGATTCCGGTAAGTCCTCATATGCAAATTTCGAAATTGTTTCAGATCTGAATAAACCTTATGTTCAAGTTGTTAAACAGCAAGTTAAGATGCACCAAGATGATCTACACGAGATTCTAGTCAAGTTACATATAAAGTTCATTAGATTCGAGACTACGGCCTAGAAGATATGAGCCAAACAAGATAAGCATGGCATTGATGCAAAATGCATACAAACATCAAGCAAACACATCAAAACATGGATGCGACATGATAATATGAAACTACATGCAAAATCAAGCAAGTTTCATATAGATCACACTCAAAACGGAGCAACGGTACAACACATACACCCTATACAAGTCATGACAACAATCTGTCCAAAACAGCAACTAGGCATATTGCAAGCACCAAAACATTAAGCTACATCATCTCAACGTGAAAACAAAGAGGCATGGGCATGATGTACAGGTAAAGAATGACAAAACATGAACACTGAGCTAACTCCAGAACTCACTAGAACATGCTCAAAAAGACATGGCAAGATTGCAAATAATAACAGTTCAGACTTATCAGGAAATAACATCAGGTTGCAATGTTTAGAGCTATCAAACAACATGTTACAGAAACTTATCATGGAAAACAAAGACATGGCATGAATCTACTAAATGCATAGAACAAAAGTCCTGTACTGACCATGAGCCAAAAAGGACCAGAAGATATGATGGCACCCACGTAAACATGGCAAGTTATATGACAGATTCATACATGGCAGGAACAACAATAAGTACGCATGTTGGTGAGCTTGAACCACTCACTACAGAGCAATAAATGGCATGGAAAGGCAACCAACAATAAGAAGACATGTTTATGAAGCTAAGCATGGCAATATCAAGTTCATAGGGTACATCGAACACTAGCAACAATCATGGCAACAACTGAACTTAATGTTAACAGGTTGACAGCAACATTATTTAGCAAGTTTGGAGCAAGATAACAACAACCTAAAGCAAGCTATAAATGCAACCAGGGGCATGCATGGATAGAGCATGATATGTATAACAAAACGTCCTTCGTGAACATCTCCAAATTATGCATAGAATGACTTGTAGTAGCAGGTTAACATAGCATTATGATATAGCAGATTCAGACATGCAAAACAGCAACAGCAAGTACCCTACTTAACAAGCTTGATGCACTCACTACAGGAATCACAAAAATACATGGATAGCACCCCTGTAAATATGTAATGGCATAGCACAAAACACATGTAGACATCAACCTCATAGGATGCACACATCAAATGCAACAAAAATGACAAATCATCAAGTTATAACAGTTTCAGCAGGTTAACATCATATAGCACTCTTGCAACAAAGATTCAGGCATCAAGATGAACTCAAATGAACATGATGTAATGTAACTAAATGATGTACTCATTGAGGCGAACAATTTGACATATTACACGCACGAAACAGAGCTAAGGATGCAAAGATACGGCATTACGAACATGGCATGAAAATACTGAAATATTCGGGACTTGGTGAAAACGGGGGCAACCTCAGGATCTGGATCTGGGCGGGCTCGCCGGAGTTTTGCCGGAGACGGGGCTGCGGCGGCCGGGGATGAAGAGAGAGGCGCCGGGGGAGGCGGATCCGCCGGTCTGCCCCGGATCCGCCGGGACGACCGGGAGGCGGCGCGGGCGGAGGAAGCCGGGCGGCGCCGGATGCGGCCGGAGGCGACCGCCTCGGGCGCGGAGAGGGCGGCCGGTGGCGAGGCGAGGGTCGAGGCCGCGGTGCACGGGCGGCGACGGATGGAGCGCTGGGCGACGCTGGTGGCCGGCGCCGGACGGCGGCGGGCGCCGACGCTGGCCGCGGGCGTGAGGCGGGGCGGCGCGCCACGGGCCCGGCCGGGCGGCGGGTTGCTGCGGGTGCCTCGCACAGGCCGAAGCGGCGCGGGTCGCTGGCTCGCGGCCAGCCACGGGCTCGGGCGGCGGGCGGGCGGGCGGCGCACGCCACGTGGCGATCTCCGATTGACGGGCACGGCGGCGGACGTGTCCGCGCGAAGTGACGATCCGGCGGCGCGGAGGGGAAAAAATTAGGGTTTCGGGCTATTTGATCCGCGAATTTCGGGGGAGGGGCTAGTTTTATAGGTAGAGGGAGCTAGGAGAGTCCAAATGAGGAGCGGTTTTCGGCCACGCGATCGTGATCGAACGACCGAGAGCATGGAGGGAGTTAGATGGGTTTTGGGCCACTTTGGAAGGGTGTTGGGCTGCAAAGAGAAGGAGGCTTTTGCGGTTACCCGGTTAACCGTTGGAGTACCAAACGACCTCCAAATGGCACGAAACTTGACAGGCGGTCTACCGGTGCTATACCAAGGCCGCTTGGCAAGGCTCGGGCCATTCCAAGAATGTTTAGTACCCGCACATGAAAAGAGATAAAAGGGGGCGCCGGGGGACATAGGAGTGCCGGATTGGAAAACGGACAACGGGGAAAAGGCTCGGATGCATGAGAAGAACACGAATGCGAAATGAGATGCACATGATGACATGATATGAAATGCATATGATGACATGGCAAAGTGCAACACGCAAGCACATGACATGGCAACGACGGCAAATAACTAGCGGACACCTGGCGCATCGAATCCGGGGCGTTACAACACTCCTCCACTAACAAGAGATCTCGGTCCGAGATCTTAGGACCGAGACGGAAGGGAAAAGGAGATGAGGTGAAACAAGAACTGAAGAGAAGAAGCAAGGAATCGAGCGCACTCGAGAAAAAGAGAGGAACGACGAGAATGACGAGAATCGAAAGCTCACGAAATCAGATAGACTATGAAACCATTTCGGTTAGAACGAGATGAGAAGCGAATAAGACTGAAAGAATTTAGGCAGCACTCCGGTTGAACAAGGAAAGAATAGAACATGAACTTCACAAGATGGAATGACACTTGACGACATGAACACGCAAAGCCTCCAGAAGAAAATGAAGAATGGAATGAAAAGAATTTAGAAGGATTGAATGGAATTGTTGAGAAAATCAACAACGAAAGAATAAGCTTGTTGTGGGCTTATGGATAACATCTCAAAATTATCAGCTGATCGCCGACCACAAACGGGAATGATTGGATAGCTGAGAAGAACAAAGAAATGCAAAACTCCACTTCAAAAGAATACGAAGAATTAATTACACTTCGAGATGCGAGAAGAAAAGATACTTGAACTCCACCAACAAAATCTTGATGAACTCTTGAAGAATGAATTAAATCATGAAGAACCACCATGAAGAACTCCGGTAACAAAAGGATGACTAGATAAAATGAAGGAAGAAAGAATAAGATGAGCCTGCGATGAATTAGATGGAGGTTCCGACAAAATAGTCAATGAAATTGAACTCCGGAAAAGAAAAGATGAAAACACTTGGAACTAGAATTTATTCCTCACGAACAAACTCTGAAGGAAGGGATTAATCACTAGGATGAAATAAGAATAAGATTTATTGTATGCTTATCCTTCATCAAATTAAATTTATGACAAGCAATGGATTTCGCATATTACTTATTCTTCTTGAAAAAGGATTGAGAAGGGATAGCACAAAACTTGAGAAAGTCTTCATGAACCACAGGTAGGATTGAAAAGAACGAATGGATTGATACGATAACAAAGGAAAAAGAATCTGAATGAACCACCGTAAGAATTCGAAAATGACTGATGAAAGAGAATGAATCACCGAGAAGAATTAGAAGAACCAATATGCTAGAGGGGATTTAGATGCAAAAGAACAAGGAGATCATAATCTGATTAAAGAACACTTGAACGAAGCACCGGGATACATAGAGAACGATGACTGGAATGATGGCCTCCGGTGAAAAGAAATGGAAAAACAACTCCTGACATACTCCGGATGGTTGAGAAAAAGAATATCTGACAAATGGAATAATTCGAGAGGATGATATGAAGGTAGAACCACGAATCTTCGGGAGGACGGACAAGGTTTAGAGGAAAAACTCTTCTTTGGCCTTCAAATATCGACGGGAAACACCACAAAAATTACTGGGATACTCCGGGAGAATGAAAAGCGAAGAGGTTGAGCCAACAATGAAATGATTCAAAATCGATCTTGGAAAAGGCAAGTGACTGATGATATTCATTCTTACGTCACACTTGAAAAGAATTTGGGAATAACTCCGGGGAATTAGAAGAGTCAGGTAAGATCCTGGGAAAAGACCTGTGGGTTAGGGCCCACTAAAGAAAACACCATTGGAAAAAGATGTTGAACAGATAGATGATGCATCGGAACAATTGAAATATTTGACTGAGGTGACAACCTCGAATTAATTGGAACACAGACAAATCCCCTGAGATGTCTTGAACACTCCGGAAGGATAAGCTGGCGAGAGGCGAACGAGCAAGTAAAATACTTGATCCGAGGGAAAGAATATAATCACTACCGAATAACTTGAATTGAAAACACCGGAAAAAGAAAGGGATGAAGAATGACGAACAAGACGAGAATTCACCGGCTGAAATAATTGAGGGAAGCCTGAAGAGACTCCGTACGAATGAAATTGATGGTCGAAACAGACTCAAACTCCGGGAAGAAAAAGGGTGGGAGGGCGGGAAAACAAAGGCAACTTGGAAGGGAAAATCGACGAATATCTTGAAGAGAAAACACCGGTTGAAATCATTGAGGAAAGAAAGGCAAAGACTTCGCATGAGTAGGATGGATACTCGATTACGGACTCCGGTTCCAAGAAGAAGAAGGGGTGGGCGGGTGGGAAAAGAAGACAACTGAGGATTGAATTTGCAAAGATGAAGGGATTCGAGTCAACTTGACGAGAAATGCACCGGATAAAAAGAGCTGAGGAACAACTACCGGAAAACCAACTGCGTGATCCTAAAGAAAATTTGAAGGGGAAGAGGAGTAATTCAAAACACCCACGTCAAGATTCCTCACCAGAGCGACGAAGGGGCTGAGGAGTAAAAAGAATTCCTACTCTCCGATATAACTAGACTCCGAAAAGTTTTTCTAGACTCGACATCGGCCAAACTACACGATCAATCAAGGGGGCTCCTAGGGTCGGTCGAGGCTCGATACTAACTTGTCACGCTTAACACGCCGACCCTATCCAAAAAGGAACTCAAGGTCCCACAAAGGATAGACCCGCATATTGAAACGCTTTTGCAAGGTGGATATCATTACATCAACATTACATAATAGATGGGGATACATACATAAGGCACAAATGCCACAAGAATACATCAACAACATATACAAGATCAACATCCGACTACGGATGAAACATAAACAGAAACTCAAACAATATCCACCCTGCTAGCCCAGGCTGCCGACCTGGAACCTATCCCCTGATCGAAGAAGAAGCAGAAGAAGAACTCCAAAACAAGCAAGCATCGCTCTCGCGTCATGATCATCACAAAACCTGCACCTGCAACTGATGGTGTAGTAATCTGTGAGCCACGAGGACTCATCAATCCCATTACCATGGGTATCAAGACTAGCAAAGCTTAAGTAGGAAAGGAAGGGATAAAGTGGTGAGGTTGCAGCAGCGGCTAAGCATATATGGTGGCTAACATACGCAAATAAGAGCGAGAAGAGAAGCAAAGGAACGGTCGTCAACTAGTAATGATCAAGAAGTGATCATGAACTCCTGCTTACGTCAGACATAACCCAGAAACCGTGTTCTCCTCTCGAACAACCCCTAACATTGACACACACCGATACGCACAAGGATGGTGTATATAAGAAGAGTTTAATTCAAGTTTACTACGACAGGATAATAACAAATTCCCATCTGCCACATAACCTTGGGCACGGCTCTCGAAAAGTTTAATACCTGCAGGGTGTCCCAACTTAGCCCATTATAAGCTCTCACGGTCAACGAAGGATATTCCTTCTACCGAAGACCCGATCGATCTCGGAATCCCGGACTACAAGACATTTCGACAATGGTAAAACAAGACCAGCAAAGCCGCCCGATTGTGCCGACAAATCCCGATAGGAGCTGCACATATCTCGTTCTCAGCGCACATCCGGATAAGTCAAGCTACGAGTAAAACCAGGCCTCGAGTTTCCCCGTGGTGGCCCGCAGGCTGCTCGGTTCGGACCAACACTCGGAGGAGCACTGGCCCGGGGGGGCTAAAATAAAGATGACCCTTGAGTCTGCAGAACCCAAGGGATGGGGTATATGTGGTAGGTAGTCAAATGGTAAAACCAAGGTTGGGCCTTGCTGGGGGAGTCTTATTCAAAGCGAACTGTCAAGGGGGTCCCATAAATCACCCAACCGCGTTAGGGACGCAAAATCCGGGAACATAATACCGATATGACGGAAACTAGGGCGGCAAGAGTGGAACAAAACACCAGGCATAAGGCCGAGCCTTCCACCCTTTACCAAGTATATAGATGCATTAATTAAATAAGATATATTGTGATATCCCAACATAACCCTGTCCGCCATGGAGCAATCTTCAACTTCACCTGCAACTAGCAACGCTATAAGAGGGCTGAGCAAAGCAGTAACATAGCCAAGCAACGGTTTGCATAGGAAAGGTGTCAAAGGTTAGAGGCTGACATGGCAATTTGGGATGGCTTGATAAACAGGTGATAGGTAGTAGCGCATAGCGATAGAACGAAGCAACTAGCATAGCAATGATAGTAGTGAGATCCGGTGGTAGCGGTCATCTTACCTGAAATCCCTCTAGGAAGAAGAACGAGTCCATGAAGAAGATGAAGCCACGAAGACGAACCAAGCGTGAGATTTAACGAATCCTCACGATCATAGCAAGCAGGAACTATCGAGAAGAAGCACACAACAAAGTAAACACACCACACATAGACAAGACATGATGCTCAACTAAGTATGATGCATGACAAGGCTACATGAAGCTACTCATGGCAAGAGATGATGCAAACAAGAGCCACACATCAAGGCAAGTTTAAATGAGGCCGGAAACAACATAGAACAATTCCGGTAAGTCCTCATATGAAAATTTCGAAATTGTTCCAGATCTGAATAAACCTTATGTTCAAGTTGTTAAACAGCAAGTTAAGATGCACCAAGATGATCTACACGAGATTCTAGTCAAGTTACATATAAAGTTCATTAGATTCGGAGCTACGGCCTAGAAGATATGAGCCAAACAAGATAAGCATGGCATTGATGCAAAATGCATACAAACATCAAGCAAACACATCAAAACATGGATACGACATGATAATATGAAACTACATGCAAAATCAAGCAAGTTTCATATAGAGCACACTCAAAACGGAGCAACGGTTCAACACATACACCCTATACGGAGTGAATTGCCGAAAACCACCACATTGAAGAGTAGGGTTGCAGAAAACACTCTTCTACGAATTTGTGGCAGAAAACACTGATTCTGGGCTTAATCATTTGCAGAAAGCACTGATCCATCTGTTTGGGCATTTTAATCTCCTTTATGACATGTGGGTCCCGTTTTTATGACATGGCGTAATGGACAGGAGGTAAGGACGTCGGTCAGCGCTGTTGACTTCCACGGTAGTTTTGCATAGGCACCCTTCAATCGTAAAAGAAAACGCAATCAAGCCCTTGCCCTAGCTCGTAATGTCTGCCGCCCGGCCACCGAGCGCCGTGGTTTCAGTGGCTTCAAGGTCAACGCCCGGAGACTCTGCTTGCTCCATCTTGTGCTCTGTGGCGCAGCTTGCTTGTTCCCCGCCGATGCTTGTGCCCCGCCGCTCCTATTCGTTACTGTCTGTGAGCCGCCACATCGCTTGCCGCTTATGCGCACAGACACCGCTGCTACCGCTTTGCTGCGGCCTCGCAGCCAACCCGAAGGCGAAGCGGCGAGCACCTTGGCCCAGTGGCGGTGTGGTGGCGGCGACCACTTTAGTCAGCCGCCAGGCGCCGATGGTGGTGTTGTTGGGCAGCGAGCCCATCTTGGCACCCGGTAGGAAGGAGGCGACGCCCTTGGTTGCACGCGCAGCCGCTGCCGCCATGTCCAACGTGCAGCAGAGCACGTGCACGCCGGAGGGAATGACAATAGTTGGGCAGGAGGAGGGAATGGCCGATCCCGATCTGGATCGGGGTAGGGGAGGCCGAGGTGATTTTTCTTTGGGAGGTTTTTTGTGCGTAAAGACCAGGCTAACGTCGTTTACTGTGAACCGTTATGCCACGTCATCAAATGCGGCCCCCACATGTCATAATCACGGTTAAAATGCCCCAAAAGATGGATCAGTGCTTTTTGCAAATGATTAAGCCCAGAATCAGTGTTTTCTGCCACAAATTCGTAGAAGAGTGTTTCCTGCAACCCTTCGCTTCAATGTGGTGGTTTTCTGCAATTCACTCCCCTATACAAGTCATGACAACAATCTGTCCAAAACAGCAACTAGGCATATTGCAAGCACCAAAACATTAAGCTACATCATCTCAACGTGAAAACAAAAAGGCATGGGAATGATGCACAGGTAAAGCATGACAAAACATGAACACTAAGCTAACTCCAGAACTCACTAGAACATGCTCAAAAAGACATGGCAAGATTGCAAATAATAACAGTTCAGACTTATCAGGAAATAACATCAGGTTGCAATGTTTAGAGCTATCAAACAACATGTTACAGGAACTTATCATGGCAAACAAAGCCATGGCATGAATCTACTAAATGCATAGAACAAAAGTCCTTTACTGACCATGAGCCAAAAAGGAACAGAAGATATGATGACACCCACGTAAACATGACAAGTTATATGACAGATACATACATGGCAGGAACAACAATAAGTACGCATGTTGGTGAGCTTGAACCACTCACTACAGAGCAATAAATGGCATGGCAAGGCAACCAACAGTAAGAAGACATGTTTATGAAGCTAAGAATGGCAAGAGCAAGTTCATAGGGTACATGGAACACTAGCAACAATCATGGCAACAACTGAACTTAATGTTAACAGGTTGACAGCAACATTATTTAGCAAGTTTGGAGCAAGATAACAAAAACCTACAGCAAGCTATAAATGCAACCAGGGGCATGGATGGATAGAGCATGATATGTATAACAAAACATCCTTCGTGAATATCTCCAGATTATGCATATAATGACTTGTAGCAGCAGGTTAACATAGCATCATGATATAGCAGATTCAGACAATCAAAACAGCAACAGCAAGTACCCTACTTAACAAGCTTGATGCACTCACTACAGGAATCACAAAAATACATGGATAGCACCGCTATAAAGATGGCATGGCATAGCAAGAAACACATGTAGGCATCAACCTCATAGGATGAACATCAAATGCAACAAAAATGACAAATCATCAAGTTATAACAGTTTCAGCAGGTTAACATCATATATCACTCTTGCAACGAAGATTCAGGCATCAAGATAAACTCAAATGAACATGATGCAATGTAATGAAATGGTGTACTCATTGAGGCGAACAATTTGACATATTACACGCACGAAATGGAGCTACGGATGCAGAGATACGGCATTACGAACATGGCATGAAAATACTGAAAATACTGACATATTACACGCACGAAATGGAGCTACGGATGCAGAGATACCCGCACATGAAAAGAGGTAAAAGGGGGCGCCGGGGGACATAGGAGTGCCGGATTGGAAAACGGACAACGGGGAAAAGGCTCGGATGCATGAGAAGAACACGAATGCGAAATGAGATGCACATGATGACATGATATGAAATGCAGATGATGACATGGCAAAGTGCAACACGCAAGCACATGACATGGCAACGACGGCAAATAAGCTGGCGGACACTGGCGATCGAATCCGGCGTTACGGAAGGTCTGAAGTAAACTACTCACACTTCATCGGAGAGGCTATGGTGATGATGTAGAAGCCCTCCGTGGTGGAATCCCCTTCCGGTGGAGCTCCGGAACAGGCCCCAAGATGGGATCTCGTGGATACAGAAAGTTGCGGCGGTGGAATTAGGTTTTTGGCTCCGTACCTGATGTGTTGGGGGTACGTAGGTATATATAGGAGGAAGAAGTATGTCGGTGGAGCCTTGGGGGGCCCACGAGGCAGGGGGCGCGCCCTCCACCCTCGTGACTGCCTCGTGGCTTTATTGACGGAGGGTCCAAGTCTCCTGGATCTTATCTGATGAGAAAATCACGTTCCCGAAGGTTTCATTCCGTTTGGACTCCGTTTGATATTTCGTTTCTTCGAAACACTGAAATAGGCAAAAAAACAGCAATTCCGGGCTGGGCCTCCAATTAATAGGTTAGTCCCAAAATTAATATAAAAGTGGAAAATAAAGCCCAATATAGTCCAAAACAATAGATAATATAGCATGGATCAATAAAAAATTATAGATACGTTGGAGACGTATCAGGCATCCCCAAGCTTAATTCATGCTCGTCCTCGAGTAGGTAAATGATAAAAAGAGAATTTTTGATGTGCAGTGCTACTTGGCATAATTTCAATGTAACTCTACTTAATTGTGGTATGAATATTCAGATCCGAAAGATTCAAGACAAAAGTTCATATTGACATAAAAATAATAATACTTCAAGCATACTAACAAAGCAATCATGTCTTCTCAAAATAATATGGCCAAAGAAAGTTATCCCTACAAAATCATATAGTCTGGCTATGCTCTATCTTCACCACACAAAGTATTTACATCATGCACAACCCCGATGACAAGCCAAGCAATTGTTTCATACTTTTGACATTTTCAAAACTTTTTCAATCTTCACGCAATACATGAGCGTGAGCCATTGATATAGCACTATATGTGGAATAGAATGGTGGTTGTGGAGAAGACAAAAAGAGGGAAGATAGTCTCACATCAACTAGGCGTATCAACGGGCTATGGAGATGCCCATCAATAGATATCAATGTGAGTGAGTAGGGATTGCCATGCAACGGATGCACTAGAGCTATAAGCATATGAAAGCTCAACAAAAGAAACTAAGTGGGTGTGCATCCAACTCGCTTGCTCACGAAGACCTAGGGCATTTTGAGGAAGCCCATCATTGGAATATACAAGCCAAGTTCTATAATGAAAAATTCCCACTAGTATATGAAAGTGACACAATGAGAGAATCTCTATTATGAAGATCATGGAAAGTGACACAATGAGAGAATCTCTATTATGAAGATCATGGTGCTACTTTGAAGCACAAGTGTGGTAAAAGGATAGTAACATTGTCCCTTCTCTCTTTTTCTCTCCTTTTTTTATTTGGGCCTTTTCTCCTTTTTTTATGGCCTCTTTTTTTTCTTTTCTTTTTTTCGTCCGGAGTCTCATCCCGACTTGTGGGGGAATCATAGTCTCCATCATCCTTTCCTCACTGGGACAATGCTCTAAAAATGATGATCATCACACTTTTATTTTTCTTACAACTCAACAATTACAACTCGATACTTAGAACAAAATATGGCTCTATGTGTATGCCTCCGTGATTATACGGGATATGCAATGATTCATAAGTGACATGTATGAAAGAATTATGAACGATGGCTTTGCCACAAATACGATGTCAACTACATGACCATGCTAAGCAATATGACAATGATGGAGTGTGTCATAATAAACGGAACGGTGGAAAGTTGCATGGCTATATATCTCGGAATGGCTATGGAAATGCCATAATAGGTAGGTATGGTAGCTGTTTTGAGGAAGTTTTATGGTGGGTGTATGATACCGTGAAAAGTCTTGGTATTAGAAAGGCTAGCAATGGTGGAAGGGTGAGAAAAATGCGTATAATTCATGGACTCAACATTAGTCATAAGGAACTCATATACTTATTGCAAAAATCTACAAGTTATCAAAGCAAAGTATTACGTGCATGCTCCTAGGGGGATAGATTGGTAGGAAAAGACCATCGCTCGTCCCCTACCGCCACTCATAAGGAAGACAATCAATAAATAAATCATGCTCCGACTTCATCACATAATGGTTCACCATACGTGCATGCTACGGGAATCACAAACTTTAACACAAGTATTCCTCAAATTCACAATTACTCAACTAGCATGACTCTAATAATATCACCTTCATATCTCAAAACAATTATCAAGCATCAAACTTTTCTTAGTATTCAACGCACTCAAAAGAAAGTTCTACAAATCTTGAATACCAAGCATATTATTATTAAGCAAATTACCATGCTATTTAAGACTCTCAAAACAATCTAAGTGAAGCATGAGAGATCAATAGTTTCTTTAAAACAAATCCACCACCGTGCTCTAAAAGGTATAAGTGAAGTACTAGAGCAAAACTATCAAGCTCAAAAGATATAAGTGAAGCACATAGAGCAAAACTATCAAGCTCAAAAGATATAAGTGAAGCACATTGAGTATTCTAACAAATTCCAATTCATGTATGGATCTCTCAAAAGGTGTGTACAGCAAGGATTATTGTGGTGAACTAACAAGCAAAGACGCAAATAATACAAGACGCTCCAAGCAAAACACATATCATGTGGTGAATAAAAATATAGCTCCAAGTAAAGTTACCGATGGAAGTGGACGAAAGAGGGGGTGCCTTCCGGGGAATCCCCAAGCTTTGACTCTTTGGTGTCCTTGGATTATCTTGGGGGTGCCATGGGCATCCCCAATATTAGGCTCTTGCCACTCCTTGTTCCATAATCCATCAAAAAAAATCACCCAAAACTTGAAAACTTCACAACACAAAACTCAACAGAAATCTCATGAGCTCCGTTAGCGAAAGAAAACAAAAGATCACTTAAAGATACTGTAATGAACTCATTCTTTAATTATATTGCTGTTAAACCTACTGTATTCCAACTTATCTATGGATCATAAACTATTTTACTAGCCATAGATTCATCAAAATAAGCAAACAACACATGAAAAACAGAATCTGTCAAAAACAGAACAGTCTGTAGTAATCTGTAACTAACACAAACTTATGGAACTCCAAAAACTCAGCACAAATAGAGAGACCTAGGAAATTTCTTTATTGATCAGCAGCTACTAACTATGGACCCGAAGGTCTGAAGTAAACTACTCACCCTGCCTCGTGGGCCCCCTGAAGCTCAACCGACGTACTCCTTCCTCCTATATATACCTACGTACCCCCAACAGATCAGATACGGATCCAAAAACCTAATTCCACCGCCGCAACTTTCTGTATCCACGAGATCCCATCTGGGGGCCTATTCCGGAGCTCCGCCGGAAGGGGATTCCACCATGGAGGGCTTCTACATCATCACCATAGCCTCTCCGATGAATTGTGAGTACTTTACTTTAGACCTTCGGGTCCATAGTTAGTAGCTAGATGGCTTCTTCTCTCTTTTTGGATCTCAATACAATGTTCTCCCCCTCTCTCGTGGAGATCTATTCGATGTAATCTTCTTTTGGCGGTGTGTTTGTTGAGACCGATGAATTGTGGGTTTATGATCAAGATTATCTATGAGCAATATTTGAATCTTCTCTAAATTCTTTTATGTATGATTGAGTTATCTTTGCAAGTCTCTTCGAATTATCCGTTTGGTTTGGCCAACTAGATTGGTAGTTCTTGCAATGGGAGAAGTGTTTAGCTTTGGGTTACCCAGTGACAGAAAGGGTTGCAAGGCACGTATTGTATTGTTGCCATCGAGGATAACAAGATGGGGTATTTATCATATTGCATGAATTTATTCCTCTACATCATGTCATCTTGCTTAAGGCTTTACTCTGTTTTCATTAACTTAATACTCTAGATGCATCTTTGGATAGCGGTCGATGAGTGGAGTAATAGTAGTAGATGCAGGTGAGTCGGTCTACTTGTCTCGGACGTGATGCCTATATACATGATCATACCTAGATACTCTCATAACTATGCTCAATTCTGTCAATTGCTCAACAATAATTTGTTCACCCACCGTAAAATACCTATGCTCTTGAGAGAAGCCACTAGTGAAATCAATGGCCCCCCGGTCTATTTTCATCATATTAATCTTCCTACGCTTTATTATTGCTTTGATTTTTTTACTTTGCCTTTTATTTTACTTTGCATCTTTATACCAAAAATATTATCTATCATCTCTATCAGATCTCACTCTCGTAAGTGATCGTGAAGGGATTGACAACCCCTAATCGCGTTGGTTGCGAGGAGTTATTTGCTTGTGTAGGTACGAGGGACTTGCGTGTGGCCTCCTACTGGATTGATACCTTGGTTCTCAAAAACTGAGGGAAATACTTACGCTACTCTGCTGCATCATCCTCTCCTCTTAGGGGAAAACCAACGCAAGCTCAAGACGTAGCAAGAAGGATTTCTGGCGCCGTTGCCGGGGAGTCTACGCAAAAGTCAACATACCAAGTACCCATCACAATCCCTTATCTCTCGCATTACATTATTTTCCATTTGCCTCTCGTTTTCCTCTCCCCCACTTCACCCTTGCCGTTTTATTCGCCCTCTCTTTCCCAATCTCCTCCTCTCTTTTCCGTTTGCCTTTTTCTCGCTCGCTTGTTTGCTCGTGTGTTGGATCGCTTGCTTGTCACTATGGCTCAAGATAATACCAAATTGTGTGACTTTACCAATACCAACAATAATGATTTCCTTAGCACTCCGATTGCTCTTCTTGCCAATACTGAATCGTGTGAAATCAATGCTGCTTTATTGAATCTTGTTATGAAAGATCAATACACGCCTTCCTAGTGAAGATGCCGCTACTCATCTAAATAGCTTCGTGGATTTGTGTGATATGCAAAAGAAGAAAGATGTTGACAATGATGTTGTTAAATTGAAGCTATTTCCTTTTTCGCTCAGAGATCGTGCTAAAGCTTGGTTTTCGTCTTTGCCTATTAATAGTATTGATTCTTGGAACAATTGCAAAGATGCTTTTATCTCTAAGTATTTTCCTCCCGCTAAGATCATCTCTCTTAGGAACGATATTATGAATTTTAAGCAACTTGATCATGAACATGTTGCACAAGCTTGGGAAAGAATGAAATTAATGATACGTAATTGCCCTACTCATGGTTTGAATTTGTGGATGATTATTATGCCGGATTGAATTTTGCTTCTAGAAACCTTTTAGATTCGGCCGCGGGAGGCACTTTTATGGAAATCACTTTAGGAGATGCTACTAAACTCCTAGATAATATTATGGTTAATTATTCTCAATGGCACACTGAAAGATTGTAACACCCCAAAATGTTGACCTTGATTTATCAATTAAAACTTTGCCAGGAAATTAAATTTTTATTTTCTGGTTTTATCTCTTAATTGCAGATCACTCTGTCCCTCTGAATTTTTGAGTTTTTCCTTCTAGGTGGAAACCTTTCAAAAATATTGATGGACTTGTATATCTTCCCAAGACCATTTCTTTTTATCAGTGGAATTATTTCTACAATTATTTTTCCTGAGCTTTATTTCTTTAAAAATGATTTTTCATAAGTTTTAGAGTTCCATTTGCACTACAACCCTTTTAAATAATTCTTTAAAATTTCCACCAAAATTTGGGGATGTCATGTGATGTTCCCACATCACTTTTATGCAAAAATCTATTTTAGTCATTTGGAGATTTTGAGCCCTACCTCAACTTTTCAAATCTGGTCCAGTTTGTAATTTTGCACTACAATCTATTTAAATATTTCTTTAAAAATCCCACCAAAATTGGGGGATGTTAGTAGTAGTGCATAATTCAACTATATGCAAAAACCCATTGGTGTTCTTTGAAAAAATTGAGAAAATCATCCTCATCTTCATTCTGGTCCAGTTTAGTGTTTTGCACTGCAACCATATTTTATCTTGCTCTTGTTGCCTTGGGATTTGTCCTGCTTATTCACCACTCTACCAAACCCTTAAGTCCAGGAGATTGGACCCATTGGAGTATTTTTGGTCCATGCAATAATACCCTTCACTTTCTGTCCAGAACTGAAGATTTGCAAAACTTGCACTAACAAGTTTCTGGTTTTGCCCAAATAGCCTTGCCATCATCACTTGCACATAAAGAGACCCCAACCTGGAGATTTGGGCCACCAGAAGAGATGCATAGATGCCCATGGCATTCTGTCGAGCACCTTGTGTTCATGGACAGCTTTGGCATAGTTTTATTTTTGCACTGTGATCTTGCCCCTCTGGACAAACCAGCATGTCCACTAATCTCCTAGCCACCTCTAACCTAGACCTGTTAACTGCCAGCCTCACCCAAGCCCTCTAGGCCACCCTGGCTTTCTGTCGAGCATGTAGCGTGCGTGCTCTGGGCGCGCCCAGAGCGCACGTTTTGCACGCGCGCGCAACCGAGCCGCCGCGTCTTGCCCCTGGCCTTTGCTCACCCCCAGGGCCACGCCCTGTCCTCACCCGCTTGCCAGAACCCTCCAAGCCACCCCTGGCGCCCTACAGCACCACCGTCAGAGCTCCCTTGGCGGCACGGCGGCGTCTGCAGCAGACTCCTGCCATGGACGGTGCTGCCCGAGCCACTCCAGCGTGCCAGCTCGCCCCTATACAGCCCGAGCTCATCCACGAGCCCGTTCGCTAGCGCCCGTCGCCGCCACGTCGCCCTGCTAGTAACAGAACGGCGGTTCGCCAGCGTTCTTATCCGCAGCCGCGGGGACCGACCTCCCCGGGCTATAAATAGCCCTTCCGATCACGCCTAGGCTCGTCAGCAACCTTGTTCGAGTAGTAGGAAGCCCCCCTCCTCCCCAGTTGGCCAGAGGCCATTCTCTCTCCCATCTCCGGCAGGTTCGGTCGCCGCCACGTTCCGGTAAAATCCAGCCAAGACCGAGGCCGGGAGCCACCGTAGCCCAAGCCCCCAATTGCTCCCGAAACCACCGTCCGCCGCGGAGCTCGCCGCCGGCGACCCCCTCCACCCCCGCCAGCCTATCAACCACTGGGAGGACCGCCCTGGACCAGTGGATCCATCCCCGCCCTCAGAATCCCGGCGGGAGCCGCCGTTCATCGACGGCGATCACCGGAGCCCCGCCACCGCTCGGCCAGAGGAGAAGGAGGCGCGGGCGACTGGTCAAACCTGACCAGTGGGCCAGGGGACCCACTGTCAGTGCCCCACGAGACGACCCGCGCTGGCTTAAGTGGAAACGTATTCCTCCGAATACGTCTTTGCTAAGGGGAAAGCGTAAGCCCCCGAACCGTTTTTCTTTTTCTGATTTTTTTAAACAGAATTTTGACTAAACTTTGACTGGCTATAACTTTTTAAATATAAGTCCAATTGATTTGATTCTTTTTCTGTTGTTTCTCAAATTTTGTCTAGTTTATTTTCATATTTATTTGAAAATTTTGCAACCAACTTTTCTTACTGTTTTGAAACTATGTGTTAATTTTAAATTTTCTTAAAATAGGACTTTTGAAGAAGGAAGCAACTTTCAAAACGTGCACCCCACTTACATACTCTTGAAGGCAAGGATTCTGAATCCCGGCATAATATTTTTTGTGTGTCGTTCGATGCTAATAGACACCGCCTTGACATGAAGTGTTCGGTATTTATGTGATGATATGATCATGTTCATGAGTGCATAATGATGATTCCTTACTATTGGACTTTGATATGCTCCTGATAGTAATCACCCTCGTATGCCTTTCATGCCTATCGGGAGGAATTCGGGGATAGTCTCTGTCTTGAGTAGACACGAACTTGTCTCTAATAATTCGTTGAGACGATTATGTCCGATAAGGCATGGTGAGGTATGATGAGTGGTGATTCTGTTTGTTGGTGTGAAATATATTTGTTATACTAATCCTGCAGGGAGTGCCTTAACCTCCTGAGTCGACCGTAGATCGAGTCTTGTTCCAGTAACCCCCATACTTGTTTCGTACTACCACTAGTCCCTGCCATAGGTAGGGTACGGTTCAGTAAGTTGTCAACCCCTTCCTAGCACACATTATACAGAGAGGCCATGGTGGAAGATACCGGCTGCATCCGGTAGACATGCCACCTGGTCCCGGGGCATGGGTGTTTCCGGTTGGAGCCGAGGGGGTAGCTCCTCTAGTTTGCGCGTGTTATAAATTTTGTGATCCCATGCTAGTCGAGGTTGTAGCCTCCCCACTTAGAGTTTTGCTTAACTGGTGTCGTGGGTGAATCCAGACATCGGTAAGTTAGGCTGGTGTGTGCGTCAGGTGTGTTTTCACTTAAAATACCGTAGACGGAATTAGTCCCGATGGACTAAAGGAATCCGTTACTCGTGGGTAAAGAGTACACCCTCTGCAGAGATTATATCTATTTGAATAGTCGTGTCCATGGTTGAGGACTATAGTCTGGGATGGGTCAAGTGTCGGTCTTAGTGTCGGCCTTCGGAGGAAAAATTGCTAAACCAGAACATGGATCGTGACTTGTAACTCATGATGATTATGATTACTATTATTATGGACTAACCATTTACATTATTTGAATTATTGAGTATCCCTGGGACGATTCTACCTCCTGGATATCCACTGTGATTATTCTCTTATAAGCCCTTTATGTGGTGTCGCTCAGACGCCCGACTGTGGCATGCTTGTTATCTAAATTACTTATAGCCCTTTATGTGGTGTCGCTCAGACGCCCGACTGTGGCATGCTTGTTATTTAAATTAATTATAAGCCCTTTATGTGGTGTCGCTCAGACGCCCGACTGTGGCATGCTTGTTATTTAAATTATTTATAAGCCCTTTATGTGGTGTCGCACAGATGCCCGACTGTGGCATGCTTGTTATTTCTTTTATTTATAAGCCCTTTATGTGGTGTCGCTCAGACGCCCGACTGAGGCATGCTTTATATTATTATCCTTTCGAGGCGTCGCTTCAGACACCCGATCGGTGCATTCTATTTCTACTCCCTTATTGCATATTCATGTGTATATGAATAACCTGCTTGCGTGCATCATGGATTTTATTTCGTGGATCGACGTTGTGATCATGAAATATTTCAGAGCATGATTATCATTCAGTATGTTATACCTGTGTTCATAATGTTTGCGAGTACATTCAAAGTACTCACTGGCTTGTCCCTATCTATTGTCTTGGCCAGATTTCTTGCATGGAGAGGAGCATTGCGATGACGGCCCCGGAACCTACGCAATGATGATAGAGCCTCGCGAAGATAGGAGTTATCCAGGTCAGCTGTTCCTGTGGAAAATGGAGTCCCGTAGACGCTGATGAATCGCAAACCGCTTCCGCCATCAACCACTAGAAACCATTTGTTGTACTCATAGGCCAGAATGGTCTTGTACTACACATTTTGTATTTTGCTTGGAGTTTCTGTATCAAGTTGGTGTCTCATCAGCTAACAGTAATCCTGGGGCTGGTGAGCACAAGGGCCATTTTCTGGGAAATTAATATCCTGGAAAACCGGTCCTGACAAAGATCTACTAATAAAAAAATGCATGCAATAGAAGAAATCAATGTTTTGAGTGGAAAGATGGATGAACTTATGAAATTATTTGCTACTAAGAGTGTTTCTTCTGATCCTAATGATATGCCTTTGTCTACTTTGATTGAGAATAATAATGAATCTATGGATGTGAATTTTGTTGGTAGGAATAATTTTGGTAACAACGCATATAGAGGGAATTTTAATCCTAGGCCCTATCCTAGTAATCCTTCTAATAATTATGGAAATTCCTACAGCAACCCTTATGGAAATTTTAATAAGATGTCCTCTGAATTTGAGAATAGTGTTAAAGAGTTTATGAATTCACAAAAGAATTTTAATGCTTTGCTTGAAGAGAAATTACTTAAAGTTGATGAATTGGCTAGGAACGTTGATAGAATTTCTCTTGATGTTGATTCTTTAAAGCTTAGATCTATTCCTCCTAAGCATGATATCAATGAGTCTCTCAAAGCCATGAGAATTTCCATTGATGAGTGCAAGGAAAGAACCGCTAGGATGCGTGCTATGAAAGATGCCTTTATTAAAGCGTGTTCTTCCAATTTCCATGAAAATCAAGATGAAGATCTAAAAGTTATTGATGTGTCTCCTATCAAATCCTTGTTTTGCAATATGAATCTTGATAATGATGATATTGAATATGAGTTACCTTTACCTAGACGGCGATCTAAAAATTCGGAGCTTTTAGAGTATGATGCTAAAATTGATAAAAGTGGGATTGAATAAAGTAAAACCTTAGATGTTGCTAAACCCACTATTTTGGATTTCAAGGAATTTAATTACTCCCTCCGTTCCTTGATATAAGGTGTATAGATTTTTTAGAAAAAATCCGAAATATAAGGTGCATTGAGTTGCACCACTCATTTGAATATATTGTTTTAGGAATTTGATTACATTTCCTTATATCAGGCAAGCTCCTCTATTTACTCATGTCAATTAGTCAGGTGTAATCTCACCCAAAACTTGTGAAATTTTCCCTCCATGTGCGTTCTTTAATTTCCGTGCCAAAAACTATACACCCTATATTTAGGAATGGAGAGAGTATGAAAGTTGCTCTTTAATTGATTGTATTTCCTTGTTGCAATCCGTGTTAAATTCTCCGCATGCTTATAGTCAAAATAAAGCGTTTACTAAACATATCGTTGATGCCTTGATGCAATCTTATGAGGAAAAACTTGAGTTGGAAGTCTCCATCCCTAGAAAACTTTATGATGAGTGGGAACCAACTATTGAAATTAAGATTAAGGATCATGAATTTTATGCTTTATGTGATTTGGGTGCTAGTGTTTCCACTATTCCCAAAACTTTGTGTGATTTGCTAGATTTCCGTGATTTTGATGAATGCTCTCTAAACTTGCACCTTGCGGATTCCACTATTAAGAAACCTATGGGAAGAACTAATGATGTTCTTATTGTTGAAAATAGGAATTATGTGCTCGTAGACTTTATCGTTCTTGATATAGATTGCAATCCTTCATGTCCTATTATTCTTGGTAGACCTTTCCTTAGAACGATTGGTGCAATTATTGATGTGAAGGAAGGGAATATTAGATTCCAATTCCCATTAAAGAAAGGCATGGAACACTTCCCTAGGAAGAAGATAAAATTACCATATTAATCTATTATGAGAGCCACTTATGGATTGCCCACCAAAGATGGCAATACCTAGATCTATCCTTGCTTTTATGCCTAGCTAGGGGCGTTAAACAATAGCGCTTGTTGAGAGGCAACCCAATTTTATTTTTAGTTTTTTGTTTTTGTTTTTTTCTAGGAATAAATAATCCATCTACCTTCTATTTAGATGTGGTTTTATGTTTTAATTAGTGTTTGTGCAAAGTTAAACCTATAGGATCTTCTTGGATAATATGTATTTGATCTTGCTGTAATTTCCAGAAACTTTTGGCTCACAAAAACAATTGTTAAAAATCACCAGAACGTGATAAAATAGTGATTCCAATTGCTGATGATCAATAAACAAATTGACTAGGCCGTCCTATTTTTTCTGAATTTTTGGAGTTCCATAAGTGTGCGTTAGTTACATATTACTACAGACTGTTCTGTTTTTGACAAATTCTGTTGCTCTATGTGCTTCACTTATATCTTTTGAGCTTTATAGTTTTGCTCTAGTGCTTCACTTATACCTTTTAGAGCACGGTGGTGGATTGTTTTAAAGAAACTATTGATCTCTCATGCTTCACTTAGATTATTTTGAGAGTCTTAAATAACATTGTAATTTGCTTAAAATAATAATATGCTTGGTATTCAAGATTTGTAAAACTTTCTTTTGAGTGCGTTGAATACTAAGAAAAGTTTGATGCTTGATAATTGTTTTGAGATATGGAGGTGGTAATATCAAAGTCGTGCTAGTTGAGTAGTTGTGAATTTGAGAAATGCTTGTGTTGAAGTTTGCAAGTCCCGTAGCATGCACGTATGGTAAACATTATGTAACAAATTTGAAACATGAGGTGTTATTTGATTGTCCTCCTTATGAGTGGCGGTCGGGGACGAGCGATGGTCTTTTCCTACCAATCTATCCCCCTAGGAGCATGCGCACAGTGCTTTGGTTTTTGATGGCTTGTAGATTTTTTCATCAAGTATGTGAGTTCTTTATGACTAATGTTGAGTCCATGGATTATACGCACTCTCACCTTCCATCATTACTAGCCTCTTCGGTACCGTGCATTGCCCTTTCTCACATTGAGAGTTGGTGCAAACTTTGCCGGTGCATCCAAACCCCGTGATATGATACGCTCTTTCACACATAAACCTCCTTATATCTTCCTCAAAACAGCCACCATACCTACCTATTATGGCATTTCCATAGCCATTCCGAGATATATTGCCATGCAACTTTCCACCATACCGTTCTTCATGACACATTCCTCATTGTCATATTGCTTAGCATGATCATGTAGTTGACATAGTATTTGTGGCAAAGCCATCGTTCATAATTCTTTCATACATGTCACTCTTGATTCATTGCATATCCCGGTACATCACGGAGGCATTCATATAGAGTCATACTTTGTTCTAGTATCGAGTTGTAATCATTGAGTTGTAAATAAATAGAAGTGTGATGATCATCATTATTAGAGCATTGTCCCCAAAAAAAGAGAAAGGCCAAAAGAAAAAAAAAGGCCCAAAAAAAGGAATAAATAAAAAGGGGCAATGTTACTATCTCTTTTTCCACACTTGTGCTTCAAAGTAGCACCGTGTTCTTCATATAGCGAGTCTCATATATTGTGCTTCAAAGTAGCACCATGTTTTTCATATAGAGAGTTTCATATGTTGTCACTTTCATATACTAGTGGGAATTTTTCATTATAGAACTTGGCTTGTATATTCCAACGATGGGCTTCCTCAAATGCCCTAGGTCTTCGTGAGCAAGCAAGTTGGATGCACACCCACTTAGTTTCTTTTGTTGAGCTTTCATACATTTATAGCTCTAGTGCATCTGTTGCATGGCAATCCCTACTCCTTGCATTAACATCAATTGATGGGCATCTCCATAGCCTATTGATTAGCCTCGTTGATGTGAGACCTTCTCCTTTTTTGTCTTCTCCACATAACCCCCATCATTATATTATATTCCACCCATAGTGCTATGTCCATGGCTCGCGCTCATATATTGCGTGAAAGTTATAGGTTTGAGATTACTAAAGTATGAAACAATTGCTTGGCTTGTTATCGGGGTTGTGCATGATGAGAGCATTCTTGTGTGACAAAAATGGAGCATGACTAAACTATATGATTTTGTAGGGATGAACTTTCTTTGGCCATGTTAATTTGAGAAGACATAATTGCTTAGTTAGTATGCTTGAAGTATTATTATTTTTATGTCAATATGAACTTTTGTCTTGAATCTTTCAGATCTGAATATTCATACCACAATTAAGAAGAATTACATTGAAATTATGCCAAGTAGAACTCCGCATCAAAAATTCTCTTTTTATCATTTACCTACTCGAGGACGAGGAGGAATTAAGATTGGGGATGCCTGATACGTCTCCAACGTATCTATAATTTTTGATTGCTCCATGTTATATTATCTATTGTTTTGGACTATATTGGGCTTTATTTTCCACTTTTATATTACTTTTGGGACTAACCTATTAACCGGAGGCCCAACCTGTAATTGCTGTTTTTGGCCTATTTCGGTGTTTCGAAGAAACGGAATATCAAACGGAGTCCAAACGGAATGAAACCTTCGGGAACGTGATTTGCTCATCAGATAAGATCCAGGAGACTTGGACCCTCCGTCAAGAAAGCCACGAGGCGGAGACGAGGGTGGAGGGCGTGCCCCCTACCTCGTGGGCCCCCCGAAGCTCCACTGACGTACTCCTTCCTCCTATATATACCTACGTACCCCCAATAGATCAGATACGGAGCCAAAAACCTAATTCCACCGCCGCAACTTTCTATATACACGAGATCCCATCTTGGGGCCTGTTCCGGAGTTCACGGAAGGATTCCACCACGGAGGGCTTCTACATCATCACCATAGCCTCTCCGATGAAGTGTGAGTAGTTTAGTTCAGACCTTCGGTCCATAGTTAGTAGCTAGATGGCTTGTTCTCTCTTTACGGATCTCAATACAATGTTCTCCCCCTCGTGGAGATCTATTCGTTGTAATCTTCTTTTTGCGGTGTGTTTGTTGAGACCGATGAATTGTGGGTTTTGTTGGAGATATGCCCTAGAGGCAATCATGTATGATGATATTTCCTATGTGTTTATGAATAAAGATAGTCCTTGGACATTATCAATGATGTGTATCAGCAAGTATGTGACTTGTTTGTGGGACTATGCATTGTATGATGACTGTCCTAAAAGGTCCCTAGTCAAAAGGGCTGTGGGACGCAGCCAAACTAGACTGGCATATGACACGGTCGATGGCTTGGTCTCACTAGCCATGGAGCATTGGATTCTAACCGGATAATATGGACTTGGAAAGTCTGGTCGGATTCGACATAGTCGGATCCGAGTCGAGATAAGGTCTAAGTCGGACAGACCCAACTATGAGACGCAGCGATATGTCATCTGTGAGTCTCTAGTACAACATATGTTCTATGTCCTAAGACCTGAGCTGACGCATGTACTCTGGATGGTGACAGACTTGCTTTGGGACGACCAAACGCTACTCCGTGTCGGGTAGTTACAAAGGTAGGTTTCGGGTTTGTCCGGTCCCATGCTGCGAGACATGGTCGAGCAAGATGGGATTTGCCCTCCGATCGGGAGAGATATACTCTGGGCCCCTCGTGTGATCTGACCAGGAATAGCATGGCCATGCGACAAGTATTATGAGATAATCCGGATTGTGGTCGGTATCACTGGAACGAGAAATAGGTCGGGTTAGCACAAGGATGACAGTCTCACCTTGAGCCCGACAACATATATCGTGCGGCAAAGGGCGAAGTGTGACACGTTATGCTGTGTTCGCTTAACCAGCTTCATCGTCGCTTGGTGGTCGGCACGCCTGCTAGAGGCCGCTACCAACCGTGCAGGTCGGAGGTGATCCGAATTGTGACCAAGCCGACTTGAACCTAAGGGGTCGCGCGCTTAAGGGAAGGAACCTACGAGGTCGGTTTGTAGGACACTGGTAGGATGTGATCCGAATCGACTAGGAACGTGACCGAATAGACTTTGGGCTTTAGGGTCCGTGGCGAGGCCCAAGTGTTGAGCCCGACGGACGCCTATATAAAGTGGAGGTGCGGCACACTCATGCGTGAGATCGCTTCGCTGCGACTAGGGTTTGCATGTGTTGCGAATAGCCACCTCCACTCGCCGCCGATCGTGTGATCGGACCTAGCAGTCCGCCAGACGACGCGTTCCTCCCGCACGCAGCGGATACCGTTAGAGGCGGTGCACTTGCGCGCTCCGGCGAACTTCGTCACGTGGGATCGGACGACCGCCGCTCGAGGGAGATCGGACGAGGAGGAGACGATCCATGCAGACGCGCTGCCCAAACTCTTCTTCCGCTGCGCGGCACTGCGCGTCTAGTGGTAACGATCTGTGATCCATCTCCCGTAGCATGTTCTCGGTTGTTCTGCACGTAGGAATTTTTAATTTGCAGTCGACGCACCCTACTGTAGAACCCAACAGTGGTATCAGAGCCTCTGCTATAGGATTTGGTTTCAGATCGGATGCATATTAGATATGTGGAGGCGAGATGAGATCTGTTGTCCTTGAAGAGATCGGCTATGTGCACGGTTGATGTGATCAACTGCACATGGGGATCGTTGAGGCTATGTTTTTTGTAAATCGGGATCGATGAGGGTGTGACACGATCTACCCCTACCGGTCGGTCATCCGCCATCGGGGTTAATAGTGAAACGTAAATCCGAATCGGATTCGCGATGATCGATAAGATCGGTCAGATCAGAGAATTCGGCGTGATCGGAGTTCAGATGTGATCTGTGATTTCTGAAAACGTCGGGCGCTGCCCCTTCAAACCCCGCCCGCTAACCGGCTAGCGGGACCGCCGTGTGCGTAGCATCGTGTATTTCGTACCCGACACACAAACCGGTAGAATGCGATTCTACGCATAACTTTGTTTTGCAGGTTTGATGTGAATAGTATGGCTCATGTGTATGTGATGCATGTGTGTAATTTATACGTGGCCTGCGTGTCATGTTTGTCAGCCGGCAGGAGCCAAAGTGATGTCATTATATTGTATAACGACCTGCGTGTCGACTTGTGACTCTATGTAAAATTCATTACTAGTTGTAGTAGTTGGATAATAGAGATCAGGTTGGCGGCTTGGCGTCCCGGCGTGACAAACAAGATGGAGTTCGTAGATGGTCATCGGAGTCGGAGCCGACCTAGAATAACGTCCATGAATGAGCCATACTATTTCACAATATGTGTTATTTGTGATTGTTATGCTTCTTTGTTTCTATGCATGTTAGAATGGTAGAAAGATCCCCCATGAATATCAAGTGAATTGCCATCCCGATGTTGCACCTTCGCACGCGTCAAGCACGCCTAGTAGTGGGCTCATAAAATTGGGGTGCTGCTGGGTGTCCTTGAACTGAAGGGTTCGTGGTCGGACACGGACATGCACTGCATCAAAGTTAACTTGACAAGGCTATCAAACGGTTTTGGGCCTTGTGGCAAAGAAGGTTGGGAGCCGGGGTATGAGATACCTTCCCGATCGACAGGAGTCGTATAGAGATACGATTAGCAAGGAGTTGCTTACCAGATAGGTATGTTGGCTAGCAGTGATGCTAAAGCTCACTAGTCGCATGCACTAGTCGGATCCTGAATCACTGAGAGTTTGCGGAGGGATGCTGACTTGTGGGAGTATTTACTGTTAGGCTAGAATTACTCTACATAAACACATTGCTTAGTGATTGCATGTTTTACATTTGTAGATCAATGGCACCACCTGCTCAACCCAACTTTGCATTGAAATCAATTCGAAAAGGATAAACTGAATGGAACAAACTTTACCACCGGTATAGAAATCTGAGAATTGTTCTCAAGCACGATAAAAGGAACATGTTCTAGAGGATCCACTTCCAGAGGAACCTGCTGATAATGCTAGTGCCACAGCTAAAAATGCCTACCAGAAACTCGTTGATGAATCAACGGAGATCAGTCTGTCGATCTTGGCTTGTATGGAGCCCGATTTGCAACAGCATTTCGGAAGCGTTGAGGCTTACGATATGATCGAGAGTCTCAAGAGCATGTTTCGAGACACGAGTGCTAGGACCGAAAGGTTCAACGTCTGGCGATCCTTGATGGATTGCAGGCTGAAGGAAGGTGATCCATCGAGCCCACATGTGATCAAGATGATCGGATATGTGCAAGCTTTGGATCGTTTGGGCTTCCCGCTCTTGGATGAGCTGACATCGATGCTGTTCGGGTTCTCTTCCGCCCAGCTATGGGACGTTCATCTCGAACTATCATATGCATGGCATGGATAAGAAGCTCACTGAATTGCATGGGATGCTCAAGGTGGCGAGCAGGATATTAAGAAAGGCACGCATCAAGTGTTGATGGTGCGTAAATCGCTAAGTTCAAGAAGAGTTGGTCCAAGAAAAGGCTAAGGCAAAGGGCACGGAGATGGTAACCTCTGCCGCTACCAAGTCTGGACCGGACTCAAGACCGTTTGCTATCACCGCAAGGAGACCGGTCACTTTGGAAGAGGAACTGTAGCAAGTGGCTTGCGAGCATGGCAAGAAGGCCGGAAATGCTTCTTCGTGCAAAGGTACACTTGTTGCATATGTTATAGACATTTACCTTGCCGACATACCTAGTAGCTCTTGGGTATTTGATACCGGATCGGTTGTTCATGTTTGCAACTCGATGCAGGGGCTGGTAAGAACTAGGCATGTGGCACAAGGGAGATTGACATCGTGGTCGGCAACAAAGCAAGAGTTGCTGCGTTGGAGGTCGGCACAATGCAGCTCCAGCTCCTTCCGGATTCATTATGGAATTGAATAATTGTTATTATATTCCTGCACTTAGTCGGAACATTATTTCTGCCTCATGTTTGATGAGTCAGGGTTATGAATTCAATTTAAAGGACAATGGTTGTTCGATATTTTTGAATGGTATGTTCCACGGCTATGCACCCATTGTTGATGGGCTATTTATATTGAATCTAGAACAGGAACCGGTCTATAACGTAAATGTCAAGAGGCATGAGCCTAATGAGATAAATCCGACATACTTCTGGCATTGCCGGCTTGGACACATTAGTCTGAAACGCATGAAGAAGCTCCATGATGATGGGCTCCTAACTTCGTCCAACTTCGGATTGTTCGAGACATGTGAATCATGCTTGCTCGGCAAGATGACTAAGTCTCCTTTCGCAAAGAGTTGCGAGAGGGCATCCGAGCTGTTGGAGCTTATACACAATGATGTGTGTGGTCCAATGAGCACAACTGCCAGAGGTGGCTATCAGTACTTCGTGACTTTTACCGACGACTTGAGTAGATATGGATATATCTATTTGATGAGGCACAAGTCGGAGACTTTTGAAAAATTCAAAGAGTTTGAGAATCGAGGTTGAGAACCAGCTCGGCAAGACTATAAAGCTTCGCGATCTGATCGTGGAGGTGAGTACATGAGCCAGGAGTTCGATGATCATCTGAAAAGTCGAGGTATAGTACCTCAGCTCACACCTCCGGGTACGCCACAGAGAAACGGCGTGTCAGAACGGAGGAATAGGACCTTGTTGGACATGGTCCGGTCTATGATGAGCAAATCTGATTTACCCTTGTCATTTTGGGGATACGCTCTAGAAACTGCAGCTTTCACACTTAATAGGGTACCATCAAAATCCGTAGACAAGACACCGCATGAGATGTGGATGGGAAGAGTCCCGGTTTGTCTTTTCTAAAGATTTGGGGTTGTGAAGCATTTGTCAAGCGACTTATGTCGGACAAGCTTACACCCAAGTCGGATAAATGCATATTCGTGGATACCCGAGGGAAACCTTGGGATATAGCTTCTACAACCGGAAGAGAACAAAGTGTTTGTTGCTCGGGCAGGGTTTTCCTTGAGAAAGAGTTTCTCGGTCGGGAGGCGGTGGGAGGACGGTTCGACTCGAAGAAATTCGAGGACCACTCGGGACGGCTCGGCTGCCGATGAGATCATACCGAGTCGGTCGGGGAACCTGTAGTGGAAGCGGCACGGAACCACGAAGGTCGGAGAGATTGCGCAGAGTGCGTGATGTATTGTTGCTAGAAAGCGATTTAGCCGGCCATGTATGCGAAGCGATGGTGAGCCCAGATTTCGAGGCATGGCTGGAGGCCATGAGATCCGAGTTAAAGTCCATGGATGAGAATCAAGTGCAGGACTTGGTTGATCCGCCACTGGCGAATCGCCATTGGTTGCAAATGGGTCTTTAAGAAGAAAACCGATGTGGATGGAAATGTTCAGATCTACAAAGCTCGGCTTGTCGCTAAAGGTTATGGACAAGTTCAAGGAATTGACTACGATGAGACTTACTCGCCGGTAGCGATGCTGTAATCGGTGAGGATCATACTAGCTATAGCTGCATATTTCGATTACGAGATATGGCAGATGGATGTCAAGACAGCTTCCCTTCACGGAAATTTAACCGAGGACGTGTACATGATACAGCCCGAGGGTTTTGTCGATCCGACTAGCACTAGTAAGGTATGCAAGCTCAAGAGATCCATTTACGGGTTGAAGCAAGCATCTCGGAGTTGGAACATTCGTTTTGATGAAGTTGTCACTGATCTCGGTTTCATCAAAAGCGAAGAGGACTCTTGTTTATACAAGAAGTTAAGTGGAAGCTCGATAGTGTTTTTGATCTTGTATGCGGATGACATACTACTGATCGGAAATAATGTTTCGATGCTAAACTCGGTCAAGGATTCATTGAATGGCAAGTTTTCGATGAAGGACCTTGGTGAGGCAGTCTATATTTTAGGAATTAAGATCTATAGAGATAGATCGAGGAGGCTGCTCGGCTTAAGCCAGAGCACGTACATAGATAAAGTGTTGAAGCGGTTCAACATGAGTGAGGCGAAGAAAGGGTTCTTGCCGCTCTCACATGGTATAAGGCTAAGCGAGACTCGAGTCCTTCGACATCCGATGAGCGAAGCAGGATGAGTAGGATTCCGTATGCCTCAAAGAATCGGATCCATCATGTATGCCATGATATGTACAAGGCCTGATGTTGCTTTTGCAATAAGCCTAACAAGTAGATACCAGGCCAACCCAGGTGAGAGTCACTGGGCAGCGGTAAAGACTATTTTGAAGTACCTGAAAAGGACTAAAGAGATGTTCCTAGTTTATGGAGGTGAGGAAGAGCTCGTCTTAAGGGGTTACATCGATGCTAGTTTCCAAACCGACAGAGATGACTGTCGATCACAGTTTGGATTTGTGTACGTCCTGAACGGAGGAGCAGTGCGCTGGATGAGTTCCAAGCAGGATACGGTGGCCGATTCTACCACAGAAGCTGAATACATTGCGGCTTGTGAAGCTGCAAAGGAAGGTGTTTGGATCCGGCATTTTCTGGATGATCTTGGTATTTTCCCAGCCTCGGTGAAACCGTTGGACCTTTATTGTGATAATTCTGGTGCCATCGCACAAGCCAAGGAGCCGAGGAATCACCACAAGGTCAGACACATAGACCGGAAATATCACCTGATATGAAAGATCGTAAAGAATGGTGATTTAGAGTTATGCAAGATTCACACGGATGCAAATGTTGCAGATCCGTTGACTAAGCCTCTTCCACAAACCAAGCATGAGGGGCACGTTAGAGCTATGGGCATTCGATGTCTATTTGATTGACTCTAGTGCAAGTGGGAGACTGTTGGAGATATGCCCTAGAGGCAATCATGTATGATGATATTTCCTATGTGTTTATGAATAAAGATAGTCCTTGGACATTATCAATGATGTGTATCAGCAAGTATGTGACTTGTTTGTGGGACTATGCATTGTATGATGACTGTCCTAAAAGGTCCCTAGTCAAAAGGGATGTGTGGACGCGCAGCCGACTAGACTGGCATATGACACGGTCGATGGCTTGGTCTACTAGCCATGGAGCAGTGGATGCTAACCGGATAATATGGACTTGGAAAGGTCTTGTCGGATTCGACATAGTCGGATCCGAGTCGAGATAAGGTCTGAGTCGGACAGACCCAACTATGAGACGCAGCGATATGTCATCTGTGAGTCTCTAGTACAACATACGTTCTATGTCCTAAGACCTGAGCTGACGCATGTACTACGGGTGGTGACAGACTTGCTTTGGGCCGACCAAACGCTACTCCGTGGATCGGTAGTTACAAAGGTAGGTTTCGGGTTTGTCCGGTCCCATGCCGCGAGACATGGTCGAGCAAGATGGGATTTGCCCTCCGATCGGAGAGATATACTCTGGGCCCCTCGTGTGATCTCGACCAGGAATAGCATGGCCATGCGACAAGGATTATGAGATAATCCGGATTGTGGTCGGTATCACCGAACGAGAAAGAGGTCGGGTTAGCACAAGGATGACAGTCTCGCCTTGAGCCCGACAACATATATCATGCGGCAAAGGGAGCGAAGTGTGACACGTTATGCCAGGTTCGCCTTAACCAGCTTCATCGCTCGCTGGTGGTCGGCACGCCTTGCTAGAGGCCGCTACCAACCGCAGGTCGGAGGTGATCCGAACTATGACCAAGCCGACTTGAACCTAAGGGGTCGGCGGCTTAAGGGAAGGAACCTACGAGGTCGGTTCGTGAGGACCTTTGGTCGGATGTGATCCGAATCGACTAGGAACGTGACCGAATAGACTTTGGGCTTTAGGGTCCGTGCGAGGCCCAAGTGTTGAGCCCACGGCGACGCCTATATAAAGTGGAGGTGCGGCACACTCATGCGTGAGAACGCCGGGCGCCGCGACTAGGGTTTGCATGTGTTGCGAATAGCCACCTCCACTCGCCGCCGTGGTGATCGGACCTAGCAGTCCGCCGACGACGTTCCTTCCCGCACGCTGGATACCGTTAGAGGCGGTGCACTTGCGCCGCTCCGGCGAACTTCGTGACGTGCGATCGGACGACCGCCGCCGAGGGAGATCGAACGAGGAGGAGGCGATCCACGCAGACGCTGCTGCCCCAACTCTTCTTCCGCTGCACGGCACTGCGCGTCTAGTGGTAACGAACTGTGATCCATCTCCCGTAGCATGTTCCTGGATGTTCTGCGCGTAGGAATTTTTAATTTGCAGTCGACGCACCCTACCGTAGAACCCAACAGGTTTATGATCAAGATTATCTATGAGCAATATTTGAATCTTCTCTGAATTCTTTTATGTATGATTGAGTTATCTTTGCAAGTCTCTTTGAATTATCCGTTTGGTTTGGCCAACTAGATTGGTAGTTCTTGCAATGAGAGAAGTGTTTAGCTTTGGGTTCAATCTTGCGGTGTCCTTACCCAAAGGATGTAAAGGGTTGCAAGGCACGTATTGTATTGTTGCCATCGAGGATAACAAGATGGGGTATTTATCATATTGCATGAATTTATTCCTCTACATCATGTCATCTTGCTTAAGGCGTTACTGCTTTCATTAACTTAATACTCTAGATGCATGCTTTGGATAGCGGTCGATGAGTGGAGTAATAGTAGTAGATGCACGCAGGAGTCGGTCTACTTGTCTCGGACGTGATGCCTATATACATGATCATACCTAGATACTATCATAACTATGCTCAATTCTGTCAATTGCTCAACAGTAATTTATTCACCCACCGTAAAATACCTATGCTCTTGAGAGAAGCCACTAGTGAAATCTATGGCCCCCGGGTCTATTTTCATCATATTAATCTTCCTACGCTTTATTATTGGTTTGCTTTTTTACTTTGCCTTTTATTTTACTTTGCATCTTTATACCAAAAATACCAAAAATATTATCTATCATCTCTATCAGATCTCACTCTCGTAAGTGACCGTGAAGGGATTGACAACCCCTATCCGCGTTGGTTGCGAGGAGTTATTTGCTTGTGTAGGTACGAGGGACTTGCGCGTGGCCTCCTACTGGATTGATACCTTGGTTCTCAAAAACCGAGGGAAATACTTACGCTACTCTGCTGCATCATCCTTTCCTTGTCGGGGAAAACCAACGCAAGCTCAAGACGTAGCAGGAACCATCTCAAGATAGCACATTCAATGAGCTTAAGAATTTGCTTACTCATGCTCCCGTGCTCGCCTTACCCAACTTTGACAAACCCTTTGAGATTCATTGTGATGCTAGTGGTAATGGCATAGGAGGTGTGTTAACGCAAGAGAAGCGCCCCATTGCTTACTTTAGTGAGAAACTTTCCGGAGCGCAACTCAATTACCCCATCTATGACAAAGAGCTATATGCTTTAGTGCGAGTTTTGCGTGAAAGGGAACATTACCTTCGCCTTCATGAATTTGTCATCCATACCGACCATGAAACGCTAAAATATCTTAAAGGGTCAAACTAAGTTGAACAAGCATCATGCTAAATGGAGTGAGTTTTAGTCATTTCCTTATGTCATCAAGTATATTAAAGGTAAGGAAAATGGTGTGGCGGATGCACTTTCCCGTATATGCATGCTTGTTAACGAACTTGAATTGAATGTCATTGGCTTTGAGCACATAATATACTTGTATGCGCATAATCCTACTTTTGCTATTCCTTATGCCAAGTGTTTGACGCATACTTCTTGGGAATGCTATTATATCAAAAATGGTTATCTTATGACAGCTAACAAACTTTGCATCCCCGAGCCTTCTCTTCGTTTGTTGCTTTTATAGGAATCTCATGGAGGAGGACTAATGGGACACTTTGGACGTGACAAGACATTTGCTACGCTCTCCAAGAACTATTTTTGGCCCAATATGTTTCACGACATCAACCACTTCACCAACCGATGCTCTACATGTCTCAAAGCTAAGTCTAAAGCTCAATCTCATGGACTCTATATGCCCCTTCCAATTACGTACCAACCATGGGAAGATATTAGCATGGATTTTGTACTTGGTTTGCCTCGAACTAGAAATGGAAAGGATTCCGTGTTTGTTGTTGTGGACCGATTCTCTAAGATGGCACATTTCATACCATGCAACAAGATAGACGATGCTTCACATGTTGCAAAAATTTTTTGTAGGGAAATCTTGCACCTACATGGAGTGCCAAAGACGATTGTCTCGGACCGCAACGTCAAGTTCCTAAGCTACTTTTGGAAGACCTTGTGCGCCAACCTCGGAATCAAGCTCTTGTTCTCTTCGGCATACCATCCTTAAACCGACGGCCAAACAGAGGTGACGAACTGTACACTCTCCACTCTACTACGTGTGTTGATAAAGAAGAACATCAAGGAGTGGGAGGAGTGTCTACCCATCGCCGAGTACGCCTACAACCGTGCAATAATTCAACTACCGGCAAGTCCCCCTTTGAGGCCGATTACGGTTTCAACCCGTTGTCCCCATTGGACATTCTTCCTCTACCGCTACAAGAGCGCACCAACATGGATGCAAGTGCCCAAGTCAACTACCTCAAGAAGATGCATGAAGATACAAGGCACACCATCGAGCGCCAAGTACAACAACTCGTGACCAAACTCAAACGTCAACAAGCAACCCATGATATTCAACATCGGAGATCTTGTGTGGCTACACCTTCGAAAGGACCGCATCCCCAATGAACGCAAGTCCAAACTTCTACCTCGAGCCTATGGACCCTTCAAGGTGCTTGCATGCTACAACAACAACGCCTACAAGATCGACATCCCACGCGACAAGTACTCCGTGAGCGATATCTTCAGCATCAAAGATCTCTCCCCGTACCATGGTGATGAGGATTTCGATCCGAGGTCGGATCTTTCCCAAGGGAGGGGAGATGATGCAGAGCATCCTACGGTCATCCCCATGGACCTACCATCGTCTCATCAAGACCCAAGAGGACCCATGACACAAGCACGAGCTAGAGCTCTCGAGAACGAGGTGACTTCCTTCCTTAGTGATATCACATATGATCCTCTCGAGACATGGCTACTACCTAAGTCCGGAATGTTGTGCATGATTAGGTACCAAGAAGACCCTCTCGAAGATGCACATGAAGACGGACAAGGCCCCAAGTTAACGGATGAAGAGGATCGCCAAAAGGAGAAGAAGGCAGCTCCAGGGCCCAGACATCCGGCCGCTGGAGACATCAACTACAGCAACAATCCAGCAGCCGAAGCTACAGGACCCAGACATCCGGCGCCGCACCAGCCCGGACATCCGGCCCCTGCCCGGAAATCCGGCGCCCACCGCAGAACAAACCTGAAGTTGAACCACTTCAGCCCGGACATCCGGCTCTTCGCGAAGGCCCGGACATCCGGCCCGACGCCCGGACATCCGGCCCCATCTGTCTGCGCACAGTAAAGGGGCGAGGGCCATGTACTCCTTCGCCCACCTAGACTATATATACTCCTCCTCTCCTCCCTCTTTCTAGGGTTAGCATTGGTTTAGCTCATATGTGAGATAGAGCTTTGCTCATCCATACGGATCTGCTCCACGAGAGAGACCGCGGCCCCTCTACGGAGAAGATGCCCCTTTGGATTCAAGACCCCCTCTTGGGTGGCCCCATCAAGACCTCCTCACGGAGAAGAACCGGTTACCCTTTGTATCGTCCTTTGTTGATCGTGGGTCGTGTATCTCCTCTTGTGTTTCGAGGATCTAGCACATGTGTGATCGTTCTTGTTGGTTTGAGTAATTTCTCTTGTGTTCTCCCTTGTGTTTCCCCTCGTGTTATTCATGTTCTTAGTTGGGATCCGCTTCTTTCGTGAAAGATCGGCCGTATAGGGTTCCACCCTACATCAAATGGCATGGCGAATTTTACAATCTTCAATACATACTATCTTTCGTTTTTAGTAAATAGTTGCCATGGCAATTTTCTGAAATGAATTTGATTTGATTTCTCCATGGAGCATGGCAAATTATTATTCATTTTCAGAGATCGGTTTTGCCATCTCAGTGCACCATTTGCTCTCTAAATTTGGTTAGTTTTTTTCTTGTATGGCAACTTTTGCATGTGTGTGAGCTGCTGAAAGGATCGAGATGGACCTAGAGGGGGGGTGAATAGGTACAACTACAAATTTTAATTACTACTTAGCAATTTTAGGCAATAGTGCGGAATATGAAGGTGAGCCTAACAGTTGCAAGTGAGTACTAAATACTAAGCAAGTTACCCAAGCACATAAGTAAGCAAGCACAATATGATGTAAGTGCAAAGAGAAAAGTAACCACAAGTAGAGAGTTAGGGTTAGGGATAACCGCAACTCCGGGAGACGAGGATGTATGCCGATGTTCACTTCCTTGGAGGGAAGCTAGTCACCGTTAGAGAGGTGGATGTTACCACGAAGGCACACCAACGCCACGAAGGCTCACCCTATTCTCCCTTTGAGACAACGCCACGGAGGCGTTTCTCAACCACTAGTGGTAGACCTTGGGGTGATCTCCAAACCCTTACAAACTTTCCGGGGGTAATCACAACGGTTGATTCCTCTCCGAAAGACTCCTACCGCCTAGGAGTCTCCAACCTCCAAGAGTAATAAGAATGATGGGAAAAGCTCAAGACTTGATCAAATAACAAATTCCTTTGGTGCAAAGAAGGGGAAGGAGTGGATCTATCACTTGATTGGAGAACTTCTCTCAAATGCTCCTAGAACACTTGGGAATCTAAGATTTGGTGTAGGTGGTAGAGAGAGAGAGAGAGTGAGGAGTGTTCTTTGCAAGTTCAAAGTGAATGATCAACCTTATCCCGTGGAAGGGAAAGGTATATATATAGTGGGTGTGGAGAGGTGACCGTTTGGGGCATATAAGAGCACAGGATAGGTCGGACGTCCGGACATATCGGACGTCCAGTGGCACAAACAAGTCCGGTCGTCCGACAGTCATCGGACGTCCGACCACTGTGAATATGTGAGCCACGAACCAGTACACAGGACACGGACGTCCGAGACGCACCGGACATCCAGAGCCTGGACGACCGGAGAGTCCGGAAATCCGTAAATACGGTACTGTTGTGAAAGTACCGGACGTCTGGAGAGTTCCGGAAATCCAAAAATACCATTCTGTAAAGGAACACCGAACGACCGGAGAGAGCCGGACGTCCGGACAGCTGAGAGGGACCGGACGCCCGTAGAGCACCGGACGTCCGGGGACAAAGAATGGGAGTTGTGGATTTTGAGCAATGTTTTCACTAGATCCAACGATCCCCTCTTAATAGTGCGGGATCCCTATACTTAAGAACAAACCATAAATGAAGTCAATGTCTTGTATCTTCATTCTTGAGTTATATGCTTTTTGTCCCTAGTCATGATCCATACACACTGTCTTTGAGACATAATCCTGAGATATACTTGATAAACATGATTAGTCCCTAGCATATGTGTTGTCATCAACATCAAAATATGATTAAGGGCATGATTGCACTTTCAGCTGCCCACTCTTTTTTTTCATGGCAAATTGTTTAGTAAATAGTTGCCATGATAGCTTTTGTTACGTAAATAGTTGCCATGGCAACTTGGTATGCATTCTTTTTACAGATCATTTTTGACTTTTTGCCATGATATGAACAATTTCCATAAACTTACCTTCTGACTAGGACCCCAAAAGTGCATTTTCCACCATAATATATATATTTGCCATCATTTTAAATTGCAAACTTTGTCTAAACTTGTCATGTGATATGTGCACAAAAAAATTGAGCATCAACATTTTACCCTTTTTAAGAACATTACTATTTTTAGTTTGTAGCGTGTCAATTTTTTAGTTCATTGGCATGGCAATATTTACTGTTCTTTTTGCCATGGCAGATTTACCTTCATTGACACGGAAAGTTTTAATCGCCATGGCAATTTTTAACTTTTATTGCCATGGCAATTTCTTCCTTTTATTTCCGTGGAAAAGTTACATTTTTTGCCATGGCAAAATTATCTGGAGTGCCATGGCAATTTTACTTTTATATACATGTCAAGTTTTTAAATTTAGTCGATCATGGCTAATTAAATTTACTTTTCTTTTCGCCATGGCAAATATATCTATATCGCCATGGCAAATTTTAACTTCTATTGCCATGGCAATTTCTACTTTTATTTTTCCATTGCAAATTTTAAATTTACATTTATTTTGCCATGGCAAAATTATCTATACTACCATGGCAATTTTACTTTTACATGCATATCAAATTTTTACTTTTAGTCGATCATGGCTAATTAAATTTACTTTTATTTTTAGCATGGCAAATTCACCTTCATTGACATGGCAATTTTACCTAAATCGCCATGACAAATTTTAACTTTTATTGCCATGGCAATTTCTACTTTTATTTTTCCAAGGGACTTTTCTACTTTTATTTTTCCAAGGGACTTTACATTTATTTTGCCATGGCAAAATTATCTATACTGCCATGGCAATTTTTACTTTTACATATATGTCAAAATTTCACTCTAGTCGATCCTGGCAAATTAAATTTACTTTTCTATTTTGCCATGGAAAATTCACCGTCATTGCCATGGCAAGTTTACCTATGTCGGCATTAACTTTTATTACCATTGCAATTTTTACGTTCCATTTTCCATGGCAAATTTAGATTTATTGCCATGGCAAAATTATCTATATTGACATGGCAAATTTACTTTTGACATACATGTCAAAATTTTACTTTAGTCAATCATGGCAAATTATTATTAATTTTGTCATGCCAAATTCAACTTGCCCGAACCAAATCGTTCGGAGGGATCGTTCCTCGTACCGAACCTCTCTGTTCTGGGAGGTCCAAAAGAAAACATAAAATGCCCGGTCACGCTACGACACTGCTACTAACTCCGTACACGTTATATTGGGCCCAAACGAGAATAACCTGGAAAACAAGCAAATAATCCGAGCCGACTCCAATTACCCATCGGCGTGAGTATCCGTTTCCAAAACCAAACCCGATTCCAGATCGAGATCCTCCAGGGTTTACATCTGCTAATCTATGGCGGCCACCCATCACCCTAGCCAGCGCGGGTGAAAGCGCGGACGTGCACAATGCACTCTCCGACCATGTCCGACGCCTTCTTAAGCGCCGCCGAGACCGCGCTCGCCGCCTTCCGTGGTCGCCGCAGCGGCCCGCTAAACCCCGGCACACGCTTCAAGAGGCTCACCTTCAGGCTAGACCAGGATACCTACCGCCGCGCCAAACCCTACTGGATACCCAAGGACGACGACTTCGGCGGCGACCAGGAGCCCGACGGCGACAGGGTCGACGGCCTCGCCCTCGCCCACCCCGCCGCCTCCCAATTGGAAGTGCTCCACCTCGTGTGCCAGAGTTACGGATACGAGCACCGTCCGCGGCTCGAGTCCCTGCCCTGCGCCGCCACGCTCCGCCTGCTCGAGCTCACCCACTGCAAGCTCGACCCGCCGTCGGCGTGGCCGGCGCGGTCCGCGGTCCTGGCCCTCCCGCGCCTGACCACTCTGCAACTGCGCGGCTGCGTCGTCTCCGATGGGTATCTCCAGGTCGTGCTTCACGCCGCTCCGGCGCTCACGAACCTCGTGCTGGTAAACGTCAAACGCAGGACGGCGGAGAAGGCCCATCCCGACGACAGTTTTGGGCGGCCCTTCCGTCTCCGGTGCCCGACGCTCACCGCTTTTGAGCTCGACACCAGCCGCCTCTACTACAGCGACTCCGGCGAGGAGCTCAAGGCTCTGGCCAACAGCGGCATCGAGCTCGACATGCCGAGCCTGCGCTCCTTCTGCTACCGGGAATCCTACATCAAGCTCTCGCTCACATCGCCCGCACCAGGACTCGCGCTGGTCGAACTCGATGTCTCCGGCTATGGCCAAGGGTGCAAGCACCCGTCACGCATGCTCACAAGCTTCTCCACCACGAGGGCCCTGAAGCTGCGCCTGGGCAGCATCGAGGACATCGTCGCCGGCGAGGAGGAAGAAGGCGGCCCCATCCTGCCCACATTCCCAAACCTGGAGCTCCTCGAAGTACAAGGAAGCTACCGGTACAAGAACCACGACACGGCGGCATTGGCAATGGCGAGGCTGCTCGGCTCATGCCCGATGATGTCCGAGCTTAGTCTTAGGCTGACGCACTACAAGGCGTGGAAGAAGGATCCAGCTGGAGCGTCCTTCACTGCGACCGTGGATCGATTCAACAAACTCACCGCCTCCATGGCTTCTGTCTCCGTGCAAGATGGCGACAGCATCGGAGATACCTGCCACATCTCAGAGCTCCCCGCCTTGAGCGGCTGCACCCTCAGCTGCTTGCGGAAGGCGACGTTGAAGTTCAACTCGCCAGAGGAGCTCAACTGCTTGGAGGTCCAGCTCGCCAAGTTCCTCGTGGAGAACGCCATGGCTCTCGAGGAGTTGCACGTCGACCACGGGAGGCAGTTCTGGGCAGACCACCTCTGCAACAACGTTGCAAGATGGAGAGCTGATTCGTTCCGGAGGAAGAACCTCCCGGACACAGGAGTCTTTCGGGTCAAAAGTCACAGTTAGGTAGGCTACCGTGTGCCGAATTGTGCCTAAGAAAGTAAGCGGATTCACTAAGCTCTCAGATAAACAATGGAATTCAGAAATTTTGAAAAATAATAATCAAAACATTTGATTTTTTTCAGCAAATACTATTGATCAATTTTTTGATTGCTTGCAAATTTTCATTATGAACTCACATTCACGGAGGATGTGGCAAAACAAATGATGCTCCAAAAAAGTTAATTTCAAAAGCATTTTGGAGTGATTGTTTTTTCATTTGCCACGGTTTTCACGAATGTCATTCCATTATGAATTGCTCTTAAATACCAAATGATACTCGACTTGAGTTATATGATTCAATGCTAGTAAGGGTAAATAACCAATCTTCCCTTCTACCAAATGATACTCGACTTGAGGTACTTCATCCTCTTATGTTTTTTTTTTTTTTGCAGGGAAATTGGGAGCTCTTTATTCAATACTAACAGCTCCAGCATTATCAGCTGAGAGGCTGGTTACAAGAAGACTCGGTGTAGAGTCTCCTTCATCCTCTGTGTGCTCCACGCTTTTCCACTACCCATTAGTACGCTAACAATCCATTCAAATTATCTTAGAACGTCAGCATTACGAAAAGTTGAAATCCCACGGAAGTAAATTTCAGCTCAAACCATGACCTTACCATTTAGTGCTACGGGTCATCTAGTCACCAGAAAACGAAAAAGAATAAACAATTACAACTTTTTCTTCAGATGCAGGGCCGACCTAAGTGGCATTTTCCCAATTTCAGCAGTTTAAGTAGGTATACAAAGACATGGTCGATCGTCACTCGTAAACGCACAAAAAACATACTATTGGACATCCTTATGATAATCTGGCAGGTCCCCATCTATCTGACAACAGAGGTTTCAACCACAAGCCACAAGATATCCTTTACTTATCAGATACAGAACAATTTATGAGCACAAACACAGCTGCACTGTACAAGAGCTGAGCTGATAGCATACAAGATCAACAAAGATTTTACAAAAAAGGAAACACAGCAGTCGATTCCAGTTAAGTGCATGCTCTTCAGGTCAGATTTCGAAGAGAAATTGTCCACAGAAGATCTGCATCTGACTGCACGGTTACTTTATCTGAATCCACGATGTTGGATGTGCTTATCATGCTCCCAAATCTCATCTCTGCATCACCTGGAAGCAGAAAAGATTTGCACAAAATTAGCCCATGCTAGGAGTAGCAATGCCATCGCAATTGAAATGGAATTAAAAACCACATTGCTTTCTTCTACTTGCATGGCTTCGCACCAAAACTTCAACAATAAATACTAGCGGTTCATGTACACTGAAATGTACTACTCCTAGCGGTCCGTGTTGTTGAAACAGGGAGTAGTCTTAAGCATCAACGAAGGGTCTCATTCAACAACATGGACCACATTCACCTACTGCACAACACTTGTGCAAATTAGTGCTAGAAAGGTTGAAAGGCAAGACTGAAAGAAAACCATAGTAGTAACACATACTCCCTCCGTTCACAAATATAAGATGTTTTGGTTATTTCAATACGGACTACATACGGACTGAAATAAGTGAACAAACACACTAAAACGTGGCTATATACATCTGATTGACAAAAAAGGTTAGAACATCTTGTATTTGTGAATGGAGGTAGTAGTTTGAAACTCACATGCATATAGCATCAACCGTATACTAGAGACATACTAGGTGGAAGGTGTGGTCGACAGCGATAGAACCTCTGTTTGGGGAGACTTTATCTCACACTTAGCATTCCCTAGGATGATATTGTGCACAAAGTTGGTACACCAGTAGACTTGAATATTGGTAGCTCCCCATTAGTATACACAGCTACAGCATCTCGAACCTGGCAGACACTGGCTGCAAGGCTCGACCTGATTACACTTTTGTTGTTAATGGGCAGAGACACAGTGCAGCCTGTGAATGGCATGGGCCATCCAGCCAGACAAATTACATTATATATGAGATACAACTGAGCCCGGTCCATGTTCAGCAGGCCCTAAGGATTGAAGCCAATGGACCAACTCATCCTATTTCTCAAACCAAGGAAACGCATGAAGAACCACTAGGTGCTAGGCCCAACCAATTCCTCAAGCCACACAAATGAGCCCAATTCAAAATTTTGCTGGACAATTTTTTAGTGCATATAGTCAAACTCTCAAATTGCAAGACAAATGGTCAAATGAGCAGAAGAAATTTACTCAGGTTCCACTTGAGGCCAGTGGTTGTAGTGCTTGTAGATGGTGCTCCAATAGGAAAAATTCCACAATGCGGTCCTTCTACAGAGGACTCAATATAGATCTCATGGTGATGCGTTTTGGGAAGAAGTTGGATCAAGCAATCATCTGACAGAAGGACAATTCGCATGTCCGAGAACACATAGAGAACATTGATATTTGCAGCCTCATGATCAAACCTTCCACCAAGTGCTCCAGTAACAAGAACACAAAGCTACATAGAACCCAAAAAAAAGTTTACTTTGTGTTTTGATATTGATAGAACATATTAGCCGGTAGAAGATAGCAATGACACCAAGTAGCAAGTTAGACAGTACAGCCGCTACTTACATTAGCTTTTTCATGATCAGGTGTGCGATGGCGGATACTGGAAATACACTTGTGCAAATCTGTTGTCTCTTGGTTATGTGATTTATCAGAAATTTTGGATCCCTGCGTAGAGAACAGTTTAAGAAAAGGATGAGTCAATGACATCCTGATCACATTTGTAGTACGACTAGTGCATCAGTGCAAAATTTCATTATGTTACATTCAGATCAAGAAAAATGTGCACTCCACTTGATCTAAAAAATCAGATTTAAAATAGTGTTATCCTTTATAGCGAGTTTTACACAGAACTACCAATTAGTTACGATTTTATTCAAGATCGCAAAGACAGCACCATTGCTAACCATAATCGTCCAGTATACCAAGTAAAACTGCAGGAGAACTTCTTACTCTTGGATACAGGCATAAAACCGACCAAGCTTATACCAACAAAGTCAACTTTTTATAACTTGCAGTCCTGCATGCTAAAACAAACTAACTGCTGGATGTGAAATTGATTAATGTTATCTAAAGGAAAATAGAATACTATGGCAGCAAAGTACTATTGTTAGGAGAAACCACCTTTTGCTGTTTCAGTCTTCCAACTACTGCTTTCAGTTTTAACTGGTAGTATTGCTTTCTTCGGGACATTAACTGACTAGTGACTGCATTGTTAACATTAGAAACCTGAACCTAAACTCATGAAATGGTGCGATTGGACTCTGTTGTAAAACTGTCTAGTGGAAAGATGCATGTAAATTTTTTCCCATCATTTTGGCGTTTTGCAGCAGGGCTTTTCATATTTGAACCCTCCCATGAACTTTTACTAACTTCTGCACAACCACCATACATCTCATACATAATTAATGCACGGGGTGAATGTCTAGTATGCATTATATTAGCAGTAAGTCAGCATCAGGATATTCTCAAACAACACTTCAGCAGTTAATCTGAACAATACCAAAATGTCCAGATAATGTGAACTAGGGAAGAGGAAGCAAGCAAAAAAACCTGACTAGAGTAAAATCTTTTAACTTCTGGCCTTATAGAATCCATATCCCCTTCAACTATTTCTGGAATATACCTGGATAGCAGCAATTAATTAAGAGATGTATGCAAGAAAAAATTCTTCAGAAACCTTGTTGGTCTGATCATAAGGGCTGAACAGGGCATAAACACATATAAGCAGTTCGGTGCAACAAAACTGATTCTGGTAAGAAATGCAAAATGCCTTTGAGAAGTAAAAAAAACTACGATGTCTCCTAGACATCAAAATAGAACCATTCTCACAATAAGTTTTAGTGGTCTTTGCCTCTTTGGAACTGACAGTCATGTAGGATATTGTATGTCTGGTCAGGCACAGCAAAACAAATAGAGATGTCAACATATGGATGGAACAAACTAGGTAACTACCGTGAGGATGGCCAGATGCCACAGAGAAGAGGATTGGGTAGTAGACCATAGGTTACATAAGCTGTCCCTTATTTAAGAGGACCAACTTCACGCGTCAGTCATAATCCAAAGAATACAGATTTGTTCTGCATCCCCAATGCTGCATAACAATTATGCAAGGAGGCTCGTTCGAGCCCAGGACCTCCAGGCCACAAGTGGAGGGACTCTGCCACTGCGCAGGTCCCGCCCTTCCACCTCCACTTAGGCCCTTAAACAGCAGCTGGCCTGTGCAGCTTTGCACTGTTGCTGTGTTTTTTATTCTTTCCTTTTGCCATGTTTTTTAACTCTTTGTTTTGCAGAAATGTAGGGAAAGGTTGCGTACTATAGACCCAAAGTGGTCGGACCCTTCCCCGGACCCTGCGCAAGCGGGAGCTACATGCACCGGGCTGCCCCTTTGCCCCCTGTTTTGCTTTATTTTGTTTTCTGCTTTGACGAGCTGTACATTTTGTGTCGCTTCTGCGCCTTCTTCTAATTCAAAACAATATTTTTTTTGCTCAAGTTTGCAGTGTACTAAATCAAGAAGCCCATCCTATTTATTGTTGAGCAATAAACCACCAGTACTGTCAGTTAGCCAATGAAACAGCAGCATATTAGACTCTGCTATTCAAAATTTCAGATAATAAAAAGCACATAAAGAGGTATCCATTTGTTCCAAAGATGAAGTTGTATAGCATAAATGGAATCCACATATCAGATGTTATGGCGACTTTAGTAACACTCAAAGTACACTGTGCCTCATTCACAATCCAAACCCAAAGAATTACAACCGGCTGCTACAGAGCCACTTGGACAAACTCTACCTCCAGCTTGAAAGTACCATGTACCTCTCATTTCACGTGAGAAAAAATATATATAGAAATGCAGCTACTCTAGGTGTTGGCAATCATTCAACTCCTCAACATTTGTGATTCACATCTATCACCAAATAACTCAAACCATGACTGGAATTGCATGAAAATGTACATAGTTAAGCCTTTAATAGAAAAGGAGGAAAGAAAGTAGTTAACCTATTTCTGTCCAGGTCATTTGTCATTTGAGACATCTCGTCAAAAATACGATTGGCTCCACCATCAGCACATATTCTCATCTTTGCTGCTCTAAATTGAATTCGAAGAAAGAATTTTAAAGATATATTCCCTGAGCGATATATACAAAGAAGAAATAAGCTAGAGCTAGTTACCTTGAGCCCAGAGGTGAGGCATGAACCGTGGAAGTTGCTGGTTAAGAACAACCAGAGTATAGTTGTTTGCTGGAGTCTTGGCAGGCTGATGCAATTTCGGAAGAAGGAAACTAGAAGAATGCGCCATCACCTCCATACTGCGAATCGTGCGCCACAGCATCTTGTCCTCTTGAAGGTAGTCTGTGAAGATAGTCGAAAACGAAAAGCAGTTCAGCAACTAAAATCAGTGATGAGATCAAAGGGGCGTTCATATGCTCAGAACCATTAGTTGTTCTGTCAACCATCTAGCAAACCACAAGTTTGTCGAAGTGTTCTGCTGATAACATTTACGAATTAAGAGCTCATTTCTCATCTTTCTTTTATTAGAAAAATTAATAAAAAAATTCTTACATTTATCGTCCTCCTACTCCCACCCCTTCCCCAAAATTACCTGGGAACCTTTCAATAAAAATGTTCTGTTGCATTTCCATTCCTGCCTAAATCTTATCCGCTGGGATCGACCATCAGCCTGCAGCCCACCCAAAAATTTGGAAAAGAACTTCCGCCTTGAAAACCGACCAACGGAATCCTCCGAAATTCAGTCTCGGGCAGACAAATTCCGGCGGATTTCAGAGAAAAAATCCTGGAAACTCAATGGATCTGCACAAGCGGGATTTCGGATGACCCCCTCGTTCGTTCTTGACCCAGAAATCGACCGAACTCCTGGGCCAAATTGATCTGCCCAACATCTATCAACATTCCCGTCGGCCAACCCAGCAACTACTACAAGATTTACTTCGGGCCGACCGGAAACCAAACCCAGCGGACTACAAATGGCGAAGCGAAAGCGGAACCGGATGAAGAACTCACCTCGGATTACGCGCGCGTCGAGTCGAGGAGGAAGGATGCCAATTCGCCCGCCTCGCCGCCGTCGGAGGGGCTGTTCGTGCGCAAGGGAAAGAACAGAGATCTTAAAATAGGAAATGCCGCTTATTTTTGTATTGCAAGGAATATGCCAAAGCCATTTTCCAGCTAAAAATGGAATACGCCAACGCATGTAGTGTCGGCGTCACCAGCCGCAACTGGTTATTATAGTAGCCGCTGGATGTGCGGTGGTGGTTCACCTGGGCTCTGCCCGCGCAAAAGATATAATCTTCTTTTTTTAAGAAAACTTTTAATCTTTTTTCATGATAATACATATCTCATTTATATCATAAAGAACAAAGTATAAGTCACGTAAGGACCGACATGACAAAACTGAAAAGATAGCAGAACATCTTTGAGTTTTGACACCAACGCCCGTCACCTGATCAACTCCCCACCCGAGCTCGACGCAGCTCCGTCGCTGATATGCAGCGTCGTGGACCTTCAAGGTGGCTCACCAAAAATGAAGCCATTGTCGTTGAACGAATCAGACCGGGGCAACTGTAAGTGCATCTAGTGTCACCCCTAATTGGTTTTGGAGTATTGACGACAAACCTGGTTGAGGGACTAATGTGTTTGTGAGAATTACAGGATAACGCAGGTAGTAGTCCCTCATCGATTCGGTTTACCTACCGGAGATGACCCCTAAAAATGTGTGAAGATATTGAAGCCAATGGTGGTATATGAAGATAATCACAACGAAAATTATGACTCGAGAAGACATTCACGTGAAGACTATGGAGTGCGAAGACATAGTTGTTACGTAGTTTCTTTTTCTTCTTTGTTGAGTCATAGGAACCACCGTACTGTTAAGTGGGGTCCAAGTGAACAAAGTCAGAGTGACTGAAGTGATGCTCAACCAAATCCTAAGTCTTCGAGCAAAGACAATGAGAGCAAATCTTATCCAGAGCTGGATGAGTCAGCTTTACTTGTAGCCCAAGTCAAGCTGTCGCGTGTGTTTGAAATCTGACCGTTGGAACACGTGTCAGTTCCTTAGTAATCCAAGGTCATTTCGGACAAATCAGGTCGGGTTGCCTAGTGGCTATAAATGGCCCACCCCCCTACACCATAAATTGGTGGCTTCTCAGAGTTAGTGCACGGCTTTTGTCGTTTGAGAGCAACCCACCTCGAAGCCTTTGTGAGAGAGATCCTTGCAAGGACAAAGCCCAAAACACCCAGAGCCAAAATAGTGTTAGGCATCACTGAAGTCTTTCTGTCCGCGTGACCTGAAGACTTGTTACATTTGAGGACTGTGAATCCTCCAGCCGGTTAGGCGTCGCGTTCTGAGCATCCAAGAGTCATTTTGGATTGCCGGTGAACGAAGTCTGTGAAGGTTTGGAAGTCTACCTTGAAGACTTACCAGAGTGATTGGGCGAGGACTGAGTGTCCTTAGCTCAAGGGGAATAAGGTGAAAACGCGGTCTTCTGAGTTGAATCTCAGCCTCCCCAACCAGACGTCTGATTGTCACAAAGAATGAACTGGTCCAACAAATCCTTGTGCTCACCAAGCAACTGGTTCTATCTCTTCCCTCACTTATTTACAGTTTGTCTTCGTGAAGTCATTTGCCTGCTTGCCTTATCTGTTTGACTTCACTGTGTGACGACTATTATTGTTTGGCTTCATACTATCTTCCATTTTGATCCACACTACCTAGCTGCCAATAGTCTTCGTACTTTATCTTCATTACTTGGTTGACTATGGCTTGTCTAGTGTAGTCTACCTTCCACTGCATATCAATAGGTTCATTTCTATTGTTTGTCTTCATATCTCCCATGTTTTGAAGACTTTCATAAAAATCACCTATTCACCCCCTCCAGTCGATAACTAGCACTTTCAATTGGTATAGGAGCAAGGTACTCCCTTATTCTGTGTGATTCGGTTTAACCACCTGGAGTTTTAGCTATGTCGACTGCAGGGATAATCAAAGTCTCCGTTGCGTGCCCTATCTTCGATGGTACTGATTACCCCTACTGGAAGAATAAGATGCGTATGCATCTTGAAGCCATTGATGTCGACCTCTGGTATGTCGTCAAGAACGGCGTTCCCAAGGGCGGTGAAGGTGTCACCCCTGCTGATGTCAAGAAGTTCATTCAATCGGATTTCTACCGCTAAGAACATCGTATGTGGTCATCGACCAAAGGACAAGATGGCCGTGAGTGCTCTGGAAACTTCGAAGCTAGTCTGGGACTGGCTTTCCAAGGTCAACGAAGGCGTCTCAACCTAGAGAGACTCAAGATCAGTGTTCTTCGCAACCTCTTCAACCGCTTCAAGAGAAAGGACAATGAGAATGTCCAACTCACGTTTGATCGCCTCACTGACATCACAAATGAGCTTCATGCTCTTGGCGCCACTGAGATCACCAAGCATGAAATCGTCAAGACACTCCTGAGATCACTTGACAGCTCGTTTGACACCCTAGCCTTAATGATCCAAGAATGCCCTGACTTCAAGACTCTCGATCCGTCTGACATACTTGAGAGGCTCAACACACATGAGTTCCAGTTATCTGAAAAAAAATATCTATGGTTCTAGCTATGGACGTACTCGCGCTTTGAAGGCAAAAGCCGTTTCCTCATATGAAGAAGAATCTGACTGCGGTTCTGGGGATCCTGAAGACATTGGAAAAGAGATTGCTATGCTTGTGAAGAAGTTCCAGAAATTCACCAAGAAGAAAGGCTTCAGAAAGTCTTCAAGATCCAAATTTCGAGAAATGATGAAGCTTCTACTCATGACCACAAGAAGAGAACATGCCACAAGTGCAAGAAACCTGGTCACTACATCTCTGAGTGTCCTCAGTGGGACAATGAGAACAAGAAGAAGAAGAAGAAGAAGAAGAAGAAGAGTAAGGAATATGATTCTGATGACAAGAAGAAGAAGAAGAAGAAGAAATCCTCAAAGTCTTCTTCCAAGTATTCATCACATAAGAAGAGCTCATCTGGCAAGGCTCGTGATTTTGTTGGCAAGGAGATGGATTCAGAGGAGGAGTCTGCTTCTGAGGAGGCAGAGGTGGAATCTGAGGAGGAGTCCGACTCTGGCGTTGCAAGTCTGGCTTTAGCCACAGCCTACGTTGCCAAGTCGATCTTCAACGCTGAAGACAATGGCTCCGTCACCAACGCTGATGATAATGACAAGGACGACTCTGTCCTCACCTACTGCTTCATGGCACGTGGTGCCAAGTTAAACTCACGCGATCAAGTGAAGATGACTCTGCTTGTGAATCCAAACCTAGCTACAAAACACTTGCTAAAATTGCAACTGAACAACAGAAAGCTATGGAACACATTAAAAAACTGTTAGACAAAAGCGATGACCTGTTGGACGCGGAAATGACCCGATCTCAGTCCTTAATTGAAGACATAAAAAATATTCATGTTAAGTACGAGGAACTTGAAAGTCATCATGAAACGCTCTCAACAACTCATGAAAAGCTTTCCTATGATTATCTTCAAAGGAAGCAAGAACTTGAGAAATTGAGAGCAGTTCATGAAGATCTTCAAAAAGAGAATGAGTCACTTCGCGCTCAACAGATTAGTCCCGCTCAGGAAGGATTTTAACCACCATGTCTAAAATGCCATGAGCGTGATAACGCTACTACATTCTTTGAATGTTCTCGCTACTCTTGTCACAATATCTTCAACTGGTGATGTGGTAACTAATCCCTCTGCTAAGGATACCACTACTATTGCTGATGAAAATGCTAGGTTGAAGACATTGCTTGAGACTGGGATGAACAAAAGTCTCAAAGGGCATCGAACACTATGTGATGTCCTCAAAAGGCAGATTCTGAACCAAAACTCTAGGAAAGAGGGTCTTGGGTTCGAGAGAAAAATGAATGTTGATGGTTCTTACTGGAAGCCTGAGCAAAGACCAAAACCACATGGGTTCTTTGCAAAGGGACCTTCAGTGGACCCATCCACCTTATCTGGCTTCACTTGTGCTAACCCGATTATCATTGATGAATCCTTCGATGCAAACTATAAACTGCTTAAGAATCAAAGTGGTGAAGCGTTTGCCAAGTATGTTGGTACTAACTGCAGGAATGGACCACCTTTGAAGAAGATCTGGGTACCCAAAAGATGTATTGAGAATCTTCCTGTGAATGTCATCATGACACCACAAGGGAAGAAGACAAACCCCAGACCAAAGGCTTCATATGGTCCAAAGGCTTCATATAGACAGAAGACTCACAAGAGTGACCCTAACACCAATGTTTTGCAGGGAAATCATACTCAGACTTATGAATATGAGTGTGTTTCTTCAAACCGTTATGTTCATAAGACTAAGAACTATTCTGCTTATTCATATGAGTATTATTCACCTCCTGCAAGGCTATTTGCTAGGGCTCCAAAGCCAAAGTTTTCAGATGCTGCACTTAGACTCATTGCTTCTAAGCCACCCCTGAAAATGTGGGTGGTTAAGAAAAATTAATTTTCTTTTGCAGGGAAAGGTCTCCAGCCGGAAATCAAAGGCGTCCGATGCCTATGCTGGGGACCTAAAAAATCTTGTGGGGCGCAAGATAAAATGCCCAAATGGTCTTATTATGTATTTTGTTCCTGAATCGCTTGCCAATCATCCTATCAGTCCTAACCTTGATCTGAGCTTTGATAATCCTCTTGTCCGTCAAATGTTTATGCTTCACAATACTCTTGGTGAAGCCTATCCCCCTAACTGTACTGTAGGGTATGACACCAAATGCTTCAGAATGGATTATGGATAGTGGATGCACTAATCACATGACTGGTGATCGAAGTCTTCTCATGGACTCAACCTTACGTCCATCTGACAAGAGTCACATCACATTTGCTGACACTGGTAAAAGCAAGGTATTGGGTCTAGGTAGAGTTGCAATCTCAAAGGATCAACACATGGATAAAGTTATGCTTGTTGAATCCCTTGGTTTCAACTTAATGTCTGTCTCAATGCTTTGGGATTTGAACATGATTGTGATATTTGGAAAATATCGTTGCCTTGTTCTAGTGGAATCTGACAAGTCTCTAGTCTTTGAAGGATACCAGAAAGATGATCTATATATGGTAGATTTCTCAGCAGGACCATAGTTAGCCGCATGTCTTCTAGCAAAAGCTTCAGAGTGCTGGCTCTGGCATAAGAGGCTAGGGCTGTTGGGGAACATAGTAATTTAAAAAAAAATCCTACGCACACGCAAGATCATGGTGATGCATAGCAACGAGAGGGGAGAGTGTTATCCACGTACCCTCGTAGACCGAAAGCGGAAGCGTTAGAACAACGCGGTTGATGCAGTCGTACGTCTTCACGATCCGACCGATCCAAGTACCGAATGCACGACACCTCCGAGTTCATCACACGTTCAACTCGATGACGTCCCGCGAGCTCCGATCCAGCAGAGCTTCGCCAAAGAGTTTCGTCAGCACGACGGCGTGATGATGGTGATGATGATGCTACCGACGCAAGGCTTCGCCTAAGCACAGCTACAATATTATCGAGGTGGATTATGGTGGAGGGGGGCACCACACACGGCTAAGAGATCAAGAGATCAATTGTTGTGTCTATGGGGTGCCCCCCTCCTCCGTATATAAAGGAGTGGAGGAGGGGGAGGAGGCCGGCCTCCCTAGGTGCACCCCATGAGGAGTCCTACTCCCACCGGGAGTAGGACTCCCCCCTTCCAAGTAGGAGTAGGAGAAGGCAAGGAAAGGAGAGAGGAAGAGAAGGAAAAAGGGGGGGGGGGCGCCGCCCCCCTCCTTGTCCAATTCGGACTAGAGGGGGAGGGGGCGCGCGGCTGCCCTGGCCACCCCTCCTCTTCTCCCACTAGGGCCCATGAGGCCCAATTAACTCCCCGTGGGGTTCCGGTAACCCCCCCCCCCCCCCCGGTACTCCGGTATATGCCTGAAATCTCTCGGAACCCTTCCGGTGTCCAAACATAGTCGTCCAATATATCGATCTTTACGTATCGACCATTTCGAGACTCCTCGTCATGTCCATGATCATATCCGGGACTCCGAACTACCTTCGGTACATCAAAACACAAAACTCATAATACCGATCGTCACCGAACTTTAAGCATGCGGACCCTACGGGTTTGAGAACTATGTAGACATGACCGAGACACGTCTCTGGTCAATAACCAATAGCGGAACCTGGATGCTCATATTGGTTCCTACATATTCTACGAAGATCTTTATCACTCAAACCGCATAACAACATACGATGTTCCCTTTGTCATCGGTATGTTACTTGCCCGAGATTCGATCATCGGTATCTCAATACCTACTTCAATCTTGTTACTGGCAAGTCTCTTTACTCGTTCCGTAATGCATCATCCCACAACTAACTCATTAGTTACAATGGTTGCAAGGCTTATAGTGATGTACATTACCGAGAGGGCTCAGAGATACCTCTCTGACAATCGGAGTGACAAATCCTAATCTCGGTCTATGCCAACCCAACAAACACCTTTGGAGACACCTGTAGAGCACCTTTATAATCACCCAGTTACGTTGTGATGTTTGGTAGCACACAAAGTGTTCCTCCGGTATTCGGGAGTTGCATAGTCTCATTGTCATAGGAACATGTATAAGTCATGAAGAAAGCAATAGCAACATACTAAACGATCAAGTGCTAGGCTAACGGAATGGGTCATGTCAATCACATCATTCTCTAATGATGTGATCCTGTTAATCAAATGACAACTCATGTCTATGGTTAGGAAACTTAACCATCTTTGATTCAACGAGCTAGTCAAGTAGAGGCATACTAGTGACACTCAGTTTGTCTATGTATCCACACATGTATTATGTTTCCGGTTAATACAATTGCATGAATAATAAACATTTATCATGATATAAGGAAATAAATAATAACTTTATTATTGCCTCTAGGGCATATTTCCTTCAGTCTCCCACTTGCACTAGAGTCAATAATCTAGATTACACAGTAATGATTCTAACACCCATGGAGTCTTGGTGCTGATCATGTTTTGCTCGTGGAAGAGGCTTAGTCAACGGGTCTCCAACATTCAGATCCGTATGTATCTTGCAAATCTCTATGTCTCCCACGGACTTGATCCCGGGATGGAGTTGAAGCGTCTCTTGATGTGCTTGGTTCTCTTGTGAAATCTGGATTCCTTTGCCAAGGCAATTGCACCAGTATTGTGACAAAATATTTTCATTGGACCCGATGCACTAGGTATGACACCTAGATCGGATATGAACTCCTTCATCCAAACTCCTTCATTTGCTGCTTCCGAAGCAGCTATGTATTCCGCTTCACATGTAGATCCTGCCACGACGCTTTGTTTAGAACTGCTCCAACTGACAGCTCCACCATTCAATATAAACACGTATCCGGTTTGCGATTTAGAATCGTCCGGATCAGTATCAAAGCTTGGATCGACGTAACCATTTACGACGAGCTCTTTGTCACCTCCATAAATGAGAAACATATCCTTAGTCCTTTTCGTATTTCAGGGATGTTCTTGATCGCTGTCGATGATCCACTCTGGATTACTTCGGTGCCTCCTCGCTAAACTAATAACAAGGCACACATCAGTCCGGTACACAGCAGTGCATACTTGATAGAGCCTATGGCTGAAGCATAGGGAACATCTTTCATTTTCTCTCTATCTTCTGCAGTGGTCGGGCATTGAGTCTTACTCAACTTCACACCTTGTAACACAGGCAAGAAACCTTTCTTTGCCTGATCCATTTTGAACTTCTTCAAAACTTTGTCAAGGTATGTGCTTTGTGAAAGTCCAATTAAGCGTCTTGATCTAGCTCTATAGATCTTGATGCCTAATATATAAGCAGCTTCACCGAGGTCTTTCATTGAAAAACTCTTATTCAAGTATCCTTTTATGCTATCCGGAAATTCTATATCATTTCCAATCAACAATATGTCATCCACATATAAGATTAGAAATGCTACAGAGCTCCCACTCACTTTCTTGTAAATACAAAGCTTCTCCAAAAGTCTCAGATAAAACCATATGCTTTGATCACACTATCAAAACGTTTATTCCAACTCCGAGAGGCTTGCACTAGTCCATAAATGGATTGCTGGAGCTTGCACACTTTGTTAGCACCCTTTGGATCGATAAAACCTTCAGGTTGCATCATATACAACTCTACTTCCATAAATCCATTCAGGAATGCAGTCTTTACATCCATTTGCCAAATTTCATAATCATAAAATGCGGCAATTGCTAACATGATTCAGACGGACTTAAGCATCGCTACGGGTGAGAAGGTCTCATCGTAGTCAACTCCTTGAACTTGTCGAAAACCTTTCACAACAAGTCGAGCTTTATAGACAATAACATTACCATCAGCGTCTGTCTTCTTCTTGAAGATCCATTTATTCTCAATGGCTTGCCGATCATCGGGCAAGTCAACCAAAGTCCATACTTTGTTCTCATACATGGATCCCATCTCAGATTTCATGGCCTCAAGCCATTTTGCGGTATCTGGGCTCATCATCGCTTCCTCATAGTTCGTAGGTTCCTCATGGTCTAGTAACATGTCTTCCAGAACATGATTACTGTACCACTCTGGTGCGGATCTTACTCTGGTTGGCCTACGAGGTTCGGTAGTAACTTGATCTGAAGCTTCATGATCATCATCATTAGCTTCCTCACTAATTGGTGTAGGTGTCACAGGAACCGGTTTCTGTGATGAACTACTTTTCAATAAGGGAGTAGGTACAGTTACCTCATTAAGTTCTACTTTCCTCCCACTCACTTCTTTCCAGAGAAACTCCTTCTCTAGAAACTATCCATTCTTAGCAACGAAAGTCTTGCCTTCGAATCTGTGATAGAAGGTGTACCCAACTGTTTCTTTTGGGTATCCTATGAAGACACATTTCTCCGATTTGGGTTCGAGCTTATCAGATTGAAGTTTTTTCACATAAGCATCGCAGCCCCAAACTTTAAGAAACGACAACTTTGGTTTCTTGCCAAACCACAGTTTATAAGGAGTCGTCTCAACGGATTTAGATGGTGCCCTATTTAACGTGAATGCAGCCGTCTCTAAAGCATCACCCCAAAACGATAGCGGGAAATCAGTAAGAGACATCATAGATCACACTATATCTAGTAAAGTACGATTACGACGTTCGGACACACCATTTCATTGTGGTGTTCCGGGTGGCGTGAGTTGCGAAACTATTCCGCATTGTTTCAAATGAAGACTAAACTCGTAACTCAAATATTCTCCTCCACGATCAGATCATAGAAACTTTATTTTCTTGTTACGATGATTTTCCACTTCACTCTTGAATTCTTTCAATTTTTCAAATGTTTCAGACTTATGTTTCATCAAGTAGATATACCCATATCTACTCAAATCATCTGTGAAGGTGAGAAAATAACGATACCCGCTGCGAGCCTCAACATTCATCGGACCACATACATCAGTATGTATGATCTCCAACAAATCTGTTGCTCGCTCCATTCTTCTGGAGAATGGCGTTTTAGTCATCTTGCCCATGAGGCATGGTTTGCAAGTACCAAGTGATTCATAATCAAGTGATTCCAAAAGTCCATCAGAATGGAGTTTCTTCATGCGCTTTACACCAATATGACCCAAACGGCAGTGCCACAAATAAGTTGCACTATCATTATCAACTCTGCATCTTTTAGCTGCGGTACTATGAATATGTGTATCTCCACTATCGAGATTTAAAAAGAATAGACCACTCTTCAAGGGTGCATGACCATAAAAGATATTACTCATATAAATAGAACAACCATTATTCTCTCATTTTAATGAATAACCGTCTCGCATCAAACAAGATCCAGATATAATGTTCATGCTCAATGCTGGCACCAAATAACAATTATTTAGGTCTAAAACTAATCCCGAAGGTAGATGTAGAGGTAGCGTGCCGACTGCGATCACATCGACTTTGGAACCATTTCCCACGCGCATCGTCACCTCATCCTTAGCCAATCTTCGCTTAATCTGTAGTCCCTGACTCGAGTTGCAAATATTAGCAACAGAACTAGTATCAAATACCCAGGCACTACTGCGAGAATTAGTAAGGTACACATCAATAACATGTATATCATATATACCTTTGTTCACCTTGCCATCCTTCTTATCCGCCAAATACTTGGGGCAGCGCCCAAAGGACTCATCTGCTTATGAGAAGCACTTTCGATCTCAAGCTTAGGTCTAGACTTGGGTTTCTTCTCCTGAACAACAACTTGCTTGCCGTTCTTCTTGAAGTTCCCCTTCTTCTTCCCTTTGCCCTTTTTCTTAAAACTGGTGGCCTTGTTGACCATCAACACTTGATGCTCCTTCTTGATTTCTACCTCCGCAGCCTTTAGCATTGCGAAGAGCTCGGGAATCGTCTTATCCATCCCTTTCATGTTATAGTTCATCACGAAGCTCTTGTAGCTTGGTGGCAGTGATTGGAGAATTACATCAATAACACTATCATCCTAAAGATTAACTCCCGGTTGAATCAAGTGATTGTTATACCCGGACATTACGAGTATATGCTCACCGATGAACTATTCTCCTCCATCTTACAATTTGTAGAACTTATTGGAGACTTCATATCTCTCAACTGGGCATTTGCTTGAAATATTAACTTCAACTCCTGGAACATCTCAGAGGGACCTTGAAGTATGTCTAGAGGGGGTGATTAGACTACTTGACCAATAAAAACTTAACCTTTTCCCAATTTTATAGTTTGGCGATTTTAGCTACTTTAGGACAAGTCAAGTAATCATCACACAATTCAAGCAAGCATGCAAAGAGTATATTACAGCGTGAAAATAAAGCATGCAACTTGCAAGAAAGTAAGGGAAGGGTTTAGAGGATTCAAACGCAATTGGAGACACGGATGTTTTTCTCGTGGTTCCGATAGGTGGTGCTATCGCATTTCCACGTTGGTGGAGACTTCAACCCACGAAGGGTAGCAGTTGCATGCGAGTCCACGGAGGGCTCCACCCACGAAGGGTCCACAAGTAGCAACCTTGTCTATCCCACCATGGCCGCCGCCCATGAAGGACTTGCCTCACTAGCGGTAGATCTTCACGAAGTAGGCGATCTCCTTGCCCTCACAAACTCCTAGGTTCAACTCCACAATCTTGCTCGGAGGCTCCCAAGTGACACCTAGCCAATCTAGGAGACACCACTCTCCAAGAAGTAACAAATGGTGTGTTGATGATGAACTCCTTGCTCTTGTGCTTCAAATGATAGTCTCCCCAACACTCAACTCTCTCTCATAGGATTTGGATCTGGTGGAAAGATGATTTGAGTGGAAAGCAACTTGGGAAGGCTAGAGATCAAGATTCATATGGTAGGAATGGAATATCTTGGCCTCAACACATGAGTAGGTGGTTCTCTCTCGAACTGGTAAGTTGGAAGTGTAGGTTCGGTCGATGGCTCTCTCCACGAATGAAGAGGAGGTGGAGGGGTATATATAGCCTCCACACAAAATCCAACCGTTACACACAATCTACCAAACTCGGTGGGACCGAATAGTTAAACTCGGTCGACCGATTCAAGAAACCTAGTGACCGTTAGTGATTTTCGGTGGATCGACATGCATCTCGGTGAGACCAATATGGTTAGGGTTAGGGCATAACGTAATCTCGGTAAGACCGATTACACAAACTCGGTGAGACCAATTTTGGTAATTAGCTAACCAGAGAGTTGGTCGGGTAAACTCGGTGGGACCGATTTGCTCTTTTCGGTGAGACCGAAATGTTACAAAAAGGAAACAGAGAGTTTACATTGCAATCTCGGTGGGACCGATCGCTCACTTCGGTTGGACCGAAACGTTATGAAGGGAAACAGAGAGATTGCAACCCCATCTCGGTGAGACCGAGATCCCTATCGGTAAGACCGATTTGCTTAGGGTTTGTGGCAGTGGCTATGACTTTTGGAATCGGTGGCGCCGGATAGAAAGAATCAGTGTGACCGATTTTGGCTTTAAGTTTAGGTCATTTGTGGATGTGGGAAAGTAGTTGAGGGTTTTGGAGCATATCACTAAGCACATGAAGCAAAAGGCTCATTAAACAACACCTCATCCCTTCTTGATAGTATTGGCTTTTCCTATAGACTCAATGTGATCTTGGATCACTAAAATGTAAAATGAAGAGTCTTGAGCTTTTGAGCTTGAGCCAATCCTTTGTCCTTAGTATTTTTAGGGATCCACTTTCATCATCCATGCCATGCCATTCATTGAGCTTTCCTGAAATAATAGTCTTGGAATAGCATTAGCTCAATGAGCTATATGTTGTTATGAATTACCAAAACCACCTAGGGATAGTTGCACTTTCAATCTCCCCTTTTTGGTAATTGATGACAACATATAGATCAAAGCTTCGACAAATGATAATAAGATTTAAATAACATCGTCGCTTTGAGAAGTATGTGATAAGCAAGAGCTCCCCCTAAATTTGTGCATAGATTTAGATTTGCTTTGGACTACAAATGCACAATGAATTAGGCTCATGGGTTACTCTTCCATGTTACATACATCTTGGTGGAGCGCTCAAAATAATAAACAATGAATACATGCACTCATCACCAAGCAAAGTGAGTGATCACATAAGATAGATAGGATAATATCATCAAACATGCATAAGTGTAGCTTATGATCAAACACATGATCATCAATGTCTCACAAACATAGTATCTCAACCAAAAGCAAACAAAGTTTTGAAAAACCACCAAATAAAGTAAGAGAGAACAAAAGAAACACTCTCTCTCTCTCTCGAAGCCTATGATCTATACATTTTTCTCCCCCTTTGGCAACAAGTTACCAAAAAGTTCATAGAAAATGCATAGTGCTAGATCGACTCTCAGGCTTGATCTTCTGGTGGTGGTGTAGAGATGGCTCCTTGGACGAAGACTTCAGTTGATGTAGATGGAGCTAGAGCTGATGAAGGTGCTGGAGCTGGTGGCACTGAGGCTATAGCTGGTGCAGACGAAGTTGCTCTTGTGTCAGAAACTGGCACAGCTGATGACCTCTGGGCTCTAGGCACTCTGGCAAACACATTTGTTGTTGTCTTGCCCTTCCTCTCCTGCATGTCCTCTTGTAGCTCCTCCACTGCAGTCTGGATCTCAGTTACTTTCACATCTAAGTTATAGAACTTTTGTTCTATGATTCTCTCCAAGCTCTCGTGATTTTGAATTAGGGTGGCCAATCCCTTCTCAATCCTCAAGGTTGATGCTATTAAGTAACCAAGCTGCTCCTGATTGTTCTTCAAGAGATACTCAGATGCCTCCTCTTGAGTTGGCATCTTGGCAGCCTTATCCCTCTTTGCCTTCTCTTTCTTCTCCTGAGCTTGAACTGATTGTGGATCATCTTCATTCATGACAACCTCATTGTCCTTAAAGTCTGGATAAAGTGGAAAGTGTTCCTTATCCAACTGATATTTTCCTGTGCCCATCTTTGAGTTTATCGGTTCTTGAATCTGAGGTGCATATCCATAGCTCCTCTTACGATCTGCTGCAGTCCTCTTGATAGTTTCAATGATCAGGCTCATGACTTTAAACTTTTGTGGCACATCAAACACATGCAACATGTTGATGGCATGCCCTCGATCATGTTTTGGTCACACGACTTGGGCAACAAGGTGTGCCTCGAATCCAATTGATGGTTGGCAACCCCGACAAGAGATAGTGAACTGATCCAAACTTGTGAGTTGCTAATGCCTTGTTTGGAATTTCCTTGTACATGTGAGCCATTTAATTGTGATCCTTTTTCTTCTTTGCATAGATGTCTAAGTCATCCTCATTCTCCTCTGGGGCATTTATCAGCTTTGTCCACTCTTCAACTGTTGACTGGTACCTTGTACCTTCAGACATCCAAACTATTCTCCCATCTGGGTAGAAATGTGATGTGGAGTAAAACTGCATGATAAGCTCATCATTCCAATTTGTGAGTTTCTGCCCAACAAAATCTGCAACTCCACAGCTCACAAAGTTGTCCTGCACTCCAGGATAGTGCTCTTCATTCTCCTTGATGAAGTTCCAGTCGACCCATCTCATGTCACAGACAATGGGCTTCTTGTCCAACAGAATGGTCTCATAAAAGTCATGTTGTTCCTTTGTATGGAACCTGTAGTCAACAGCAGTTCTTCTCCTTGATGCATATGGAGCTTCCAGTCTCCATTTCCTCAGCCCTGAGTCTTTCCTGACTCTCATGTTCTCAGCCATTGGATGGGCATCATTGTGGTCTGGTATCTTGGGCTTGAGCTTCCTCAGAACATGTCCTTCTTCATCTTCCTCATCAACCTCAGGCACTGGGGCCTTGTTCTTCTCAACAGCTGGAATACTCCTAGTATTCCTCTTTGGTGCAGACTTGGCCTTGGGGGCATCTTTGGGTGCTTCCTTGGGCTTAGATGTGGCAGCCTCGATTTGATTGCATCACCCATTAACTTTGGTGCCTTTGGTGCTGGTGCAGCAGGCTCTTCCTCTTCCATCATGGAAGGCTTCCCAATAACTCTGGCCATGGTCATCTTGACCCTTTCCTTCCTCTTCTTGCTCTCAGCAACTGGCTCTTTGGGATCAGGATTTTCAGGCAGTTGAGTTGATGTTCTGGCCTTAGACATTGGTTGTCTTCCTGCAGTCCTTTTGGTCTTCATGACCCTTTCCTTCTTGACCACCTCTTTCTTGGAAGTAGCCTCATCTTCCTCAGCTCTATAATCTTCATCCTCTGAATCTGAATTTCTTTTCCTCCTTTGCCTAGTAGCAGCCTTAGGCAAGTTGCTAGGAGTACTTCTGCTCCCTTCATCTGAAGCTGAGGGACTAGTGCCCTCATTCAAGTCTATCTGCTCTTCTGACCTGTTCTGGCTGTCACCCGATCGGACATACCGCAAAAGTGATCACGACCTGTGAAGAGTTTATAGATGAGATAGAAAAGATGAGCATCACAAAATGCACAGGTTTTTGCAAAAGAATGACTCAAAAGTTCAGTTTTAGTTTTCCACAGAAAGCATTTCGGATCCGCCGATTTTCAAACTCGGTGATACCGAAGCAGTTTTGGAACCTAAACTGATGATCTCGGTTGGACCAAGTTTCAGTTCGATGGCACCGAGACTGCTAGGGTTTCACAGAATTCTCAAATCGGTTGCACCAATTAGTAAATCTCGGTCAGACCGAGAGTCACTTCTGCAATGGCATAAGCCAAATCGGTGAGACCGAGTTTTTCAACTCGGTGGGTCCGAGATGGTTTCGGCGGAAACCTAAACCTAAAAATTCGAATCACAACTAATCTATGAACTACTTTGGCTGGATAGATGAGTTGCAACCGTGGCAAGATTCAATATGAAAACAATGTGCTAGGAATCAGACGTGGATAGCACAATGATCAAGTCCATACCCTAACTTGGCGGTGGACTTGCTACGGCGGCAACGGTGGGGACGAAATCCATTGACGGCGGCGAAGACCAGCGACAGGAGGCTGCTGGCGGCGAGGAGACGATCCGGAGACCACGATGGCAGAGCGAGCTGATCTTGTGGCGAAGGGTTTCGGAGAAATTTCCAAAATTTTGCCCGTGACTATATATAGCCCGACCACAGCCGGTGTGACCGAAAGTGGAACAACTTCGGTGGCACCGAGATGCATAATCGCAAGCGATTCTGACAACTCGGTGTAACCGAAACGTTCAAATCGGTTGCACCGAGATTGAAAACTCAGATCAACTTGATGATCTCGGTAGGACTGAAACGGAAGGATCGGTCAGACCGAGAATCATTAAGAGGTTTTGGAAGTTTAAGTCTATGACGAATCGGGGACTCCGAGTGCTCCTCACACAGAGTGGTTCGAATCTGACTTGATCAAATTTTGTGATGTAGCATGAATAGAGTTTGAGACGAGAAAAGCATAGATAGCTAAAGAAGGTTCTTAGGCATTCTTGTCCATCCACTTGGCCAAAAGAGGAAAATCCAAACAAACAAAACAACAAGTGGATGTCCTTGAATGAGTAAAATATGCACCAACATGCTCACACAATAAGATGGCAATTGAAATATGTGGCAAAGCATGCACAACCAATTCTAGCATCTACCAAAAATTGGCGATGACTAGGTCATCTATATATGAGTATATTGACTTAGGAGTCAAATGAGAACATTTGATCATAGGTCATACTCATCGTTTAAGCTCAAGTGGGGTTACCACTTTTACATAATGCATTAATGTGTTCACATCATTAGAGTTGCTTTGACTCAATTCTTAGAGTTAAGCTCCCCTAGATGTGAGATCCCCCTTAGAGGGTTGAACTAACCTTGGGTTTTGTCGATGATGACTTCAAGTAGGTGTTGAAGATGTAGATGCTCAATGTTGATGTAGATCATTTGGAGCAATCCTTTGGAGTGAGTTGCAACTTGCCTACATGGGTTAGTCCCACAAGGAACAAACAAGAATATCCATAGACATAGAGTGATGCACACACAAGATGATGTCCATGAAAACATTAGGTTACCTTGTCCCTTGCCTTACCAACATGAGGGTTTGTGACTCCTTGAACTAGTGCAAGATGTGAAATTTGATTGCACTTGTTCTTGCCAAAATGATATGAGTGAAGGATGTTGGCGGAGTCACCCTCAAGAACTCTCTAGTTCTTCTTCTTCGGGATCCACATCATCTTGATGGGAATCCTTGGAGTTGTAGTTGTACTTGATGAAGTAGAACCTGACGTAGTCTTGGGGACCCACTCGAACGAGGCTTTAGGTGCTTCTTCAAATGCATCAATCTCTTCTTGAAGCTTGTCCTTGCCTTTGTTCTTGTGGTCTTGTGATGGAAGATCATCTTGAGCTTGTGTCCCCTTGAAGTAAGTAGGATCATACTTCTCTTGTTGAGGAACAATCTTTGTCTTGGGGTATTGATCTTCTTCCCACTCAACTCCATTGGCATTGAACTTTCATTCAAAACCAACACCTTGATTCTTCCGGTGCCTTCCTTGCTTGCATACAATTTCCTCGAATTGCTTACTCCCGGCAAGGCTCTTGTAAACACCTTTCTCTATAATTCCCTTCAATAAACTATTTTCTTGCTCAAGTGTAACTTGGCTCAGAGAATCATTAGTGGAATCAAGAGAACTACTAGAAGCAACAACATTGTATTTGACATTATTATTGTTACTACTAGAGGAAGTATCTTTCGTGTACTTGTTACTAGACTTGACTTGAGGCATGTAAGTAGATAAGAGTAAACGCTTGGCAATGTAAGAAGAGCTTTTCTTGCGGAGATCATCATTGATTGCTTTTAAGAACTCATGCTCTTGCTCAAGATTGAGCTTTTCAAAGCGTAACTTCTCATGAGCCCTTAAAAGTTCTCGATGATCTTCGAAGATAGTTTCATGAGCCAACTTAAGGGTGTTTAGTTCTTTAGTTAGAAGCTCAATTTTCTCCTTATCATTGTCAGTCGTTTGATTAGCATGATTAATTGACGTTTCATCATAGTATTCATCACTAGAGTTGTCAACAAGTAAATCATCATCACCTAGCAAGTCATCTTCATCACTATTGAAATGAACATACTCGGGATGTGTTACCTTAGGACCTTTGGCCATGAAGCATCTTCCAATTCCTTCATTTGGTGAATCAAATATGTCGTAGGAGTTGGTTGACACAAGTGCTAGACCAGCAACACCTTCATCTTGAGTATATTCGGAGTCGGAGTGATAGCTTCTCTCGGAGTGATGGTCGGAGTCGAGCCGAAACCCATTCACCAACATGAGCTTGATGTCTTCGTTTTGTGTAGCTCCTTGATGACTTGTCCTTCCTTTCCGAATACTTGCTTCTCCGTGAGGGTCTTCGTTCATAACGATCATCTCTACTCCTCCTCTCTCTCGGTGGTGATTCTTCTCTTTTGCTTCTTCTTTTTGGAGAATATTCTCTTCTTTTGTAGGGTGCCGTACACTCATTGGATTAGTGTCCGGGTCTCCCACAATTGTAGCAATTGTGCTCTCTACTAGATCTTTTGTCATTGTAAGACCTTGACTTGGAGCTTCTTTCTTTGCTTCTACTTTTGTAGAACTTGTTGAAGTTCTTCACCATTAAGCTCAATTCTTCACTGAAGGTTGGTTTCTCACTTGATGATGTGGGGGCTTCACTTGAGGCTTTGTAAGAACCACTTGACTTGTTGTGAAGTTCCTCCTTGTCCTTGAGTGACATCTCATGAGCAACAATCCTTCCAATGACTTCCGTTGGCTTGAGATCTTTGTAGTTTGGCATCATTTGGATCAATGTGCACACGGTATCATACTTTCCATCCAAGGCTCTTAGGATCTTCTTGATGATGAATTTGTCGGTCATATCTTCAGCGACACCTTCACCATCCTTCATTTTGAACTTGTCAAGCTGACTTTGGAGCACATCCAACTTGGATTCCTTGACGGATTCGGTACCTTCGTGCATATCAATCAAAGTATCCCAAATTTCCTTTGCATTCTCAAGACGGCTGATTTTGTTGAATTCTTCGAGGCACAATCCGTTGAAGATGATGTCACATGCTTGAGCGTTGTATTGCAACATCTTCAATTCTTCCGCATTAGCTTCACGGTTCGGTTCTCTCCCATCAAAGAATTCACCTTGCAAGCCAATACAAATAATTGCCCACACGGCGGGTTATGTCCAAGAATATGCATTTTCATCTTATGCTTCCAACTAGCAAAATTAGTGCCATCAAAGTAAGGACCTCACGGTGATAATTTCCCTCGCTAGACGCCATACTCTCCTAGGTTGTGAAACCAAGGCTATGACCACCAAAAGCTATGGAAATCAAAGCAAATGGAGACCAAGGCTCTGATACCACTTGTAGGACCTTGAAGTATGTCTAGAGGGGGGGGGGTGATTAGACTACTTGACCAATAAAAACTTGACCTTTTCCCAATTTTATAGTTTGGCAGATTTTAGCTAATTTAGGACAAGTCAAGTAATCATCACACAATTCAAGCAAGCATGCAAAGAGTATATTGGCAGCGGAAAATAAAGCATGCAACTTGCAAGAAAGTAAGGGGAAGGGTTTAGAGGATTCAAACACAATTGGAGACACGGATGTTTTTCTCGTGGTTCCGATAGGTGGTGCTATCGCATTCCACGTTGGTGGAGACTTCAACCCACGAAGGGTAGCAGTTGCATGAGTCCACGGAGGGCTCCGCCCACGAAGGGTCCACAAAGTAGCAACCTTGTCTATCCCACCATGGCTGTCGCCCATGAAGGACTTGCCTCACTAGCGGTAGATCTTCACGAAGTAGGCGATCTCCTTGCCCTTACAAACTCCTTGGTTCAACTCCACAATCTTGCTCGGAGGCTCCCAAGTGACACCTAGCCAATCTAGGAGACACCACTCTCCAAGAAGTAACAAATGGTGTGTTGATGATGAACTCCTTGCTCTTGTGCTTCAAATGATAGTCTCCCCAACACTCAACTCTCTCTTATAGGATTTGGATCTGGTGGAAAGATGATTTGAGTGGAAAGCAACTTGGGGAAGGCTGGAGATCAAGATTCATATGGTAGGAATGGAATATCTTGGCCTCAACACATGAGTAGGTGGTTCTCTCTGAATCGGTAAGTTGGAAGTGTAGGTTCGGTCGATGGCTCTCTCCACGAATGAAGAGGAGGTGGAGGGGTATATATAGCCTCCACACAAAATCCAACCGTTACACAATCTACCAAACTCGGTGGGACCGAATAGTTAAACTCGGTCGAGACCGATTCAAGAAACCTAGTGACCGTTAGTGATTTTCGGTGGATCGACATGCATCTCGGTGAGACCGATATGGTTAGGGTTAGGGCATAACGTAATCTCGGTGAGACCGATTACACAAACTCGGTGAGACCGATTTAGGTAATTAGCTAACCAGAGAGTTGGTCAGGTAAACTCGGTGGGACCGATTTGCTCTTTTCGGCGAGACCAAAATGTTACAAAAAGGAAACAGAGAGTTTACATTGCAATCTCGGTGGGACCGATCGCTCACTTCGGTTTGACCGAAACGTTATGAAGGGAAACAGAGAGATTGCAACCCCTTCTCGGTGAGACCGAGATCCCAATCGGTAAGACCGATTTGCTTAGGGTTTGTGGCAGTGGCTATGACTTTTGGAATCGGTGGCGCCGGATAGAAAGAATCAGTGTGACCGATTTTGGCTTTAAGTTTAGGTCATTTGTGGATGTGGGAAAGTAGTTGAGGGTTTTGGAGCATATCACTAAGCACATGAAGCAAAAGGCTCATTAAACAACACCTCATCCCTTCTTGATAGTATTGGCTTTTCCTATAGACTCAATGTGATCTTGGATCACTAAAATGTAAAATGAAGAGTCTTGAGCTTTTGAGCTTGAGCCAATCCTTTGTCCTTAGTATTTTGAGGGATCCACTTTCATCATCCATGCCATGCCATTCATTGAGCTTTCCTGAAATAATACTCTTGGAATAGCATTAGCTCAATGAGCTATATGTTGTTATGAATTACCAAAACCACCAAGGCATAGTTGCACTTTCAACATCTCATATGCTCCATGACGTTCAAAACATTGTTGAAGTCCCGGTTCTAAGCCGTAAAGCATGGCACACTGAACTATCGAGTAGTCATCAGCTTTGCTTTGCCAGACGTTCATAACATCTGGTTCAGCTCCTGCAGCAGGTTTGGCACCTAGCGGTGCTTCCAGGACATAATTCTTCTGTGCAGCAATGAGGATAATCCTCAAGTTACGGACACAGTCCGTGTAATTGCTACCATCATCGTTCAACTTTGCGGTCTCAAGGAACGCATTAAAATTCAACGGAACAACAAAGATGGGCCATCTATCTACAACAACATAGACATGCAAAATACTATCAGGTACTAAGTTCATGATGAATTAAAGTTCAGTTAATCAAATTATTAAAGAACTCCCACTTAGATAGACATCCCTCTAATCATCTAAGTGGTCACGTGATCCATATCAATTAAACCATGTCCGATCATCACGTGAGATGGAGTAGTGTTTTCAATGGTGAACATCACTATGTTGATCATATCTACTATATGATTCACGCTCGACCTTTCGGTCTCAGTGTTCCGAGGCCATATCTGCATATGCTAGGCTCGTCAAGTTTAACCCAAGTATTCTGCATGTGCAAAACTGGCTTGCACCCGTTGTATGTGAACGTAGAGCTTATCACACCCGATCATCACGTGGTGCCTCGGCACGATGAACTTTCGCAACGGTGCATACTCAGGGAGAACACTTGTACCTTGAAATTTTGTGAGAGATCATCTTATAATGCTACTGTCGATCTAAGCAAAATAAGATGCATAAAGGATAAACATCACATGCAATCAATATAAGTGATATGATATGGCCATCATCATCTTGTGCCAGTGATCTCCATCTCCAAAGCACCGTCATGATCACTGATACGTCTCCAACGTATCTATAATTTTTGATTGTTCCATGCTATTATATTACCCCTTTTGGATGTTTATGGGCTTTATTTTACACATTTATATCATTTTTGGGACTAACCTACTAACTGGAGGCCCAACCCGTATTGCTGTTTTTTTTTGCCTATTTCAGTATTGCGAAGAAAAGGAATATCAAACGGAGTCCAAACGGAATGAAACATTCGGGAGCGTGATTTTTGGAACGAACATGATCCAGAGAGCTTGGAGTGCAAGTCAAGAAGCTTCCAAGGACCCCACGAGATAGGAGGCCGCCCCCCCTGTAGGGCGCGCCCCCTGTCTCGTGGGCCCTCATGCCACCGACGTACTTCTTCCTCCTATATATACCTACGTACCCCGAAAACATCCAGGGGCACCACGAAACACAATTTCCACCGCCGTAACCTTCTGTATTCGCGAGATCCCATCTTGGAGCCTTTGCCGGCACTCTGCAGAAGGGGGAATCGACCACGGAGGGCTTCTACATCAACATCCTTGCCCCTCCGATGAGTTGTGAGTAGTTTACCACAGACCTACGGGTCCATAGTTGTTAGCTAGATGGCTTCTTCTCTCTTTTTGATCTCAATACAATGTTCTCCCCCTCTCTTGTGGAGATCTATTCGATGTAAACTCTTTTTGTGGTGTGTTTGTCGAGATCCGATGAATTGTGGGTTTATGATCAAGTTTATCTATGAATAATATTTGAATCTTCTCTGAATTCTTTCATGTATGATTGAGTTATCTTTGCAAGTCTCTTCGAATTATCAGTTTGGTTTGGCCTACTAGATTGATCTTTCTTGCCGTGGGAGAAGTGCTTAGCTTTGGGTTCAATCTTGCGGTGTCCGTACCCAGTGATAGAAAGGGTTGCAAGGCACATATTGTATTGTTGCCATCGAGGATAACAAGATGGGGTTTATATCATATTGCATGAGTTTATCCCTCTACATCATGTCATCTTGCTTAATGCGTTACTCTGTTCTTATGAACTTAATACTCTAGATGCAAAAGGTGAGTCGGTCGATGTGTGGAGTAATAGTAGTAGATGCAGCAGTGAGTCGGTCTACTTGTTATGGACATGATGCCTATATACATGATCATGCCTAGATAATCTCATAACTATGCGCTTTTCTATTAATTGCTCGACAGTAATTTTTCACCCACCGTAATACTTATGCTATCTCGAGAGAAGCCTCTAGTGAAACCTATGGCCCCCGGGTCTATCTCCTATCATATTTGCTTTCAACCTACTTTTATTTGCATCTTTACTTTTTGCATCTATATTATAAAATACCAAAAATATATTTATCGTATCTTACTACCTTTATTAGATCTCACTTTACTTGAAGTGGCCGTGAAGGGATTGACAACCCCTTTATTGCGTTGGTTGCGAGTTCTCGCTTTGTTTGTGTAGGTGCGTGAAACTTTTGAGGAGCCTCCTCTTGGATTGATACCTTGGTTCTCAAAACTGAGGGAAATACTTTACGCTACACTTGCTGCATCACCCTCCTCTTCGGGTGAAACCAACGCAAGCTCAAGGCGTAGCAAGAAGGATTTACGGCGCCGTTGCGGGGAGGTCTTCGCTAAGTCAAGACATACCAAGTACCCATCACGAACCCATCTCCCTCGCATTTACATTATTTGCCATTTGCCTCGCTTTCCTCTTCCCCACTTCACCCTTGCCGTTTTATTCGCCCTCTCTTTCCCAATCTCCTCCTCTCTTTTTCGCTTGCCGTTTTTCTGTGTGCTTGTATGCTTGCTTGACCTTATGGCTTTGCCTAAGGGTCCTGACCACCTTCTCAGAAGGATGGATGAGATTGAATCAAATATTGGAAGCTTTATGAATTTGCAAGTTGAGCATAATAATTTCTTTAGAAAAGGGCTTAAGGAACAAAAAAGTTTTCTGGGGTTTATGAACAAAGAGCTTGATGATATGAATAAAGAATTTTATGGTGTTAACGCTCAAATTACCCAGCTTGAAATGCTATAGCCAAAATTTCTGACAAGCAAGCCACCTTAGTCAATAAGATGGCCACTAAACCAGAAAAATTACATGAAAATAATGATGAGGATCTTAAAGTTATTGATGCATCTCCTATTAGATCTATGTTTTGAAATATGAATTTTGATGATTATGGGACTGATGATGAATCAACTTTGCCTAGAAGGCGTCCCAAGAATTCGGAATCTTTAGATCTTGATGCTAAATTTGGTAACAGAGAGATTGGAGAATGCTCAACTTCTAATAATATTGAACCTACTATCTCGGATTTCAAGGAATTTGATTATGATAATTTTTCTTTAAAATGTTGTATTTCCTTGTTGCAATCCGTTGTTAATTCTCCTCATGCTTATAGTCAAAATAAAGCTTTTACCAAACATATCGTTGATGCCTTGATGCAATCTTATGATGAAAAACTTAATTTGGAAGTTTCTATACCTAGAAAAATTAATGATGAGTGGGAACCTACTATAAATATTAGAATTAAAGATTATGAGTGTTTTGCTTTGTGTGATTTGGGTGCTAGTGTTTTCGCGATTCCGAAAACTTTATGTGATATTCTAGGTTTCCATGGTCTTGATGATTGCTCGTTAAATTTGCACCTTGCAGATTCCACCATTAAAAAGCCTATGGGAAGGATCAATGATGTTCTTATTGTTGCAAATAGAAATTTGGTGCCCGTAGATTTTATCGTTCTTTATATAGATTGCAATCTTTCTTGCCCTATTATTTTTGGTAGACCTTTCCTTAGAACGATTGGTGCGATTATTGATATGAAGGAAGGGAACATTAGATTCCAATTCCATTAAAGAAAGGCATGGAACACTTTCCAAGAAATAAAGTTAAATTACCTTATGAATCTATCATGCGTGCTACTTATGAGTTTAGTGCCAAAGACGGCACTCATTAGATCTATCTTTGCTTTTTATGCCTAGCTAGGGGCGTTAAACGATAGCGCTTGTTGGGAGGCAACCCAATTTTATTTTTAGTTTTTAGTTTTTGTTTCTGTTTAGGAATAAATAATCCATCTACCTTCTGTTTATATGTGTTTTTATCTTTTAATTAGTGTTTGTGCCAAGTTAAACCTATAGGATCTTCTTGGATGATAGTTATTTGATCTTGCTGTAATTTCCAGAAACTTTCGGTTCACGCAAACAATTGTTAAAAATCACCAGAACGTGATAAAATAGTGATTCCAATTGCTGCTGATCAATAAACAAATTTCCTAGGTCGTACTATTTTTTCTGAATTCTTTGAGTTCCAGAAGTTTTCGTTAGTTACATATTACTACAGACTGTTCTTTTTGTGACAGATTCTGTTTTTCGTGTGTTGTTTGCTTATTTTGATGAATTTATAGCCAATAAAATAATTTATAATCCATAGAGAAGTTGGAATACAGTAGGTTTAACACCAAAACAAATAAATAATGAGTTCATTGCAGTATCTTATGTGGTGCTTTTGTTTTCTTTCACTAACGGAGCTTACGAGATTTCTGTTGAGTTTTGTGTTGTGAAGTTTTCAAGTTTTGGGTAAAGCTTTTATGGACTATGGAATAAAGGGTGGCAAGAGCCTAAGCTTGGGGATTCCCAAGGCACCCCAAGATATTAAAGAATAGCCAAAAGCCTAAGCTTGGGGATGCCCCGGGAAGGCATTCCCTCTTTCGTCTTCGTTCATTGTAACTTTACTTGGGGCTATATTTTTATTCGCCACATGATATGTGTTTTGCTTGGAGCGTCGTGTATTATATTAGTCTTTGCTTTTTAGTTTACCACACTCATCCTTGTTGTACACACCTTTTGGGAGAAGCCTATTTGATTAGAATTTGCTAGAATACTCTATGTGCTTCACTTATATCTTTTGAGCTTGATAGTTTTTGCTCTAAGTGCTTCACTTATATCTTTTAGGGCACGGTGGTGTCTTAATTTGAAGAAATTGCTAGTCTCTCATGCTTCACTTATATCTTTTTGAGAGTCTTTTAGAACAGCATGGTATTTGCTATGGTCATAAAGTTGGTCCTAGAATGATGAGCATCCAAGTTGGGTATAATGAAAACTATCATAGAAAAAAGAGTTGGATGCTATGATCAACTTGATGCTTGATAATTGTCTTGAGATATAAAGGTAGTAATGTTAGGGTCATGCTAGTGGGTAATTATGAAATTTAGAAATACTTTTGTTGAAGTTGGCAAGTCCCGTAGCATGCACGTATGGTAAAAGTTGTGTGACAAATTTGTTGCATGAGGTGCTCTTTTGAGTGTCTTCCTTATGAGTGGAAGTCGGGGACGAGCGATGGTCTTTTCCTACCAATCTATCCCTCTTGGGGCATGCGTAGTAGTACTTTGCTTCGAGGGCTATGTAGGCTTTTGCAATAAGTATATGAGTTCTCTTTTGACTAATGTGAGTCCATGGACATAGGCACACTCATCCTTTTTACGTTGCTAGCCTTTATTATTACCGCGCAACTTTCGCCGGTATCATAAACCCTTATTTACCTTCCTCAAAACAGCCACCATACCTACCTATTATGGCATTTCCATAGCCATTCCGAGATATATTTCCATGCAACTTTCCAATTGCTCCATTTATTATGACACGTTCCATCATTGTCATATTGCTCTTTGCATGATCATGTAGTTGACATCGTATTTGTCGCAAGGCCACTTTCATAATTTTCATACATGTCGCTCTTGATTTATTGCATATCCCGGTACACCGCCGGAGGCATTCATATAGAGTCATATCTTGTTCTAGCTTTGAGTTGTAATTCTTGAGTTGTAAATCCATAAAAGTGTGATGATCTTCATTATTAGAGCATTGTCCTCGTGAGGAAAGGATGATGAAGGCTATGATTCCCCCACAAGTCGGGATGAAACTTCGGACTTTACAAAAAGAAAAAAATGAGAAAAGAAAAAAATAGAAAGGACAAAAAGAAAAAAAGGAAGGCCAAAGAAAAAAAACAGAGAAGAAAAAAAAGAGAAAGAAAAAAAAATAAAAAAAATAAAAATGAGAGAAAAAGAGAGAAGGGACAATGCTACTATCTCTTTTTCCACACTTGTGCTTCAAAATAGCACCATGATCTTCATGATAGAGAGTCTCCTATGTTGTCACTTTCATATACTAAGTGGGAATTTTTCATTATAGAACTTGGCTTGTATATTCCAATGATGGGCTTCCTCAAAATGCCCGAGGTCTTCGTGAGCAAGCAAGTTGGATGTACACCCACTTAGTTTCTTTTGTTGAGCTTTCATATATTTATAGCTCTAGTGCATCCATTGCATGACAATCCCTACTCACTCCCATTAATATCTATTGATGGGCATCTCTATATAGCCCGTTGATACGCCTAGTTGATGTGAGACTATCTTCTCCCTTTTTGTCCTCACAACCACCACCATAGTGTTATGTCCATGGCTTACGCTCATGTATTGCGTAAGAGTTGAAAAAGCTGAAGCGCGTTAAAAACTATGAAACAATTGCTCGGCTCGTCATCGGGGTTGTGCATGATGGGAGTATTTTGTGTAATGAAAATGAAGCATGGCCTAACCATATGATTTTGTAGGGATAAGCTTTCTTTGGCTATGTTATTTTGATAGGACATGATTATTTGTTAGTATGCTTTGAAGCATTATTATTTTTATGTTTTATAAGCTTTTATTTTGAATCATTTGGATCTGAACATTCATGCCACAATAAATAAAACTACATTGAGAATTATGCTAGGTAGCGTTCCACATCAAAAATTTCTTTTTTTATCATTTACCTACTCGAGGACGAGCAGGAATTAAGCTTGGGGATGCTTGATATGTCTCCAACGTATCTATAAATTTTGATTGTTCCATGCTATTATATTACCCCTTTTGGATGTTTATGGGCTTTATTTTACACATTTATATCATTTTTGGGACTAACCTACTAACCGGAGGCCCAACCCGTATTGCTGTTTTTTTTGCCTATTTTAGTATTTCGAAGAAAAGGAATATCAAACGGAGTCCAAACGAAATGAAACCTTCGGGCGCGTGATTTTTGGAACGAACGTGATCCGGAGAGGTTGGAGTGCAAGTCAAGAAGCTTCCGAGGACCCCACGAGATAGGAGGCCGCGCCCCCCTGTAGGGCGTGCCCCCCTGTCTCGTGGGCCCCTCGGGCGGCCACCGACGTACTTCTTTCTCCTATATATACCAATGTACCCCGAAAACATCCAGGGGCACCACGAAACACAATTTCCACCGCCGTAACCTTCTGTATTCGCGAGATCCCATCTTGGAGCCTTTGCCGGCACTCTGCCGGAGGTGGAATCGACCACGGAGGGCTTCTACATCAACATCCTTGCCCCTCCGATGAGTTGTGAGTAGTTTCCACAGACCTACGGGTCCATAGTTATTAGCTAGATGGCTTCTTCTCTCTTTTTCGATCTCAATACAATGTTCTCCCCCTCTCTTGTGGAGATCTATTCGATGTAAACTCTTTTTGCGGTGTGTTTGTCGAGATCCGATGAATTGTGGGTTTATGATCAAGTTTATCTATGAATAATATTTGAATCTTCTCTGAATTCTTTTATGTATGATTGAGTTATCTTTGCAAGTCTCTTGAATTATCAGTTTGGTTTGGCCTACTAGATTGATCTTTCTTGCCATGGGAGAAGTGCTTAGCTTTGGGTTCAATCTTGCGGTGTCCTTACCAAAGGATGTAAAGGGATGCAAGACACGTATTGTATTGTTGCCATCGAGGATAACAAGATGGGGTTTATATCATATTGCACGAGTTTATCCCTCTACATCATGTCATCTTGCTTAATGCGTTACTCTGTTCTTATGAACTTAATACTCTAGATGCAAAGGTGAGTCGGTCGATGTGTGGAGTAATAGTAGTAGATGCAGGCAGGAGTCGGTCTACTTGTTATGGACGTGATGCCTATATACATGATCATGCCTAGATAATCTCATAACTATGCGCTTTTCTATCAATTGCTCGATGAATTTTTTCACCCACCGTAATACTTATGCTATCTCGAGAGAAGCCTCTAGTGAAACCTATGGTCCCCGGGTCTATCTCCTATCATATTTGCTTTCAATCTACTTCTATTTGCATCTTTACTTTTTGCATCTATATTATAAAATACCAAAAATATGTTTATCTTATCTTACTATCTTTATTAGATCTCACTTTCGCAAGTGGCCGTGAAGGGATTGACAACCCCTTTATTGCGTTGGTTGCGAGTTCTCAGTTTGTTTGTGTAGGTGCATGGGACTTTTGAGGAGCCTCCTACTGGATTGATACCTTGGTTCTCAAAACTGAGGGAAATACTTACGCTACACTTGCTGCATCACCCCCTCCTCTTCGGGGAAAACCAACGCAAGCTCAAGACGTAGCAATCACCATCGTCACCGGCGCGACACCTTGATCTCCATCGTAGCATCCTTGTCGTCTCGCCAACTATTGCTTCTACGACTATCGCTACCGCATAGTGATAAAGTAAAGCAATTACAGGGCGATTGCATTTCATACAATAGAGCGACAACCATATGGCTCCTACCAGTTGCCGATAACTCTGTTACAAAACATGATCATCTCATACAATAAAATTTAGCATCATTCTTGACCATATCACATCACAACATGCCCTGCAAAAACAAGTTAGATGTCATCTACTTTGTTGTTGCAAGTTTTACGTGGTTGCTACGGGCTGAGCAAGAACCGTTCTTACCTACGCATCAAAACCAAAACGATAGTTTGTCAAGTTAGTGCTGTTTTAACCTTCTCAAGGACCGGGCGTAGCCACACTCAATTAAACTAAAGCTGGAGAAACTGACACCCGCTAGTCACCTGTGTGCAAAGCACGACGGTAAAACCAGTCTCGCGTAAGCGTACGCGTAATGTCGGTCTGGGCCGCTTCATCCAACAATAACGCCGAACCAAAGTATGACATGCTGGTAAGCAGTATGACTTGTATCACCCACAACTCGCTTGTGTTCTACTCGTGAATATAACATCTACGCATAAACCTTGCTCGGATGCCACTGTTTGGGAACGTAGTAATTTCAAAAAAATTCCTACGCACACGCAAGATCATGGTGATGCATAGCAACGAGTGGGGAGAGTGTTGTCCACGTACCCTCGTAGACCGAAAGCTAAAGAGTTAGATCAACGCGGTTGATGTAGTCGTACATCTTCACGATCCGACCAATCCAAGTACCGAACACACGGCACCTCCGAGTTCAGCACACGTTCAACTCAATGACGTCCCGCGAGCTCCGATCCAGCAGAGCTTCGCCAAAGAGTTTCGTCAGCACGACGACGTGATGACGGTGATGATGATGCCACCGATGCAGGGCTTCGCCTAAGCACCTACGATATTATCGAGGTGGATTATGGTGGAGGGGGGCACCGCACACGGCTAAGAGATCAAGAGATCAATTGTTGTGTCTATGGGGTGCCCCTCCTCCGTGAGCATAAAGGAGTGGAGGAGGGGAGGAGGCCGCCTCCTAGGCGCACCATGAGGAGTCCTACTCCCACCGGAGTAGGACTCCCCTTCCAAGTAGGAGTAGGAGAAGGCAAGGAAGGAGAGAGGAAGAGAAGGAAAAGGGGGGGCACCGCCTCCTTGTCCACCCGGACTAGAGGAGGGGCGCGGCTGCCCTGGCCGCCCCTCCTCTTCTCCCACTAGGGCCCATGAGGCCCAATTAACTCCTCGGGGGGTTCTAGTAACCCCCCGGTACTCCGGTATATGCCTGAAATCTCCCGGAACCCTTCCAGTGTCCAAACATAGTCGTCCAATATATCGATCTTTACATCTCGACCATTTCGATATTCCTCGACATGTCCATGATCATATCCAGGACTCCGAACTACCTTCGGTACATCAAAACACAAAAACTCATAATACCGATCGTCACCGAACTTTAAGCGTGCGGACCCTATGGGTTCGAGAACTATGTAGACATGACCGAGACACGTCTCCGGTCAATAACCAATAGCGGAAACTGGATGCTCATATTGGTTCCTACATATTCTATGAAGATCTTTATCGGTCAAACCGCATAACAACATACGTTGTTCCCTTTGTCATCGGTATGTTACTTGCCCGAGATTCGATCGTCGGTATCTCAATACCTACTTCAATCTTGTTACCGGCAAGTCTCTTTACTCGTTCCATAATGCATCATCCCGTAACTAACTCATTAGTTACAATGCTTGCAAGGCTTATAGTGATGTGCATTACCGAGAGGGCCTAGAGATACCTCTCCGACAATCGGGGTGACAAATCCTAATCTCGATCTATGCCAACCCAACAAACACCTTTGGAGACACCTGTAGAGCACCTTTATAATCACCCAGTTACGTTGTGATGTTTGGTAGCACACAAAGTGTTCCTCTGGTATTCGGGAGTTGCATAGTCTCATAGTCATAGGAACATGTATAAGTCATGAAGAAAGCAATAGCAACATACTAAACGATCAAGTGCTAGGCTAACGGAATGGGTCATGTCAATCACATCATTCTCTAATGATGTGATCCCGTTAATCAAATGACAACTCATGTTAGGAAACTTAACCATATTTGATTCAACGAGCTAGTCAAGTAGAGGCATACTAGTGACACTCAGTTTGTCTATGTATCCACACATGTATTATGTTTCCGGTTAATACAATTCTAGCATGAATAATAAACATTTATCATGATATAAGGAAATAAATAATAACTTTATTATTGCCTCCAGGGCATATTTCCTTCAAGGGCATGCTGGCATGAGGAACCTGTACACTCTCGCGAAGAAGAAACACGTCGTAGGCATCGAGGGCATCAAGTTCAAGAAAGATCATCTGTGTGGTGCCTGCGAAGCTGGAAAGACGACTAGGGCCAAGCATCCCTCGAAGACAATTATGACGACATCTCAACCCTTTGAGCTGCTACACATGGACTTATTTGGCCCTACTCACTACTCTACTCTTACTACCACTACTTGCTTTTATGGCTTCGTCATTGTTGATGATTATTGAAGATATACATGGGTGCATATTATTCTGTACAAGAATGAAGTGCAGGATGTCTTCAGATGCTTCGCAAATCGTGCCATGACGAACTATGACATCAAGATCAAGCACATCAGAAGTGACAATGGCACAGAGTTCAAGAACATAGGCCTCGACACTTATCTTGATATGTTGGATATCACTCATGAGTTCTCTGCTCCATATACACCTCAGCAGAATGGCATCATGGAGCGCAAGAAAAAGACACTCATTGAGATGGCTCGGACGATGCTTGATGAATACAAGACACCAAGGAAGTTCTGGCCCGAAGCCATTGATACTGTATGCCATGTCATCAACCGTGTTTATCTTCACAAGCTTATGAAGAAGACATCCTATGAGCTCCTAACTGGTAAGAAGCCAAATGTCAGTTACTTCAGAGTATTTGGTGCTAGGTGCTGGATCAAGGATCCACATCACACTTCAAAATTTGCACCAAAAGCACATGAAGGTTTTATGCTTGGTTACGGAAAGGATTCACACTCCTACAGAGTCTTCAACCTCTTTCACTATAAAGTGGTTGAAACTGTAGATGTGCGGTTTGATGAGACCAACGGCTCGCGAAGAGAGCACCTGCCAAATGTGCTAGATGAAGTTTCACCTAGTGAATCCATCAAGCTTATGGGAACTGGAGAAATCATACCTTCTAAGGCACATGCTGAAGAGGAACTTATCATTTCTGCACCTAATCAACTTTGAAGACAATGCTCACCAAGTCAATGCTCAAAATGAAGACAATGATCAGCAAGAGCAAAATCTTCGCCCAGTTCATCCTCGTGTTGAAAATGAAGTACAAATTGAGAAGATAATTGATAGCATCAATGCACCTGGTCCTCTCACTCGTTCAAGAGCAACACAGCTAGCTAATTTCTGTGGGCACTTTGCATTTGTGTCAATATCTGAACTCAAGAATGTTGCGGAAGCCTTCATGGAACCTGAATGGATTCAAGCTATGCAAGAAGAGCTTCAACAGTTCGAGCTGAACAATGTGTGGGAATTGGTCAAGCATCCTGATCCTCGCAAGCACAACATCATAGGCACCAAATGGATATATCGCAACAAGCAAGATGATCATGGTCAAGTGGTCAGAAACAAGGCTCGTCTCGTTGCCCAAGGGTACACTCAAGTTGAAGGGATTGACTTGATGATGAAACATTTGCTCTCGTGGCTAGGCTTGAAGCCGCTCAGCATCGCTAGCCTATGCCAACCATCACAACATCCTTCCGTACCAAATGGATGTGAAGAGTGCTTTTCTCAATGGCAAGATTGAAGAAGAAGTGTATGTTGCACAACCACCTGGCTTTGAAGATCCAAAACATCCTGACATGGTATACAAGCTCAACAAGGCACTGTATGGCCTCAAACAAGCCCCTCGTGCTTGGTATGACACACTCAAAGACTTCCTGAAGAGCAAAGGCTTCAAACCTGGTTCTCTAGATCCTACACTCTTCACGAAGACATATGATGGAGAACTATTCGTGTGCCAGATCTATGTGGATGACATTATCTTCGGCTATACTAACCAAAAATACAGTGATGAGTTTGGGCACATGATGCAAGAACAATATCAGATGTCCATGATGGGTGAGCTGAAGTTCTTCCTAGGTCTTCAAATTCGTCAGCAAAGCAACGACATCTTCATATCTCAAGAAAAATACCTCAAAGACTGCCTGAAGAAGTTTGGAATGCAAGATTGCAAAGGTTACACGACGCCAATGCCAACCAAAAGTCATCTGGGTCCTGACACCAATGGTAAAGAGTTCGACCAAAAGGTATACTGCTCCATGATTAGTTCTTTACTTTATTTCTGTGCATCTAGGCCAGATATCATGCTTAATGTTTGCATGTGTGCCCGATTCCAAGCGGCACCAAAGGAATCGCATCACTTAGCTGTGAAGCGAATTCTTCGATATTTGGCTTACACCCCAATGATGACCTGCAAGTATACGGAATAGTTGTAGCCTCTTTCGATAAGTAAGAGTGTCGAACCCAACGAGGAGCTAAAGGTAGAACAAATACTCTCTCAAGTCCTATCGGCCACTGATACGACTCTATGCACGCTTGACGTTCGCTTTACCTAGAACAAGTATGAAACTAGAAGTACTTTGTAGGTGTTTTTGGATAGGTTTGCAAGAAAGTAAAGAGCACGTAAATAAAAGCTAGGGGCTGTTTAGATAAAGACACAAATAAATTAGTTTTAGTAGAGAGCTTGTTGTCACGAGAAAGTTATTTGTCCCTAGGCAATCGATAACTAGACCGGTAATCATTATTGCAATTTTATTTGAGGGAGAGGCATAAGCTAACATACTTTGTCTACTTGGATCATATGCACTTATGATTGGAACTCTAGCAAGCATCCGCAACTACTAAAGATTCATTAAGGTAAAACACAACCATAGCATTAAAGTATCAAGCCCCCTTTATCCCGTACGCAAATAACCTACTTACTCGGTGCGTGCTTCACACCACGCCACCCACCATAAGCAAATCATAAACATATTGCAAACCCTACAGCGGGAATCCCTCATGCTTGCGTGACACGGAGGGCACACTAGGACAACACCAATAATAAAACATGCAACTCAAACCAATCATAGCAATCCATCAATCACCGATAGGACAACGGGAATCTACTCAGACATCATATGATAGCAACACATCATTGGAAAATAATGTGAAGCATAAAGCACCATGTTCAAGTAGAGGGTACAGCGGGTTGCGGGAGAGTGGACCGCTGTAGATAAAGGGGGGAAGGTGATGGAGATGTTGGTGAAGATGACGATGGTGTTGGTGAAGATCGCGGTGATGATGATGGTCCCCGGCAGCGCTCGGCGGCCACCAAGCAAGGGGAGAGAGCCCCTTCTTCTTCTTCTTCTTCTCCCTTGACCTCCCCCCGTGTGGGTAGTTGGGTTCCCCCTCTGGTCCTTGGCTCCCATGGCTTGGGTGGGGCGAGAGCCCCACCAAGACTGGATCTATCTCTCTGTTTCTGCATTCTCTGATTCTACCCCTTCACCGTTTCTTAAATATCCGGAGATCCGTAACTCCGATTGGGGTGAATCTTTCGCCCAGATCTTTTCTCATAAAATTAGCTTTCTTGCTCCAAAAGAAGAGCGTCAATCGCCTTACGGGTGGCCCATGAGATCCCAGGGCGCGCCTGCCTCCCTGGGGCGCGGCCCCCTGTCTCGTGGTCACCCCGGACACCGTTTCGCGTTGATTTTACTTCCCAAAAATCATAAATATTCCAAAAAAATCTCCGTCCGTTTTTATCCTGTTTGGACTCTGTTTGATATTGGGTTTCTGCGAAACAAAAAACATGCAATGTGACGAGGCGGCACTGGCCATTGGATCAATATGTTAGTCCCAAAAATAGTATAAAAAGTTGCCAAAAGTATATGAAAGTTGAAGAATATTGGCATGGAACAATCAAAAATTATAGATACGACGGAGACGTATCACCCAACACTAGGATTATGGTATCCAAAGGGCTCAGATTTTGATCTAGTTGGATTCTCGGATGCTGATTATGCTGGTGACAAGGTGGATCGCAAGTCTACATCAGGCACATGTCACTTTTTGGGACGATCACTTGTCTGTTGGTCTTCAAAGAAGCAGAACTGTGTGTCTCTCTCCACTGCTGAATCTGAATACATTGCTGCTGGATCTTGCTGCGCTCAGCTTCTATGGATGAAGCAAACTCTCAAGGACTATGGCATCCATCTGAAGCAAGTACCACTTTACTGCGACAATGAAAGCGCCATCAAGATTGCCAACAACCCAGTTCAGCACTCGAAGACAAAGCACATTGAAATTCGTCATCACTTTCTTAGAGATCATGTTATGAAGGAAGATATTGATATCATTCACGTCAACACTGAAGAGCAATTAGTAGATATCTTCACAAAGCCCTTGGATGAGAAAAGGTTTTGCAAGTTGCGGTGTGAGCTAAATATGTTAGAATCCTCAAACGTCCTGTAATTGGACGCTCATCCAAACACTTATGCATATTGATGACTTAGATGTGAAACACACGAAGTAAAGTATATCTTCAATCAATGAAGACATACACTCTAAGTGTGAATACATTAATGCGGAATTTTACTTCGGAGCGCCACGATAATTGTGCGCCGTGTCTGGGTCTAATACTTCCTATACGGTGGGTAACGCCACCACCAAACTTTTGTTTGGAGTGTTTCATTTGGCGTTACATTTGCTAAGTCTTCGCATTTGATTTATCTTCAACATTGATTTGTCTTCATGTTTATCTTCACAATGTTGATTTGGTCTGACTCAGATATATACATATATTTGTGTTCTGTCGTCTACAGCATTCACTTATAGTTATGTCTTCTTACTTGAATCTTTTGATCTAAGTGAATGTGATCGGACCCTAACCTCTTCTATGCTTCTACCCAAATTCTATCTATCCAAATCATATGCATTCTTTTGAAACTGTCAAATGTCTTATCTGCGTCCTTGTCAGTAGAAGATACAGAGACAAAAATTGAATCTGTTTTAAATGCTATATCATTATTGCCTGAAACCCGGAGAAGCCGGAACGACCACCCGACAGTCCAGGCGTGCGTGGGAACGTGGAACAGCTTCCAATGTGTTGCATGTTTGACACGTGTCCCTCAGATGTGAACAGCCAGGGGCACCTGCATAATTGCGTTGTGATGTCTCTTTCCTTATAAATACACATCACATCGCTGTCAAAATCCTTCTCCCACCTCTCCACCTCGCACAAACCCTAGCGCCACCGCTAGCTCTCGACGATGCCGGTGACGAAGTGCTTAGCTGCCGCGACCTCACTGACGCCGTCCTCACGCTGGCCGCGGACCTCGTCTCCTCCGCCGCCGCCGTAGGTGTCTTCCGTCGCCGAGTTAGGGCACGGAAGATTGAACTGCTCAGCCTCCCACTACACTCCGTCTAGCAGTTCTTCGTGTGGTAAATAAAACCTCCTTTTTACTGTCTTTTTGATCCGATAGATTCATCCTTCCTCACCAAAAGTAGTTTCTGTGCCTACAAATTTGGATCTACCTGTCTGCATCTCATATCATGCCTTGTATATTCACTTATGCTTCACAAGTAGTTAGATTCCTCACTTGTACCTATTCTTGGATTCGTACAAATCTGGAACCAACTCTCAACATATAAGTGAATGTCTTCACGCTATGAGGTCAATGTCTTCAAAACTGATTTATCTTCAAAATCTTCTGAGAATGCATATGACCTCTTCCCCTTCCCTCGCATCTCTAATGCTGTCACTGGTACATGTCCGTGGGAGAATCCCTTGGTTCTCATAGTCTGCATTCATTTGCAGAGTTCCTACAGCATCACATTCATTCACCATCAGCAATTTCCTGTCTGACCAGCAAGCGGAAGCCATTCACTGTACTGAAGCCATTCCGCTTGAGTACAATGGCCACAGAAAAGTCAGCAAGAAAGGGCGGCAGGAAGCGCCGTGGGGATACATCAAAGGATTTGCCCGAAGATCTCTATGAGTTGTACAAGACTTATCCCGAGGATTACAATCAGCGCAAAACACGAATCCAATGGATTCGAAGATATTGGGCCGAGCAATGGTTCAAATACAGGTTCATGACCAAGGAGTATGCTGAGAAGAATGCCATCAAATGTCCTTGGGGTGATATTCTCTTTCGAAATCTTCAACCCAAAAACAGATCTGAAGCTATTGCTCAGGGTTTCTACCCTTGTATGGTCCGTGGACCACAACCTGCAAACGCCGACCCATCATCACTGCTATGGTGTCGTGACAATAATCTGTTCAAGCGCAACTTTCAGAATGCAAAGGCATCTCCCAAAGAAAACAAGAAATCGCTTGGATTAGACTTCAACCCCGGCCCATCTGCTCCTCGGGCTGATGGCACCCGTGATGCTGAAACCAATATTGTCGGGCCCTTCTACAACCTCGAAGGTCTCATCACACACATTGCTGTTCAGGGGGCAGCCGTGGAGCACTCTACGGACGACGCTGATTCTGATGAAGCGCCTGCTCCACCTAAGCCACAAATGCAGAATAAACCAAAGGCTTCAAAGCCCTCCACTGCACCTAAAGCTTCGCGTGCGAAGCCTCTGGCCACTGCACCTCCTGAAGCAAGTGTGCAGTCTCAAGATCTTTCTCGCATCTCCAAGAATGAGAAGAAGAAGAAGCCCATCCAGAGTTCTGGGCAAGCACTGACCCCAGATGCCGTTCTGAGGAACGAGAATGAAGCCATTGATCTGTCAAGTGACGAAGATCTTGGCGACGATGCTCTTGAGCTGCTGATAAAGAGCAAGCAAGAGGCGGAGATCTTCAATGATCTGCCCCTCTTTGATGTGGACATCTTGAATAACTTCATTGATGAGTGGTATGACAACCCAAGCCTCAGTATCGATGATCTTCAACTCCCAATTGGCATCGGTGTCTCCTTCCATGGAGCCATTGCTCATGAGTTGGCTCTGGCTCAGAAGATTGTCGAACTGAAGAACAATATTGACTATGAGAAGGCTCAGTTCAAGAAGCACATGGCCAAGCTCAGCATGGCTGATGTTCAAACCTTCAAGCAGATGATGCATGGCCTCAAGGAGGCATTTCATAAGAAATATGAGGAAGCAAAAGGCTCAAGAGAACGAATGAAACACCTCGCTGCAAAATGTGTTCAAGCTCACAATGAAGCAGAAAAGCACAAAGCTCTTGGGCGTCCAGGCATCGACCCCAAGATGGCTGCCAAGAAGAAGAAGCCTGCTGTGGCCCAAGCTGAAGCATCAAGGCGGGAAGCACCTCTCATTGTCTTCCCTGCCAGTATGACAGGCACGAAGCCTAAGGTCCCCACAGCTGCGTCTGAACTGAAGAAGACAAGGGCAGCTGAGGCTGAAGCCAGAAAGCGCAAGAGCAAGAATTCCACTGACGATGCTCCACAGAGCAAGAAGAGGAAGACAAAGAAGAAAGATCGGGATGCTCCCACAGAGCCCCTTGTCGTCGAGCCCATCTCAGTTTCTCGTCCTACATCAGAAAACCAAGAGCGTCAGTTAATCGTTCACGAGCCTGCTACTACAGAGGCTCCTAAAGCTGATGAAGCTCCAACTGTTGACCCCACCGCAGCTGAAGACATTGGTCCCCAAGACAATGTAGATGATGATGAAGTCCTTCCTAAGATAGAGCACCAAATGGTATCATCACCTGTTCTCATGAACAACGAACTCATCAACATTGGACGTCCTCTGACGCCAATTGCTCAGGATGATTCATGGGCTGATCGCCCTCAAGACTCTCCTTGTTAAGAAGAATCACCAAGTACTCCCCCACCTCATGTTACCACTCCGGTGCTTAACGATGACGACTATGTGGTCCAGCTAACTCCCTCTCCAAAAGCGCCACCCGCATTCCGCAGGCTTCGCAAAGGACCAAGGCCACAAGTCGCTCTATCGAGCGTTCCAGAAGGAGAAGAGCAACACAACTCAGTGGCATGACAAGTGTTTCCTGACGCCACTCCAACTGTGAACGTCTCTGAGTCTGAAGCCAAAGCTGCTGAAGACATTCCGGCTGCATCAGCCGATGACCAAGAAGAACCCTGTCAAGAAGAAGAGTGTGTTGCCACACGCCCTACCATCCAAGATGCTGTTCTCGAGGAGAACGTGTCTGTGTCCGAGCCTCCAGCTACTCAAGTGGAGGTTGACAATACTGAGGCGGCCACCCACAACACTACTGAAGCCAATGACGTTGTCATGGCTGAAGCTAATATGGAGCCTGAAGTGAATACGGTGCCTGAAGCTACTGCTGCACCTGAAGCCAATGCTCCACCTGAAGCCAATCTACATCTTGAACCCCATGTCAATGTCGATGCTCCTGTACCACCTTCAAGGCCTCACACAATTGCGCTGGCATTTGATCACGGTCAACCTATCATGGTTCGATGGCCTATTCTGGTTCCTCCTCCTGCTGCCGGACCAAAATTTGACTACCATGTCGAGCACAGGCCTCAGGTCCAGAAGCCAAAGCCCAGGCTGCCAAGGTTTCCTGGTACGGCAACTTCACCAGGATCGCTCAATGTGAATGGCTTCATTGCACACAACACCTTCTTTGGTAGCGCCAAGAAACCATATTCGAAGCCAAGGATTTCATCAGATCGGTTCTGGAGCTATCAGCAGCGCAGTTACTATTATTGTGTCCTATACAATCAAGGGCGCATCTTTTCCCACATGCGACTAGAATGCGAAGCCATTGCTGGTCTGCCCTACTTGGAAGAAGCCCTCGACTGCTTCAGAGATGCTGGCCTTCTACAGTTTGTGACCGACAAAGAGAATTAGAATGAAGAGCTGTTATAATTCTATGAAACTCTTCACATTCGCGGCAACAATAGGGATCCGAAGACTTGGGTCCTTGAGTGGATGACAGGCAATGTTCACCACGAAGCCAAAGCTCTTGATATTATTGAGCTTCTTGCCACCTGCCCTCGGTGAACTCTATGAACCTGGTTGTCACTCACCGCAATGCATTGGAGAGCATATTCGAAGCTCCGAGCCAAACATGAGCCAAATGTCGAGCATGATGAAGCCATCGCCACCGTGACTGAATATCCAAAGGAATTCTTTGTTGAAGACCTAGAGTATCTGCCCCACACTATTTATCATATCATCATGCGAACTCTATGGCCTATCAAAGGACATTCTCCTGCAGCAAAGCTTGAAGGAGCAATGAAGACTTGGTTTTCTATATCTTCAATGGCATCAACTTCAATGCTCAGGACTTCTTCATCAGGCAACTGGCTGCATCTGGCTCTAATCTCTTTGGTTTGAAGTTTTATGCTCCATGGATAATGCGCCTCATCAAGCTTCACTCTGCTATCAACTATCAGCCCTCTGCGCGCAACCATCTCATATTCTTGCCAGAGGTTGATATGTATGTCGAAGCCATATACCCAGAGCCTGCCAAGGAGCCAATTTACCTTCACAACGTCAATCATCAAAGTTTCACTCAACTTATTGAAGGAATTCTTGCTGCAACTCGTGTTTATCCTTTGGCTGGCAATACACGTGCACCTCATCATGCCCATACTGAAGCCACTGAGAGTACCATTGCTCAAAGGCCTCGGAAGCGATCTCGCGTTCTCAATGACCGATAGCTTCTCGTCGCCCTGCATCAAAAACAGGATAAGCATCATGACTGGCTGAAGCATCAGATGCAAAGCCTCTTGGTGGATGTTAATCAAATTCGCAACCTTGCCACCAAGAATGCATTTGTCACTCATGAAACCTGTCGGCGATCGTGGAAGAGTCTGACATTGCTCAGTTCTGAAGGTGATCTTCAACAAGATGGCTTCACAGAGATATTCAAATTTGATTCCACTCCTCCCAGGAACGCTATCTTGCGTAGGACTCCCTCACTCGAAGACTCTGAGTACTCCTCAGCAGCAACTGTCAATGCCAGAGTCATTGATGACGAAGACGATGCTACTTCACCAACTACAACTTCGCCTCGTATCAACACTGCACCAAGTTCTTCTGCTCCACCGGACCTCAACAACGACCCTGCAGCCTCACCTACTCCTCATGGGAACGAGTAGAAACTCTATGTCTTCAAACCTTTTTGGTCCTTACTGACAAAAGGGGGAGAAGCATATGAGTTGATAGTCTTCAAGCGGGTCCATATGGGTGGTTGCTATACTTTTTGCCAAGTACTTACAACTCTCGCTTTTGATACATTTGGTTCTTTGAGTTGTAACACTTAAACTTGATGGTCGTCTGCTACCTTTTCTGTTAACTATGTGATGCGATGATAAATTCCGCATGTGCGACGATAAATTCCACACGAAGTCATTTCGCAGACGTCCATTTTTCATTATGCATGTCATTATCTTCGTTATATCTTTTCATGCATGATGAATTGTCTTCATAAGTTGAAGAGGATCTCCACAAGTACAACCTGCCATGTGCATTCGCATTCCAAAGCAAAACACTTATATGCACATCTTCAGGGGGAGCCTTTTGCTACTTACGAAGACAATACCTCAATCCTTTACAATTTCACATACTTTTATCCCCGTTGAAAACTTCAACCAGTTTGTCATCAATCACCAAAAAGGGCGAGATTGTAAGTGCATCTAGTGCCACCCCTAGTTGGTTTTGGAGTATTGATGACAAACCTGGTTGAGGGACTAATGTGTTTGTGAGAATTGCAGGATAACACAGGTAGTAGTCCCTCATTGATTCGGTTTACCTACCGGAGATGACCCCTAAAAATGTGTGAAGACATTGAAGCCAATGGTGGTATGTGAAGATAATCACAACGAAGATTATGACTCGAGAAGACATTCACGTGAAGACTATGGAGTGTGAAGACATAGTTGTTTCGTAGTTTCCTTTTCTTCTTTGTTGAGTCATAGGAACCACCGCACTGTTAAGTGGTATCCAAGTGAACAAAGCCAGAGTGACTAAAGTGATGCTCAACCAAATCATAAGTCTTCGAGCGGAGATAATGAGAGCAAATCTTATCCAGAGCTGGATGAGTCGGCTTTAATTGTAGCCCAAGTCAAGCTGCCGCGCGTGTTTGAAATCTGACCGTTGGAACACATGTCAGTTCCTTAGTAATCCACGGTCATTTCGGACAAATCAGGTCGGGTTGCCTAGTGGCTATAAATAGCCCACCCCCTACACCATAAATTGGTGGCTGCTTAGAGTTAGTGCACGACTTTTGTCGTTTGAGAGCAACCCACCTCGAAGCCTTTGTGAGAGAGATCCTTGCGAGGATAAAGCCCAAAACACCCAGAGCCAAAGAGTGTTAGGCATCACTGAAGTTTTTCTGTCCGCGTGACCTGAAGACTTGTTACACTTGAGGACTGTGAATCCTCCAGCCGGTTAAGCGTCGCGTTCTGAGCATCCAAGAGTCATTGTGGATTGCCGGTGAACGAAGTTTGTGAAGGTTTGGAAGTCTACCTTGAAGACTTACCAGAGTGATTGGGCGAGGACTAAGTGTCCTTAGCTCAAGGGGAATAAGGTGAAGACGCGGTCTTCTGAGTTGAATCTCAGCCTCCCCGACCAGACATACAGTTGTCACAGCAACTGGAACTGGTCAACAAATCCTTGTCCTCACCAAGAAACTGGTTCTATCTCTTCCCTCACTTATTTATAGTTTGTCTTCGTGAAGTCATTTGCCTGCTTGCCTTATCTGTTTGACTTCATTGTGTGACGACTATTGTTGTTTGGCTTCATACTATCTTCCATCTTGATCCATACTACCTAGCTGCTAATTGTCTTTGTACTTTAGCTTCATTACTTGGTTGACTATGGCTTGTCTAGTGTAGTCTACCTTCCGCTGCATATCAATAGGTTCATTTCTATTGTTTGTCTTCATATCTCCCATGTTTTGAAGACTTTCATAAAAATCGCCTATTCTCCCCCCTCTAGTCGATAACTAGCACTTTCAGCAACACCATTGTCACGCCATCAAACTTCAGATCTGGCACCCCACCACGACTAGGCCGATGAAGGAGGAAAGCATACCTGCCATCCACGAACCATGAACCCAGCTGAAAGTGCAACTATCCCTAGGTGGTTTTGGTAATTCCTAACAACATATAGCTCATTGAGCTAACATCATTCCAAGATGAATATTTTAGGAAAAGCTCAACGAATGGCATGGCATGGATGAGAAAAGTGGATCCCACAAAATGCTAAGGATAAAAGGATTGGCTCAAGCTCAAAAGCTCAAGACTCTACATTTTATATTTTAGCCAAGATCACATTGAGTCTATAGGAAAAGCCAATACTATCAAGGAGGGATGAGGTGTTACTTAATGAGTTTCTTGCTCTACAGTGCTTAGTGATATGCTCCAAAACCCTCAACTACTTTCTCATATCCACATATGACCTAAACCAAAAGTCAAACTCGGCCCTACCGATTCTTTCTATCCGGCGCCACCGAGTTCAGATGTCATAGCCACTGCCACAAACCCTAGGCAAATCAGTCTCACCGATAGGGATCTCAGTCTCACCGAGATGGGACTGTAATTTCTCTGTTTCCCTTCGTAACATTTCGGTACCATCGAGATGAGCGATCGGTCCCACCAAGATTGCAATGTAAACTCCCTGTTTCCTTTTCATAACACTTCGGTCTCACCGAAATGAGCGAATCGGTCCCACCGAGTTTACCTGACCAACTCTCTGGTTAGCTTATTACCAAAATCGGTCCCACCGAGTTTGTGTAATCGGTCTCACCGAGATTACGTTATGCACTAACCCTAATCACATCGGTCCTACCGAGTTGCATGTCGGTCCCACCGAAAATCCTAACGGTCACTAGATTTGCTGAATCGGTCTGACCGAGTTTACCAATTCGGTCCTACCGAGTTTGGCAAGTTATGTGTAACGGTTAGATTTTGTGTGGAGGCTATATATACCCCTCCACCCACTCTTCATTCTAGGAGAGAGCCATCAGAATGAACCTACACTTCCAACTTACTATTTCTGAGAGAGAACCACCTACTCATGTGTTGAGACCAAGATATTCCATTCTTACCATATGAATCTTGATCTCTAGCCTTCCCAAGTTGCTTTCCACTCAAATCTTCTTTCCACCAAATCCAAATCCTGTGAGAGAGAGTTGAGTGTTGGGGAGACTATCATTTGAAGCACAAGAGCAAGGAGTTCATCATCAACCCACCATTTGTTACTTCTTGGAGAGTGGTGTCTCCTAGATTGGCTAGGTGTCACTTGGGAGCCTCCGACAAGATTGTGGAGTTGAAGCAAGGAGTTTGTAAGGGCAAGGAGATCGCCTACTTCGTGAAGATCTACCGCTAGCGAGGCAAGTCCTTCGTGGGCGACGTCCATGGTGGGATAGACAAGGTTGCTTCTTCGTGGACCCTTCGTGGGTGGAGCCCTCCGTGGACTCATGCATAACTGCTACCCTTCGTGGGTTGAAGTCTTCATCAACGTGGATGTACGATAGCACCACCTATCGGAACCACGACAAAAACATCCGTGTCTCCAATTGCGTTTGAATTCTCCAAACCTTTCCCTTTACATTCTTGCAAGTTGCATGCTTTACTTTCCGCTGCTCATATACTCTTTGCATGCTTGCTTGAATTGTGTTAAGATTGCTTGACTTGTGCTAAGTTAGCTAAAATCTGCCAAAGACTAAAATTGGGAAAAGGATAAGTTTTTATTTGGTCAAGTAGTCTAATCACCCCCCTCTAGACATAGTTTTGATCCTACACCAGCACATGTTCCGTCTTTCAGATGTCGTTGATGCAGACCACAATCTGCATCATCTCCTGGACTACCTCCCAAGCTCCGCGCCGACGTTGGAGCAAAGACCGTCACAACGGCGGAGCCAGAGGACACAGGTACACTACGAGGATGTCGTTGCTGCCTCACCATCCTTGCTTGAACTGACTGGTTTCCAAATCCATCCCCAACCATAGGACCGATGTCCTCGTCAGGGAAGGATTCGAAGAATCTTTATTCAGCGCCTTCATCGTCGCCGCCGAAGCCAAGATGATGAACAACCTAAAAACCTAGACCACAAAGGAGTAAAAATGATCCACGTGCGAGGATCCGCGCGTCCCCCCGCACCACCGACGACCGAGGTCGCCGCCGGAGGACGCGGCTGAAAGATGGCTTCTCCTGGCGGCGGCTAGGGTTCCAGCCGCTAGGGGCGAGAGAGAAACAGGGAAACTTCCGGTCTACTATTCATCAACTGTAGTACAAAGAACATCAGAAGTATAAAATACATCCAGGTCTGTAGACCACCTAGCGACGACTACAAGTACTGGAGCGAGCCGAAGGCGCGCCGTCATAGCCCCTCCCTCATCGGAGCCGGGAAAACCTTGTTGTAGTAGACAGTCGGGAAGCCGTCGTGCTAAGGCCACATAGGACCATCACACCAGGATAGCAACCGCCGCTGATGAAGAGATGCGTAGATCAGAAGGATCCAACATGTAGACACATTAACACAGACGAACGAAGATCGGATCCACGTGGATCCATCGAAGACAAACGTCGACCGAATCCCGCGAGATCCACAAGAGACAAACCTCTACACGCCCTCCGACAATGCTAGAAACGCCACCGGGACAAGGGCTAGGTGGGAAGGACCTTATTCCATCTTCAGAGAGCCGTCGCCGCCTCGCCTCTCTAAGCAGGACACAAACCCTAAAAAAACTCAAAAAACCTTCTGAAAACGGAGCCCTCTCGCCGGCAAGGGTCGGGATCCACCACGCTTCCATGGCCCTAAGACCATACAAAACGAGATAGAACGGCTGTTGTGCCGACGAGAGGCACGCAGGGGCACAAGAAACCCTAGTGCCGGGAACCAACAGGTAATCCTAACCCGGCCTAGAACGGAGGTAAAAGACATAATATTCGTTCACTATTATAAGATGTTCTAAATTTTTCTCAAATTGAATATGTGTAGACATGTGTTAGTATGTTTGTTTACTCAGTTTAGTTTAGAGACTATACTAAAATATCCAAAACTTCTTATTATAATAGTGAACGAAGGGACTATTACTATGTTCCAGTGAGATAAATTATAGTAGAAAGCCACCACCTTTAGGATTGAAAAAACACGGTTTAGTTTTATTTGAAAAAAGACCGTCGTGAGGCTTAATTATGGGACTTAGCATTATTCGGTGGATTCTTGTTAACTCAAACACTCTGACTTCGTCGATGGTGGATTCGTTGTCAATCTTATAATCAAATTGAATCGAAAACTAATAAAGAGAGGTGTCGATGGTGGATTCGTTGTCAATCATATAATCAAATTGAATCGAAAACTAATAAAGAGAGGTGTGTTTTTCAGATAGAGTGTGGATTTGATGTCACGGGGATAGCTGCCCCCTCAGTATTTATCGTTCGTCCCTCCTAGAGATATGTGCAGCATGCGGATGATTACCTTTTAATCAGCAATGCATGAATAGTAAAACATGATTAGTACTTTTGTCCTTTTCCGGCATAGGATGGTGTTGTCAGATCAAAAGAATCGGGGCCGGGGAAAGGTTGGCATGTTGTTTTTCATGGACAAGTCAGTGAGCAGACACTGATAGGCATATCTTTGTCAGAAGTTAAGAGTGTTTTGACCATATATGTTTGCTTCTACTTAGCGCTAGACAAAAGTTCTTAGTAGCCGAATAATCCAAAAAGAAGAAGCATGGGTAAGAAAGCAGTGGTCGTGCATGCTAATCACATACGGACAATTTAGCTTTTCTAGACATGTACATTATGTTTAGCTTTTATCTTGTCCATTTTTTGCCGTATGCTTCATTGCGTAAAATGGGATCCTTCAGCGAAATGTGAACTGGATGTGCTGACAAAAACTTATGTCATACTCGCGATCTATATAAAGATTAACAATGTGTGCACTCAACCTCAGATAAAAGACAAGATAGTACATACGACTTTTATGTCAGACTCCTTGGCACTATTTATCTTCAATGATAGTCAAAAATTTACTGACACCTGCATGTGCTTAGCGCTTGTTTTCTGTATGTCTTTCATACAACCACTAGCTTAACCTACCAGCACAGATCTCGAAGCTCCTTCATTACACAGTGACTACTTGGGTGGCATCTAGCAGAACCGGATGAAGAACACACCTTGGATTACGCGCGCGTCGAGTCGAGGAAGATGGATGCCAATTCGCCCTCCTCGCCTCCGTCGGAGGGACTGTTCGTGCACAAGGGAAAGAACAGAGGCCTTAAAATAGGAAATGCCACTTATTTTCGTATTGCAAGGAATATGCCAAAGCCATTTTTCCAGCTAAGAAAGGAATACGCCAACGCATGTAGTGTCGGTGTCACCAGCCAAAACTGGTTATTATAGTAGCCGCTGGTGGTGGTTCACCTGGGCTCTGCTCATGGACCCGCGCTGTCGCGCAGTTATACTCGCACTCTTCATAATATATTTTACTTTTTTTTAAATCAGATGTATGTAAACATGTTTGAGTGTATCTCTTTTGGGGAGGCGTTTTTACTTCCGGGAGCATTTGCTCCTGTGTGAATAGTGACCAAAAATATATGTTAAATGTTTTAAAAAAATCTGATTTCCTTTTATGTTTATGTTAGTGTCGCAAACATCTTTGACAATTTTCTTGCGGTGGTGGTTCACCTGAGTAGAGCAGTGTTTGTCGGTGAAAAATAAAATTTAGGGTGACACGCGGGGTAATATAGTGTTCATTTTTTCTTTTTGCACATGCCAAAATGAAAATATAGATGCGACTATGAGCACATAGATTTATTTTGTTGGATTTTTTTGTCATTTCAAAAATAATTAGCACATAGGAGCACGTGTACACGGGAGCCAAATTTGATTGGTCTCTCCACTCATTTCAGACTATGTGTAGTATGTATTAAATATCCAAATATTATTATGAAAATGAACGGAGGGATTATCATGTTCCACTGAGAGTAATTTACAAAAAAAATACACCACTCGTGGTGCTTAATTACAAAACATAGCATTATTTGGTCAATTCCTGAAACTCAAATTAAAAAAGTAATCGGACTTGCAAAGAAAAAGATACTCCCTCCAGATATCGAAAGACGTCAAAAGTGTCAAAAGGCGTCTTATATTTTGATACAGATGGATATGATTTAGAGATATCATCAAAGACGTCGGAGACACGTTGGTTTACCCGGTTTTAGGCATTTCCATGGTAATAGTCCTACGTGTTGGTTATAAAAGTATATTAGCAAACATGTTTGCGTTGCAAGGAGAGAGAAAAAAAGTCATCCCTCATGCACACACCCGACGACATTAGCAAATTCCTTTAAATCTTCCACGGTACTACATGACAAACAACATGATAAATGGTGTTGCGCAACAAAATAAGTATGAGATGTTTTTTTTGAAGTGTATTCAAGGTGTTTTCAATTTATTAGACAAAAGAAATATCTATCTAGTTGTCGCTACCTGTTTACGCCTTTTTGTCGTACTCCTCAGTGATGCCCAACAAATGTTACATTAGGATGAAAATAGCAAAGTACATTTTTCGAATTCACGAACATTTTCTATAAATTCGTGAACAATTTTCAAGTTGGAGTTACGAATTCATGAACAATTTTTGAACCGGCGAACTTTTTTTGAATCGACGAAAATATTTTGAGTCGGCAAACATTTTTTGAATTGATAAAAAAATTATGAACCAGCCATTTTTTGAATCGATGAACATTTTTGGAATGTTTTTGGATGCATGAACATTTTTCTGAATTCATGAACATTTTTTGAATCAATGAACTCCTCTTGTAATTCATGATCATTTTTTTGGGTTTTTTTGAACATTTTTAGAAAAATCATGAAAAAAATTGAATGCACGAAGATTTGGTTCAAATTCACAAACATTTCTTGAATATGCAAATAGTTTTTCAGAATCATGAACATTTTTTTAATCCACAAACATTTTATGATTTCTGGAATATTGTTTTCATAAATTCACAAAAAAATGAAACTTGGATTCTTCTTGGAAATGTTGTATTATTTTAAATAATAAAATATATGAACAGAAAAGAAAGAACAAATAGGAAATAAAAAAAATCTTGAATAAAGAACAAAGGCCATCCAGACTCGCTCATGGGCCAGCCGAATAGGGCGGGCAGGCTCTTAGGTGTGCATGATTTATAAAAGAGAAAAGGTAGGGAAAAGGGAGCTAGGTGGGATCGAACCTAGGTCTCTATGATGGAAGAGGGAAGCTCTAGCTAGTGCCCTACTTGCCAATTTCTGATTTCTAACGGGATTGCGACTAAATGAATCAACGAAAAGCGTCTTCATAGGAAAAAAAATGGTTTGTGTTTTCTCACTTATGGATGGCATGGCGGATAATTTGTGCTAACTTTAGGGGTAATTTTGAAACGGACGGTCAGAAATACAAATCACTTTATTATTACGTATAGATTTATAAATAATGGGGGGGGGGGGGGGGTGTAGATTACAGATTGGATCTACTATACTAGGTCTTGCTTTAATAGCTTCATAATGGTTTGAGTCTTTGGTATGATACTATATGATCCAATCTCTGACGAGTATGAGGAATATAATAAGTTCTTGGATTTGACAAGTCCACTCTTATCTCCTCCAAGTGCCTGCCTTCGAACGACTTGTCCTGAGCCCGAAGAGTCCTTAGAAACTCATATCAATCCGGGCTATCCACGCCCATGGTGTATAGTCCCCTACTATAGTGTACCACATGCTTACACAAAAGAAAGGTTGAGATCTCAAGATAAATAATTTGTGATGTAAGTATCTTCCGACCAACATCTTCTTCAGTTACCATCTTGACTATCCTAAGACTATTAGATCTAGTAATTAGTTCGGGCCGCTATTTGGGCACACACTTTGTGAGATTACGAACATTGACACTGGCCAGTGAGATACCCCAAATCAAGAATTTGAATCGTACCACATCCTTCGGAAGGAAGGATTGAACGTGGCCCTTTACGAGTAACGTGGGAGATGCTTGCCATATTTTTTGGGTGGTGGCGTGTTCTCTCAGCGAGGGTAAGCCAGATAGGATTTATTTCTCTAACCATCTTCCCTGAGCACCTTGGATTGTACAAGAGCAATGCTACATCTACGAAAGAGTTGTTATGTAACCTACGTATGAGATGATTTGGCAGGCTTTAATTGGGCATTAGAGAGGGCTGGGGCCCACCTGAAAATCAAGGGGGGGGGGGGGGGGTGTGTTTAGTTGAAGGTTAAGGAAGTTTACCATAAGTTACGTAGGTCTAGCATTTTTCATTGTACAAAGCCTTAAATGCCACCCTCCCAATATCCAGGTTTTCCTGAATTAGATGGATTAGAGCTGATGTACGAACATTTGTATTGGGCTTGGTGGGTTCTAGGCTTAGCTGAGAAGAGGCCCAAAGGTTTTTCCGGCTGGGTTCTGATTATGTGCATCTGGTCTGTTTAAGAAAAAATAGTGCCTGTGACCTAGAGGTGATACCGTGAAGCAACTGGAGGGCATTAAACAGCAACAATACACGGCCGCTAATTAATGCTTGCCTAAAAGAAAACCAAAATCAAAGATCTAAAATCACAAAAGTAATACTCGTAAACATGATCAAATATTAACATTGCCAGGCAATGAATCGAATTATGATTCTTAAGCGTACAGCCAGGCAATCAATCCATGGCCATGCATGTAAATGATTCGAAGTATGACAAACAACATCATCGGCAGTATCTAAAATCCTGGCACAATCTTTGGAACGAACGAATATTGCAGCGAGGTATTCGCGGCCTGCCTGAACTGAACTGAACTAATACTTGGGAGGGTCGGAGAAGAAGTTGTTGATCGCCGGCATGATCTCGGGGCGCTGGCGGTCGATGAACTTCCTGAAGCCGTGCTGCGAGTAGCGCTTCCCCTCGTCGAAGTTCTCCTGGACCCCCGCCGCCCTGTTCTCCTTGGTCACCCTGCACAGATCGACACGACAACGAATGGCGGCGCGGTTTCAGATTTGGAAAACGGTTTCGTCAACCATCGGCGGTTGAAGTCAGATCGGTGTCTCCGCCGCAAGACAGGCATGGGTGATGGGTCGGTACCTGACTTCCGGGTTGGTGGTGATGTTGCGGATGAGCTGCATGGCGCAGATGGAGACGGCCACGCCGGTCGCAGCGAAGATCGGGTACACCTGCACCGTGCCAGCGCGTGATTCATCGCGAGAAAAACAGATCAAATCTTCCGCCGAAAACCCAGCGAGATCACGGAACACGAAGAGAAAAACGCATGGCTAGTTCGTTTCATCGCGAAAATTTCCGATCTACGAGCCGAGGAGGAACGAGATGGGTTTGAATAGCACGTACCTCGGGGCGAAGCCACCGCTTCCAGGCGGCGGAGGAGGCAGCGGACGCCATTGGTGTTTGTTTCCTTCTTTCTTCTCGCCCAAGGATTGATCTGCGGGAGTAGTTTAGTTGCTGGTTGCCAACTAGCACGGGAGGGGGTTGGCTCTGTGTCAACCCGGGTCGCTATATAGCGGGCGAGGCGCGTTTGGTTGACGCGGTGGGACGTGGAGTTTGCGAAGACCGGAGGAGTGAAGATTCGCCAGCGTGCGGTGACCAAATGCGCTGCTTGGTAACGCGCACGACACGTGAACCGGTCACGCCCGCGCCGTAATGGTACCGTGTGAGCAGAAACACGAAACGTGACGCAACGAACATGTTAGTTTGGGTTTTTTTTGCGGGAAAAACTTTCAATCAATTCATCTTCAATCATCCAGTCTTCCAAACCAACTCACCCGAAAAAGTAGGATCACATCGGGCGATCAAGGAGGCGACCGGGATCCCTTGCGCGCCGCCGGTGACGCCGCCGGTTCCCTCTCTCTCCGTCGGACGCTCCGGCGGCGGGAGGGAGGGGAAACCCCGGGTCTGTTCGCTAGGTGGGTGTGTGATAGGGTTAGGGTTGAGGGAGACGCTGCCGAGACCGTTGCGGTGGTGTCGCGTCGGAATAAGTTTCTCCGGGCTTCGTTCGCGGTCAGGCCAGGCTTTTGCCTTCGTCTAGGAGCCAGCGGTGTTGGGGATCCCTGGATCTCGTCGAGGTCGCGGGCTATGGTGGTTGGAGGTCCATCGGCACTGGCCGTTTGGATCCTCAGATGGGCGATGAATGCAGGAAGACGAAGACCTTTCTTCTTCCTTGTTGGTATGATTTGCTGCTGCTGTTCTTCTCCTTCCTCTGCGCTAATGCTGGTGGGAGATCCTGCTTTGTCCGGGCGGATGGCCCGGCCGCGGTGCTGGACCGGTCGGATGATTGGAGTTCTCTTCCTTTCGGAAGGACACTTTTCGCGGTACTCAAAGCCAAAGATGGCGACGACTGTTGCAGGTGTGTTGGATTGATGTCCATGCCCTCTCAGCGCTGGTGTCAAGAAAGGAGGAAGCAGCGTGGCGGCAATTGTACCGTGGTCGAAGATGATGACCTGTTTGCGACTGGTTGCAGATCCTTCTGCTGCAGGGGTCTTCTCTCAAGATTCAGGGATGATGACACAGGGTTCCGAAGATCTTCTTATGTTATGAATGTCTTAGGGTACTCTAGGTGTTCATGGTCCTTTATGTTTGCGATTCAGTGTGCTTGTAAGAGTCAACTACTTTGTACTGATTCGTAATTGGAATGAAAATTTCTCAAAAAAAAAATCATCTTCAATCATGGTAGTACAACAAATACTAGAAACAAGATCCGTAGACCGCCTAGCGACGACTACAAGCACTGAAGCGACCCGAAGGCGCGCCGGAGCCGGGCAAACGTTGTTGTAGTAGACAGTCAGAAAGTCGTCGTGCTAAGGCCCCATAGGACTAATGCACAAGAGCAACAACTGCCGCAGATGAAGAGTGTAGATCAAAAGGATCAAACCTGAAGACACACGAACGAAGACGAACGACGAACAGATCCGAGCAAATCCACCAAAGATAGATCCACCGGAGACACACCTCCACACGCCCACCGATGATGCTAGACGCATCACCAGAACGAGGGCTAGGCGGGGAGACCTTTATTCCATCTTCAAGGAGCCGCCGCCGTCTAGCCTTCCTGAGCAGGACACAAACCCTAACAAAGCTCGAAAAAAGATCTAAAACGGAGCCCTCCCACCGGCAAGGGCCGAGATCCACTCCGTCTCCATGGCCCTAAGGTCACCGGAGACGGGACGGACCGGCGCCGGCGCCAGCGGGAGGCAGAGAACCCTAACTTTTTGAAGGCGGCGGCTGGCTAGGACATGTTAGTTTGGGCTGAGTGCAAATTCTACAGAACCACGAAAACTGTGAAGTAATTAAGCAGTCTGCAACAAATCTTCATCATTATCTTTATTTTTAGGACCGCAGTATCTCGACAACGTTCGTTGGGAGGGGTTGACATTTGCGAACGTTTTAGATGGCAAGTTTAGTTGTATGGGTTATCGGTTTCTCACAAAATGTGTGACAGTTTCTAGGGAGAAGCAAAATTTTGCGGCAAAAAATGGCAGGATTTGTCATCTCTTACCAGTAAAGGCTCCGGCTTCCATTTTCTTTGAAAACCACCTTAACTGTCTTTGTCTCAGCTTTAATTCATTTATCAAATTAAAATTATTTTCTTTGGTAATCCAATAAATGCTTACCATGTTTACCAATTAAAATTCTAGCGTTTATTTCGGCAGATAAATCACATGCAAGATTTTATTAGGTAAACAATTATTTACACAATCACGTTAATATAGACATGTAAATCGTGCCCACATGTTAGTGCCAAGATGACAAACATCACCACAAAGGTTGTAAGGCATGGATCGAGCACCGACTCTAAGGTGGGAGGGCGCGACCTCCGGTCTCTCCCCGTCAACACCTTGCAAAGGTCTCATATACAACTACACGTGCAACAACGTTGTCATCTTGTGTCCTAATATGTCCGCTCGGGCGCAAAGGTGAAGGTGTGGTCCTCTTCTGCTAGGCGATTGTTGCCAAGACGAGACGGGGGATCTTGGATCTTTAGATACGAAGACAACAACGAGTATGTGTTTTCCGACTGTTTCTGATACCACATACGAGAACAACGGAGCATGAGGACAGTGCGGGTTATCGGAGCGCCCCAATTTGGGATTTTGGTGGTGCCGACGACCTTCCTCCCTGAACCTTCGCCAAAAAGTGTGATGGTGGCCGGCTCTTGTCGTGACTGGACTAGCTGCTTGTGCGAGCATTGTCTTCGCTTGTGTGGCATCTCACGTCAAGACCATGCTATGCACGTCACTGTTGGGATCATGGAAAGTGGTGGCTACAACACATGTTGACTTTGATTTGGTAGTGCTTCTCAAGTATCATCATGGCATTGCAGAAGCTCGTTCACTACTTCCAGGCTCACCTCATAAATGTGGTCAGCACCTCCCCTCTATCAGACATCTATCGCAACAAGGAGACCACATGATGGTTCACCAAGTGGGCTATCAAGTTCCTCGCTTTCCACATCACATACCAAGTGGGCTATCGAGCTGAGGATTTGTGGTAGTAGCTATATGTCATGTATCTCTCTTTCCCGACCTTGCGAATTGCCACCAAGATTATGATCTTGGGCATTTACGATTAGTTGAACTGTATGATGCACCTCTCATGATGAGTAACTTAATGGTTTGAATATTGTTGATTTTGTATTTTTGAACTTTGGTAGTTAATGATATCACATGATGCTTATCTAGTATAATTTCCGGAGACACTCGATGTGACATTGGGGTGACTTGATAGGTTAGGGTTAGAATGATAAAGATCATTGTATTGTCGTAGTATAATTATGTGGTTGCCTGAGGTAGACAATGAGGTGGTTCAACAGATTAACATTAGAAAGACAACTTTCGAGGTGGTTCGCTCTCTGCGCACTTATGAGATCTCACCCATAGTTGATCCAATAAAAAAAGGAAAGTTGTGAGGTTATATCAAGTATTTTAATGAAATTATAATGTTGAGTGCTGAGTGTTGACACTAGTGAACCTACGCACCCTAGGCTTTGTTTCCAATAATTACAAACCTTGTTTCAGTCACGTTTAAATCTTGTTACCTTGTAATTTTTATTTATTTAAAAAATACAAAAATATTTGCACCATCTAAATTATCTATCATTCAATTTATCAATCTCTTCGCCGAACTAGTGAACATATACACTTGACAACAGTATTAGGTGTGTTCGGGACACAAGAGACTACTTGTATCTTATTGCAAGATTGCTTGAGGGGAGAATATATTCATCCTACATTTCTCGCAGATTGATAAAAGTTATGTCATCCAATTTGAGGGGAGACTACATTTGTCGTGAAAATAAAATAAAAATAAATTAAAGTGAAACAAATGGCGGTTTCAGTCCCTTGTGAGTTCATCAACTTGCATGTGTAGTTCAACGGCACCCTTTCTTACTACTTTCTGTGGTGTGGGTGTTATCAAAGTTTCTGTTAGCCGTTCTATTTTATTCGAAAGGTACAAAAACATTATCCAACAAATTATCCTTTAATTTGCATGCCCTCTGCAACAAGGAGCCTTGGTGCAGTCGCAACAAGATCTCATTATTCTGGCCCGTCCATACAAAGGTTCGTCCAACAAGTCTCTAGACCGCGTAACTGGGTGCAGCTGCGGCTAGCTAGTTAGAGATGCACTAATTGAGTTTGCCCTTAAACTAAAAAAATGCACAAAAGGGGAATTCTTTTTTCTGATTATCTAGGGCACATGCACGTCACCAGTCATCCAAAGTCCTAAGTCTAAGTCATGAAATATTCATGCGAGTGCATGCCTATACATGGTATGTAGCACTATTTTGAGGTTCTAGCATTTACATTGGTATGCAAGGGCTCCCCCTTATATGTTGCTCCAGTCGTAGTTCACCAAGCGACGTGGTACTAAATTTGGTCCCTCCACTCCTCTATCTTCCGTTTGTTGCAGAACAACTAGGCTAGGGTCCAATATTCCAACAACAACAATAGAGCCAGCTCGGTACCAACTGTTGTCGTAGTAGCAGCACACACTGAGAGGTAGATAAAGTGGGCAGAAAAAGGGAGTTTTATGAATCAATAGTCCTATGATGGGTACATGTGTGTCAGTGTGTCCATAGTACCTCATGGTATAGAATTTAACGAAGCACATTTTGAGGTTTGTCTTGTGCTTGTGCTGGCCAATGTGACTGGAAGGAAACATGACCAACTCACTTACACATCGCCGCCAGGACAAAAGCCATGTCCATTTTTTGCTTAGCTAGAAGATGGGAATATTTCAATGTCAAACCGCTGAACTACATGCCGTGTGAGAGGCGACGGTTCACCATGCTAGGTCTCATAATTTGGTTTGGCACAGCGGTCTTCTTAAATTACTACAATAGGAATGGTTCTTAAATTCACCATGCTAGGTCTCAAGTTTTGGCATGATGAGATCATGTCTTCTTTTGGCATTGTGTCGTTGCAAATCTGTATGATTCAGGATATGAGATTTGTGACACGTACTCCCTCTATGTCAAAATATAAGAAGTTTTGTATATAAAGGGGGTATAAATAAACATCTTATATTTTGATACAGAGGCAGTATGATGCACACAATATGTCTCGAGTTAGAACACTTTCCAGTTTATTGGCCAAGGCAATTGATGGTATGTGCACAATGGTGGATAGCAGAATTTTCTACCACTGAAATCCGGGTCACATGTAGCAGCATGATCACCTGGTTTTATTTTTGAAAACTAAACAAGGAGGAAAGCATACCACATACTTGTAAGTGCATCTAGTGCCCCTTAGTGATTTTGGTGTATTGAAGACTTATAGGTTAAGGGACTAATGCGTTTGTGAGTGTACACAGGTCTATAAGTCTATGAAGAGTTTGATATTTACAGAGAAAGTCGACCCCTAAAAATGAAGTTCTTCGACTGAAGACTTTGGATTTCTGAAGACTTTCTGAAGACTTTGAAAGCGAAGAAATTGGTGTGACCTTGAAGACTTGTTATTCATGCGAGGAACATGAAGCGTGAAGACTTTTGTTTTCGTAGTTTCATTTTCTCTTTCTTGAGTCATAGGAAACACCATACTGTTAAAGGGGGTCGAGGAAATACTAAGGAAAAATTTCCATGTGATGCTCAACTCAAAATCCTACACCTACCAATATCTTAGAGTGAAGCCATTGGAAATCTCATACAGTTCAGTCATATTCTTCAGTGACAGAGACGAAGTTCTTCTGGTCTCTGAGGAATTTGTTCTGACCGAGGAGTTAGGAATTCGCCAGTGCGGATTGCCTACACAGTGAGGAACATGATAGCCCTGAGGAATTTGAGCCTCAAATTTTCGACCATTGTTGTGCTATGCGCCAGCTGTACCAAAATATCTACCCATCTAACGGTCATATCATTGAAGGGCATTTATGTCTTATCATGTCGGGTTGCTCCCTAGGCTATAAACAGCCGCCCCCTACAACCACTAGCTGGTTGGCTGCTGAGAAACTGACAATTGTCATTTGAGAGCATCCCATCCTCCGAGGACTTTGAGCGAAAATCATCAAGTGAGGAAAACCCAAACCCAAACACCTACAAACTCAAAGTGATTGAGCATCACTGAAGAGATTGATCCTGCATGGATCCGACACTTGTTACCTTTGAAGACTGTGCTTCTTCCAGACGGTTAGGCGTCATGGTCTAGAGCATCCAAGAGGAAATTATGGATCGCCGAATGACCGAGTTTGTGAAGGTTCGGAAGTCACCTGAAGACTTACCACGAGTGATTGGGCAAGGTCTGTGTGACCTTAGCTCAAGGGGAATATGGCGAGGACTAAGTGTCCTGGACTGCGTGTTCAGGACTGGGTGTCCGGGACTGTGTGTCCTCAAGTTTAAATACCTAGCCGCCCTAACCAGACGTACAACTGAGACAACAGTTGGAACTGGTCTACCAAATCATTGTCTTCACCAAGCCAACTGGTTCTATTTCCTCAACTCTTTCATTTCCTCATAACTTTGTTGTGCACTTGTTCATATCTGTGTTTGAAGACTTTGAGTGAAGACTTTCTCAATTTCCTCAGTTTAATTTCTTCAGTCTGTTTGTCTTCATCCCGTGTTATCCTATGTTTACGCTTTCTGTACTCTGTGTTTGTCTTCATTTCATCATGATGACCATGCCTATGTTCTGTTATGTTTACTTCTGAGTACTTATTCCCCTGCAAGTAGTTCTTCGCTAAGGAATTTCCTCACCCACAAATTCCTCAGTGAAGAATTCATAAAAATCGCCTATTCACCCCCCTCTAGTCGATATAACGCACTTTCAATTGGTATCGAGCAAGGTACTCCCTTGTTACGTGTGATTTTAGTTTAACACTTTGGAGTTTTAGTTATGTCGACCGCAGGTATGATCAAGGTCTCTGCTGGCTGTCCTACCTTTGAGGGACAGACTACCCCTACTGGAAGAATAAGATGCGAATGCATCTTGAGGCAATTGATAACGATCTCTAGTATGGTGTGTGATACGTCTCCAACGTATCTATAATTTTTGATTGCTCCATGCTATATTATCTACTGTTTTGGACCATATTAGGCTTTATTTTACACTTTTATATTAGTTTTGGGACTAACCTATTAACCGGAGGTCCAGCCCAATTCTTTGTTTTTGCCTATTTCAGATTTCAAGAAAGCGGAATATCAAGCGGAGTCCAAACGGAATGAAACCTTCGGGAACATGATTTTTCACGAACATGATCCGGAGATTTGGACCCTCGTCAAGCAACCAACAGGGGAAGGCACGAGGTAGGGGCGCACCCTCCTCCCCTAGGCGCGCCCTCCACCCTCATGGGCCCCTGTTGCTCCACCGACGTACTTCTTCCTCCTATATATACCTCGTACCCCGAGCGATCAGATCTGGAGCCAAAAACCTAATTCCACCGCCGCAACTTTACGTATCCACGAGATCCCATCTTGGGGCCTGTTCGAGCTCACGAAGGGGAATCCACCACGGAGGGCTTCTACATCATCATAGCCTCTCCGATGAAGTGTGAGTAGTTTACTTCAGACCTTTGGGTCCATAGTTAGTAGCTAGATGGCTTCTTCTCTCTTTTTGGATCTCAATACAATGTTCTCCCCCTCTCTCGTGGTGATCTATTCGATGTAATCTTCTTTTAGCGGTGTGTTTGTTGAGACCGATGAATTGTGGGTTTATGATCAAGATTATCTATGAGCAATATTTGAATCTTCTCTGAATTCTTTTATGTATGATTGGTTATCTTTGCAAGTCTCTTCGAATTATCCGTTTGGTTTGGCCAACTAGATTGGTAGTTCTTGCAATGGGAGAAATGCTAAGTTTTGGGCTCAATCTTGAAGTGTCCTTTCCCAGTGACAGTAGGGGCAGCAAGGCACGTATTGTATTGTTGCCATCGAGGATTACAAGATGGGGTTTTTATCATATTGCATGAATTTATCCCTCTACATCATGTCATCTTGCTTAAGGCGTTACTCCATTTTCATTAACTTAATACTCTAGATGCATGCTGGATAGCGGTCATTGAGTGGAGTAATAGTAGTAGATGCAAGCAAGAGTCGGTCTACTTGTCTCGGACGTGATGCCTATATACATGATCATACCTAGATACTCTCATAACTATGCTCAATTACATCAATTGCTCAACAGTAATTCGTTCACCCTCAAGTAAAATACTTATGCTCTTGAGAGAAGCCACTAGTGAAATCTATGGCCCCGGGTCTATTCTCATCATATTAATCTTCCCTCGCTTTATTATTGCTTTGCTTTTTTTACTTTGCCTTTTATTTTACTTTGCATCTTTATACCAAAAGTACCAAAAATATTATCTATCATCTCTATCAGATCTCACTCTCGTAAGTGACCGTGAAGGGATTGACAACCCCTATTCTGTAGTGACCCGACCCGAATGGATCAAGTCTCTGTGCTCAGGTGTCATCCCTGGATCAGTAATGCTGACACTACACAGTACTTCGAAGGATTTATAACAGAGTAGCAATCACACACTTATTACATCGTTGTCCAAAAGAGGACTTATTACAATAAATATGGCTTAAGGCCATCTAATAACGATAACAGCGGAAGACTTGGAAGATAAGTGAGTCCATCAACTCCATCGGCATCACTTGAGTATAGAACCACGACCTAAACACCTTACTAAATAAATGCGAAAAGTCTGCAACATGAGCGTTGCAGCCCGAAAACGGGTCACACATGGAATATCGGCAATGTAACACATAGAGAGTAATGAAGGAATAAGTCTATACTACATGCATATATGGCTGGTGGTAAAGCTCTCTGATTCTGATTTTGCATAAAGCTAGTTTTTCCCTACTGCAAAGGAATAAATTTATTTAACTATCATGGTGGTTGTTTAAACATTGAGAATGGTTGACAGCATCCTCAATCCCAATTAAAAGTAATCATTAAAACCCAATAACATTAATTAGAGTAACATGTTGAGATTCACATGATATTCAAGTACTAGATACTCGAGATGTCCATAACCGGGGACACGGCTAATCATGATTAGTTTATATACTCTGCAGAGGTTTGCGCACTTTTCCCCACAAGACTCGATCGCCTCCCTTTGGTCCTCGCACTACATGGTGTTTGAGAGACGGATGACCGAGACACAGTCTTTTAGAAGCGCTAGCACCTTACGATGGGTGGACCGGTACACCTACATCCCCTACATCTGCTAGTCCACCACTATAAGAGTTCGCATACGACTTACTCAACTATGCCAGAGCCCATAATGGCTTGTGGCTGCACACGGAAGTTTCTAGCATGAATGATCTTATGATCCCTTTGAGCACAGGTGGCGGTCCGAAGAAAAACAGGCAAGTCCTGATAGAAACCAGGTGCCTCAATCCACCCAGATGTGTGTTTAAGTTGCCACCTTAGATAAACCATTAAATTAACAATCTCACAACTGCCATGGATATTCACTCACCCAATCCACGTCTACTAGCATAGCATGGCATAATAAACAAACGTAGAAGTAACTCCCAAGGTTTCATAAGTAAAACAGGTAATAGGTACTACCTCATCTACTTCCCATCCCACAATTTAATTAGATCCTAATCATGCAAGTGTTTGAGGATTGATCTAATGCATAAAAACTAGGTAGTAGAAAAGATATGATCAAGTGTTACTTGCCTTGCTGACGTTCCGCGAAACCTAGAGACTTCGAAGTAACAAGCGGCCTTGATCCGGGTGATCTATCACAGACAAACAACAAGCATACAATAAGTACTCATCTAATGCACAGGTAAATCTCGAATAAAGATCTAACGAGAAAGTTCAGCTTAAGAACCACAGTTGCAAAAAGAATCGAATCAAATAAAGCAACGAAAGTCAAACGTCGAAAGAAAACGACTCGGTTCTAGCAATTTGAAACTAGGTCAAATTTTACAGTAGCAAAACTTTGTTTAAGTGGATTAGTCGGAATGGCGGTTTCATAACGAAACTCCAGGCGCTTGAATCACCTGATTCCAATAAACGAGCGAGAAAATAAACTAGATCGAAGATTGGATCTGAAATCGAGATCGGAAAATAACGGATTAAATCCGATTAAAAGAAAAACGACGAATGGTTAAACGAACGGACGTTCGTTAACAGAAACTAACCGGTGAACACGTTCGTTAAAACGAACGGATCGGTGAACGTTCACTAAGTAACTAAACCGAAAAAATAAAACCGATCTAGGGTTTAAAAAAAACCGAACAACAAAAAGAAAACAGGAAGGTTTTTTTTTTAAAACCGAACCGGGGAGGTGGCGCGGCGCGGCTATACCTCCGGCGAGGTCGCCGGGCGGGCGGTCGGCTCCTGAGGTCGGGTGGGCTCGGGCGGCGGCGGGGTGAGAGGCGGCGGCGGCGGCAAGACGGCCAGCGACGACGGGCGGCTCGGCGGGCGGCTCGGTGGCGTGGGTCGGCAATGAGCGGCTCGGGTGGGTCGAGGGCGGCGGCGGCTTTTAAGGAGGGAGGGGGTGCCTTGGGGAGGGGCCACGGCGGCGGGGCGCTGCCCCGAGCCGGACTCGGCGGCGGCGTGGCGGCGGGCAGGTGTCTCCCGGGCGGGAGGCGGCGGGTGGCTCCAAGCGTCGGGCCCTTTTTTAATAAATTCTCATGAAAAAGCGGGTAAAATAAAATCTAAACGAACTCCAAAATTAATAAAGTAAATTTTCCCGACTCCTAAAAATGAGTCGAACAAAATGAACTTTAACACGGGGCCAAAATGCAAATTTTTAAAATACTCATTTTTCCCTAAAGCAAATAAACCCGAGAATCCAAAATTTGATTTATTTATTAAATCTTCATTTTTCCTAAATTTTGGGAAAGTCATATTATTCCCTCTCTTATTTTTTTTATTGGAAAAATATTTGAAGATAAAAATAAATAAATCCGAATGATTCTATTTTCAAAATTTGAGAAAGCTCAAATATGAAAATAATGAAATCTCCAACTATCTCCGAGGGTCCTTGAGTTGCGTGAAATTTTCTAGGATCGGAAAATGCAAGAAAATATGATATGCATGATGACTTAATGTATAACATTTCAAATTGAAAATTTGGGATGTTACAGACCTACCCCCCTTAAGATGAATCTCGCCCTCGAGATTCGGGTTGGCTAGAAAATAGGTGAGGGTGATCCTTGAGCAAATCCTCTTCTCTTTCCCAGGTGGCTTCATCCTCAGTGTGGTGGCTCCACTAAACCTTGCAAAACTTGATAACCTTGCTGCGAGTAACTCTGCTGGCATAATCGAGAATCTTGACTGGTTTCTCCTCATATGTTAAATCATCCTTCAACTGAATTGCTTCAAGTGGCACTGTATCCCTTAATGGTACCTCTGCCATCTCGGCGTGACATTTCTTCAGCTGAGAAATATGGAATACATCATGAACTCCTGACAGTCCCTCTGGCAATTCCAGCTTATAAGCAACTTCTCCCATGCGTTGCAAAATCTTATATGGTCCAACGAAACGCGGTGCTAATTTTCCTTTAACTCCAAAACGCTTAACTCCTCGAAGCGGGGATACTCTAAGATAAACTCTGTCTCCAACTTCATATTCTATCGCCTTGCGTTTTGAATCCGCATAGCTTTTACATGCTGGACTGGGCTACTTTGAGTCTATCGCGAATCAGCTTAACCTTCTATTCAGACTCCTTAATCAAATCTGGTCCAAACAACTGACGGTCTCCAGCTTCGTCCCACGATAACGGTGTCCTGCACCTTCTTCCGTACAAAGCCTCGAAAGGTGCCATCTTCAAGCTGGTTTGGTAACTGTTGTTATAAGAAAACTCTGCATACGGCAAGTTATCATCCCAACTAGATCCATAATCTAGTGCACAGGCTCTCAGCATATCCTCCAAAATCTGATTCACTCTCTCAGTCTGTCCATCGGTGCGTGGGTGGAAAGCATCTTGAATTCCAGCCTGGTTCCCAATGTTTCGTGTAACTGATTCCAAAACCTTGAGGTAAATTGGGTTCCCCTATACGTCACGATACTCCTCGGAACTCCGTGTAAACACACAATTCTGGTCATGTATATCTTTGCCAACTTAGCACTGCTATAGGTAGTCTGATGGAATGAAATGAGCTACCTTAAATCGGTGGTCGACTATAACCCAAATCGAGTCATATCCTGAACGAGTCTTTGGCAAACCTGTGATGAAATCCATGCCTAGTTTATCCCACTTCCATTCGGGTATTGGCAATGGTTATAACAATCCTGCTGGCTTCTGATGCTCTGCCTTCACTCTCTGACATACATCGCAAACTGCTACATACTCCGCAATATCCTTCTTCATTCCGGTCCACCAGAACGTTTCCTTCAAATCCAAATACATCTTGGTATTTCCTGGGTGAAATGAGTAGGGTGAATCCTGTGCTTCTTGCAAAATCAACTTCCTGATTTCCGGGTCGTTTGGCACATAAACACGGTCCTCAAACCATAGGGTATCGTGCTCATCCTCACAAAATCCCTTAGCTTTTCCTTCGCTTATTTTCTCCTTTATAGAGGCAACTTCCTTATCTGCCTTTTGAGCTTCTCTGATTTTGTCCATCAACGTAGACTGAATCTCAAATGTTGCTACATAGCCTCTCGGAACTATTTCCAAACATAGCTCTCGAAGGTCCTCGGCTAACTCCTTGGGTATTCCTCCCATCATTAGGGTATTGACGTGGCTCTTACGGCTCAATGCATCTGCTACAACGTTAGCCTTTCTGGGGTGATAATGCAATCTCATATCATAATCCTTAATAAGCTCCAGCCATCTCCTCTTTCTAAGGTTTAATTCCTTCTGCGTGAAGATGTACTTCAAACTCTTGTGATCCGTATACACCTCACAATGATTTCCAATGAGAATATGTCTCCAGGTCTTCAATGCATGCACAACGGCTGCTAACTCCAAATCATGTGTGGCATAATTCAACTCATGAGGCTTAAGCTGTCGTGAAGCATATGAAACAACTCTTCCTTCCTGCATAAGCACTGCTCCAAGTCCTCGGCGTGAAGCGTGCATAATGCACCTCATAATCCTTGGTTTGATCCGCAAAATTAACACTGGTGAGGTAACCAATCTTTTCTTCAACTCCTGAAAATTTGCCTCACAATCCTCAGTCCATATGAACTTGGTATCCTTCTTCAACAACTCTGTCATAGGCTTTGCAATCCTTGAGAAATTCTCAATGAATCTTCGGTAGTATCCTGCGAGTCCAAGGAAACTCCAAATCTCTCCAACTGTCGTTGGTGCTTCCCATTTGGTTACGGTCTCAACCTTTGTGGGGTCAACTGCTATCCCTTCTCCGGATATAACATGTCCAAGAAATCCAACTTCCTTTAGCCAAAACTCACATTTGCTGAACTTGGCATATAAGCGATGTTCCCTCGGTTTCTCCAAAACCAATCGCAAATGTTCCTTATATGTTCCTCTTCATTCTTCGAGAAAATCAAAATATCATCTATGAACACCACGACGAACTTATCCAAAAACTCCATAAACACTTTGTTCATCAGGTTCATGAAATAGGCGGTAGCGTTAGTCAGTCCAAATGACATAACGTGTACTCATATAGTCCATATCTCGTGGTAAATGCTGTCTTAGGTATGTCCTGCTCTCGAATCTTCAACTGATGGTACCCTGATCGCACATCGATCTTGGAAAACACTTTAGCTCCTTGCAAACGATCAAACAGATCATTTATCATTGGTAGTGGGTACTTGTTCTTGACTGTTATTTCATTCAATCCACGATAATCAACAACCATCCTTAACGATCCATCCTTCTTCTCCACTAAAAGTACGGGTGATCCCCAAGGCGAAGAACTTGGGCGTATAAAACCTTTATCCAATAGCTCCTTTATCTGCTTCTTGATTTCCGCCAAATCCTGTGCGGGCATCTGTATGGTCGCCCGATATTGGGCCATGCACGGCAAAAGCTCAATCAAAAACTCAATGTCTCTATCCGGTGGCATTCCTGGCAACTCTTCCGGAAATACATCAGGGAAGTCCTTCACCACTGGTACTTCTTCCTGCACAACTCCTGATAAGCAATTTACATGAGCTCTCCTCGGCTCATGCCGTGATACATACTTAATCCTTCTTCCTTCTGGTGTTGTGAGCAAAATCATCTTACTTGCGCAATCGATGTTCCCTCCATACATCGACAACCAATCCATGCCTAATATCACATCCAATCCTTGGGATTCCAGAATGATCAAATCCGTCGGGAACACATGCCTTCCTATACTTAATGGCACTTGAAAACATCCTTGTCTGGCCATATACTCCGCTCCTGGTGAGCTTACCAGCATAGGGGTTTTAAGAATCCGAGTAGGTAGACTATACTTCTCTACAAATCCCCTTGATATGTATGAATGCGATGCACGGTATCGAAAAGAACTAGTGCAGTAAATGACTTAACCAAAAACTTACCGATTCTGCATCGGGCTGATCTTCAACCTCCTCCACATCAATGTGGTTCACATCCCCTGTTGAAAAGGTTTGGCTTCTTTCGAGCTTCCATTACCACCTTGGCCTTGGGACAGTCATTTGCATAATGTCCGGTCTTGGAACACTTGAAACAGGTGACATGGCTTAGGTCTTTCTTGGTTGGGGTTGATGGTGTGGTGCGGTTCATCCATTGCTTCCTCCATTCCCGTTCCCATTCTTGGTGCCATTATGGTTGTGCGAATTACTTCCTCCATGGGTATCTTTGGCCCGAACTCCTTGTTTAGGGGTATAACGAGGCTTCTGCTGGGCTCTAGAGTTATACTTCCCCTGTCCATACTTCCTCTTGCGATTCTCAATTTGCTGTTGCTTTACTTCAATCATGAGGGCACGGTCTACCAACTCCTGGTAGTTATTGAAACTTGCTACCATCAACTGCATGCTTAACTCATCATTCAGTCCTTCGAAACTTCTCACCGCTTAGCTGCATCTGTAGCAACGTCATCTGGGGCATAACGTGCTAACTTACTAAAATCATCCACATACTGGCCGACAGTCCTTCCTCTTTGGCGTAAATTGCGAAACTCACGCTTCTTCATGGCCATAGCTCCTGCTGAGACATGGGCAGTACGGAAAGCTTCTTGGCCTGATCCCATGTGGCGGTGTCTACAGGTGGTAAGTGGCTGTAAAATTCTCCCACCATGCGGCTCTTGGTCCTTCAAGCTGGTGTGCAGCAAACTTCACCTTCTCTCCATCTCAGACATCCTGCGTGGTCAACTCCCTTCCTACCTTACTGAGCCAATCATCTGCTACTATCGGCTCGGTGCTACGGGAAAAGCTCTTGGCGGGTTCAGCCTTAAGAAAGCGTGTCAAGTGATCCGCATGTGGTGGTGGTGGCGGTGGGTTGTTGTTGTTGTTGTTGCCTTGATTCTGCACCAATGTTTGGATCAAAGTGTTCTACTGCTGAATCAACTGGGTGATCTCTGGCGGGAAAACAAACCCGGGGTCGCGTCTCGGAGGCATCTGATGGGTTTAGAAAAGACGAGAATTAAGAATAGAGTGAGGTCTAAGGAGAAACACTACCCAAATGTATATGAGCAAATGCACACAAAATCACTTCATTCAATTCAAACAAAGGGCTTACAACGATCTAGCTATCGCAAAAGTGCGTGAACAAAAATGTTACATGGGGGGGGGGGGGGGAATACTACTAATATTTGGGGGTCATCTATTAATTTGAACCGGTGGAAGACTCCATGATGTCTGGTCCAGCTTCATCTTCAAAGTCAGGTTCACTTGGATCCGAATCGATGTCGTCGATGTTGATGTAGTCGCTTGGACAACCGACGTACTGGTCTTCATTCTTGAGTGCCAATTTCTTCTTGAGTTCTTCAATCTCATACTTAAGGTCGTTGTTGTGTATTGCTAGAGCTACGATCTCGTCCATGTAGTCCTTGCGTGTAGACTTTAGTTCTCCTTCAAGTTCGATGATCCTTCCCTTCGCATTCTTCAATTCGAGCATATCATTGCACATCTGGTTCTCCTGGCATCGAATGTGCTGGTTTAACTCCTGGATGAAAGCTGCAATGGATCGGTCCTTCTTGGTGCTGACTATCTCCCATTGTTCATCTCGGCGTCCACAAATCTGATAGATGGTGTCCTTGAGGTCTTCTTGGTAAACTTCTCCAATGCGTCCCATGGTGATATGAGCTGCCATGCTCTTTCCCAGACTCCAGGTTGGTGCACTGAAAACACTATCTATAGGCTTGGTGATTGGGGCGAATGTCCTTCCCGGAACATGAGCTTGAATCTTCCAGCGCTCCTCTTTAGGCAGGGTGGCGTTGAAAGTCCCGGTGAAGCTTGGTAGTCCAATGTTCAGGTACTTGGTGACTTCTTTCAAGTGGAATCCAAAAGGTGTTCCTTAAATGCGGTTGGGTGTACTTGATCTTCGCGTCCTTCATCCTAAAGAGTGGAAAAGATGAGGAGTTAGAAAATGAGAAGAGAGTAGTGATCTATGGCTTTAACCTAGTGGTCGTGTCCTACAGTCAGCGTGTGCTCTGATACCATCTGCATGGCGACCCGACCGAATGGATCAAGTCTACGTGCTCGGTGTCATCCACGGATCGATAATCTTGACACCACACAAGATTTGAAGGATTTATAACAGAGTAGCAATCACACACTTATTACATCGTTGTCCAAAAGAGGACTTATTACAATAAATATGGCTAAAGGCCATCTAATAACGATAACAGCGGAAGACTTGGAAGATAAGTGAGTCCATCAACTCCATCGGCATCACTGAGTATAGAACCACGACCTAAACACCTTACTGTCGTTGCGAAAAGTCTGCAACATGAACGCGTTGCCGAAAACGGGTCAAAGACATGGAATATGCTGGCAATGTAACACATAGAGAGTAATGAAGGAATAAGTCTATACTACATGCATATATGGCTGGTGGTAAAGCTCTCTGATTACAGTTTTGCATAAAGCTAGTTTTTCCCTACTGCAAAGGAATAAATTTATTTAACTATCATGGTGGTTGTTTAAACATTGAGAATGGTTGACAGCATCCTCAATCCCAATTAAAAGTAATCATTAAAACCCAATAACATTAATTAGAGTAACATGTCGAGATTCACATGATATTCAAGTACTAGATACTCGAGATGTCCATAACCGGGGACACGGCTAATCATGATTAGTTTATACACTCTGCAGAGGTTTGCGCACTTTTCCCCACAAGACTCGATCGCCTCCGTTTGGTCCTCGCACTACATGGTGTTTGAGAGACGGATGACCGAGACACAGTCTTTCGGAAGCACTAGCACCTTACGATGGGTGGACGGTACACCTACATCCCCTACATCTGCTAGTCCACCATTATAAGAGTTCGCGACTTACTCAACTATGCCAGAGCCCATAATGGCTTGTGGCTGCACACGGAAGTTTCTAGCATGAATGATCTTATGATCCCTTTGAGCACAGGTGGCGGTCCGAAGAAAAACAGGCAAGTCCTGATGGAAAACAGGTGCCTCAATCCACCCAGATGTGTGTTTAAGTTGCCACCTTAGATAAACCATTAAATTAACAATCTCACAACTGTCATGGATATTCACTCACCCAATCCACGTCTACTAGCATAGCATGGCATAATAAACAAACGTAGAAGTAACTCCCAAGGTTTCATAAGTAAAACAGGTAATAGGTACTACCTCATCTACTTCCCATCCCACAATTTAATTAGATCCTAATCATGCAAGTGTTTGAGGATTGATCTAATGCATAAAAACTAGGTAGTAGAAAAGATATGATCAAGTGTTACTTGCCTTGCTGACGTTCCGCGAAACCTAGAGACTCAAAGTAACAAGCGGCGCACTCCGGGTGATCTATCGCAGACAAACAACAAGCATACAATAAGTACTCATCTAATGCACAGGTAAATCTCGAATAAAAGATCTAACCAGAAAGTTCAACTTAAGAACCCTGGTTGCAAAAAGAATCGAATCAAATAAAGCAGCGGAAGTCAAACGTCGAAAGAAAGCGACTCGGTTCTAGCAATTTGAAACTAGGTCAAATTTTACAGTAGCAAAACTTTGTTTAAGTGGATTAGTCGAACGGCGGTTTAAATAACAAAACTCCAGGCGCTTGAATCACCTGATTCCGATAAACGAGCGAGAAAATAAACTAGATCGAAGATTGGATCTGAAATCGAGATCGGAAAATAACGGATTAAATCCGATTAAAAGAAAAACGACGAACGGTTAAACGAACGGACGTTCGTTAACAGAAACTAACCGGTGAACACGTTCGTTAAAACGAACGGATCGGTGAACGTTCACTAAGTAACTAAACCGAAAAAAATAAAACCGATCTAGGGTTTAAAAAAAACCAAACAACAAAAAGAAAACCGGAAGGTTTTTTTTTTTAAAACCGAACCGGGGAGGTGGCGCGGCGCGGCTATACCTCCGGCGCGGGCGCCGGCGGGCGGTCGGGCTCCTGCGGGGTCGGGGTGGGCTCGGCGGGCGGGTCGGCGAGGGCGGCGGCGGCGGCAAGACGGCCAGCGACGGGCGGCTCAGCGGCGGCTCGGGCGGCAAGGCTGGGTCGGCGGCGGTCAAGCGGTGTGGTCGAGGGGCGGCGGGCGGCTTTTAAGGAGGAGGGGGTGCCTTGGGGAGGGGCCACGGCGGCGGGGCGTCCCCGAGCCGGACTCGGCAAGGGCGGCAGGTCTCCAAGTGAGGCGGCGGGGTGGCTCAAGGGCGGGCCCTTTTTTTATAATAAATTCTCGCGCAGAAAAACGGGTAAAATAAAATCTAAACGAACTCCAAAATTAATAAAGTAAATTTTCCCCGACTCCTAAAAATGAGTCGAACAAAATGAACTTTAACACGGGGCCAAAATGCAAATTTTTAAAATACTCATTTTTTCCCTAAAGCAAATAAACCCGAGAATCCAAAATTTGATTTATTTATTAAATCTTCATTTTCCTAAATTTTGGGAAAGTCATATTATTCCCTCTCTTATTTTTTTATTGGAAAAATATTTGAGGATAAAAATAAATAAATCCGAATGATCCTATTTTCAAAATTTGAGAAAGCTCAAATATGAAAATAATGAAATCTCCAACTCTCTCCGAGGGTCCTTGAGTTGGGTGAAATTTTCTAGGATCGGAAAATGCAAGAAAATATGATATGCATGATGACTTAATGTATAACATTCCAAATTGAAAATTTGGGATGTTACATATTCGCGTTGGTTGCGAGGAGTTATTTGCTTTGTGTAGGTACGAGGGACTTGCGCGTGGCCTCCTACTGGATTGATACCTTGGTTCTCAAAAACTGAGGGAAATACTTACGCTACTCTGCTGCATCATCCTCTCCTCTTCGGGGAAAACTAACGCAAGCTCAAGACGTAGCAGTGTCACAGTAACCGGTTTATGTGATGAACTACTTTCCAATAAGGGATCAGGTACAGTTACCTCATCAAGTTCTACTTTCCTCCTACTCACTTCTTTCGAGAGAAACTCCTTCTCTAGAAAGGATCCATTCTTAGCAACGAATGTCTTGCCTTCGGATCTGTGATAGAAGGTGTACCCAACAGTTTCCTTTGGGTATCCTATGAAGACACATTTCTCCGTTTTGGGTTCGAGCTTATCTGGTTGAAGCTTTTTCACATAAGCATCGCAGCCCCAAACTTTAAGAAACGACAACTTTGGTTTCTTGCTTGGTTGAAATAGTTGAGTATTTATTCCTAAACAAAGAAGCTAATATCTATGGATCATCATCCGCTTGCCAATCTTTTTAAGAGATCCAATTATGATGAACCAATTCCTAGTGATTTGGATGCACTAGATTATCTTTATAAGCTTTTGCCTGAAATCCGTAAATCTGAAAATTGTGACTAAGTGCTTCACGATAGATCTTTGAATAAAAAGCATGATTGCAATGATTCTATTATAAATTCTATTGATGTAAATTATGCTAATAATATGCAAAACCCTAAGCTTGGGGATGCTAGTTTTGCTATGTCCAATAGTCATGATTGGGGAGATTCTTCTTATGATCTTGAAAATTTATTTAAGCCCCATGATGAATATAAGGTTGATAATAGTGTTTGCAATAATATTGAAAGTGGGTTTGGAAGAGTGTCAACTTTAGCTCCCACATATTTGGATAACATTCAATCTTATGAAATTTTTGATAAAAGTGGGTTTGGAGAAATCATGACTTTAGTTAATGATAATCCCACTATTTGGAAGAGTGTCAACTTCGCATGCATGTGGATCGTGTTGAGAATATGTTATGTGATAGCTATATTGTTGAATTTTCTTATGATCCTACATGTAATTATTATGAGAGAGGAAAATATGGGTGTAGAAATTTTCATGTTACTAAATTACCTCTCTTTATGTTGAGATTGCTATTGTTTCTTCCCGCTTCCTTGCATATGCTAGTTTTTGCTTGCCTTGATAATTTTTTTGCCTATAAGATTCCTATGCATAGGAAGTATGTTAGACTTAGATGTGTTTGTCACGTGTTTTATGATGCTCTCTTTGTGCTTCAAATTCTTGTCTTTCATGTGAGCATCATTAAAATTATCATTGCCTAGCTAAAAGGCTTTAAAGGGAAGCGCTTGTTGGGAGACAACCCAATATTTTTGCTTGCTGATTTTCAATAAATAATCCATATACCTTCTGTTTAGATTTGGTTTTATGTTTTAGTTAGTGTTTGTGCCAAGTTAAACCTATATGATCTTCTTGGATGATAGTTATTTGATCTTGCTGTAATTTCCAGAAACTTTCGGTTCACGAAAACAATTGTTAAAAATCACCACAATGTGATAAAATAGTGATTCCAATTGCTCCTGATCAATAAATAAATTGCCTAGGTCTACCTATTTTTTCTGAATTTTTGGAGTTCCAGAAGTTTGCGTTAGTTACAGATTACTACAGACTGTTCTGTTTTTGACAGATTCTATTTTTCGTGTGTTGTTTGCTTATTTTGATGAATCTATGGCTAGTAAAATAGTTTATAATCTATAGAGAAGTTGGAATACAGTAGGTTTAACACCAATATAAATAAAGAATGAGTTCATTACAGTAACTTTAAGTGGTATTTTGTTTTCTTTCGCTAACGGAGCTCATGAGATTTCTGTTGAGTTTTGTGTTGTGAAGTTTTCAAGTTTTGGGTGAATTTTTTTGATGGATTATGGAACAAGGAGTGGCAAGAGCCTAAGATTGGGGATGCCCATGGCACCCCCCGGAAGGCATCCCCTCTTTCGTCCACTTCCATCGGTAACTTTACTTGGAGCTATATTTTTATTCACTACATGATATGTGTTTTGCTTGGAGTGTCTTGTATTATTTGCGTCTTTGCTTGTTAGTTTAGCACAATCATCCTTGCTGTACACACCTTTTGAGAGAGCCATACATGAATTGGAATTTGTTAGAATACTCTATGTGCTTCACTTATATCTTTTGAGCTTTATAGTTTTGCTCTAGTGCTTCACTTATATCTTTTAGTGCACGGTGGTGGATTTGTTTTATAGAAACCTTTGTTCTCTCATGCTTCACTTAGATTATTTTGAGAGTCTTAAATAGCATGGTAATTTGCTTAAAAATAATAATATGCTTGGTATTCAAGATTTGTAAAACTTTCTTTTGAGTGTGTTGAATACTAAGAAAAGTTCGATGCTTGATAATTGTTTTGAGATATGAAGGTAGTAATATTAGAGTCATGCTAGTTGAGTAGTTGTGAATTTGAGAAATACTTGTGTTAAAGTTTGTGATTCCCGTAGGATGCACGTATGGTGAACCGTTATGTGATGAAGTCGGAGCATGATTTATTTATTTATTGTCTTCCTTATGAGTGGCGGTCGGGGACGAGCGATGGTCTTTTCCTACCAATCTATCCCCCTAGGAGCATGCGCGTAATACTTTGCTTTGATAATTTGTAGATTTTTGCAATAAGTATATGCGTTCTTTATGACTAATGTTGAGTCCATGGATTAGACGCATTTTTCTCACCCTTCCACCATTGCTAGCCTCTCTAATACCGCGCACTTTTCACCGGTATCATACACCCACCATAAACCTTCCTCAAAACAGCCACCATACCTACCTATCATGGGCGTTTCCATAGCCATTCCGAGATATATTGCCATGCAACTTTCCACCGTTCCGTTTATTATGACACGCTCCATCATTGTCATATTGCTTAGCATGATCATTTAGTTGACATCGTATTTATGGCAAAGCCACCGTTCATAATTCTTTCATACATGTCACTTATGAATCATTGCATATCCTGGTGCACCGCCGGAGGCATTCACATAGAGTCATATTTTGTTCTAAGTATCGAGTTGTAATTCTTGAGTTGTAAGAAAAATAAAAGTGTGATGATCATCATTTTTAGAGCATTGTCCCAAGTGAGGAAAGGATGATGGAGACTATGATTCCTCCATAAGTCGGGATGAGACTCCGGACGAAAAATAAAAAAAAAGAGAAAAGAAAAGAGGCCATAAAAAAGAAGAGAAAAGGCCCAAAAAAAAAGAGAAAAAGAGAGAAGGGACAATGTTACTATCCTTTTACCACACTTGTGCTTCAAAGTAGCACCATGATCTTCATAATAGAGAGTCACTCATTTTGTCGCTTTCATATACTAGTGGGAATTTTTCATTATAGAACTTGGCTTGTATATTCCAATGATGGGCTTCCTCAAATTGCCCTAGGTCTTCGTGAGCAAGCGAGTTGGATGCACATCCACTTAGTTTCTTTTGTTGAGCTTTCATATACTTATAGCTCTAGTGCATCCGTTGCATGGCAATCCCTACTCACTCACATTGATATCTATTGATGGGCATCTCCATAGCCCGTTGATACGCCTAGTTGATGTGAGACTATCTTCTCCCTTTTTGTCTTTTCCACAACCACCATCCTATTCCACATATAGTGCTATATCCATGGCTCACGCTCATGTATTGCGTGAAGATTGAAAAAGTTTTGAGAATGTCAAAAGTATGAAACAATTGCTTGGCTTGTCATCGGGGTTGTGCATGATTTAAATACTTTGTGTGGTGAAGATAGAGCATAGCCAAACTATATGATTTTGTAGGGATAACTTTCTTTGGCCATGTTATTTTGAGAAGACATGGTTGCTTTGTTAGTATGCTTGAAGTATTATTATTTTTATGTCAATATTAAACTTTTGTCTTGAATCTCTCGAATCTGAATATTCATACCACAATTAAGAAGATTACATTGAAATTATGCCAAGTAGCACTCCGCATTAAAAATTCTCTTTTATCATTTACCTATTCGAGGACGAGCAGGAATTAAGCTTGGGGATGCCTGATACGTCTCTACCGTATCTATAATTTTTGATTGCTCCATGCTATATCCACTACTAGAAAAGCTATTATTAACTACGATGGACAAAATCTCTTGGTCGTTGAAATGCAGTCCCATCTGAACGAGCCCCGTGCGAAGGAAATCAGCTACCCAAGCAGAACCATGGGTGTGCTCATTATTTTTCTCATCTCCTATTTGTACGTAATAGCTTTATAACAAACATAATCTCTCACCTTTATCTCACCCCGTAAGCAGCAGATTAAAAGAGCAAAAAAATTGTTGGCGGTTCCCGAGAACATTGGCACTAAAGTCTCTTAAAGCAAACCAAGTCATCGAGATCCTCAATCCTCGTACAACTAGGCCACCTGCTCACGACATCCACCTCCAAGAATACATGGCCATTCTTCCCATCTCTGGTCGTTGCCGCTGACAAGCCCATTAAAATCGTCCGGTTGTGCCTCCTTTTCGTCTCCTCGCCATCTCTTGTTAATCCTCGGCGATCTAGAAGATCTAGGAGGAGCAGAAAAAAAACGAATCTGGTAGGATCCATCTCCTTGCGCCTCCTTTTCCTCTCCTCCCCTACTTTTTTTTTTAATCTGGGCGCCTCCATTGATCCCATCTCCATGCTCTTGTCATACGACTAACGACCCTGGCGCTCCTGCGCTGCAGCCTGCACCTCGCCGACTATCGACCCTGGCGCATACATGTCGCAGTCTACTCCTCGCAGCCGTCCTTGAACCCAGCGTGCACACGCTGTGGCGTGCACATCGCCGGCCGGTCACCTCGTCCTCGGCGCGCTCGAGCTGCATCCTGCATAGTCCACACTACCAGTTTCCACCACGGACGCTATTCCACTACAGGTTCATTGTTAGTCCTCCTTCCTCTGTTTTTTTGGTTGCTGGGCCTTTAACAACTATTGTTGATTCGTACCCAGTTCATGATTATTAAACATGTAGGTGCAATTTTATTTGCTTTATTTTGGTTTACAAATTTACTATGCCATGTTGAATACCATCCATTCATGTGTAGCTCTTATATGATCTGGTTTGTTTATAATTTGCTATGCCTTACATTGAACAAAAATGCAGGGCCACGACCATGATATCTCGGTCTCACATGGCTCCAATGCCCAGTGTCTGTACATCACAGGAACCCTCCGATTCTATCTATCCTTTATTTGTTTGTTGATTCAACAAGTGCACATGCCCAGTAGATGTGTAGGTTCAGGTAGCTTGGATTTTCTACATAGCTTGGGTTCAGGTTCAGGTTGTGAACTTGTGATGTCGTGATCTACTTGCTAATTTGCTTGTGATGCCCTGATGTACTTGCTTAAATTTATTGATATTTATCTGTTGAACTGAAAATCCCCTGTTTTTTGAGAAAAATATGCACATGTACTAGTTTTGATCTTGAATATACATGTATATGTACTATGGCAGCGAAATGGGTTAGCGGCGCTAAATGAATTAGACCGCCATTTTAAACTTTGCACACACCTCATATGGGAGAACAGGACTATGGGGAGGTTACGACTTAGCTAGAAAAGGTATTAGTCAAACTGAAAAAATTATTCAAGCTATCTCGTATTGAATGATATAAAGAGGTTTCTTGTTTTCATATCTGCAAATGATGTGCCTAGAAAGGTACAATGCGAATTTAGTGCAAATTGGGATGCAGATGATTCGAAAAGTGAGTTTCTAACTAGCATGTAGCACATCAAGAATTTGTTTCTACACTTCATTGTCTTCACTTTACTCGAACATATTCCACACATGATGAGTGAAGTTGATGTCAGCAATGACGGTGACATAGAAAATGATAAGGATGAAAGTGATGGCATGAAAATAATGTCAAATTTTTATTTATTTTTCCATCATCCACCCTACTTACAATTGGTTGTATATTTTTCAGACAATACCAATGGCGTAGATGAATTAGCAGGCATGAGTGATGGTCCACTATAATATATAGAAGCATCAGGAGGGATTGTAATCAGCGATGAAGACTGATTCTCATTCAAAGAAAGATGGTGTCCAGATTGATAAATATTATCTTTTCTAGTTGTCTCGTTTTCCAGAAAGATATGAGCAAGTACATTGGTCATATAAGGAGTGTTTTTGACTCAATTTTCTAAATGATATTTTAATTCCAGAATTGTATGTCAAAATTTTGGTACTTTGATTAATAAAAGAGGAGATGTGCTTTCAATTCAGATTCTTTTGTTTCTATATTAATGTGGATGTTAATATTCAAATATTGGATGTTGAACCAACTGACTGTTGAATTGAAAGTCATACTAAATATAAGTGGTTCTGAAGGATATCAAAGTGGTGAGGCCTAATCATGTTTTTTTTCACCATGAGTACATTATTAACGATGACAAAAGTGGTCGTTATTTCCTTGGGATTGACAACAACACACCATCCCGTCGTTACAAGAATAACGACCACATAATGTGGTTGTTAGATTTTTAACGACGGAGCCTACTACGACCAGCAGATTGTGGTTGTTAAAGACATTTAACGACCATAATCTGACTTTTAACGACCACAATCTGACTTTTAACGACCACATATACCATCGTTAAAAACAATTTTCCTAGTAGTGTACTACTGTTTTGGACCATATTGGGCTTTTTTTTACACTTTTATATTACTTTTGGGACTAACCTATTAACCGAAGGACCAGCCCAGATTTGCTGTTTTTTTTCCTATTTCAGAGTTTCGAAAAACAGAATATCAAACGGAGTCAAAACGTAATGAAACCTTCGGGAACGTGATTTTCTCACCGAACATGATCCAGGAGACTTGGACCCTACGTCAAGCAACCAACAGGGAAGGCACGAGGTAGGGGGGCGCGCCCTCCACCCTCGTGGGCCCCATGTTGCTCCACCGATGTACTTCTTCCTCCTATACATACCTACGTACCCCCGAACGATCAGATACGGAGCCAAAAACCTAATTCCACCGCCGCAACTTTTTGTATCCACGAGATCCCATCTTGGGGCATGTTCCGGAGCTCCGCCGGAAGGAGAATCCACCATGGAGGGCTTCTACATCATCATAGCCTCTCCGATGAAGTGTGAGTAGTTTACTACAGACCTTCGGGTCCATAGTTAGTAGCTAGATGGCTTCTTCTCTCTTTTTGGATCTCAATACAATGTTCTCCCCCTCTCTCGTGGAGATCTATTCGATGTAATCTTCTTTTTGCGGTGTGTTTGTTGAGATTGATGAATTGTGGGTTTATAATCAAGATTATCTATGAGCAATATTTGAATCTTCTCTGAATTCTTTTATGTATGATTGGTTATCTTTGCAAGTCTCTTTGAATTATCCGTTTGGTTTGGCCAACTAGATTGGTAGTTCTTGCAATGGGAGAAGTGCTTAGCTTTGGGTTCAATCTTGCGGTGTCCTTTCCCGATGTGATGGGGAAGCAAGGCACGTATTGTATTGTTGCCATCAAGGATAACAAGATGGGGTTTTTATCATATTGCATGAATTTATCCCTCTACATCATGTCATCTTGCTTAAGGCGTTACTCCGTTTTCATTAACTTAATACTCTAGATGCATGCTAGATAGCGGTCGATGAGTGGAGTAATAGTAGTAGATGCAGGCAGGAGTCGGTCTACTTGTCTCGGACGTGATGCCTATATACATGATCATACCTAGATACTCTCATAACTATGCTCAATTACATCAATTGCTCAACAAGAATTCGCTCACCCACCGTAAAATACTTATGCTCTTGAGAGAAGCCACTAGTGAAATCTATGGCCCCCGGGTCTATTCTCATCATATTAATCTTCCTACGCTTTATTATTGCTTTGCTTTTTTACTTTGCCTTTTTATTTTACTTTGCATCTTTATACCAAAAATACCATAAATATTATCTATCATCTCTATCAGATCTCACTCTCGTAAGTGACCGTGAAGGGATTGACAACCCCTATTCGCGTTGGTTGCGAGGATTTATTCTTTTTTGTAGGTACGAGGGACATGCGCGTGGCCTCTTACTGGATTGATACCTTGGTTCTCAAAAACTGAGGGAAATACTTACGCTACTCTGGTGCATCATCCTCTCCTCTTCGGGGAAAACCAACGCAAGCTCAAGACGTACCATTGTGGAAAATGGTGTTTCCTCTGTCTCACCCTCACTGAACGCTACCAATGTGAAGAGATTCAAGCAACTCGATTCTCAAGCGAAGAATAACATATGTGGTTATCTGAGCAAAGGAAAGTATGGAAGAGTGAGTGCTTTGGGAACTGCTAAGCTTATCTGGGATAGGCTGTCCAAAGTGAATGAAGGAGTTTTAACTCAGCGTGACTCTCGAGTTGATGTTCTTCGCAATCTCTTCAACCGCTTAAAAAGACTCGACAATGAAAATGTTCAACAAACCTTCGATCACCTCACGGACATCTCAAATGAGCTTCAAGCGCTTGGTGCCACTGACATCACCGACCATGAGGTTGTGACGAAATTGTTGATATCGCTTGATTCCTCATTTGATACTCTGGCATTGATGATACAAGAACGTGCTCATTACAAGTCACTTGATCCCGCTGATATCCTCGAGAGGCTAAATACTCATGAGTTCCAGCTTGCTGAAAAGCGAGATCTCTATGGCTCGAGCTATGGCAGATCACGTGCACTGAAGGCCAAGGCAGATTTTGAGTCTGAAGATGAAGACTCTGGCAGCAGCCTTGGTGATCCCGAAGAGCTGAGCCAATAACTAGCACTGCCCATGAAGAAATTCCAGAAGTTCTCAAGACGTGGTCGCTTTGTAAGGCCCTCAAGGAGCAATGATTCCTCGTCCAGTGACTACAAGAAAAGGCTTTGTCACAAATGCAAAAAACCTGGACACTACATTCAAGATTGTCCTCAGTGGGAAAAGGAATCAAAGAAGAAGAAATACAAGGATTATAGTTCTGATGATGCGAAGAAAAAGAAGAAATCCTCAAAATCTTCATCATCAAAATCCTCAAAGTCTTCATCTCACAAGAAGAGCAGCTCCAAGAAGGCTCGGGCATTCATTGGCAAGGAAATGGACTGTGAGGCTGAATCTGAAGAAAATGAGGAAGAGGAGGCATCTGAGGAGTCCGAATCCGGTGTGGCGAGCCTAGCCCTCGCTACTGCATTCGTCAGCAATTCTATCTTCAACATTGAAGAAAATGACCTCACCAACAAGGCTGATGAAGGCAATGATGACGACGCTCCCACCAATTGCTTCATGGCAAAGGGTGCCAAGGTACTGAAATATACCTCCTCTGAATCAAGTGAGAATGAATCTGATGAAAATCTTAAGCCCAGATATTCTAAACTTGCTAAGATTGCTGTGAAACAACAAAGGGCTTTTGAAAAGGTTCAAAACATGCTAGACAAAAGTGATGATATGTTGGGGGAAGAAATGGATCACACTAAAACCTTGACTGAAAATCTTCAGAGACTTCAGACCAGGTTTGAGAACCTTCAAGGTCATCATAACACTCTCTTATCTGATCATGAGAAGCTTTCTTATGAATTTCTTCAAATAAAGCAAGATCTTGAAAAGCTAAGAGTGAGTTATGAAGATCTTTAGAAGGAGCGCGATTCATTACTTGCTCAACAAATCAGCGCGTCTCAGGAAGAATTTGTTCCTCCATGTTTGAAGTGCATTGAACGTGAATCTGCTAATTCTTCACCTGAATGTTCAAATGCTTCACATGCTACAAATTCTTCAACTGTCTCTGCTGTCATTAATTCCTCATCTGAGGACATTGCTAGTATCACTGATGATGTAGGGCTGAAGGAATTGTACATGACAGGCATGTACAAAAGCCTCTGTAACATCCCAAAATTCTAAATTTTGGAATGTTACAAACACATAGATAGTTTTGATTGATTGTTTGATTGATTGACTGAAAGTGGGTGAATTCAAAACTTTTTGAAAGTTAAATGAGAGGGAATAAAAGGACTTTCCCAAACTTTCATTTTTGCTTTTATGCTCTCGGTGAATTCAAATTCTTTTCACCACAAAACCCTAGAGAGAAGATGACATGACTTCTTCCATTTATTTAAATGACAAGGGGTGTTGAAAATATTTGAATTTCATTTGAGAATATTTCCCATTCTGAAACTTTATGCAACTCAATGATTTTCACGAGCGAAGATAAAATGACTTCCTCAAAACATATGAAATATGACTTGGGAGTTTCAAAGAATTAAAAATCAAAGTTCTTCTGAATTTATTTTCAATTTGGAGTTATTTGAGTTTTATTCAAATTATTTTTCTCCAAAAATAAAATATATGGAAAATAGGGTAACATGATTCCCTACATCAGAAAATTGGAGAGAAATAAATTTGAACTAATTTTGGTATTTTTTAAAATGATTTTTGTTGGATTTTACTAGGGCAGAAGCACTCTTTGCTTTATTTGAATTTTTGTGTATTTTACTTGAAGCCAGAATAAAGTTCATCTTGTAGGAAATCTTTTTCTGAAAATTTTGATGTATTATATGCCTATATAATATTTTCATTTTATTTTGTTTTATTATCTTTCTCTGTTTGTTTTTTTTTTAAATCCTCCCGCCGACTGGGCCGGCCCAGCTCCAGCCAGGCCAAGGCCCAGCCCAGCCGCGGCCCTGCGCGCCCGCGCCCGTCCCCGACTCCGGCGGAGTCCGCCTCCTCCACGAGTCGCCGCCGCCGCCCGTGTCCGTGCGGGACTCCCGCCGCCGCCTCTGCCCGCCCCCTTCCCCACGCCAGCGCCTCCCCTCCCCTCCTATAAAGCCGCGCCCCGGCTCCCTCTCTCTCCTCGCCTCGCGCCGCCCTCGACCGCATCTCGCCGTCGCCGCCATCGATGAGCTCGGCCGCCGCAGCACCATCGCCCTGCCCTGCACCCCCGACTCCGCCGCCAACCCGGAGCCGCCTCCCCGTCGAAGGTCGCCTCGCCGCCGACGCGTCACTCCGCCTCGCCGCCGCACTTCGTCGGAAAACCGCCGCCGCCGTCGGTCTTTTCCACCGAGCCGGTAAAAACCGCAAAAGCCCGGTCCGGTTTATTTTTTTAGTTAGGTTACTTCGTTTTTGTTTAAAAAGCGGTTTATTATTTTAGGTTAGCTTATTCTCTGACGTTCATTAGCTAGGGTTCGGTAGCGAGCGATTTTCGTTCGCTAGCGATCGGTAACGAACGTTCACTATTTAGTCTTTTTCTTTTTCTGTTTATTTACGCCAGGGACCTATCGGTGAATATATCTATTTATAGATTAGCCCTTGTTTTTCAAACGTTCATAACTTTTTACTCGTTTGTCCAAATCCAATGAAACCAACGCCCACTTCTTCATTACGATCTCCTCTATCCAGTAACCCAACTCAAACATGTTTTTTGAAAGTTTAAAATTTGAATTAGATCAGATTTGAATTCAAACTTCGTTTGATCATAACTTGAGTTTCGTAGCTCCGTTTGAGTTGATTCTTTTTGCAAATCGAAGCTCTTGACCTAAAACTTCTGATAAGGACAAATTCATATAATTTTGGTACTGTTAGAAATTGTTTTATGTTGCAAGAGTTATTTGCTTGGTTTTGATGTTTTCCGAATTGTTTCTTCGTTCTTTCCGATCTTTTGAGTGATTGCTTATGTGTGGTTACTATTGATTGCTTACGATAGATTGACCGGAGTGTGATGAGTAGACCTATCAAGAGTTTTGAGTGCGAATCATCTTCATCAACTTTGCAGGCAAGTAACACTTTGATCATACTTTTTCTCATACCCAGCTTTTATGCATTACATCTATCCTCAAACACTTGCATGATTAGGATCTAATTAAATTGTGGGTTTTGGGAAGTAGATTGAGGTAGTACCTATTGACTGTTTTATTATCAAACCCTTGGGAGTTACTTCTACGTTTGCTTATTATGCCATGCTATGCTAGTAGACGTGGATTGGGTGAGTGAATCCATGACAGATGTGAGATTGGTATTTAATGGTTTATTTAAGGTGACAACTTAAACACATATCTGGGTGGATTGAGGCACCTGGTTTCCATCAGGACTTGCCTGTATTTCTTCGGACCGCCACCCAGACTCAAAGGGATCATGAGATTATTCAAACTAGAAACTTCCGTGTGCAGCCACAAGCCATTATGGGCTCTGGCGTAGTTGACTAAGTTGTGCGAACTCTTATGGATAGACTAGCAGATGTAGGGGTTGTAGGTTGGTACGGTCTACCTACATGTAAGGTGCTAGCGCTTATAAAAGACTATCTCTCGGTCATCCGTTTCTCAAACACCATGTAGTGCGAGAAATCCAACGGAGGCGATCGAGTCTTGTGGGGAAAAGTGCGCAAACCTCTGCAGAGTGTATAAACTAATCATGATTAGCCATGGCCTCGGTTATGGACATCTTGAGTATCTAGTACTTGGATATCATGTGAATCTCATCATGTTACTTCTAATTAATATTGTTGGGTTTTTAATGAGTACTTTTAATTGGGATTGAGAATGCTGTCAATCATTCTCAATGTTTAACAACCACCATGATAGTTAAACAAATTTATTCCTTTGTAGTAGGGAAAAACTGGCTTTACGCAAAAACTGTAACCATAGAGCTTTCCACCAGCCATATATGCATGTAGTATAGCTTATTTTTTCATTACTCTCTATGTGTTACATTGCCAGCATATTCCATGTCTTTGACCCGTTTTCGGGCTGCAACTTTTCATGTTGCAGACTTTTCAGACGACGAGCAAGTGATACGTTAGGGTTACGATTTCTACGCTCAACTTTGCCGTTGGTGTTGATGGGAATCCACAACCTTGTTACTTCCGCTGTTTGGATTGAGGTAATAGTATTTACGTTACTTTATACATGTGATTTACCTCTGTTATAAATCCTCGAGTACTGTGTGTGTCAGCATACCGATCCAGGGATGACACTTAAGCACAAAGACTTGATCCATTCGGGTCAGGTCGCTACAAGATGGTATCAGAGCACAAGTTGACTGTAGGACGTGACCCTAGAAACTGACAAGCCCATAGGAAAGATTTTTCTCTACAACTTCATTTTCAAAAATATCTTTTATCTCTCTTCTCTTCTGAGCTTGTTCAAATATTCCCTTTAGTGAGACTATACCCTTTCCCCTTTTGACCACTTGAAGATTCGGCTGATGAGACCACTCCAAGGAGTACAAGATATCGGACAACTAAGACCACCTTGGAATGAAGAGGATCTTACCAAGAATTATAATGATGAAAACTACAACAGATCAAGACCTCGAAGACTAGGAGAATATGAAGAATTTCCAGTTTTGGTATGACCAAGGAAGGCTAAACTTATGGAATTTGACAGACTATGGAAGTTATCAATACCCGAGATCAAGGTGTATTGGAGTAAGACCGGAACATGGAGAGTTAGGAACTCAAAGTTTTTGTCAAGAAAACCCTAAGACAGGAGATATCAATAATGGAATGAAAGCTCATGGCAGTAACATGGGCATAGACATGGCTAACCATGATGTTATCGCCCGCTTATGCTATTGTCACCGTGCTGAGTTAAGCATGCATATGCATGGAAGGATTGGATGGTAGAAGGCTGATGAAGCACCTATCAGCAAGATGAAGTTTTAACCTGAGCTGGTGTATTCACCGGGATCTGGAGCATTACATCAAGGATTTTGAAGATGGACTTGCAGGAAGCTATATTCGACAAAGAAGTATTTCGTGAAGAAACTCAGGACCCAGAAGCTGAAGTAGCCAAGCTGGAGAAGCAAAAACTGAATGACAGTAGGATCATGGTCCATGTCGAGGTTGATGAAACCCAGAAGTTTGGAATGCAACTCCAGGACTATTAAAGGATGTCACTAAGAGACTTCGCGACAACAAAGATTTGGCATAAGGACTTGAGAAGGACAAGCATGATCGAAAAAAGCCATCGGAGACATGTACACGACTTGAAGAGTTTGATGACTTTGAAGATTTATTGACCTTTAGAAGACCAAACCCTTGTTATACCCTTACGTTAGATACGATGTTTGTGAGCTGTCATTTGTTTGATGTTTTTCCGACAGCCACAATAAAATCTGCCTTTTCAAAACTTTGTTTGTATTGTGTGTATCCCTCTCTATCTCTCTCTCACCCCAAAACCCTGGACCCAATAGAGGATGAATGGAGATGAGCTTGTATTTTCTGGACCGATGAGTCAATTGGAGATGGACCGATGGATGCAGAACATGGAGGATCACATGGAGAATAACCCTATAGCTGGAAAGGATATGACCAGCATGCTCTTGAGTGCTTTGAAAGAGGTGCTGTTGCCTGGTGGAGGATGTACCAAACCATCAATGGATGGCAAGGAGTAACCATTTGGGAAGAATTTAAGTTGACTCTGCTAAAGTCTCGGCTTGTGTCCTAGAAGTTGAAGCCTTATGGAAAAGATATGGAGAAAGTCCATGCAAGCTTTGTGGAGAAATAGGACACAACCATAAAGAACCCCAGGATGAATACCCTCATAAGTGGGGGATTTCCAAAGGAGTTAGCCGAGGATCTCAGGGAACTTCGGTTGGAGATTGTTCCCAAAGGTTTTGTTGCAGCAATGGAAGTTCAGCCTACATTGTTGGGAAAGATCTGTGAAGCTCAGAAGGATGACAAAGAGATTGCTGAGGTAAAAGAGAGGATGAGCAAAGGAAAGGCCAAAGGTTTTCGTCGGGGTGAGCACGACACCTTATGGTTTGAGGATAGTGTACATGTACCCAATAATGCAGAGATCAGGAAGTTAATACTTCAGGAGGCTCATGACTCACCATACTCGATTCGCCCTGGAAACACCAAGATGTATTTGGATTTGAAGGAGTGTTCCTGGTGGACTGGTATGAAGAAGGATATTGCGAAGTATGTAGTCGTAGGTGATGTATGCCAGAGAGTAAAGGCAGAGCATCAGAAGCCAACAGGATTACTACAGCCTATGCCGATAAACGAATGGAAGTAGGATAAGCTTGGCATGGATTTCATTACCGGATTTCCCAGAACCCGAACTGGACATGATTCTATCTGGGTAGTAGTTGACTCGCTTGACCAAAGTGGCTCACTTTATCCCAGTGAAAACCACCTATAAAAGTGCGAAGTTGGCCAAGATATATTTGACCAAGATCGTATGTCTGCATGGAGTTCCGAGGACCATTGTATCAGATAGAGGAACCCAGTTTACTTCAATGTTTTGGAATCCGTTGCGTGAAACTTTGGGTACTAGGCTAGAGTTCAGTACAACCTTTCATCCGTAGACAAATGGATAGACCGAGAGAGTCGATCAGATTCTGGAGGACATGTTGAGAACGCATGCGCTAGATTATGGATCTAGTAGGGATGATAATCTACCTTACGCGGAGTTCTCATTCAACAACAGCTACCAAGTCAGTTTGAAGATGGCCCCTTTTGAAGCTTTGTATGGGATAAGGAGCCAGACACCGTTGATGTGGGATGAAATTGGAGACCGTCAGTTGTTTGGACCAAATGTGATAAAGGAGTCAGAAGAGAATGTTAAGTTGATTCGAGATAGACTGAAGGTAACTCAGTCCAGGCAGAAGAGTTATGCAGACTCAAAAATGCAAGGAGGTAGTCTATGAAATTGGAGACATAGCATGTCTTCATGTGTCCCCTCTGCGAGGAATTAAACGATGTGGAGTTAAGGAAAAGTCAGCCCCGCGATTTGTAGGACCATACTGAGTTTTGGAGCGTATGGGAGAAGTTACCAACAAGTTGGAGCCACCCGAAGGACTGTCAGGAGTTCATGATGTGTTTCACGATTCCCAGTTGAAGAAGTGCCATGCAGAGATGGCCAATATTTCCTTGTAAGGACGCTTGACCCTGGAAAGGATAATGATGTTCCTCGAAGTGGAGTATGGACTTCATAAGTATAAGTTTTTATCTCGGTATGTGGGATATCCCACGAGGATGAAGAGATGAATTACTATTGGATATAAAGGAGGTATGATGTTGGAAATATGGATCAATGGAAATTCCATGATGAGTCTGAGTAATCATGTCTTAGTTTGGTGCAAATAGAAGGAAGGAAGACATTACAATTGGATGGAATTTAAGTATGCTAGGAAGCTGGAAGTTGAATGTTGGAATAATGATCAGTTGCCCCGAGGATGTGTTCAAGGATTGCAAGTGATGATATGGGCCATAACCCACAGGCCCCAGGACCTGCCAAGAAACAAGCACACTCTTGCTGAAGGAGAAACCCTGGAAGAAGTTATGATTTTATTTAACCGACGATTCTATAGGAGTTTACGCAAAACCTGAGAGTTGTGAAGAATCGATAGATGTTTGTTTGGCTTGCAGAATCAATGGATTTATCCGAACTTGGTTCGTCGACAAGAGAAATTCTGCAATGCTTGTGAGGATGACCGAGTGTTAGAATGCGAGATTCGCCAAACCATGTACAAGGTAATGATTTGGAGTGCGGGATGGATTGATCACCATACCGACTTACTCTTATTATTCGCTTTGCTATATGGGATGGTAAATCTGAGTGACTTACCTATAGTAGAGAGACGACGATCAAAACCCTGTTTAAACCTTAGAATGGTATACGAATTTTTCCACTTGTACAAGGCAGTTGTTGCCAACCGTAGGAAATACGGTGAGGTTCAACCCAGACCCGTTTTCTGTAGGAGAAACCATAAAACGTTGACCACCATGAGATATCCATAGTTGTTTAGAATTGGCGCCAGACCCGTCAGCTAAGAGGACCCAGTCTCGGAATAACCTTACCAAGATAAAAGGACAAAAAGAATTGAGGAAAAGGTTATGCCACTACCGGAAGAGCCCAGAGAAGGAATTATCCTTAAGATCTGAGAAGACCGACACTGTCAATAATAAGGATGGAGTATAAGAGTTTTGATGGAACCGTAACAATGCTTCTAAGGGTGGTAGCACCCGAGACCCGGAGACGATCAACGTATTTTTGAGAAGACCCCCAAACTCTAACCTATTTCTTTCTAGCCTCTCCGGATCTCGAGGACGAGATTCCTTTTAAGGGTGGTAGTTTTGTAACATCCCAAAATTCTAAATTTTGGAATGTTATAAACACATAGATAGTTTTGATTGATTGTTTGATTGATTGTTTGATTGATTGACTGAAAGTGGGTGAATTCGAAACTTTTTTAAAGTTAAATGAGAGGGAATAAAAGGACTTTCCCAAACTTTCATTTTTGCTTTTATGCTCTCCGTGAATTCAAATTCTTTTCACCACAAAACCACGGAGAGAAGATGACATGACTTCTTCCATTTATTTAAATGACAAGGGTGTTGAAAATATTTGAATTTCATTTGAGAATATTTCCCATTCTGAAACTTTATGCAACTCAATGATTTTCACGAGCGAAGATAAAATGACTTCCTCAAAACATATGAAATATGACTTGGGAGTTTCAAAGAATTAAAAATCAAAGTTCTTTTGAATTTATTTTCAATTTGGAGTTATTTGAGTTTTATTCAAATTATTTTTCTCCAAAAATAAAATATATGGAAAATAGGGTAACATGATTCCCTACATCATAAAATTGGAGAGAAATAAATTTGAATTAATTTTGGTATTTTTTAAAATGATTTTTGTTGGATTTTACTAGGGCAGAAGCACTCTTTGCTTTATTTGAATTTTTGTGTATTTTACTTGAAGCCAGAATAAAGTTCATCTTGTAGGAAATCTTTTTCTGAAAATTTTGATATATTATATGCCTATATAATATTTTCATTTTATTTTGTTTTATTATCTTTCTCTGTTTGTTTGTTTTTTTAAATCCTCCACTTGTTGGGCGGCCCGGCTCAGCCAGGCCAAGGCCCAGGCCAGCCATGACCTGCGCGCCCGCGCCGTCCCGACTCGTGATCCGCCTCCTCCACAGTCGCCGCCGCCGCGTGTCCGTGCGGGACTCCGCCGCCACCTCTGCTCGCCGTCCGTCCGCCCTCGCATGGGCCGAGCCGCCTCCCCGTCGAAGGTCGCCTCGCTGCCGAGCGTCACTCTGCCTCGCCGCCGCACTTCGTCGGAAAACCGCCGCCGCCGTCGGTCTATTCCACCGAGCCGGTAAAAAATCGCAAAAGCCCGGTCCGGTTTATTTTTTTAGTTAGGTTTACTTCGTTTTTTCTTTAAAAAAACGGTTTATTATTTTAGGTTAGCTTATTCTACGAGCGTTCATTAGCTAGGGTTCGGTAGCGAGCGATTTTAGTTCGTTAGCGATCGGTAACGAACGTTCACTATTTAGTCTTTTTCTTTTTCTGTTTATTTACACCAGGTACCTATCGGTGAATATATCTATTTACAGATTAGCCCTTGTTTTTCAAACGTTCATAACTTTTTACTCGTTTGTCCAAATCCAATGAAACCAACACCCACTTCTTCGTTACGATCTCCTCTATCCAGTAACCCAACTCAAACATGTTTTTCGAAAGTTTAAAATTTGAATTAAATCAGATTTGAATTCAAACTTAGTTTGATCATAACTTGAGTTTCGTAGCTCCGTTTGAGTTGATTCTTTTTGCAAATCGAAGCTCTTGACCTAAAACTTCTGATAAGGCCAAATTCATATAATTTTTGTACTGTTAGAAATTGTTTTATGTTGCAAGAGTTATTTGCTTGGTTTTGAAGTTTTCCGAATTGTTTCTTCGTTCTTTCCGATCTTTTGAGTGATTGCTTATGTGTGGTTACTATTGATTGCTTACGATAGATTGACCGGAGTGTGACGAGTAGACCTATCAAGAGTTTTGAGTGCGAATCATCTTCATCAACTTTGCAGGCAAGTAACACTTTGATCATACTTTTTCTCATACCCAGTTTTTATGCATTAGATCTATCCTCAAACACTTGCATGATTAGGATCTAATTAAATTGTGAGTTTTGGGAAGTAGATTGAGGTAGTACCTATTACCTGTTTTATTATCAAACCCTTGGGAGTTACTTCTACGTTTGCTTATTATGCCATGCTATGCTAGTAGACGTGGATTGGGTGAGTGAATCCATGACAGATGTGAGATTGGTATTTAATGGTTTATTTAAGGTGGCAACTTAAACACACATCTGGGTGGATTGAGGCACCTGGTTTCCATCAGGACTTGCCTGTATTTCTTCGGACCGCCACCCAGGCTCAAAGGGATCATGATATTATTCAAACTAGAAACTTTCGTGTGCAGCCACAAGCCATTATGGGCTCTGGCGTAGTTGACTAAGTTGTGCGAACTCTTATGGGTAGACTAGCAGATGTAGGGGTTGTAGGTTGGTACGGTCTACCCACATGTAAGGTGCTAGCGCTTCTGAAAGACTATGTCTCGGTCATCCGTTTCTCAAACACCATGTAGTGCGAGAAATCCAACGGAGGCGATCGAGTCTTGTGGGGAAAAGTGCGCAAACCTCTGCAGAGTGTATAAACTAATCATGATTAGCCGTGTCCTCGGTTATGGACATCTTGAGTATCTAGTACTTGGATATCATGTGAATCTCATCATGTTACTTCTAATTAATATTGTTGGGTTTTTAATGAGTAATTTGGATTGAGAATGCTGTCAACCATTCTCAATGTTTAACAACCACCATGATAGTTAAACAAATTTATTCCTTTGTAGTAGGGAAAAATTGGCTTTACGCAAAAACTGTAACCATAGAGCTTTCCACCAGCCATATATGCATGTAGTATAGCTTATTCTTGCATTACTCTATATGTGTTACATTGCCAGCATATTCCATGTGCTGACCCGTTTTCGGGCTGCAACTTTTCATGTTGCAGACTTTTCAGACGACGAGTAAGTGATACGTTAGGGTTACGGTTTCTACACTCAACTTTGCCGTTGGTGTTGATGGGAATCCACAACCTTGTTACTTCCGCTGTTTGGATTGAGGTAATAGTATTTATGTTACTTTATACATGTGATTTACCTCTGTTATAAATCCTCGAGTACCATGTGTGTCAGCATACCGATCCAGGGATTACACTTAAGCACAGAGACTTGATCCATTCGGGTCGGGTCGCTACAGCCTCAAAGGGCATCAGAGTCTTTGTGATGTGCTTAAAGAGCAGATCCTCAACAGGAACCCTAGGAAAGAGGGTATTGCCTTTGAGAGGAAACTCAATGCTGATGGTACATATTGGAAGCCTGAGCAGTACCCCAAAACTTCATGGGTTGCTGCAAAGGGACCTCTAGTTGATCCATCCAATTTATCTGGCTTTACATGTGAATCTCGTCATTCTTCTGATGAGTCATTTGACTCCAACTATAAACTGTTCAAAAACCAGAATGGTGAAGTATTTGCTAGATATGTTAGCACTAACTGCAGGAACGATTCCCCTATGAAGAAAATCTGGGTTCCCAAAAGATGCCTTGAAAGTCTTCAGGTGAATATCCTCATGACACCACCTGTGAAGAATAGGAACCCCAGATCAAATTCTTCATATGGATCCAAGTACTCATACGGACCAAATTCCTTACATGGATCATATTCCTCAAAAGGATCAAAGTCCTCATATTAATATCATCGTGCTAACAACTCTGTCTCGCAGGGAAGAGCTAAGGGCTATGAATATGAGCATCATTCGTCTAATCATTATGTTCACAAGTCCTCGAAGAATTTCTCTGCTTATTCATATGCTTACCCTAACCCCTCTTATGTGAAACGAAATGGATTGGCTTCTATGCCACCTTTCTCGTATGGAGCTCGTAGAGTGATGAACTCTTTGCCACCCCTTCAGATAGGTGGTGCTATCGTACATCCACGTTGATGGAGACTTCAACCCACGAAGGGTAACAGTTGCGCGAGTCCATGGAGGGCTCCACCCACGAAGGGTCCACGAAGAAGCAACCTTGTCTATCCCACCATGGTCGTCGCCCACGAAGAACTTGCCTCACTAGCGGTAGATCTTCACGAAGTAGGCAATCTCCTTGCCCTTACAAACTCCTTGGTTCAACTCCACAATCTTGTCGGAGGCTCCCAAATGACACCTAGCCAATCTAGGAGACACCACTCTCCAAGAAGTAACAAATGGTGTGTTGATGATGAACTCCTTGCTCTTGTGCTTCAAATGATAGTCTCCCCAACACTCAACTCTCTCTCACAGGATTTGGATTTGGTGGAAAGAAGATTTGAGTGGAAAGAAACCTGGGGAAGGCTAGAGATCAAGATTCTTGTGGTTGGAATGGAATAACTTGGCCTCAACACATGGGTAGGTGGTTCTCTCTCAGAACTGGTAAGTTAGAAGTGTAGGTTTGTTCTGATGTCTCTCTCCACTAATTAAGAGGAGGTGGAGGGGTATATATAGCCTCCACAAAAAAATCTAACCGTTACACACAATTTACCAAACTCGGTGGGACTGAATCATCAAACTCGGTCGGACCGATTTAGTAAACCTAGTGACCATTAGAGTTTTCGATGGGACTTACATACAACTCGGTAGGACCGATATGATTAGGGTTAGGGCATAAGGTAATCTCGGTGAGACCGATTACACAAGCTCGGTGAGGCCGATTTTGGTAATTAGCTAACCAGAGAGTTGGTCAGGTAAACTCGGTGGGACCGATTCGCTCTTTCGGTGAGACCGAAAATTTATGAAAGGGAAACAGAGATATTTCAATCCCATCTCGGTGAGACCGAGATCCCTATCGGTGAGACCGATTTGCCTAGGGTTTGTGGCAGTGGCTATGACATCTGAAGTCGGTGGCGCTGGATAGAAAGAATCGGTAGGGCCGAGTTTGACTTTAGGTTTAGGTCATATGTGTGGAAGTGGGAAAGTAGTTGAGGGTTTTGGAGCATATTAGTAAGCACATGAAGCAAGAGGCTCATTAAGCAACACCTCATCCCTCCTTGATAGTATTGGCTTTTCCTATAGACTCAATGTGATCTTGGATCACTAAAATATAAAATGAAGAGTCTTGAGCTTGATGCTTGAGCCAATCCTTTGTCCTTAGCATCTTGAAGGAGTTCCCACATCCTTTAGTCCATGCCACTCCATTGTTGAACTTATCTCAAAACATACTAGATAAAAGTGTTAGTCCAACAAGAGATATGTTGACATTAATTACCAAAACCACCTAGGGAGCACTTGTGCTTTCAATCTCCCCCTTTTTGGTAATTGATGGCAACATACACCAAAGCTTTAGATAAAGATATAAAGAATAGAAAGTAAAGCTTCGGAAAGACATGTAACAAGCATAGGCTCCCCCTACATGTATGCAATCATGTGAATATGGAATATAGAAGTATGTGAGAGCATAACCATGATAGAGTAGGCAATGTGTTACATGTATCTTGGCCATATGCATCAGAGCAAAGAATATTAAAGAAAATACCTCCATGCTTATGAGTCCTTCTTGCAAATAGTATGTACATCAGCAAGAATTCCTCATACACATGAGTGTGATGCATATACTTACCTTGTAGGCTTGGGTTGGCTTAGGGTGGAATGAACCTGCAGAAACAAGGTTATATAACACAGGTACATCTACTAGCCAGAGCAAACAGAAGAAACCACAAGAATACCAAGACTGGGATGACATGTAGAGAGAGAGTACTAAGTACCACATTGGATTAGACATGTCCCCAAGAGTAAAGATATGCAATGAATTTAAATGATTCCTTTCCCTTAGATGTCTTGCTCCCCCTGAATCTAGCATGGGATACTGGGAGAAGATAGGGAACAGAAAATCAGGGCTGAAAGATATAGAGAACAGAGCTTAATGCAAATAAGCACATATGAACATGTCTTTCCCCCAAAAAGACATGTGGCATCTCTCCTCTTGAACACCAAGCATCTGGGATCCTTGAGAAACACTTTCTACTTGAGTATTCTCTTCCCCTATAGATCTCTTTCTCCCCCTTAATACTTTATCCCTTTTGGAAGTGATAAGCTTTGATGTGATCTCTCTCTCCCCCTCTGACATCAATTTCCAAGAAGGGTCTTCTGGAATTTGTTGTGAATGGGTTTGGTCCTTGAGTCACAACACAAAGCACTTGATAAAATTGTGATGCTTGTAGAGGACAAGATTCATTGAGTGGAGCTGGATTTAGAAGAAACACAGAATAACTGGCAAACTGTTTTTCCTGTTGGGAAATCGGTGGCACCGAGTGGTATGCTTTGGTTGTACCGAAAGGATTCGGTTGGACCGAAAACAACAAATCGGTGAAACTGAGTTCATCGCAGAGAAAACACTTGTCACCTCAGCTCACTTGACTAGTAAGATCACATAAAGATTTTCAAGGAATTTACTGAATGATGTGCAATGAATTGGATGCAGGAAATGCAGAGCAACTGAAAAGAGAAGGAAGAAAAGAAAGGAAATCTAGATGAAGTTTTTTTTGAAAGGGGAAACAAATATGCATGAGACAAATGCAAAAGCACAGAAAAGAACACAAGATAACTTCATCTAGAGATGGTCGGCGACAAAGTCACCTATGTTAGAGTATATTGACTTAGGAGTCAAGTGAGATCACTTGATCATAGGTCATACTCATCGTTTAAGCTCAAAATGGGGTTACCATTTTTCGTTTAAGCATCTTGATGTATTCACATCTTGTCGAGTTGCTTTAGCTCATGACTCGGAGTAAAGCTTCTCTAAGATGGAATAACATACCTTGGTTGGTGGTGTCGACCATGTAGTTGAACTTGTGTGGGTTGCTCAAGGTTGATGTAGCTCATCAAGAGTTGGGAGCACCACTTGGAATTTGAGTCCATCTACCTACATGGGTTAGATAACATGCAAGTTGCAAATATATCCAAGATATAATATTTTCATCATAAGAGAGATATCATGGATTAGTCATAAGCTCATGTCTTGCATGTATCCAATGGAGTTTCTACTCCAAGTTTGAAGCATCAATTATGTTCAATTCTCCTCTCAACCTGCAAAACACTTTCTCATCAAGAGGTTTAGTAAACATATCCGCTAATTTCTTTTCGGTGCGAACATGCTTAAGTTTAATGTCACCCTTAACAACATGACCTCGAATGAAATGATGACGAACTTCAATGTGCTTAGTTCGAGAATGTTGTACGTGATTATGACCAATTTTGATAGCACTTTCATTGTCACAAAGCAATGGAACATGTTTCACATATATCCCATAATCTTTAAGAGTTTGGGTCATCCAAAGTAATTGAGCACAACATGAACCTGCGGCAATGTACTCCGCTTCGGCTGTAGACAAGGATACTGAGTTTTGTTTCTTGGAGGACCAAGACACAAGAGATCTACCAAGAAATTGACAAGTATCCGAAGTGGACTTTCCATCAACCTTGTCTCCGGCATAGTCCGAGTCGGAATAGCCAACAAGATCGAAACATGCCCTCTTAGGATACCAAATGCCAAAATTTGGTGTATGAATTAAGTATCTCACTATCCTTTTTACGGCCTTAAGATGACATTCTTTGGGAGCAGGTTGATATCTTGCACACATGCACACACTTAGCACAATATCGGGACGTGAAGCACATAGGTATAACAATGATCCAATCATAGAGCGATAAACCTTTTGGTCAACTGGTTTACCATCTTTGGTCAAATCAAGATGTCCACTAGTAGGCATAGGTGTAGTCATTCCTTTGCACTCTTGCATATTGAACTTCTTGAATAAGTCCTTAGTGTACTTTGTTTGAGATAAAAAAGTACCTTCCTTAGTTTGCTTGATTTGCAACCCAAGAAAGAATTTGAGTTCACTCATCATTGACATCTCAAACTTCTCTGACATTAGCTTTCCAAACTTCTCACTAAAATGAGGGTTAGTTGATCCAAATATGATATCATTAACATAAATTTGGCATACAAATAATTCTCCATTACCCTTTTAGTAAAAAGTGTGGAATCAATTTTCCCAATTTCAAATCCCTTTTCAAGAAGAAACTTGGTCAAGCATTTATACCAAGCTCTAGGAGCTTGTTTAAGACCATAAAGGTCTTTGTGAAGTTTGTAAACATGATTTGGTTTCTTAGGATTGACAAAGCCGGGAGGTTGTTTAACATAAACTTCCTCCTCTATTTCACCATTTAGAAAAGCACTTTTAATGTCCATTTGGTACAAGGTGATATCATGGTGATTAGCATAGGCAAGTAAGATGCGAATGGACTCAAGTCTAGCAACAAGAGCATAAGTCTCACCATAGTCCATACCTTCGACTTGTGTGTAGCCTTGGGCAACGAGACGTGCTTTGTTGCGAACTACTTGTCCATCTTCATCTTGCTTGTTGCAAAACACCCATTTGGTACCGATGATGTTGTGGTTGTTGTCGGGCTTCTCAACCAATGTCCAAACTTGGTTTCTCTCAAAGTTGTGTAGCTCTTCATGCATAGCATTTATCCAATCCGGATCTTCCAATGCTTCTTCGACCTTCATTGGTTCAATGCTAGAGATGAAAGAATAGTTTTCACAAAAGTTAGCTAAACGAGTTTTAGAGCGAGTGATTCTCCCGGTTTGAATATCATTGTAGATTTGCTCGATGGGATGGTATTTAGCAATTCTTGCTCGAACTCGTGAAAGCTTTTGCTTGGGTCTCGGTTGAACATCTTCTTCATCTTGTTCTTCTTCTTCTTCTTGATCTTCTTCATTGTTGGCATTGTTGTTTTCTTGTCGTGGTGGAGAAGGAGGTTGCTGATGTTCGTGATGTTCTTCCTCGTTTTCTTCATCTTGGCGTGTTCCACTTGTGGATGCTTCCGCATAAACTCTTGGTTCACCTTGTCGTGAAGTAGAAGCTTCCACTTGGATGGACGAGGTACTCTCCTTCACCTCCGTTGGACGAACCTTGCCAACAGACAAGTCTTGGATTGCTTCCAAAGGGTCTTTGTCTCCTACATCAATTGGCAATTGCTCTACTTGCGAGCCGGTAGATTCATCAAACTTCACATCTACCGTCTCTTCAACCTTTCGGGTGAAATTGTTGTAGACACGGTAAGTGTGAGAGTTTGAGCCATAACCTAGTAGGAAACCTTCATGAGACTTAGGAGCAAATTTTGAGCAGCGATGCTTATCAAGAATGTAGCACTTTGAGCGAATACTTGAAAGTATCCAACTTGGGGTTTGTTACCGGTGAGGAGCTCGTATGCCGTCTTGCCGAGTAGCTTGTGAAGATACAAGAGATTTGTTGCATGGCAAGCTGTCTCAACCGCTTACGCCCAAAAAGTGCTTGGCGTCTTGTACTCATCAAGCATCGTTCTCGCCATTTCGATGAGCGTCCGGTTCTTCCTCTCAACAACTCCATTTTGTTGAGGTGTGTACGTAGCCGAGAACTCGTGTGAAATCCCTTCTTCATCAAGAAAGGTGTCCACATTTGCGTTCTTGAACTCCATTCCGTTGTCACTGCGAACCTTCTTGATCTTCACTTCAAACTGATTTTGGGCCTTCCTAGCGAAGTTTTTGAAGATCTTTTGGACCTGCGATTTATCATCGAGAAAGAACACCCACGTAAATCTTGAAAAATCATCAACTATAACTAGACCAAAAGAATTTCCACCGAGGCTTTTGTAAGCGTTGGGACCAAAAAGGTCCATATGAAGTAGCTCGAGTGGCCTCCTTGTGGTCATGATGTTCTTCACGGGATGCCTTCCTCCAACCTGTTTACCTGCTTGACAAGCACTGCAGAGTCTATCCTTATCAAATATGACATCGTTAACTCCAATGATATGATTTTTCCTTTAATAAGCTTGTCAAGATTTCTCATGCCAACATGACCTAGTCGTCTATGCCATAACCAACCTTTTGAGGATTTAGCAATGAAGCAAGTTTTAGGTTGTGCCTTTTTAGAGAAATCAACAATGTAAAGATCACCTCTCATTATACCAGTAAAGACCATTTTATGATTGTCTCGACGAAACACTTGGCAATCTACTTAGTAAATAGGACATTGAAACCGAAATCAGCAAGTCTAGAATCTTTGAAAGTAAGTTGTAGCCAAGATGTTCAACGGGCATAACATTACGAATGGAGCTATCATGTGAGATGGCCACCTTACGAGGCCAACCACCTTACCCTTTGAGTTGTCACCGAAAGTGACATACTTTCGAGGACTATCATTTTCAGCAAGCTCACGAAACATGTCTTTATCTCCGGTCATGTGATCGGTACATCCACTGTCAAGAACCCATTCCTTTCCTCCTGGCACATATCCCCGAAGATTTGCCATAAGACCAAAATGTCTCATTGCATCATCAAGATCAAAGTCACTATCCTCATCCTCATCATAGTATCCATGTTCAACATCGTCATGTGGTGGATCAAGTCCTAGAGAGGGTAATTCATTAGAGTGAGTTTGACAATGATCTTGCTTATGAATTCTTATAGCCCGGAAATAATATCACCAATAATTCCAACATCTCCTTTGGCACGCATAAGGCCGATAAGTTCAAATAGACGATCACCAAACATAGGATCACTAGTATTCATCTTACTCAAGGCAATAGACTTATAGAGAATTTCATCTAGATTTTTCAAGGAATAATTTGGAAAGCGTTCCTCAAGAAATTTCCATATAGTGTAGGCACACTCAAGAGTAGGCAAGATTCTAATTAAGTTTCTAGGCAAACCTCTAGTGATAAGATTAACAGTTCTAAGATTTCTTGTCATGTCAATAGATTCATCAAGGGTAGGATGCATAGGATCAACATGAGGTGCACAAGGGCTATCAATGTACTTGTTCAAATGATATTGATTGAAAATTACAAGCATCTCATTTTTCCACTCATGAAAATACTCTCCATCAAGAATAGGCACTCTATGTCTAAGACTCCCCAAAGTAGACTCATCCATCTTCCTCCAAAGGTGATTAAACCAAGGCAATGGAGACCAATGCTCTGATACCACTTGTAGGATCTTGAGAAGAGGTGTCTAGAGGGGGGGGGGGTGATTAGATACTAAGTACCAAAGTTGCAGTTTTTAACTTCTTTTCGGTTTAAGTGGAGTTTAGGCACAAGTTTAACATTCACAATACATAACAAGCAAGCATGCAAAGAGTATGTGAGCAGCGGAAAGTAAACCATGCAACTTGCAAGAATGTAAAGGGAAGGGTTTGGAGAATTCAAACGCAATTAGAGACATGGATGTTTTTGTCGTGGTTCCGATAGGTGGTGCTATCGTACATCCACGTTGATGGAGACTTCAACCCACGAAGGGTAACGGTTGCGCGAGTCCATGGAGGGCTCCACCCACGAAGGGTCCACGAAGAAGCAACCTTGTCTATCTCACCATGGCCGTCACCCACGAAGGACTTGCCTCACTAGCGGTAGATCTTCATTAAGTAGGCGATCTCCTTGCCCTTACAAACTCCTTGGTTCAACTCCACAATCTTGTCAGAGGCTCCCAAGTGACACCTAGCCAATCTAGGAGACACCACTCTCCAAGAAGTAACAAATGGTGTGTTGATGATGAACTCCTTGCTCTTGTGCTTCAAATGATAGTATCCCCAACACTCAACTCTCACTCACAGGATTTGGATTTGGTGGAAACAAGATTTGAGTGGAAAGCAACTCGGGGAAGGCTAGAGATCAAGACTCTTGTGGTTGGAATGGAATATCTTGGCCTCAACACATGAGTAGGTGGTTCTTTCTCAGAACTGGTAAGTTGGAAGTGTAGGTTTGTTCTGATGGCTCTCTCCACTAATGAAGAGGAGGTGAAGGGGTATATATAGCCTCCACACAAAATCTAACCGTTACACACAATTTACCAAACTCGGTGGGACCGAATCATCAAACTCGGTCGGACCAATTTAGTAAACCTAGTGACCGTTAGGGTTTTGATTGGGGCCGACATGCAACTCGGTAGGACCGATATGATTAGGGTTAGGGCATAACGTAGTCTCGGTGAGACCAATTACACAAACTCGGTGAGACCGATTTTGGTAATTAGCTAACCAGAGAGTTGGTCAGGTAAACTCGGTGGGACCGATTCGCTATTTCGGTGAGACCGAAAAGTTACGAAAGGGAAACAAAGAGTTTACATTGTAATCTCGGTAGTACAGATTGCACAAACTCGGTGAGACCGATTTTGGTATTGGACATACACAGAGAGATTTCAATCCCATCTCGGTGAGACCGAGATCCCTATCGGTGAGACCGATTTTCCTAGGGTTTGTGGCAGTGGCTATGACATTTGAACTCGATGGCACTGGATAGAAAGAATTGGTAGGGCCGAGTTTGACTTTAGGTTTAGGTCATATGTGTGGAAGTGGGAAAGTAGTTGAGGGTATTGGAGCATATTACCAAGCACATGAAGCAAGAGGCTCATTAAGCAACACCTCATCCCTCCTTTATAGTATTGGCTTTTCCTATAGACTCAATGTTGGATCACTAAAATATAAAATGAAGAGTCTTGAGCTTGAAGCTTGAGCCAATCCTTTGTCCTTAGCATCTTGAAGGAGTTCCCACATCCTTTAGTCCATGCCACTCCATTGTTGAACTTATCTGAAACATACTAGATAAAAGTGTTAGTCCAACAAGAGATATGTTGACATTAATTACCAAAACCACCTAGGGAGCACTTATGCTTTCAATCTCCCCCTTTTTGGTAATTGATGGCAACATACATCAAAGCTTTAGATAAAGATATAAAGAATAGAAAGTAAAGCTTCAGAAAGACATGTAACAAGCATAGGCTCCCCCTACATGTATGCAATCATGTGAATATGGAATATAGAAGCATGTGAGAGCATAACCATGATAGAGTAGGCAATGTGTTACATGTATCTTGGCCATATGCATCGAGCAAAGAATATTAAAGAAAATACCTCCATGCTTATGAGTCCTTCTTGCAAACAGTATGTACATCAGCAAGAATTCCTCATACACATGAGTGTGATGCATATACTTACCTTGTAGTCTTGAGTTGGCTTAGGGTGGAATGAACCTGCACAAACAAGGTTAGATAACACAGGTACATCTACTAGCGAGCAAACAGAAGAAACCACAAGAATACCAAGACTGGGATGACATGTAGAGAGTGAGTACTAAGTACCACATTGGATTAGACATGTCCCCAAGAGTAAAGATATGCAATGAATTTAAATGATTCCTTTCCCTTATATGTCTTGCTCCCCTTGAATCTAGCATGTGATACTGGGAGAAGATAGGGAACAAAAAATCAGGGCTGAAAGATATAGAGAACAGAGCTTAGTGCAAATAAGCACATATGAACATGTCTTTCCCCCAAAAAGACATGTGGCATCTCTCCTCTTGAACACCAAGCATCTGGGATCCTTGAGAAATACTTTCTACTTGAGTATTCTCTCCCCTTGTAGATCTCTTTCTCCCCCTTAATACTCTCTCCCTTTTGGAAGTGATAAGCTTTGATGTGATCTCTCTCCCCCTTTGACATCAATTTCCAAGAAGGGTCTTCTAGAATTTGTTGTGAATGGGTTTTGTCCTTGAGTCACAATACAAAGCACTGGATAAAATTGTGATGCTTGTAGAGGACAAGATTCATTGAGTGGAGTTGGATTCAGAAGAAACACAAAATAAGTGGCAAACTGTTTTTCCTGTTGGGAAATCGGTGGCACCGAGTGGTATGCTTTGGTTGTACCGAAAGGATTCGGTTGGACCGAAAACAACCAATCGGTGAAACCGAGTTCATCGCAGAGAAAACACTTGTCACCTCAGCTCACTTGACTAGTAAGATCACACAAAGATTTTCAAGGAATTTACTGAATGATGTGCAATGAATTGGATGCAGGAAATGCAGAGCAACTGAAAAGAGAAGGAAGAAAAGAAAGGAAATTTAGATGAAGTTTTTTTTGAAAGGGGAAACAAATATGCATGAGACAAATGCAAAAGCACAGAAAATAACACAAGAGAACTTCATCTAGAGATGGTCGGCGACAAAGTCACCTATGTTAGAGTATATTGACTTAGGAGTCAAGTGAGATCACTTGATCATAGGTCATACTCATCGTTTAAGCTCAAAATGGGGTTACCATTTTCGTTTAAGCATCTTGATGTATTCACATCTTGTTGAGTTGCTTTAGCTCATGACTCGGAGTAAAGCTTCTCTAAGATGGAATAACATACCTTGGTTGGTGGTGTCGACCATGTAGTTGAACTTGTGTGGGTTGCTCAAGGTTGATGTAGCTCATAAAGAGTTGGGAGCACCACATCGAATTTGAGTCCATCTACCTACATGGGTTAGATAACATGCAAGTTGCAAATATATCCAAGATATAATATTTTCATCATAAGAGAGATATCATGGATTAGTCATAAGCTCATGTCTTGCATGTATCCAATGGAGTTTCTACTCCAAGTTTGAAGCATCAATGATGTTCAATTCTCCTCTCAACCTGCACAACACTTTCTCATCAAGAGGTTTAGTAAACATATCCGCTAATTGCTTTTTGGTGCGAACATGCTTAAGTTTAATGACACCCTTAGCAACATGATCTCGAATGAAATGATGACGAACTTCAATATGCTTAGTTCGAGAATGTTGTACGGGATTATGACCAATTTTGATAGCACTTTCATTGTCGCAAAGCAATGGAACATGTTTCACATATATCCCATAATATTTAGGAGTTTGGGTCATCCAAAGTAATTGAGCACAACAAGAACCAGCGGCAATGTACTCTGCTTCGGCTGTAGATAAGGATACCGAGTTCTGTTTCTTGGAGGACCAAGACACAAGAGTTCTGTTTCAAATTCTTTAACAGCGCAATGGCATATTCATATCTCAGGGGAAATACCTCAAGGATGTACTGAGGAAATTCGGCATGCAAGATTGCAAAGGCGTCAAAATTCCTATGCCCACTAATGGCCTTCTATGCACTGATGAAAATGGTAGTTACTTCGATCATAAGGTATACCGCTCCATGATTGGTTCTTTATTGTACTTATGTGCATCTAGGCCAGATATAATGCTTAGTGTTTGCATGTGTGCCCGATTTCAAGCTACACCGAAGGAATCACACCATAAGGCTGTGAAGCATATTCTTCGATATCTAGCTCACACACTAATACTTGGATTATGGTACCCCAAGGGCTCGGCTTTTGATCTCATTGGATATTTTGACTCTGACTATGCTGGTGATTGTGTGGACCGCGAGTCAACATGTGGTACATGTCATTTCCTCGAAAGATCTTTGGTCTGTTGGTCCTCGAAGAAACAGAACTGCGTATCACTGTCTACTGCTGAAGCTGAGTACATTGCTGCTGGTTCTTGATGTGCTCAATTGTTATGGATGAAGCAAACTCTCAAGGACTACGGCGTTAACGCGAAGAATGTGCCTCTCTTCTGTGACAATGAGAGTGCCATCAAGATTGCTCACAACCCAGTTCAACACTCGAAGACAAAGCACATTCAGATTCATCATCATTTTCTTTGTGATCATGTGTTGAAGGGCGACAGGCAATGGTGTCCCGTCTTTCCATGAGATGGTGGCTATCGTTTAGGATGAAGTCGACTTTGACGATCCGACTACGAACGTGCGAGGACGTCGCGCCTTAGCAATCGCTAAACCAACTCCGAGAGGTTATTAACCACGCCGGAGCACGATCAACCTGACCACGAAGGTCTGTTTCCTGCAGGCAAATGAAGAACAAGCAAGAAACTAAGATTGCAATCTGGATATTGCGAATATAAGAGGAAATCTTTATTGATCAAGGTGGGGTTCTGTGACGCCTTTGTCTGGTCGTTGAACACAAACGAAATCTGCGAAGTTGCAGCTATGGCGAACTTTTAATCTAAACAAAACCCAAAGTCTAAACGGTGCCCTAAGGGCTGTATATATAGAGGAAGAGGGGTGAATTTCGTGGCCCTTGGTGGAGGGGTCCGAAACTACCCCTATCTCTTGTTTCCCCACACATACGGACTCTAAAAATAGCCTATACTTATGTATTTCAAAATTACATGGGCCTGGCCCAACAATAAGGTGATCCTCAACTACAATTATGCAAAATTGATGACTTATACACTCATCCTAACACTTATGCAAAATTGATGACTTAGATGTGCAACACATGAAGAAACATTTTTCTTCAGTCAATGAAGAATAACACTCTAAGTGTGAAGAAATTAACGAAGAATTTGATTCTCAGAACCCTACGACAATTGTACGCGATGTCTGAAATCATCATTCTTATACGATGGATCTCGCCACCACCAAAAGTTGAAAATCTTCAATTTGAGTTTTCCTCAGTTTTGAAATTCCTCAGTTGTTCATTTTCTTCAACTTTGCATTGTCTTCACTATTCCCGTCGTTTTCTTCATTGGCTATATATATATATATATATATATATATATATATATATATATATATATATATATATGAGTTTATGTCCTCTACAACATTCACTTATGGCTAATTCTTCAACTTGGTTTTTCTGCTAAGTGAATGTGATCGGACCCTATCCCCTCTATGCTAAACTCAACCCAATCTATTCACAAATTCTTCATGTGCGTTCTATTTGAAACTCGTTAAAAATCTTCACTGTGTCCTTGTCAGCTGAATAATTTGCGAACGGAACTTTAAAACTTATCCTATCTAAATTTTCGGCTTTGCCGCTCAAACCATTCTGTATCCCATGAAATTCTTATCTATTCTCCCACGATTGCACACGATCTCCACTTCTCAGTACGTGGGTGACACATGTCAAGCGAATGAGAAGGGTCAGGGGCACGTTCGTCCAAAATCTTTGGGCGAACATTTTTTCACCATGGCTATAAATTATCCCCTCCCCTTCCTCACTTCCTTTACTCCGCTCGACCTCTCTCCAGCTCGAGATTCTCAAACCCTAGCGCCGCCGCTACTTCATCGTCGCCGGTGAGGAAGAGCTTCACTGCCTCGACCTCGTCGCCATCGTACTCGCGCTGGCCGCGGAAATCTTCACTCCGCCGCCGCCGTAGCCGTCTTCCTCCGCCGAGTTAGGGCGCGGAAGATCTGCATTGACGAACTTCACATCTCTACCACATAGTTCGTCGTGTTCTTCGTCCCGGGTAATTAAAAGTTACTTTTACCGCCCTCTTTGATTCAAATGACTTCTACGAAATCCTCAAAGGTGTTTATTCTTCAAGTTCTTCACACACTAAACACCTCACATGTCATCTGATCTTGATTTGTTTCTCTAAGCAATAATTTTTCTTCAAGATTCCTCAATTGTGTGGATTTTTGATCTATACAACTCTGGAACCTGAGACAAAGAATGCTTAGTGAAATTCTTCAAGACTCGTCTGGTCAAATTCCTCAAACATGTTCTTTTTGAAAAACCTTCTAAGAACGCATATGACCTCTCCAAATTCCTCGCAACTATACTCTGTTCACAGGTACTCATGTCATTCTTTGAATCACTAGGTTCTCATCAACTTAACTCATTTGCAGCGTTCCTCGAAGAAAAGTTGCATACTTCTTCAGAGAATTCAATTGTTCAAATTCCTCAACTGAAGAAAATGGCTGACGGTAAGAAGCCACAGAAAGGAGGAAAGAGGCCTGAGGTCAACACTGCGTTTGAAATCCCTGGTGATATATACAAGGATTACTGCACTCCTGATGAGGACAAGTTTGGAAAAGAGGACAAAAATCAGCGCAAAGGTGCATCCAGGAGGATAGAAAGGAGATGGGCAAGAGAGTGGAGGGAATACAGATATGTTACTCCCAAATACATGAAGAAATTCACTCTCAATCCTCCATGCCCAAGACCTCCATTGGCACCTGGCCAAGAAGCAGATCCCACTAGCCTCAAGCGTGGTGAGGATTATCCAGATGAATGGGCCAAGCGCCAGGACAAGTTGACTAGACAAGCCAAAGAAGCAGTGAGGAAATTCAATGAAGACTCTGCTGCTGCTGCTGCCGCTGAGGCCTCTGTCAAGCCGAAGAAATCCATGGCAAAGAAGCCTGCGCACAAGTCAAGTGCTTCTTCTTCAGTGCCCTCACGGCCGAGTTCCTCAGCAATGCCCTCATGGCCAGAATCCTCAAAGCCCTCATGGCCAATTCCTCATACTGCTCCCGCTCCAAAGTCCTCAGTTCCTCCTCCAAAGTCCTCAGCTGCTCCGATCAAATCCTCAGCACCTGTGCATCTTGCCACGTGTCAAAGGACGACAGGCATCTCTACTACCTCAGGAGCTTCTGCTAGTTCCTCAGCTGCGCCAAATTCTTCAATTGGCCCCTCTCTGCTGAAGACAAAGGCCACTGCTGGACGAGGTTCTCGCCCAAGTCCTCACAAGAAGCAGGTCGCCTTCCAAGTACCGTCTGATGAAGACGAAGCTGATGATGAGGAACTTGCCGAAATCATCAGAGATAGACAAGTCAGGGCCGCTAGAGCCAAGGGCACAAATGTGCCACTGCTTTTGGATCCAAAGCTGATCCTCAACTACATTGACCTCTGGCACAAGGACCCAAACACTCCTATGCCCGATTTCAAGTTGATTCCTGGCCAAAGTCATATGCTGGCTGCCTTCATCCAAGAAGAAAAATGGAAATATGAGAAGGCCAGGTGTCACGCCCAATATGCGACCCTATCCAAAAGGAACTCGACGGTCCCACCAAGGATAGACCCGCATATTGAAACGCTTTTGCAAGGTGGATATCATTACATCAACATTACATAATAGTGGGGATACATCCAATACATACAATGACACATGAATACAACATCACAATACATAAGAGCATCAACCGACTACGGATGAAACACAAACATAAACTCAAATGACATCCACCCTGCTAGCCCAGGCTGCCGACCTGGAACCTATCCCCTGATCGAAGAAGCAGAAGAAGAACTCCAAAACAGGTAAACATCGCTCTCGCGTCATGATCATCGCATAACCTGTACCTGCAACTGTTGGTAGTAATCATGAGCCACGAGGACTCAGCAATCCCATTACCATGGGTATCAAGACTAGCAAAGCTAAATGGGAAAGGAAGGGGTAAAGTGGTGAGGTTGCAGCAGCGACTAAGCAGAGTATGGCGGCTAACTTACGCAAATGAGAGCGAGAAGAGAAGCAAAGCAAGCGGTCGTGAAGCTAGCAATGATCAAGAAGTGATCCTGAACTCCTACTTACGTCAAACATAACCCGAAACCGTGTTCTCCTCTCGATCAACCCGAAAAGAGACACTCACGGTTACGCTGCAGTTGTTAGTGTATTTTAGAAGAGTTTACTTCAAGTTTACTACAACCGGATATTAACAAATTCCCATACGCCACATAACCGCATGCACGGCTTTGAAAGTTCAAACCCTGCAGGGTGTCCCAACTTAGCCCATGATAAGCTCTCGCGATCAACGAAGGATATTCCTTCTCCCGGAAGACCCGATCAGTCTCGGAATCCGGCTACAAGACATTTCGACAATAATAAAACAAGACCAGCAAGACCGCCCGATGCGCCGACAATCCCGATAGGAGCTGCACATATCTCGTTCTCAGGGCAACACCGGATGAGCACCCCGTACAACTAAAACCAGCCCTCGAGTTTCCCCAAGGTGGCGCTGCAAAGGACTCTAGTTGGGACCAACACTTAGACAAGCATTGGCCCCGGGGGGCTGAATAAAGATGACCCTCGGGTTAGCTACTCCCAAGGGAAAGGTATAGGTGGTAGGCAAATGGTAAAACCAATGTTGGGCCTTGCTGGAGGAGTTTTATTCAAAGCGAACTGTCAAGGGGTTTCATAAATCACCCAACCGCGTTAGGGACGCAAAATCCGGGAATATAATACCGATATGACGGAAACTAGGGCGGCAAGAGTGGAACAAAACACCAGACATAAGGCCAAGCCTTCCACCCTTTACCAAATATATAGATGCATGAATAATATAAGAGATATTGTGATATCCCAACAAAATCCTGTCCACCATGGAGCAATCTTCAACTTCACCTGCAACTAGCAACGCTATAAGAGGGCTGAGCAAAGCGGTAACATAGCCAAACAACGGTTTGCATAGGAAAGGTGTCAAAGGTTAGAGGCTGACACGACAATTTGGGATGGCTTGATAAACAGGTAATACGTAGCGCATCATAGCGATAGAATGAAGCAACTAGCATAGCAATGATAGTAGTGAGATCCAGGGTAACGGTCATCTTGTCTGAAATCCCGCTAGGAAGAAGAACGAGTCCATGAAGAAGATGAAGCCATGAAGGCAGACCAAGCGTGAGCGAGCGAATCCTCACGATCGCAACGAAACGGGAACTATCGAGAGAAGCACACAACATGGTAAACACACCAAACATGAACAAGGCATGATGCTCAACCAAGCATGATGCATGCCAAGGCTACATGAAGCTACTCATGGCAAGAGATGATGCATACAAGAGCAACACATCAAAGCAAGTTTAAATGAGGCCGGAAACAACATATAACAATTCCGGTAAGTCCTCATATGCAAATTTCGAAATTAGTCCAGATCAGAATAAACCTTAAGTTCAAGTTGTTAAACAGCAAGTTAAGATGCACCAAGATGATCTACACGAAATTCTAGTCAAGTTACATATAAAGTTCATTTAATTCGGAGCTACGGCCTAGAAGATATGAGCAAAACAAGTTGAACATGGCATTGATGCTAAATGCATCCAAACATCAAGCAAACACCTCAAAACAAGGATGCAACATGATAATATGAAACTACGTGCAAAATCAAGCAAGTTTTATATAGAGCACACTCAAAACGGAGCAACGGTGCAACACATACACCCTGTACAAGAGAACAATCTGTCCAAAACAGCAAGTAGGCATATAACAAGCACCTAAACAAGCTACATCACCTTAACATGGTAACAAAAGGCATGAACGTGATGTATAGGTAAAGCACAACAAAGCATGAACACTGAGCTATCTCCAGAAATTATTAGAACATGCTCAAAAGGACATGGCAATATTGCAAATAATAACAGTTTCAGGCTTAGCAGAAATAACATCAGGTTGCAAAGTTTAGAGCTATCAAACAACACGCTACAGGAACTTATCATGGCAAAAAAAGGCTTGAAATGAATCTACTAATTGCATAGAACAAAAGTCCCTTACTGACCATGAGCCAAAAAGGAACAGAAAATATGATGGCACCCATGTAAACATAGCAAGTTATATGACAGATTCAGACATGGCAGGAACAACGATAAGTAGGCATGTTGGTGAGATTGAACCACTCACCACAGAGCAAAACATGGAATGGCAAGGCAACCAGCAGTAAGAAGACATATTTATGAAGCTAAGAATGGCAAGATAAAGTTCATAGGGTGCATGCATCACTAGCAAAACACATGCCAACAACTGAACATAATGTTAACAGGCTGACAACAACATTGTATAGCAAATTTGGAGCAAGATAACAACAATCTACAGCAGGATATAAATGCAACCAGGGGCATGGGTAGATAGAGAATGACATGTAGAAAACAACACCCTTAGTGAACATCTCCAGATTATGCATAGAATGACTTGTAGAAGCAGGTTAACATAGCATCATGATATAGCAGATTCAGACATGCAAAACAGCAACAGCAAGTACCCTACTTAACAAGCTTGATGCACTCACTATAGGAATCACAAAAATACATGGATATCACCCCTGTAAATATAGCATGACATAGATCAAAACTCATGTAGGCATCAACCTCATAGGATGCACACATCAAACATGGCAAAAATGACAAATGAGCATGTTATAACAGTTTCAGCAGATTAACATCACATAGCACTCTTGCAACAATGATTCAGGCATCAAGATGGACTCAAATGAAAATGGTGCAATGGAATGAAATGTAGAGCATCTCACATCGAACAATTTTTTATATTACACGCACGAAACGGAGCAGTATGCAGCAAGTTATGGCATGGTGAATATGGGCACATAATGATAGAATTTCCGAGATTTAGCAGAATTTACCCTCGTCGAAAACGGGACGGAGGGAAGCGGGACAGGCGGATCCGGGACGCGGGCGCCCGTTTGGTTGGACTCCCGGTGGATCTCATCCACCCGGAGTGGATCTGACCGGATCCGACTCCGGCGAGGGCGGGCGGCTCCGGCGAGGTCGGAGGTGGCGATGGCTGCCACGGTGGGGCGGGCGGGGAGGCGAGGCGGGCCATGGCAGTGGAGGCAGCGACGGGATGCGCGGGCGCCGGAGGGCGCGGGCGGCGGGTTTCGAGGCGGCGCTGATCGCTGGCGAAGGCGGCGCGCTCAAGTGAGGAGCTCGGCGGCCGAGGCGCGGGCCGGGCGGGAGCCGGCGGGCGCTGGATCCGCGGGCGGAGGGCGGGGCAGGGCGACGGGCGAGAGGCGGCGAAGCGGCGCAAGATCGGGCGAGGTCGCCGGGCGGCGAGGGAAGGTGCCGGCGAGGCGAAGCGCTGCCAGCGCAGCTGGCGCCAAGGCGCTGGCGGCGGCGGGCGGGCTTGGGTTCGACTCGGGCCCGTGGACCGGCAGCGGACGGCGGGCGGGAGGCCACGTGGCAGGCGGCGATAGGCGCGGGGCGGCGGCACGATTTGTCCGGCGGGCGCGGACATGTCCGGGCACGGCGGGGGCGATTTGATCTAGGGTTTTGGGATTCATCCGTGAAAAATGGAGGGGAGGTCTTATTTATAGATTCTGGGAGCTAGGAGAGTCCAAATGAGGAGCAGTTTTTACCCACACGATCGTGATCGAACGACCGAGAGCATGGAGGGGGTTTGGATGGGTTATGGGCCACTTTGGAGGGGGTGTTGGGCTGCAACAAAAGAGGCTTTTGCGGTTACCCGGTTAACCGTTGGAGTATCAAACGTTCTCCAAATGGCACGAAACTTGACAGGCGGTCTACCGGTGCTATACCAAGGCCGCTTGGCAAACCTCGGGCCATTCCGAGAAAGTTTAACACCCGCTCACAACGAGAGACAAAAGGGGGCGCCGGGAGACATAGGAGTGCCGGATCGCAAAACGGACAACGGGGAAAAAGCTCGGATGCATGAGACGAACACGTATGCAAAATGAAATGCACATGATGACATGACAAAATGCAACATGCAAGAAAATGACAAGGCAACTACGGCGAATAACTGACGGACAACTGGCGCATCGAATCCGGGGCGTTACACCAGGCAGATCAAGAAAGCGCAGTACAGGAAGGAGAAATTCCTGAAGAACAACGTTGTCTCTATGACAACTGATGAACTTGTGAAGATCCAGTCTGAAATCAAAGTCCTCAGCAATGATTTCAATGCTTACTATGCTGATTGGCAAGGAGCCAAGGCCAGGCTTGTTAAACTGACTGAGAAATTCACTCCAAATGTTGCAGCTCCATCGCAACAAGAAATTCCTCAGACTGAAGCTTCTGCTTAGCCGACTGAAGAACATGCTAGCACCGGTGATGAAATTCAGGCTGCTGAAGAAAATGTGAGTTCCAGGGCTAATGACTGCATTCCAGCCACTGAAGAAATTGCCAGGGCATCCACTAGTGGTGCGCCTGAAGAAAATGAAGAGGTCAGGGCAACTGCATCAGTTGTGCCTGAAGAAAATCAACCACATTCCTCTGCTCCTCCTGCGCCTACCCCAACTCCAATCCTTCCATCTGCTTCAGATGTGAAGAAGACCAAGGCTGCAGAACATGCTGCAGTGAAGAAAAGGAAAGCATCAGCTTCATCAAATTCTTCAGCTCCAAAGAAGTTGAAGAATGACCAGCTCATTTGAAAATCCAATTGATGTTGTTTCTGTTTCCACCATGCCATCAAAGGAAATCGTCCCTTTTGATGAAGAATATGTGATCCCTAGCGGATCTGATGAAGAAAATCATACATTGCTATGTCGAGCAGATGGATGAAGAAATTGAAGTGGATGAAATCCCTTCAACTCCGGTATTTCCTCGCCTATGCCTCGGTTCTTTGCTAAAGAGGCGGCGTTGAATAAATGGAAGATGAAGATGTGTACATTGGTTGTACCACACACTTGCTAAATGATGACTTTTGGGAAAGTCAGCACCCCAACTCTCCACTCTTCACACCATTGCAACAAATTCCTCAGTCCCCAGCAACTACAGTTCAAATGGGATCTGATGAACCACATGCCACACCATCTGTCCATGAAGAAATTCCAGCCACTAGTGCTGAAGAAAATGTGAATGAAGAATTGAAGACCCAGGATGTCACTGAAGAAGAAGCTGAAATTCCTCAGCATGTGAAACCTGAGATTGTGGAACCTGAGGTGGTGATGCAATTGCCTGACACTCCTCGGCCCAAGCCAACGAATCCATTCTCAAAGAAGCAGAAATTCAAGGCTGATGATTTCTTCGGCGAGCACGTGTTCTTCACTGACTATAATCCCTAAGTATCGAGTTGTAATTGTTGAGTTGTAAGAAAGATAAAAAGTGTGATGATCATCATTATTAGAGCATTGTCCCAAGTGAGGAAAGGATGATGGAGACTATGATTACCCCACAAGTCGGGATGAGACTCCGGACGAAAAATAAAATAAAAATAAAAAAAAGAGGCCATAAAAAAAGAGAAAAGGCCCAAAAAAATGAGAGAAAAAGAGAGAAGGGACAATGTTACTATCCTTTTACCACACTTGTGCTTCAAAGTAGCACCTTGATCTTCATGATAGAGAGTCTCTCATTTTGTCACTTTCATATACTAGTGGGAATTTTTTATAGAACTTGGCTTGTATATTCCAATGATGGGCTTCCTCAAATGCCCTAGGTGTTCATGAGCAAGCAAGTTGGATGCATACCCACTTATTTTCTTTTGTTGAGCTTTCATATACTTATAGCTCTAGTGCATCCGTTGCATGGCAATCCCTACTCACTCACATTGATATCTATTGATGGGCATCTCCATAGCCCATTGATACGCCTAGTTGATGTGAGACTATCTTCCCTCTTTTTGTCTTATCCACAACCACCATTCTATTCCACATATAGTGCTATATCCATGGCTCACGCTCATGTATTGCGTGAAGATTGAAAAAGTTTTGAAAATGTTAAAGTATGAAACAATTGCTTGGCTTGTTATCGGGGTTGTGCATGATTTAAATATTTTGTGTGGGGAAGATGGAGCATAGCCAGACCATATGATTTTGTAGGGATAACTTTCTTTGGCCATGTTATTTTGAGAAGACATAATTGCTTAGTTAGTATGCTTGAAGTATTTTTTTTTATTTCAATATGAAATTTTGTCTTGTATCTTTCGGATCTGAATATTCATACCATGATTAAGAACATTTACATTGAAATTATACCAAAGTATCACTCCGCATCAAAAATTCTCTTTTTATCATTTACCTACTCGAGGACGAGCAGGAATTAAGCTTGGGGATGCCTGATACGTCTCCAACATATCTATAATTTTTGATTGCTCCATGCTACTTTATCTACTGTTTTGGACTATATTGTCCTTACCCAGTGACAGAAAGGGTTGTAAGGCACGTATTGTATTGTTGCCATCGAGGATAACAAGATGGGGTTTTTATCATATTGCATGAATTTATCCCTCTACATCATGTCATCTTGCTTAAGGCGTTACTCTGTTTTTAACTTAATACTCTAGATACATGCTGGATAGCGGTCGATGAGTGGAGTAATAGTAGTAGATGCAGAATCGTTTCGGTCTACTTGTCATGGACGTGATGCCTATATAAATGATCATACCTAGATATACTCATAACTATGCTCAATTCTGTCAATTGCTCAACAGTAATTCGTTCACCCACCGTAGAATATTTATGCTCTTCAGAGAAGCCACTAGTGAAACCTATGGCCCCCGGGTCTATTCTCATCATATCATTCTCCATCACTTTTATACTTGCTTTGTTTTTACTTTGCCTTTTATTTTTACTTTGCATCTATATACCAAAAATACCAAAAATATTATCTCTATCAGATCTCACTCTAAGTAAGTGACCGTAAAGGGATTGACAACCCCTAATCGCGTTGGTTGCGAGTAGCTATCGTTTTGTGCAGGTATGAGGGACTTGTGCGTCGCCTCCTACTGGATTGATACCTTGGTTCTCAAAAACTGAGGGAAATACTTACGCTACTGTGCTGGATCATCCTCTCCTCTTTGGGGAAAACCAACGCAAGTTCAAGATGTAGCAATAAAAAACCAACACCAGTCAGTTATATATCTATTGAATGAGCCAACATTCATGCATGGAGAATATCCAGATCTAAAACAAACATTCATGGGGAAGATTCAGCCAGCCAATCAATCTCATTGTTATCCAGAGCGATTACAAAAATGGATCCTAAAAATTGTCCATCATAAGCAATACAGATTCATCAAAACTCGTAAGATTCAGGACTACCTAGGCTGGGCTTTCGAATATATACATCAATGCAGACAATCGGGGAGAGAAATTGTTATTCTAAAGTTAGACTTTGAGAAAGCCTTCGACACTATGGAACATGACTTCATACTTAACATTCTAAAGTGCAAAGGTTTTGATGATCGCTGGTGCATGTGGATAAAAATGATTCTTGAATCTGGAACATCTTCTGTTCTTCTAAACGGAGTGCCTGGGAAAGAGTTTAAATGCAAAAGAAGTGTTCATCAAGGGGATCCGATGTCTCCGCTGCTATTTGTCATTGTCGTCGATCTACTACAATCCTTGATCAACAAGGCATGGGAGGAGGGACATCTAAAATTACCGATTGAGCAACCGGCGTTGGAACAATATCCGGTCATTCAATATGCCGACAACACAATCATTGTGCTCCCTACCGAAAGTGATCAACCGCACACTATTAAAGCAATTCTAGATTCTTATGCTAGGGCAACTGGGCTTAAATTTAGTTACAGAAAATCATAATTGATGCCCATAAATGTTGAGGATGAGAAAGCACGACAATTAGCGTTGTAAATTGGATGCCAAGTTGGGAGAATGCCGTTCACATACTTGGGACTTCCATTGGGTACCACAAGGCCGACTGTGAGAGAGCTCATGCCCCTTGTGGATAGAATCGAACGCAGATTAACTGGAACGGCAATCTGGCTCTCTTATGGTGAACAAGTACAACTCATTAATTCAGCACTTTCATCTCTGCTCTCATTTGTCATGTGTGTCCTCAAACTCCCTTTGAAATTAATTGACATTTTTGATCGGGCAAGACGCCACTGCCTTTCGAGAAAAGTCTTAGATCGAGATGCAAAAACTCACTCCCTGGCAGCATGGGACTTGGTTTGTCGCCCCAAGAAAAAAGGTGGCTTGGGTGTGCTTGATCTCAAAGCTCAAAACAAAGCCTTGCTACTCAAATATATACATAAATTCATTCACAAGACTGATGTCCCCTGGGTCATGATAACCTGGAATGCATATTATGAACATGGAGCTCCTCATGCAAAACCAGCTTGCGGTTCGTTTTGGTGGAAGGATATTTTTTCTTTAATGGATATATATAGAGGTATCACCTCCTGTGCACCGAGGGCTAGTGACACAGTGATCTTTTGGAAAGAACTCTTGCAGGAAGATAGAGTGCTCATGGATTCTCACAATCATTTATTTTCATATGCTCATGATGAGGACTTATCATTGGCTCAACTACACTCAAATCCAGACCCAACAACGTTGTTTCAGCTACCGTTATCTATTGAAGCAAGATCAGAACTGGATGATATCATGCCTGTGATCAATGCCATGATGCTGGACCACATGGGTGTTGACGAATGGATCTTATGTTGGGGAGATGAAAATTACAAACCAGAAAATTTCTACAGATGCCTTTTCCGAAATATAGTTGCACCACGCTATATAACCTCAATATGGAAATCAAAATGTATCATGAGGCACAAGGTTTTTGCATGGCTCATGCTAGTGGACAAGGTCAACACGAGAGATATGCTACTAAGAGGACACTTCAACATTGGAGACGATCACTCTTTCCTGTTGTGCAACCTTGCTGATCTTGAAACAAACAAACATCTTTTTTATGATTGCCAAATTGCCAAAAGATGTTGGGAAATAATTGGAGTGAATTGGGACTCAAACGAAGACATCTAGATAATGTCTGACACAGCTTCGACAACTTGGAACAAACCTGTATTCAAAGAAATCACTGTACTAGCAGCTTGGAACATCTGGAAACAAAGAAACAAGGTGATGTTTGATGGTGAGGTGGCTTGACACTTGGACTGGTTGAGGATGCTAAAGAAAGACCTAGAGATCTTAACATTCAGGACTCAAGGAGATGCTACTACTTTCATCCAAGGGTTGATGCAGTCCTTGATTGTACACCAAAACTCCTCCGTGTAAAATGTAGACACTTGCTTTTTCTCTCCTTTGGCCATTATGGCTATGTATAAAATGTAAAATGTAATTGACCCCCTATTCAATAAAGCAACAGTAGGAGCCTCTCCTGCTGTTTTAAATTTCAAAAGAAAATCAATCTCATTGTTATGAAAGAGGCAACATAAAAAAAACTACTTAAGTCCTTTTACGCAGGGAGTAGTTGACATTGACAAACTCCATGCCACATAGTAATATCCAAAGATTACAACCCAAAAGTGGTTTCTTGGAGACAAGACCAACATCACCATTCAGCCGACACTCGATAGAAAATAAACATGGGGCACGTGCTAACATCAAGTGCACCATTCTGTGAGATGGCAACTCCCCCATATGATTCTCCTGCACAATTGTTCAATAGAATAGCCAAGTGAACAACTAAACTAGTGAATTTAGAATAAACGTACATGTTTATCCATGAAATCCTTGAGAAATGGTAGTCTAATTCTTTTAATACTTTCTTCTCAACAATTGAAACACGATTTTTTCTGCTAAAGCTTGCACATCCAGCTGAAGAAACACATAAATGTGGAAGAAAGAAGTAAGTTTGAAGGTGGAATTACACGCTTCTATTAGACAAAAAATGGAGAATTTCCTGTCTAAATATAGAATTTGGCTAAAGTATATCTAGGAAGGAATGAACGAGTAAATTGGAAAAGCTAAATAATAGAACACTAAATGAGAGTGACATTAATAATAGATGGTCCTAACATTTGAAAAATTGTTTGTTTAGATACCATTGTAGGTTGTGATGCATTTCCAGACATAGATACCTGGATCAACAAAATTTCTATTTTCTAGGGACAAAAGTCACTGTAGTAATCATACTATGTGAGAAACCGAACAAGTGTAAAGAAAAATCAAGTGAAATTTAAGCTTGAAGGGCTACTAGCCTCTGAATAACCTTATTCCAAATATGGTACTTGCATATGTTTTTTTTTGTAATATGAAATGTTTAAAGAAAGGGCAGTGAGGATAGCTTGCTAGGAAAGATTCTTGAAACTGTACACTACAGCTTAAATTGTTGATCGAAAATTGCTTGTATCACATATTTAAAGAAAGTAAATGTACACCTAGTGCAATGAAAATGTTAATTCATCGAGAGAAAATGTTAGTTGGTTAGTTAGGAAATGCATGTGTTTGATTTGAAAATGTACATCAGCTAACTTGGTATGGAAAATGCTACATTTCATCAGTGTATTTGCCTTTTGGAAAAAAGTGTTGACATGTATTTCAGAAATGCCTTTGAGAAAAATGTTCGCCACATATTTGAAAGAAAGGATATGCACTCTTAGTGCTATGAAAATGTTGTTGCCTCAAACAAAAAATGCTAGTTTTGTAGTTGGAAATGTATATATGAGACATCAAAATGTACATCAACTAAATTAGGTGGAGAAAATGTACTTTTAAACACAGGTACTTGCCTTTGGAAAAAAGTGTTGATAATGCATTTCAAATATGTCTTTGAAAATTTTTCATCACCTATTTGAAAAAACAAAATGTACAACTAGTGGTATGAAAATGTTAATTTATCAAGAGGAAAATGTTAGTTGGATAGTTAGACAATGTGTGTGTTTGATTTGAAAATGTACATCAACTAATTTTGTGTGGAAAAATTGCTACATTTAGCAAGTGTATTTGCCTTTTAGAAAAAGTGTTGACATGTATTTCAAAATTTCCTTTGAGAAATGTTTTTACCACCTATTTGAAAGAAAAAAAGTACACCTATTGCTATGAAATGCTGTTGCATCAAAGGAAAAATGTTAGTTTTGTACTCCCTCCGTTCCAAATTAATTGATCTTCATTTGTCTAGACACGGATGTATCTAGACACTAAACAGGTATAGATACATTCATATCTAGACAAATGAAAGTCAAGTAATTTGGAACGGAGGGAGTAGTTAGGAAATGTATGAGTTAAAAAATGTATTTCCCTTTGGGAAATAGTGTTGATAATGTATTTCAAATATGCCTTTGAAAAATGTTCATCATCCATTTAAAGAATGAAAATGTACACCTAGTGGTATGAAAATGTTAATTCATGAAGAGAAAAATGTTAGTTGGGTATTCAGGAAATGTATGTGTTTGATTTGAAAATATACATCAATTAGGCCTCGTTCAGAAAGTTTCCAGCTTCCAGCTTCGTCAACTCCCGCAAGAAGCTGAGCCGAACACTCTATCTCCACGGAGTTGAAATTGAGAAGCTGGCGGCGTTGTAGTGCAAAACCTGAGGAGATGGAGAAGCTAGCCTTTCCCAGATCCCAGAAAACAGAGGAGGTGGAGTTGAGTGAAATTACAAAGCAATGCTGCCGCCAAGTGACTTGATCGAACCGGTATGAGGGAAACTATGACGAGTGAACATAACATTCACCAGCGAACCTGCCGCATGGGTAGAAAATAAAGTCCACACCTACCAATCCGACTGGGCCTATAGCCCATGCGTCTTTCACAGCCACTAGGGCTCTCAGCCCGCTCCAAACCACCGCCCAAATTGGCCTAATATATGGGCTATACGCTGGAAGCTGGTACGACCAAGAAGCTGGCTAGCCGAACGAATTGCTGCTCCCGTCGGAAGCTGGCAGCGGCTGGCTTCACGAGAAGCTGGCTATTCTGGAAAGCTGGAGAAGATCCGAACGGGGCCTTAATTTGGTGTGGAAAAAATTCTATATTTAATTTGAAGGCAATATGCCCTAGAGGCAATAATAAAGATGTTATTTATAGGTCCTTATATCATGATAAATGTTTATTATTCATGCTAGAATTGTATTAACCGAAAACTTGATACATGTGTGAATACATAGACAAAACAAAGTGTCCCTATTATGCCTCTACTTGACTAGCTCGTTAATCAAAGATGGTTAAGTTTCCTGACCATAGACATGTGTTGTCATTTGATGAACGGGATCACATCATTAGGAGAATGATGTGATGGACAAGACCCATCCGTTAGCTTAGCATGTTGATCATTCAGTTTTATTGCTACTGCTTTCTTCATGACTTATACATATTTCTTTGACTATGAGATTATGCAACTCCCGAATACCGGAGGAACACCTTGTGTGCTATCAAACGTCACAATGTAACTAGGTGATTATAAAGATGCTCTACAGGTGTCTCCAAAGGTGTTTGTTGGGTTGGCATAGATCGAGATTAGGAAATGTCACTCTGAGTATCGGAGAGGTATCTTTGGGCCCTCTCGGTAATGCACATCACGATAATCCTTGCAAGCAATGTGACTAATGAGTTAGTGGCGGGATGACATTACGGAATGAGTAAAGAGACTTGCCGGCAACGAGATTGAACTAGGTATGAGGATACCGACGATCGAATCTCGAGCAAGTAACATACCGATGACAAAGGGAATGACGTATGTTGTCACTGCGGTTTGACCGATAAAGATCTTCTTAGAATATGCAGGAACCAATATGAGCATCTAGGTTCACTATTGGTTATTGACCAGAGATGTGTCTCGGTCATGTCTACATAGTTCTCAAACCCGTAGGGTCCACACGCTTAACGTTCGGCGACGATTTGTATTATGAGTTATGTGTTTTGGTGACCGAAGATTGTTTGGAGTTCCGGATGAGATCATGGACATGACGAGGAGTCTCGAAATGGTCGAGAGGTGAAGATTGATATATTGGAAGGTAGTATTCGGACACCGGAAGGTTTCCGGAGTGTATCGGGTACATATCGGAGTACCGGAGGGGTTACCGGAACTCCCCGGGGAAAGATATGGGCCATATGGACCATAGGAGGGAGGCTAACCAGCCCACAAGGGGCTGGTGCACCCCCCACAAGGGAGGAGGCTGAATTGGACTAGGGAAGGGGGCGCCACCCCCCTTTCCTTCTCCTACTCCCTCTCCTTCCCCTTTTACCCCCTTCGGTAGAAAGGAAAAAAGGGGGGCCGAATCCTACTAGGACTGGAGTCCTAGTAGGACTCCTCTCTCCTTGGCGCGCCCCTGGTGGCCGGCCTCCACCCCTCCTTCTTTATATACGGGGGCAGGGGGCACCCCAAAGCACATCAATTGTTCTCTTGGCCGTATGCGGTGCCCCCCTCCACAGTTTACTCCTTCGGTCATAGCGTCGTAGTGCTTAGGCGAAGCCTTGTGCGGATCACATCAGCATCACCGTCATTACGCCGTCATGCTGACTGAACTCGCCCTCGACCCTCTGCTGGATCAAGAGTTCGAGGGACGTCATCGAGCTGAACGTGTGCTGAACTCGGAGGTGCCGTACGTTCGGTACTAAGATCGGTTGGATCGTGAAGACGTTGACTACATCAACCGCGTTAACCTAATGCTTCCGCTTTCGGTATACGAGGGTACGTGGACACACTCTCCCCTTCTCGTTGCTATGCATCTCCTAGACAGATCTTGCGTGATCGTAGGAAATTTTTTGAAATTGCATGCTACGTTCCCCAAAGTGGCATCCGAGCCAGGTCTATGCGTAGATGATATGCACGAGTAGAACACAAAGAGTTGTGGGCGATAATAGCCATACTGCTTACCACCAACGTCTTACTTTGATTCGGCGGTATTGTTGGATGAAGCGGTCCAGACCGACATTACATGTCCGCGTTCATGAGACTGGTTCTACCAACGTGCTTCGCACACAGGTGGCTGGCGGGTATATGTTTCTCCAACTTTAGTTGAATCGAGTTTAACTACGGCCGGTCCTTGTTGAAGGTTAAAACAACACGCTTGACAAAAAATCATTGTGGTTTTGATGCTTAGGTAAGAACGGTTCTTGCTAGAAGCCCGTAGCAGCCACGTAAAACTTGCTACCACAAAGTAGATGACGTCTAACTTGTTTTTGCAGGCATGTTGTGATGTGATATGGTCAAGATGTGATGAGATATAAATTGTTGTATGAGATGATCATGTTTCGTAAAAGTTATCGGCAACTAGCAGGAGCCTTATGGTTGTCGCTTTATTGTATGAAATGCAATCGCCATGTAATTGCTTTACTTTATCACTAAGTGGTAGCGATAGTCGTGGAAGCAATAGTTGGCGAGACGACAATGACGCTATGATGGAGATCAAGGTGTCAAGCCGGTGACGATGAAGAACATGACGGTGCTTTGGAGATGGAGATCAAAGGCACAAGATGATGATGGCCATATCGTGTCACATATTTTGATTGCATATGATGTTTATCCTTTATGCATCTTACTTTGCTTAGTACGGCGGTAGCACTATAAGATGATCCCTCACTAAATTTCAAGGTATAAGTGTTCTCCCTGAGTATGCACCGTTGCTACAGTTCGTCGTGCTGAGACACCACGTGATGATCGGGTGTGATAAGCTCTACGTTCACATACAACGGGTGCAAGCCAATTTTGCACGTGCAGAATACTCGGGTTAAACTTGACGAGCCTAGCATATGCAGATATGGCCTCAGAACACTGAGACCGAAAGGTTGAACGTGAATCATATAGTAGATATGATCAACATAGAGATGTTCACATTTGAAAACTACTCCATCTCACGTGATAATCGGACATGGTTTAGTTGATATGGATCACGTGATCATTTAGATGACTAGAGGGATGTCTATCTAAGTGGGAGTTCTTAAGTAATATGATTAATTGAACTTTAATTTATCATGAATTTAGTCCTGATAGTATTTGCATATCTATGTTGTAGATCAATAGCTTGCGATGTAGCTCCCTGTTTTATTTTTGATATGTTCCTAGAGAAAACTAAGTTGAAAGATGATAGTAGCAATGATGCGGACTGGGTGCATGATATGAGGATTATCTTCATTGCTGCACAGAAGAATTATGTCCTTGTTGCACCACTAGGTGACGAACCTGTTGCAGGAGCAGATGCAGACGTTATGAACGTTTTGCAAGCTCAGTATGATGACTACTTGATAGTTTAGTGCACCATGCTTTACGGCTTAGAACCGGGACTTTAAAAATGTTTTGCAACGCCACGGAGGATATGAGATGTTCCAAGAGTTGAAATTGGTACTTCAGACTCATGCCTATGTCGAGAGGTATGAGACCTCTGACAAGTACTTTGCCTACAAGATGGAGGAGAATAGCTCAGCCAGTGAGCATGCACTCAGAATGTCTGGGTACTACAATCGCTTGAATCAAGTGGGAGTTAATCTTCCAGATAAGATAGTGACTGACAGAATTCTCTAGTCACTATCACGAAGCTACTAGAACTTTGTGATGAACTATAATTCGCAAGGGATGACGAAAATTATTCCCGAGCTCTTCGCGAAGGTAGAAATCAAGAAAGAGCATCAAGTGTTGATGATTAACAAGACCACTAGTTTCAAGAAAAAGGGCAAGGGAAAGAAAGGGAACTTCAAAATAATGGCAAGAAAGTTGTCACTCCCATGAAGAAGCCCAAAGCCAGATCCAAGCCCGAAACTGAGTGCTTCTGCTGCAAAAGAAATGGTCACTGGAAGTGGAACTGCCCTAGATACTTGGCGGATAAGAAGGATGGCAAAGTGAACAAAGGTATATTTGATGTACATATTATTTATGTGTACTTTACTAGTGTTTATAGCAACCCTCGGTATTTGATACTGGTTCAGTTGCTAAGAGTAGTAACTTGAAATAGGAGTTTCAAGATAAATAGAGACTAGTTAAGGACGAGGTGACGATGTGTGTTGGAAGTAATTCCAAGGTTGATACAATCACCATCGCACACTCCCTCTACCTTCGGGATTAGAATTGAACCTAAATAAATGTTGTTTGGTGTTTGAGTTGAGCATAAATATGATTTGGTCATGTTTATTGCAATACGGTTATTCATTTAAGTCACAGAATAATTGTTGTTCTGTTTATATGAATAAAACCTTCTATGGTCATACACCCAATGTGAATGGTTTATTAAATCTCGATAGTAGTGATACACATATTCATAATATTGATGCCAAAAGATGCAAAATTGATAATGATAGTGCAACATATTTGTGGCACTGCCGTTTAGGTCATATTGGTGTAAAGCGCATGAATAAACTCCATACTGATGGGCTTTTGGAATCACTTGATGCTTGCGAACCATGCCTCATGGGCAAGATGACTAAGACTCCGTTCTCTGGAATAAAGGAGCGAGCCATTGACTTATTGGAAATAATACATACTGATGTATGCGGTCCGATGAGTGTTGAGGCTCGCGGCGGTCCGATGAGTGTTGAGTCTCGCGGCGGGTATCATTATTTTCTGACCTACACAGATGATTTGAGCAGATATGGGTATATCTACTTAATGAAACATAAGTATGAAGCATTTGAAAAGTTCAAAGAATTTCAGAGTGAAGTAGAAAATCATCATAACAAGAAAATGAAGTTTCTACGATCTGATCGCAGAGGCGAATATTTGAGTTACGAGTTTGGTCTTTATTTTAAACAATGTGGAATAGTTTCGCAACTCACGCCACCTGGAACACCACAGCGTAATGGTGTGTCCGAACATCGTAACCGCACTTTATTAGATATGGTGCAATCTATTATGTCCCTTACCAATTTACCACTATCGTTTTGGGGTTATGCATTAGAGACAGCTGCATTCACATTAAATAGGGCACCATCTAAATCCGTTGAGACGACACCGTATGAACTATGGTTTGGCAAGAAACCTAAGCTATCGTTTCTTAAAGTTTGGGGTTGCGATGCTTATGTGAAAAAGCTTCAACCTCATAAGCTCGAACCTAGATCGGAGAAGCGCGTCTTCATAGGATACCCAAAAGAAACTGTTGGGTACACCTTCTATCACAGATCCGAAGGCAAGATCTTTGTTGCTAAGAATGGATCCTTTCTAGAGAAGGAACTTCTCTCGAAAGAAGAGAGTGGGAGGAAAGTAGAACTTGATGAGGTAATTGTACCTTCTCTCGAGTCGGAAAGTAGTTCATCACAGAAATCAGTTCAAGTGATGCCTACACCAATTAGCGAGGAAGTTAATGATGATGATCATGAAACTTCAGATCAAGTTACTATCGAACCTCGTAGGTCAACCAGAGTATGTTCCGCACCAGAGTGGTATGGTACTCATGTTCTGGTAGTCATGTTACTAGACCATGATGAACCTACGAAATTGATGATGAGCTCAGATTCCGCGAAATGGCTTGAGGCCATGAAATCTGAGAAGGGATCCATGTATGAAAACAAAGTATGGACTTTGGTTGACTTGCCCGATGATCGGCAAGCCATAGAGAATAAATGGATTTTCAAGAGGAAGAGGACGCTGATTGTAATGTTACTATCTACAAAGCTAGACTTGTCGAAAAAGGTTTTTGACAAGTTCAAGGGTGTTGACTATGATGATATTTTCTCACTCGTAGCGATGCTTAAGTCTGTCTGAATCATGTTAGCAATTGCCACATTTTATGAAATCTAGCAAACGGATGTTAAAACTGCATTCCTTAATGAATTTCTTAAAGAAGAGTTGTATATGATGCAACCAGAAGGTTTTGTTGATCCTAAAGGTGCTAACAAAGTGTGCAAACTCCAGCGATCCATCTATGGACTGGTGCAAGCATCTCGGAGTTGGAATATATGCTTTGATAAGGTAATCAAAGCATATGATTTTATACAGACTTGCGATGAAGCCTATATTTACAAGAACGTGAGTGGCAGCACTACAGCCTTTCTGATAAGTATATGTGAATGACATATTGTTGATCAGAAATGATGTAGAATTTTCTGAAAAGCATAAAGGAGTGTTTGAAAGGAGTTTTTCAAAGAAATACCTCAGTGAAGCTGCTTACATATTGAGCATCGAGATCTATAGTGATAGATCAAGACACTTGATAAGTTTTTCAATGAGTACATACCTTGACAAGATTTTGAAGTAGTTCAAAATGGAACAGTCAAAGAATGAGTTCTTGCCTGTTTTGCAAGGTGTGAAGTTGAGTAAAGACTCAAAACCCGACCACGGCAGAAAATATAAAGAGAATGAGAAGTCATTCCATATGCCTCAGTCATAGGTTCTATAAAGTATGCCATGCTGTGTACCAGACCTATTATGTACCTCACCATGAGTTTGGCAAGAGGGTACAATAGTGATCCAGGAGTGGATCACTGGACAACGGTCAAAATTATCCTGAGTGGAATAAGGATATGTTTCTAGGTTATGGAGGTGACAAAAAGTTCGTCGTAAAGGTTTACGACGATGCAAGCTTTGACACTGATCCGGATGACTCTAAGTCTCAATCTGGATACATATTGAAAGTGGGAAAAATCAGCTAGAGTAGCTCCGTGCAGAGCATTGTAGACATAGAAATTTGCAAAATACATACGGATCTGAATGTGGCAGACCCGTTGACTAAACTTCTCTCACAAACAAAACATGATCACACCTTAGTACTCTTTGGGAGTTAATCACATGGCGATGTGAACTAGATTATTGACTCTGGCAAACCCTTTGGGTATTGGTCACATGGCGATGTGAACTATAGAGTGTTAAATCACATGACGATGTGAACTATTGGTGTTAAATCACATGGCGATGTGAACTAGATTATTGACTCTAGTGCAAGTGGGAGACTGAAGGAAATATGCCCTAGAGGCAATAATAAAGATGTTATTTATATTTCCTTATATCATGATAAATGTTTATTTTTCATGCTAGAATTGTATTAACCAGAAACTTGATACATGTGTGAATACATAGACAAAACAAAGTGTCCCTAGTATGCCTCTACTTGACTAGCTCGTTAATCAAAGATGGTTAAGTTTCCTGACCATAGACATGTGTTGTCATTTGATGAACGTGATCACATCATTAGGAGAATGATGTGATGGACAAGACCCATCCATTAGCTTAGCATGTTGATCATTCAGTTTTATTGCTATTGCTTTCTTCATGACTTATACATATTCCTTTGACTATGAGATTATGCAACTCCCGAATACCGGAGGAACACCTTGTGTGATATCAAACGTCACAACGTAACTGGGTGATTATAAAGATGCTCTACAGGTGTCTCCGAAGGTGTTTTTTGGGTTGGCATACATCGACATTAGGATTTGTCACTTCGAGTATCGGAGAAGTATCTCTAGGCCCTCTCAGTAAGGCACATCATGATAAGCTTTGCAAGCAATGTGACTAATGAGTTAGTTGCAGGATGATGCATTATGGAACGAGTAAAGAGACTTGCCGGTAAAGAGTTTGAACTAGTTATGAGGATACCGACGATCAAATCTCGGGCAAGTAACATACCGATAACAAAAGGAATGACGCATGCTGTCATTGCGGTTTGACCGATAAAGATCTTCGTAGAATATGTAGGAACCAATATGAGCATCCAGGTTCCGCTATTGGTTATTGACCGGAGATGTGTCTCGGTCATGTCTACATAGTTCTCGAACCAGTAGGGTCTGCACGCTTAATGTTCAATGACGATTTGTATTATGAGTTATGTATTTTGGTCACCGAAGATTGTTCAGAGTCCCGGATGAGATCACGGACATGACGAGGAGTGTCTAAATGGTCGAGAGGTAAAGATTGATATATTGGAAGGTAGTATTCAGACGCTGGAAGGGTTCCGGAGTGTATCGGGTACATACCGGAGTACCGGAGGGTTACCGGAACCCCCCGGGGAAAGATATGGGCCATATGGGCCATAGGAGGGAGGCTAACCAGCCCACAAGGGGCTGGTGCTCCCCCCACAAGGGAGGAGACCGAATTGGACTAGGGAAGGGGGCGCCACTCCCCTTTCCTTCTCCTACTCCCTCTCCTTCCCCTTTTCCCCCTCCGGTAGAAAGGAAAAGGGGGGGGGGGGCGAATCCTACTAGGACTGGAGTCCTAGTAGGACTCCCCTCTCCTTGGCGCGCCCCTGGTGGCTGGCCTCCTCCCCTGCTCCTTTATATACAGGGGCAGGGGGCACCCAAAAGCACATCAATTGTTCTCTTAGCCGTGTGCGGTGCCCCCTTCCACAGTTTACTCCTCCGGTCATAGCGTCGTAGTGCTTAGGCGAAGCCCTGCACAGATCCCATCACCGTCACCGTCACCACGCCGTCATGCTGACGGAACTCTCCCTCGACCCTCTGCTGGATCAAGAGTTCGAGGGATGTCACTGAGCTGAACGTGTGCTGAACTCGGAGGTGCCGTACATTCAGTACTAAGATCGGTTGGATCGTGAAGACGTTCGACTACATCAACCGCGTTAACCTAACGCTTCCGCTTTCGGTCTACAAGGGTACGTTGTAAGGGCATATTTATCCCTTAGGTGTTTTGGTGATTGATGACGATACTTTTGCGGACTAATCGTATGCCTTGAGTTTCTCAGATGCTTCATCACTAGGCACGAGACGATTCGGTGCCCCTTGGAGACTATTGAAGACGGCGTTGTTCTACATTTCTCTTTGGTGGATTTGAGTCGTAGGAGAGCCGTACTATTAAGAGGGGGTCCGCGTCGGAAAGGTTTGGGTGGAATCAACACGTACACTTGTCCTTCCTTTCCTTGCACTTTGGAGCATCTTCCCATTATCATTGTTGTGCATATTCCGACGGCTACTGTTGTTCTTGCGGTAGTACTGCTCTAGGGAGCGGTAGTACCGCAAGCACCAGCGGTAGTACCGCTGGGGGTCACGGTAGTACCGCTCCCCTGGAGCCTTAGTACCGCAACTCCCAGGCCTAGTGCTGCTCCGGTACGGTAGTAGGCGCGGATGTAATTTTTTACATCCGCGCCCACATGGTAGTACCGCAGGTCTTGCGTGGTAGTACCGCAGGTGGCCATGGTAGTACCGCTCTCTTGGAGCCGTAGTACCGTGGCCCTCATGCCCAGTACCGTTGCGCCGCGGTAGTAGGAGCGGATGTAATTTTTTACATCCGCGCCTCCACGGTAGTACCGCACCTCGTGCGCGGTAGTACCGCGTCGGGTTTTTGCACTGTTTCTTTTTCAGCGGAAGTAGGCACGGATGTAGTTTATTTCATCCGCGCTCTTCGTAGGCTGTGGCTTACCTGCCTTGCTGTAGTACCGCAAGGGTGAGCGGTAGTACTGCGCTCAGTCAGGCTAATCCCGGCCTCTGCTGCTGCCGCGGTAGTACCGTGGTCCTCCACGGTAGTACCGCGTCAGCGGTAGTACCGCCGCTTTTGAGCGGTAGTACCGCGTGTCGCGGGCTGAACTAGAGTATAACGGTTGGATCTTTTCCACGAGTATAAAAGGCGTGTCTCCTACCTCTAGTTGACCACCTCTTCTATCTCTAAGCTCCATTGTTGCTCCAAGCTCCATTTTGGCCCGATCTCTCTCCCTAGCCAATCAAACTTGTTGATTTGCTCGGGATTGGGTGACAAGGGCCCGATCTACACTTCCACCAAGAGACATTTGATTCCCCCCACGTATCCCTTGCAGATCTTGTTACTCTTGGGTGTTTGAGCACCCTAGACGGTTGAGGTCACCGTGGAGCCATACTCCACACCGCTCTAACGGAGACGTACTTCCCCTCAAAAGGAAGGAACTTCGGTAACACATCCTCGTCTCCACCGACTCCACTCTTGGTTATCCTATCCCTTTACTTGTGCAAGCTTATTTGTGTTTCTATCTTTGCTTGCTCTTGTGCTTGTGTTGTTTGCATCATATAGGTTGTTCACCTAGTTGCACATCTAGACAACCTTTATTATTGCAAACTTTAAATTGGTAAAGAAAAGCTTAAAAATTGTTAGTTGCCTATTCAACCCCCCCCCCCTCTAGTCAACCATATCGATCCTTTCAATTGGAATCAGAGCCTCGTCTCTTTTTAAGGACTTTATCGTCCGAAGAGTATGGTTGACATCATAGATGATGTGGGGGAGCACTCCGGTGCGAATCCGATAACATCTCCGGGATATGGGGTTACCTCGATCTCTCGTGAGGAATTCAATGTGGCGTTGGACACATTGAAAACCTCCATTACGACCGAGGTCAAGGACATGTTTAAGGAATTCCTAGAAGGGCTTAAACTTTCCACCGCACCCGTGAAACTGGGTGATCCCGCCAACACGGGAGCGGATGCTAACTCCGATAAGGGGGAAGCTACTAGTGAGAAAGCCACATCGTCTAGTGGTAAGAATGGCACCGGCATCTTCGCCCATGTGCAACCTCCTCCCGTTTATGGTGGACCGATTCCTTCCACTCATTTGAATCATGTCGGTCCACCACCTAAGATTGATAAAAAGGAGGATTTTGATTCTTGGGTTTATCGATTTAAGCGTCATTTAAATCATGTGAACACTAGCCTTTGGAGAATCATTGAAGAAGGTTTCTATCCGCATGATCAGAGCAAATTCTCTCCTAGAGAAGTCGTGGACCATCAATTCAATGAGAATGCTCTCTTCATCATCCAAGAAGCAATCCTTCCCGAAGACCTCCCTCATGTCCGGCCCTACTCCCTTTCCAAAGATGCTTGGCTCAAGGTGGTTTCCCTTTATCGAGGAAGCGCAAGCATTCAACGTTCCAATTATGAAGTGGTGCAAGATGAAGCCGATGAGTTTGCAATGAAAGAAGAAGAAGAACCTCGTGAGCTCTATCGGAGAGTAACCAAGCTTGCAGTCTCCCTCCGGGATCATGGAAGTAAGGACACGGATGACAACTGGATCAAGCGCAAATTCCTCAAGGCAATGATGCCCTACCACAAAGCCATGTCCTCCGTCATCCGTCAACGGCCGGACTTCCACACCCTATCCTCAAGTGATGCGTTGGATGAGTTTGTGGCTATGAGCATATTGGACAAGACCGCCGACAATGCGGTGCTTCGCTCCCAAAGAGCAAAGAAGCCCAACCTCGCTTTGAAGGCCAAGATTTGTGTCGAAGAAGATGGAGAGGAGGAAGAAGAAGAGAGCAACCTCGAAGATACGAAGTATGACTATCATGAACACATGGCCCTTGCTTCAAGGCAATTTTGGAGCAAGAAGAACTCAAGGACCAACTTCAACAAGAGCAACTCAAGTGGTGCAAAGGGCAAGCAACGAGTGAGCACTTGCTTCAATTGTGGCAATGTGAGTCACTTTGTTGCGGAGTGCCCATATGAGAAGAGGGAAGACAATGGTGGCAAGCTCATCCGTAAGGACAAGGCCAAGTCCTTCCCCAACAAGAGCAACTTCACCAAGAAGGATCCTCACAAAGCTTTGGTGGTTCAACAAGAGTACAATGAGGATGATGATAATGATGAAGATGGTGAGTCGGTTGCCATGGTCTCCGTTACCATTGCAACGACTCCTCGGGTGTCTCTCTTCAATTCACCCAATGAAAGCATCACCGCCAAGTGCCTCATGGCTAAAGCCACCAACAAGGTAACCCCCAACATCAAAACTACCATCATCAATCATTCTTCTTTGACGGATTGCATGATGAACATGAGGGGACTAATGTGGAGGAGAATGAGTTTGAGACCTTTATGAGTAAACTCAAGGGCAAATCCAAGAAGCACTTCGTTGCTCTCTTGGAACAACTTGGTGAAGCCAATGTCATGATCGAGGCTCATGAAGAAACCATCTCTAAGATGGAAGGGCATAGTCATGACTATGCCGATGAGATTTCGGATCTTTCCAATGATCTTGAGGAAGAGCGTGGTCTTCGTTTGTCTCTTGAGGAGTCATACAACGATGATCATGCTAAATTAAAGAAAGACCTTGATCATGCTCTTGTTGTGTCTCGTGTGCTTAGCTCCGAGAAGGCAAAGCTTGGAGTTGATCTTGCTAGACTCAACGAGGAGTTTGACATTCTCGACAAGGCTCACAAAGTCTTGAAGGGTGCTCATGCTAGTCTCAAAGAGTCTCATGATCAACTCCAAGTGAAACTAACCAAGGAGAAAGCCACCTTTCCTCATATGATATTGATTGATAATGCAAATGCTACTAACCCTTGTTGTGAGCATGTGGATCTTGTTGAGGAGAATGCTAAGTTGAAGGAGCAACTTGAAAAAGGCCTTGTCACATGCATACAAGGTGAGAAGAACCTTAACGACCTTTTGAGTAATCAAAAGGAAGTTGTGGCCAAGGAGGGGATTGGGTTCGCGCCAAGCCCAAGAGCAAGAAGAAGAATGACAAGACCAAGCAACCTCCTCCTCTCAAGCAAACTTTTGTGAGGGAGGGAGAGGGTGCTTCCAAGAAGAAGAAGAACCATGCAAAGGGTGGCAATGCCAAGAAGGACAACGCCACTCCCTCGAACATAGCCGGCGACTTTAACCCCTCATATGTGTTGTGCCGTGCTAGTGATGGGCATGTCTATGATAAATTTGTTCGTTCTTCTTATGAGTACATTGAATGGTCTATTTGGGTTCCTTAGACCCTCGTTACTAACATCAAAGGACCCATTACTAAATGGGTACCTAAAACCAAGCATTGATTTCTTGTAGGTGTTTGCTTCCAGTGGGGGTCATGGTTGCTCGATAGTGGAGCAACAAATCATATGACCGGGAGCAAGGACTTGGTGGTGGACATGCAAAAGATCCCATCTATGCCCACCAATGTCGAGTGGGGTGATGCCTCACATTCTAAGGTATTGGGTCTTGGCAAGGCTGTCGTTTCTCATGATCTAACGATCGAGAAATTCATGCTTGTTGAGTCCCTTGCATACAATTTGCTTTCCGTTCGTCAACTTGCACTCATGGGCTTTTCCACCTTCTTTAACATTGATACCGTGGCCCTCTTGTGGAGCAAGACTCTTAAAGTAGCCTTTGTTGGGCATGTCGAGAATGGTCTTTATGTGATAAACTTTTTGGAGTGACCCACTAAGACCGCGACATGCCTAATGGCTAAAGTTGACGTGGGATGGCTTTGGCATCGCCGTTTAGCCCACGTCAATATGAGATCTTTACAAAGTCTTCTCAAGGGGGACCATGTCCGTGGACTAACAAATGTTAGTTTTGCCAAAGATCGTGCTTGCAGTGCTTGTATCGAAGGAAAGCTTCATGAACGGTTTCACCCTCCCACGACTATCATCTACTCGAAGAGACCCTTGGAGCTCCTACACATGGACCTCTTTGGACCTCCATCCTTTGATAGTCTTGGGGGTAGAAAGTATTGCTTGGTGATTGTGGATGATTATTCAAGATACACTTGGGTATACTTCTTCAAGAGGAAGAGTGAGACTCAACAAACTGTCATCGACTTTGCAAATGAAGCTCAACGTCAACATAATGCAAAGATCTTGACAATAAGAAGTGACAACGGCACCGAGTTCAAGAACTACACCTTGGATGAGTTTCTTAGTGATGAGGGGATCAAGCATCAATACTCTGCACCATATACACTCAACAAAATGGTGTTGCGGAGAGGAAGAACCGGACGTTGATGGATGCGGCAAGAACCATGATGGCGGAGTTCAAGTCTCCATACAACTTTTGGGCCAAAGCCATCAACACCGCATGTCATGCATCCAATCGGCTCTATCTCCGCAAAGGCTTGAACAAGACTCCTTATGAGATACTCACCGGCAACAAGCCCAATCTCAAGTACTTCCGGGTGTTCGGGTGTAAGTGTTTTATTCTCAAGAAAGGTGTTCGGTTGTCTAAATTTGAAGCTAGAGCTCATGAGGGCATATTTGTTGGTTATGCTACAAACTCTCATGCTTACCGTGTCCTCAATAAATCCACGGGACTTATTGAGGAGACGTGTAACGTGGAGTTTGATGAGAATAACGGCTCCCAAGTGGAGCAAAGTGGCACTTGTGATGTAGGTGATGAAATTCCTCCTCAAGCCATAAGAAGAATGGGTGTTGGTTTTATCCTACCCGTTGAGGAACCCCTTGTGGCTGAAGGAGAAGGACAATGCTCCACTCAAATGGAGCCATCACCAACTCAAGGCCCACACGCTTCCGAAGAACAAAGTGAAGGCCCTCAACCTCATGAACAAGACCAAGGGCAAGATCATGCTCAAGACGATGGTGACACACCAAATGATGCCCAAGGTCAAGTTATCTTCCCCGAGCTTGCTCAAGATCAAGAACATGTTCAAGACGTCGCTCAAGATGATCAAGTGACCCCACCTCATCTCACCTCCGAGGAAGAATTAGAGCGTCGTGCCGCCAAGATTGCATCCAAACTTACCACCAAAGGCCATCTCATGTAGAATGTGGTTGGAAGCCTAAGAAAAGGGTAAGCACTCAGAGACAATTGGAAAACTATTGTGAACATCACGCCGCTTGTCTCTCGTGTTGAACCCCAAAAGGTCTATGAGGCGCTCAAGACTCGGATTGGCTCAATGCCATGCATGAAGAACTCAACAATTTTGAGTACAACAAGGTGTGGAGATTGGTGCCAAGGCCATCGGGGAACCACAACGTCATTGGAACCAAGTGGATCTTCAAGAACAAGCAAGATGCTCATGGTAACATCATTCGCAACAAGGCAAGATTGGTAGCACAAGGCTACTCCCAAGTCGAGGGTATCGACTACGGTGAAACCTTTGCTCCTGTTACTCGCCTTGAATCCATTCGTTTGTTGATTGCTTATGCTGCCCATCACAACTTTAAGTTGCAACAAATGGATGTGAAAAGTGCATTTCTTAATGGTCCTATTAATGAGTTGGTCTATGTCAAGCAACCCCCCGGGTTCGAGGACCCCTACATCCCGGATCATGTGTATCAACTCGATAAGGCACTCTATGGCCTTAAACAAGCCCCACGTGCGTGGTATGACCACCTTACCGAGTTGCTACAAGATCGTGGATTTGAAGTGGGGCAAATAGATCCCACTCTTTTTACTAAGAAGGTCAATGGGGAGTTGTTTGTATGCCAACTATATGTTGATGATATTATCTTTGGTTCCCCTAACAAAGCTTTCAATGAGGAATTTGCCACTCTCATGACCTCCAAGTTCAAGATGTCTTCTATGGGAGAGTTGAAGTTCTTCCTTGGTTTCGATATCAAACAAAGAAGAGAAGGAACCTTCATCAACCAAGCCAAATACACTCAAGACATGCTCAAAAGATTCAAGCTAAGTGATGTCAAGCCGGCTACTACACCAATGCCTACCAAGTGCCAACTTGACATTGATCCCAATGGTAAGGCGGTGGATCAAAAGGTATATCGCTCCATGATTGGCTCCTTGCTTTACCTTTGTGCATCTAGACCGGATATCATGTTGAGTGTGGGAATGTGTGCACGGTTTCAAGTCGCATCAAGGAAAGCCACTATGTGGCGGTCCAAGCTTAATCTTTTGATATTTGGCTCATACCCCAAACTTTGGCTTATGGTACCCAAGAGGGGAAAATTTCAAGCTTGAAGGATTTAAAGATTCTGATTGGGCGGGAGACAAAGTGGATAGGAAGTCCACTTCCGGAGGGTGCCAATTTCTTGGTTGCTCTTTGGTAAGTTGGTCTTCCAAGAAGCAAAGTTGTGTGTCTCTCTGCCCAATCAAGCGGAATATGTGGCGGCCGGTAGTTGTTGTGCTCAACTCCTATGGATGAGGCAAACTTTAAAGGAGTACGGTGTCATTTGTGACAAAGTGCCTCTTTGGTGTGATAATGAAAGTGCCATCAAGATTTCTCTCAACCCGGTGCAACACTTCAAGACGAAGCACATTGAGATTCAGTATCACTTCATCCGGGATCACATTCGGCGAGGGAGATCGAGCTCAAGTATGTCAACACTCATGATAACCTTGTAGATATTTTCACGAAGCTCTTGGATGAAGCAAGATTTCATGAGTTAAGGCATGAGCTAAATATCATTGATTTGAGCAATGTGACTTGAACCGTGCACCCCCACCACACTCAGCTGGTTGTCTGGGTGAGGTGTAGGCATGGACATAGGGGGAGGGTTGTTCTCTCAATGAACTCTCCCTCCCCCCTATCATGCATAAATAGATCAACTCTTTCACATTAGCCATTTTGATGGTACTTGTGCTTCAAAGACGAGTTTTGGTCATGGGCCCAAGGATAATTCTTCGCGGTGCCATACCATATAACTCAAACATAGGTGGCTTCGGCCACCGCCCTCTCCTTTTGAGAGGTTGTGTCGCTTGATGTTCTCTTGTTGTCTTTCTGCCTCTGGTTTGTGCGTGTGCTTGTGGTTTCTTTTGTGTGAAAAGTTTCCGTGCAAAGACCTTTCTCTTGTGTTGAAACCGGCGGTGTCTTGAGCTCACGGTACTACCGCGGCCGGCTACGGTACTACCGCGGCCAACCACGGTACTACCGTGTGTGGGAGCATCGGTATTATCCTTCACGCGGCAGTAATTTTTTACTGCCGCCTGGGTGAGCGGTACTACCGCTTCGGTGCGGTACTTCCGCCCGAGCGGTACTACCGCGATGACTTGCGGTACTACCGCGCCGACTTGGGCGCGTGGGGATAAGGACGGGCAGGGGGAGTTCTAACTCCCCCATACCCATTCGCAGTTCCTCCCACGTCGTCTCTCTCTCTCTCACGCTCAAGATCGGAGCCGGCGTTCGTCGCTGGATCTCCTCCTCCAGCTGCCCTCCCGTGATTCCGTCTGGTGGGATCCTTCCCCACCACGTGCTCTTGCTATGGACCCAGGTTTTTCCCCAATCTTTCCATGTTTTATTGAGTTCTTTGCCTCTAGGTTGTTGGGGGAGACTTGTGTGTTCTAGAGATTCATAGGCTTTCTCTTTGCAAGAATAGGATGAAGGAGAGTAGCTTTGCGTAGGAATTATACTTGTTTTGTTGTCTTGCGCTAGGTTTGATCACCGTAGCACTGCCGTTGTTTCACGGGTCTTTTCAGATTCGAACTGTCGTGTGATTCGACGCGATCTTGATTATCATTGGCCGGGCGCGGTATTACCGCTTGCACGGTACTATCATTTCCGGCGCGGTACTACCGCGCATTACATCGCGGCACTAAAATTTTACTACCGCTCCAACCACGGTACTACCGTGACCTCGCACGGTACTACTGTGACTTGGAGCAGTACTAATATTTTAGTACCGCAGGCACTGGCAGTACTACCGTGGCTCACATCTATCGCTGGCCAACCTTCACGTATATTTCCTATGTGTTTCTTGTGCTTTGCCGTGGTTTTTGCATTGATCCTCTTTGCGTTCGTTGGTGTTTTATGTGTGTCTCGGTGGTGGCTCTCGCTGTTCCAATCCTCGTGACATCGGCTCCAAGCGTCTGCACAAGCAACCTGTGTGACGCACTGTGAGGGCTCCTCCGCCCCAAGCGCAATGTCAAGACTTCAGCTAGCAAGTACAAGGAGCCCGCCAAGGGCATGGATGAGATGCCACAATCTGACCACGTCCGCCTCGTGCAGCTTCACTCAGACGTGACCCCTCGTTCCTCTGTCGGGGTTGTGAGCTGTTTTGGAACAAGCAACAAACCAACATCTATCTGGATGTCATCAAGAACAAGCAGAATACCTATGTGGATGTGAAATGGATTGACATGCATCACTTGAGGAAGGACAAGTTCCGTGCCTACTTTGGAGAGGCTCTGGACTTGGTGGAGCAGTTTGGCATTGAGCATGTGATATCCTTTCACCTTGACTATGACCCTGAGCTTATCTGTCGGTTCTTTGCCTCAAAGATACTTTCACCCCGATGAGGAGAGGAGGATGACCTGGATGTCCAATGGTCAGAAGTCGACTGCTACGGAAGGAGTTCATGGATTTGCTCCGGTACACGATGACGGGCTCGACACTCCCGTGGGTGTTCGCCCCATGCCAACTCTGATTCTGCCAACAAGGCCAAGCTTGCACCATACTATGTTGAGAAGACGCTCCCAAGTGGCAAGATAGGGTTGGTGCTCAACTCTTTCCGGATATCATGTATCGCATCTTCCGCAACTCATTGTTCCCTCGCATTGGTGACAAGGACAAGGTTCATGCCTATATGGTGGATATGATGCTCATCTGCGAGGGGGCTCGTTTGTCTCAGACTCATCCACTTGATGTCTCACACATCATATGGTGTGAGCTTCGGTTTGCAGTGTTCAACCGCAAAGTGCCTATCTATGGGCCCTATCTGTTTCTGCTGATCTCGAAGACTTGGGAAAAGATGTTCCCTGGTGAGGAGTTCCTTGCCCCTGACTGGATTCGCCATGATCCCATCTGTCTGCGTGTCAAACCCAACTGGGCCAACACTACTACTCGTGCCGAGGCGTCTGCTGCTAGGGCTGCTGCTGATGAGGAGGATGCTGGCGCCGAGAATGTTGCTGAGGGCCATGCTGCTAGGCCTTCCCAGAGCTCCTCTATGCCTTCATGGGCCAAGAAGCTGAAGGACAAGATGAAGACTCTTTTCTGCATGCAAGCCAAGGGGCGGTACAAGACTCACGTGGCGCCCAAGGAGAGTCATCGCTGGGACAGGAAGATCTTGCAGCTATATGGTGAGGATGTGTCTCATGGTGCGAGGAGCGCATCACTCCAGAGGCCGAGTGGATGGAGAAGCAAGGCTACAGGTGGACTGATTCTGAGGAGGACGTCGAGGAGTCCATCCCGGCTGCCGAGGAGTCCGACGGAGAGGGTTGGGATGAGTTCCCTGCTGCTTGAGCCACCGCTTGTGTGTAGGTGTCCTCTCTGCCTTTTTGGCGTCTCGATGCCAAAGGGGGAGAGAGTGTAGGGATTCTTGAGTCGTGTGTCGTGTTCGTGTTTGGTGTGTTTATTGCTTTCTCGGTTGAACTTCGTTTGAACCTCGTTTTAGTTGCTTTTCCTTCATATGGTGTAAGACATATGCACTCTATCTATCTTAGCGAGCTTGTGTTATATTGCGCTATGTTTTGCTTAGATGTTAATCTCTGTGCCTTTGTCTCTAAAATATAGGGGGAGTGGTGATCCTAGTATGTGTGCTATGCAGTCCAAAGCATTCATCCAGGGTGCACACATCTAGGGGGAGCCCGTCTATATTTTGGAGAGGAGGGTTTTCCTTGCTCAATATTATCGTATCCTTGTGCAAATCCCGTATTGTCATCAATCCACCAAAAAGGGGGAGATTGTAAGGGCATATTTATCCCTTAGGTGTTTTGGTGATTGATGACGATACTTTTGCGGACTAATCGTATGCCTTGAGTTTCTCAGATGCTTCATCACTAGGCACGAGACGATTCGGTGCCCCTCGGAGACTATTGAAGACGGCGTTGTTCTACGTTTCTCTTTGGTGGATTTGAGTCGTAGGAGAGTCGTACTATTAAGAGGGGGTCCGCGTCGGAAAGGTTTGGGTAGAATCAACACGTACACTTGTCCTTCCTTTCCTTGCACTTTGGAGCATCTTCCCGTTATTATAGTTGTGCATAATCCGACGGCTACTGCTGTTCTTGCGGTAGTACTGCTCTAGGGAGCGGTAGTACCGCATAAGCACCAATGTAGTACCACCGGGGTCACGGTAGTACCGCTCCTGGAGCCTTAGTACCACAACTCCTGTGCCTAGTGCTGCTCGATGCGGTAGTAGGCGCGGATGTAATTTTTTACATCCGCGCCCACACGGTAGTACCGCACGTCTTGCGCGGTAGTACCGTGGGTGGCCACGGTAGTACCGCTCTCTTGGAGCCATAGTACCGTGGCCCTCATGCCCAGTACCGTTGCGCCGCGGTAGTAGGAGCGGATGTAATTTTTTACATCCGCGCCTTCACGGTAGTACCGCACCTCCTGCGCGGTAGTACCGCGTCGGGTTTTTGCAATCGCTTTTTTCTTTCAAAGTAGGCACGCGGATGTAGTTTATTTCATCCGCGCTCTTCGTAGGCTGTGGCTTACCTGCCTTGCTGTAGTACCGCAAGGGTGAGCGGTAGTACTGCGCTCAGTCAGGCTAATCCCGGCCTCTGCTGCTGCCGCGGTAGTACCGTGGTCCTCCACGGTAGTATGCTGGGTCATGGGGTAGTACCGCCGCTTTTGGAGCGTAGTACCGCGTGACGCAGGCTGAACTAGAGGATAACGGTTGGATCTTTTCCACGAGTATAAAAGGCGTGTCTCCTACCTCTAGTTGACCACCTCTTCTATCTCTAAGCTCCATTGTTGCTCCAAGCTCCATTTTGGCCCGATCTCTCTCCCTAGCCAATCAAACTTGTTGATTTGCTCGGGATTGGGTGACAAGGGCCCGATCTACACTTCCACCAAGAGACATTTGATTCCCCCCACGTATCCCTTGCGGATCTTGTTACTCTTGGGTGTTTGAGCACCCTAGACGGTTGAGGTCACCGTGGAGCCATATTCCATTGTGGTGAAGCTTCGTGGTGTCGTTGGGAGCCTCCAATTAAGTTGTGGAGTTTGCCCCAACCTTGTTTGTAAAGGTTCGGTTGCCGCCTTCAAGGGCACCAATAGTGGAATCACGGCTCTTGCATTGTGCGAGGGCGTGAGGAGATTACGGTGGCCCTAGTGGCTTCTTGGGGAGCATTGTGCCTCCACACCGCTCTAAAGGAGACGTACTTCCCCTCAAAAGAAATGAACTTCGGTAGCACATCCTCGTCTCCACCGGCTTCACTCTTGGTTATCCTATCCCTTTACTTGTGCAAGCTGATTTGTGTTTCTATCTTTGCTTGCTCTTGTGCTTGTGTTGTTTGCATCATATAGGTTGTTCACCTAGTTGCACATCTAGACAACCTTTATTATTGCAAAGTTTAAATTGGTAAAGAAAAGCTTAAAAATTGTTAGTTGCCTATTCACCCCCCCCCTCTAGTCAACCATATCGATCCTTTCATACGTGGACACACTCTCCCCTTCTTGTTGCTATGCATCTCCTAGATAGATCTTGCGTGATCGTAGGAATTTTTTTGAAATTGCATGCTACGTTCCCCAACATAATTAGTGTATTTGCCTTTTGGAAAAACTGTTGGCATGTATTTAAAAAATTACTTTGAGAAAAATGTTCACCACCTATTTGAAAGAAAAGAAATGTACACCTAGTGGTGCGAAGATGTTGTTGCCTCAAAGGACAAAATGTTAGTTGTGTAGTTAGGAAATGTATGTGTGAGACTTCAAAATGTACATGAACTATATTAGATGGAGAAAATGGTACACTTAAATAAATGTATTAAGAATAATTCCTATACATTAAGAACAATCTTATAGTGAGACTGGTTTTGCTACTATGCACGGGAGATACCATGCATCAACTCCATTATGACAGCCAGCACACGTACTCCATCCTACCCCTACCTAGATTCTTCCTCTCTCTTCAATCCACTCATGCATTTTAAGTTCAGTATCAAATTTAAAAACCATCATATTTTTAAAGAATTTTGTTTATTTATGTTCTTCTTACATATTTCCGCTCTTAGCGACGAGATCTTTTTCAAAATATGAATTTGAAAAGTTGATGAAACTATAAAAACAATGATTGTTAGCCTTGTTGTATGCCAATTTGCAGAAGTTATTTTCCGTTGTTATTAAACTTACTAATGTGTGCAAGAAGACTTACTAATGTGTGCCGGAACACAAACGTAGTTATATATCCATGCGAAAACCATCATGTAATAATCCATTTTTGCACATGTTTCACTGTGTTTTAAAAACTCAAAATTAAAAAACTGTCAAATAAATACTAAATATTGGACTTGTTTCGAAGATATCATCAAAAGAAAGACACGCATTTATACAGATTATTCATCCTATATTTATTTTAAAATAAGTATATGATTGTTCGAAGTTTATAAAGTTGGAAATAAAATCCATATACTCTCTGGGAATACAGTGCATTGACCTAGCATAGTACTATGCTGCAGCCTTGCTTCATAAAGTTGTTAGATGACTATAGATATAAGAACGATTACATGGGATAGTTCAGAGGCGGAGGACAAAAAAAATTAAGGTGTGGCGAAGTCTTAAGCTAAGATTTCTTTTGATACAAACCAAAAGAGTCAATACACACTAACAATGCACATTACAAACAAATAACTAAATACAATGAAAATATAGACATGTCTCAATAGAAAAACAGCCTAAAATATATCGATGATGAAGTTTTCAATGGCCTCTAGAAGACCCAGGCAATGGTAGTGCTCTACCCTCCTAAAAATCTTTCTTAATTTTATCAAAATCAATTCTTTTGAAGATCCCTCTAACACGTACACCATCAAGTCATTAAGCTCTCCGGTGGGCAAGCCCCTTCCCTTTCCTCTCCATCTTCTGCCAATCTGCCTGATGAGTCTGGTGAAGAACGCGACGCTGCATTGGCCATGAAGGACGCGAAGCTCGCTGCCTGGCTGCCCCTGCGCCGTCGCTCGCTGCTGCTGCCCACTAGCCCCCACCCTCAGCCGCCGCTCGCTGGGCAGTGCGCCCTATGCGGCAGCGCCCGGCCGCCCGCTTGCTCGACGCCCCCAGCCTTCGTGGACCGTCCCATCATCCGCCGGTCCGCATCCTCCTGGCCAGCCGCCGCCGCCGCGCTAGGTTGGGAGTGGCCGAGTAGGGCGTGTGCGTCCTTTGGATGCGTGGTTTTTTTAGGCACCTGTGCATGGTGCGATGCGCCGTTCGTTGTGTTGGTCGCTGGCTCAACCGCTTGTGGCCCAACTGCCTCAACGGCCCATTAACCAGTCCCGAACGGGCCTTTTCTCAGCGTCTTTAGCGATTTTCCTAGCGACTATAATTCAAATTTCGAGGTTCACAATCTAGCAAAGTATGTTTTTAGTTTGGGGTGAGCCGCCATGTTTGGTTAGGACACCCTGGTAATCTCTCATTTGTACCTTTGAACATTAGGTCGAACTAAATAAAGCTTCGCGTGGATTGTCTCAAAAAAAAATTCCTAGCGACTATAATTAGTGTAGCTAGCGAATTAACTTAGCCAGCGTCCAACGAGATGCATACATATAAAAGAAGTTTTGCCCCCAATTAAGGTATGGCAGCCGCCATACCTTGCCCACCGAAGGCCTCCGCCACTGTCTAGTTGCACGAATCTCTTATAGGATGAACGGTTTAGCCATGCACGGAATATCCCATGCATGGTAGAATCTTTTTTCTCATTTTAGGTCCTGTTTGGTTCATAAGTCCTAAGACTTTTTTTAGTTTTAACTTATAAGTCACAAGTCCCTAATAAGTCTCTACTTGTTTGGTTTCTGGTACTTAACATGGACTAAAAGACCATATTACAACTATAAGTCCCTATAAATCCCTTCTTGAGAGTCTTATTTCATAAGTCTCAAATGCCCACTTTAAATTCCTCTTGTTTGATTTAGATAAGACTTAAAGGGACTTATTTAAATTCCTAACATCTCCTTATAGCTCCATATTCACAATGGTTAAGAACAGTCCCGGCCATTTCCAACTAGACAAAAGGCTCAATCGAATGACTACAAATTGACCTATGCATCTGAATGACTACAAATCCAGTGACTACAAACTCAACAAGACAAAAACCATGTCCAACTAGACAAAAGCTAGCCACATTAGAATGTTGATGTTTTTTTTTTTTGAGGAAACATTAGAATGTTGAAGTTATCTCAAAAACAAAGGGTCCCGATAATTGCTACATGTGTGGTGTATCGGGTAGTTGTGCCACACACCTCGTGTGGCATGTACATCAACCAGCCCACACACCTACGTGTGGGCAAAACAACTAATGCCCACACACCTCTTTTTTTCCCTCCCGAACCCTCTCACATGCGTGTGTGTGGGCGAAGTTGATAACGCCCACACGCCCGTATGTCAGGCCCCGTACCCTCCTGGTCCCGCACGCCACGCGTGACGCCCACCGCGCGCCCGCAGTTGCCATGGTCCAAACCCTCGTCCAATTTTTTTTTAACTGCATTTGCCATGTCGCTGAACTACGGTTGCCATGTCGGACAACTGCAGTTGCCATGGTTGCTCAACTGCAGTTGCCATGTATGGTCTGATCTAATGTAGTTGCCATGATTTCATAACTTTAAAAATTGCCACATACTAACATTAGGCAGTTGAGAGAGTTACCATGTGCTCACAAGCATGCTAGGGCAGTTGCCATGTAAAAAGGAAGAGTTGTCATCTGCTTACGTGCACGTTAGGGCAGCTGCCATGTACGTGCACGTTGGGGCAGCTGCCATGTACCATGCAAAAACACATGGCAACTCGGTAAAAGAGAGTTGTCATCTGCTTAAGTGCAAACTAGGCAGTTGCCGTGTACCCTGCAAAAACACATAGCAACTCGGGTAAAAAAAGATAGTTGCCACCTGCTTATAAAGCACACTAGGGGCAGTTGCCATGTGCGCTGTGAAAACGCATGGCAACTAGCAGCTTGGGTGTGGGAGAGGAGACAGGCGTGTGGGCGAGATGGCAAATGCCCACACACTAGCCCTTGTGTGCGTGCAAAGTGGCGTGTGGCGCGAACTGCTAAACGCCCACACACCAGCCCCTCCTGTGTGATAAAACGGCCGTGTGGGCGACCGGATAAACGCCCACACACCAGGCCAGTCCTACGTGACACTAGAAACATGCCAAAATTCACGCGCTCACGAACGGACACGGATTTACGTTTGTGGACGAGATGCAAACGCCCACACGTGTATGCGTTAATATTTCCGAAAACCAAAAGGACTAGTAGTGTGGGTTGCGGAAGGCCTTGAAAGACCAACAAACGTATTGGGCCGTATGCGGCGTATTCTCGTTCAACCAAAACAAACCGACTCGATCGATCAGATCCATAAATTACTCCTGCCACGACGGCCTCGATCGATCTCACATCCATCTATTCGCACCATGGCCGCCGCCGACCGCCTCTCCGCCCTCGCCGACGACCTCCTCCAGCGCATCCTGTCCTTCGCGCCGGCCAAGGAGGCAGCGGCCAGCGCTGCCTTCTCGCGCCGATGGCGTCCGCTGTGGCGCCGCACGGGCGCCCTCAACCTCGACAGCAAGCCCTACCCCCGCCAATACTCCCACGGGGACCACCACGGCCGCTACGACGACTTCTTCCGCCACGGCATGGCAGCCCTCGGCTGCCGCCGCGAAACGGCGCTCAAGAGGCTCACGCTCTACGTCGGGATGGACGCCTACCTCGTTGGCGGGAGGTACTACAGCTCCCACGACGGGAATCCGGAGTTCGATGCCCGGGTCACCGGCCTCCTCGTCGACCCCGCCGCGGCCGCGCTGGAGGAGCTCCGCATCGCTGCCGAGGCCTCCTACCGAAATTCCTACATAGCGCCGCTGGCCTTCCTGCCGTGCGCCACCACGACGCTCCGGGTTCTGGAGCTCGACTCCTGCGACCTCGAGCCGTCGGCGCGGCTCGCTTTTCCTTTGCTCACGGATCTCACGCTGCGCAATTGTACTTACGTCGTGGGATGTCTGCAAGTTGTGGTCGATGCTGCGCCGGCGCTAATCAGACTTGCGCTGGTGAACGTCACTAATAAGCCGCCGAAGCCGCCGGCTTCCGAGAATGATCGCTACTATACACCTAAGACTTTCAACCTGCCCCTCTGCCTCCGCTGCCCGATGGTCACCGCCTTGGTGGTCGAGACCACCGTCTGCCGGGAAGAGCTCGACGATTCCCGCAACGTCGGCATACAGCTCGACATGCCGAGCCTATGCTCCTTCCACTACAAGGGGTTCCCCTTCAAGCTCACGCTGACTTCGCCGGCGCCGGGGCTGGCACGGGTCTACCTCGACACCAACCACACTGAGAGAGGTGTCTACAAGTGCGAGCCCACGGCTCGCGCTCTCGCCAGCTTCTCCAGCACGAGGGCCCTGAAGCTGCACCTCAAGAAGATCGAGAACGTACCCTCGCATAACGCATCAAGCAGCTACAGCCTACAGGTATCAGGATTCCACCGGTAACCAAGACCCCGACGAGGAGGTCACCCTGCCGACCTTCCCAAACCTGAAGCTCCTCGAAATAGACGCAGAATTCAACTACAGGGACAGTAACACGGCGTTGGCGTTGGCGACGTTGCTCGGCTCCTGCCCGGCGATGTCGGAGCTCCGACTCAGGCTAAACATGACATGGGACTACGACTACGATCGCAAGACCGAGCAACAGGCCGCCGGAGGCCCCTTCGCCCAGTCCGTGGAAAGGTTCAACAGGCTCGGTTCCATGTGCGCGGAACACCGTGACGACGTTGAGCTCGGCGGGGTCTCCGAGCTTCCGGATGACTTCACCTACAACTCTGCATTCAGCTGCCTGACGACGAGCCTACGGAAGGTGACGCTGCAGTTCAAGTCAAAGGAGCTCAATTGCTTCCAGGTGCAGCTGGCCAAGTTCCTCGTAGAGAACGCCGTGATACTCGAGGAGATGCACGTTGAGGATGGGGACCAGTTCTGGCCGGACCACCTCTTGGACAAGCTCACGAGATGGAGGACCGACGCGTTCCGAAGGAGGAACCTATCGGACACGGCCGGTTTTCAGGTGTTCCAGCTAGCTAATCCTGTCGCTGATCCTAAGGTCAAGGTGCATTACTGGTATGATTGCTATATATGGAGAAGGTCTAATCCTAAATCAAGGAGTATCTCGTCGAGACTGCAGGCTTGAATTTTGTGGAAATTAAAAGATACACACATGATTTCTTTTTTTTCTCTTATAATGCAAGTACTGTAGTATTTTTATGTTGGATGACTCTGTTCATGTTTCCCTGTCCTTTCTTTATCGTGTCGAACAGTATTTGATGCTACACAGGGTAGTTTTAAAATCTATAAAGCCAATGCTTCAAAGTAAATTTAAACTAAAACCACAATAAGTATTTTGGAACAGATAGAGCAATTTTTAAACCTATTGGTTTCATAGTGTTATTAGTATTATTAAGAAATAGGCATCCCCAGATTTTAGGGAGTACTGACCACGTGATACATGTGGTAAGCAAGTCAAACAATTAGAAAAACACAAAAGTAGTGAATATATTGGGCAAAGAAAGCACAAATAGAAAGGGCAAAAAAGTGCAAACTTCTTGACCCATGACCATGCCGAACCCTGAGAGTGTCAGCTTGAGCTCTAATCATGGGGCACTATTTTGTATGTCTTTCCCACACCGAGACGCAGCAAGTGCTCGCCTGTAGTGGGTCGACCGGTTTAGTTGATGCAAATGTTAGTCAGTTTTGTTTATTTCGTTCGTCTCTTTTCTTTGCTTTTCAAAACTATTTTACTTAAATTTTTAAAAATGTTTATACCATTCAAAAAATATTCGTGACATGTAAAAACAATCACACGCTTTGAAAATATGCTCGTGACATTTTTTTAAAGGTTTATACACTGTAAAAAAATGTTGATGTATCTTTAAGAAATTTGTTCATACCATTAAAAAAATGTACATATGTCCGTGAAATTAAAAGAAATGTTAATATATAATGTAAAAGACAATGTCCATGTAATATATGTTTCACGTGTATTTGAAAATGCAAATTGAGGGAAGGTTTTGGAGGAGTCCAGGCGTCCGCAATGTTGAGCTTCTACAATGCGGACCAACAGAAAAAATTCACTCCCTGTGTGTCGTCTCGAGGATGGTCCTTGCATTTAAAGTGCTCCGTCGGCTGTTTGCATCAACACTGGTTGATCGGCCGCTCGCGTACCCAACCTTCACAAAGACCCATACTCTGTGAAGCCTGATCTAGCGCTCCATTTGTCTGGCACGTCCCCAAAGTCGTACCCCTCACTGCCCTTCTCCCGCCATCGATCTATGCCGCCCTCAAATGACCTTTGCATTCTAAGATCCCACCAGAGTACTATATTTAGTACAATTATTATATGACACATGCTTTTTTATGGGGAAACTACGTCCTCAAGCTCGAGGTTTGAATTTCTTCATAATAGTACTCCTACTGACTTCGGCTTTAGTAATAAATAAATTCGCTTTGTCGAAATCCCTATAATGAGTAGCATTTGCGGCTGCCGAATAAACCAACTTTAAGATAGGATAAGATGCTCGATAGGGCATGAGGTTCAGTATTCCCCCACGATCTGAGCTGCCCTCAAATGTCAAAGGTAGCAGAAAAGAATTCGACATATAAAAAATTGTACCAAAATCCCAAGACTTCGTCGGAGATGAACCATTTTGCGGAGGCGAGCCTGAGCAAATTGAGATGGAGGTCACTCAAGCTAGAAGCGGCGGCAGCGATGCCAACTGCTCTTTCACGCCTAACCCAAATTAAATGCAGGACTGTTATTATACTCAAACAAATCAAAATCGGATGGTCTTGCATGTTACACCACGGTTGTCGGTGACATTGTATTTTCGGTGCTTATGAATGAACGCCCGTTGAACTTACTCGCAGTTGGTTGAATTTGTTTTGTTTTTTTACATGAATTTGGTTTGTTGCTTTTGGAGTTTGGAGCACATGATTGGCTCATTCTCTTCACGAGAGACGGTGCAGGTATGTGCATGTGCCGTGGTGCGGGGCCAGCTAGGCTATTTCATCGTTGCCTCGTGTGCCCCTCTTCTGGTGTCAGGATGCTTTTACAGATGAAGTTTTTGCGCCTTGTGAAGGTGTCAAGCTGATGCGGCAGAACACAACCCAAGCTTGTGTTATTCAGACTGACTGCGCCAAACTCATTCGCTGTATATCTGTGGGAGAGAACGACCGGCCCGGACACGTCATCCACGAGTTCAAGGGTCTAATGTTGGGACTTGAGAAATAGGGAACTGAAGCTTGTAATAGTCATGCCACATGTATGAGTGGAGGGCGTTCCTGACATTGTATCAGGCTTAATGGCTGCCCGTTGTAACTCTCCGAATGTTGTATCAGGCTTAATGCCTTGCTGACCTTGCTGGCCACTTGAACCAGTGCACCGAATGTTGTATTCTCGGCCTGAAAACATCTATTTAGAACGTATAACCAGTAGCAAGAAAATTACGATAACCATGAGTAGTACTCCCTCCGTTCCTAAATATAAGTCTTTGTAGAGATTCCACATGAGTGTTACTATATTTTGTATGTACCGTTACTGGGGTGTAGAATAAGCTATTCTACACTCACGCTTAGTTTTTATATATATATATATATATATATATATATATATATATATATATATATATATATATTGATCACGGGATCAGAATAATATTTTGATCACAACCTTAACTGCCTCAGTAACGCGCCTGACCTCTGTGAACTAGGTTGAACTTCCCGCAACATTGCCTAAATAGGGCTTGCTATATATCGTAGGAAAGCTATGGACACCAATATTATGACCCAACTTAAATTTTTGGCAAAATATAAACGGTTTAAAAGCAGTTTTAAAAACCGTTTTTTCTTCGCACAAAAAACGTGAATCGTATTTTCGATCGCATTTCTAAACCGTTTATCGGAATGAGGCATATAATATGGCGTTGGAAAGGTGCTGCAAAACCGCTCCTTCCACATGTTAAAAGTTTTTCCCAATTCCCTATGGTTAAAGAGTAATTTCAAAAAATGTAAAATTTCGTAAACCGAACAGCTGAGTTCGTTTTTTCGATGTCATTTCTAAACGGCTAATCTAATGGAGGCATATGCTATGGCGTTGGAAAGCTTATGAAAATGCGCTATATTCTAATTTTGAATGGTTTAAGAGTAATTTAAAAAATGGTCCAAGTCTTACCGAGTTCATATTTTCGAGCTAATTTTTTAACCGTGCGTCCGAATGCAGCAAATGATATGGCGTTGGAAAGCTTGAACAAATGCGAAACTTTTTCGTATGTATTGTTTTCCCAATTCTTTACGGTTTTAAGTCAGTTTCGAAAATGGCGAAAAACATATTTTCGCCGTAATTTCTACGAACTTTATCGGAATTGGGTAAATAATATACCATTGAAAAGCTACGGAAAATGCGAAACTTTTTCATGTTGATGGTTTTCACTGATTCCTAGCCGTTTTCAAGTAATTCCGAAAACGGCGGGATCATTCGTTCTGCCTCTACCGCGAAACAGATTCTTTGAAATGCACCGCGTGAAGAACCTGAACTTCTCGATGCGTGTACCTGAACTTCACTGCTTTTCACGTGATTTTTTGCTCGTAGATCTTCATCCACTGCTCGTAGCTCTCCATCCCACTTACGGGAATTGAGCGGGTGATATACCGATGGAAAGCTGCTGTAAACACGTAACTTTCCCGTGTTGATCATTTTTTCATACTCGCGACGATTTTGAAAGTTTTTCGTCTGAAATTCATTCATCGTAGTAGTTGAACTTCATGCTATTTTCATGTTGAACTTCTGTGACGTATTTTTGTTTGTACACGCGCCTAAACTTCCCTTTGTATGAACCCGACCTTTATCGGAATTTTGAAAACCGTTTTTTCTTCATACAAAAAACGTGGATCGTATTTTCGATCGCATTTCTAAACCGTTTAGTAACTAAATACTCATTTTAGATAGGAATCTCGCTCATAGGCCGATTTTGCACTCGGGTCGTGAAGAACTCGCGTTTTTTGCGATTTTACTGCCTGAGTTATTCGACCTGAACTTCCCCCTGTGCTAGGTTGAACTTCCCGCAACATTGCCCAAATAGAGCCTGCTATATACCGTTCGAAAGCTATGGACACGAGTATCATGACCCAAGTTAAAATTTTCGCAAAATGTAAGCGGTTTAAGAGCAGTTTTGTAAACCGTGTGTTCTTCACACAAAAAACGTGAATTGTAATTTCGATCGCATTTCTAAACCGTTTATCAAAATGAGCCATATAATATGGCGTTGGAAAGCTGCTGCAAAACCGCTCCTTCCACATGTTGAAAGTTTGTTCTAATTCCCTATGGTTAAAGAGTAATTTGGAAAAACGTAAAATTTTGTAAACCGAAAAGCTGAGTTTGTTTTTTCGATGTCAGTTCTAAACGGCTAATCCAATTGAGGCATATGATATGGCGTTGGAAAGCTTATGAAAATGCTCTACTCTTTCATATTCAAAGTTTTTTTCTAATTTTGAATGGTTTAAGAGTAATTTAGGAAATGGTCCAAGTCCTACCGAGTTTGTATTTTCAAGCTAATTTTTTAACTGTACGTCCGAATGCAACAAATGATACGGCATTGGAAAGCATGAGGAAATGTGAAACTGTTTGGTATATATTGTTTCTCTCAATCCTTACTGTTTTACGTTGATTTTGAAAATGGCTAAAAACGTATTTTCGCCGTAATTTCTACAAACTTCATCGGAATGGGGCAAATAATGTACTGTTGAAAAGCTACGAAAAATGCGAAACTTTTTCATGTTGATGGTTTTCTCTGAATCCCAGCCATTTTCAAGTAATTTCAGAAATGGCGAGATCACTCGTTCTGCCTTTATCGCGAAACAGGTTCGTTGAAAATGCATCTCGTGAAGTACTTGAACTTCTGTGGCAGTTCTGCGTCAACTTCACACTGTTTTTCACGTGCATTTTTTTGCTCGTAGCTCTTCATTCACTCACCGGAATTAAGCAAGTGATATACCGATGGAAAGCTGCTATAAACACGCAACTTTTCCATGTTGATCATTTTTTCATACTCGCGACAGTTTAGAAAGTTTTTCTTGTGAAATTCATTCAGTGTAGTAGTTGAACTTCCTGCTGTTTTCACGTTGAACTTCTGTGACATATTTTTGTTTGTAATTTTCCCATGCATTTTTGTCAGTGTTACACAAATGATATTCTTTTTGTACAAACCTCTCTCACAATATTTTTTTAACTTTCTCCGACCGAGGACTTGAACTTACACAAATGACATTCCTGCCGTTTTGAAGTAAATTAGAAAATGGCGAGATCATGATTTCTGCGTTCATCGCGAATGGAAATGCACTACGTGAAGTAGTTGAACTTCTGGGGCATGTGTGTTTGAATTTCACTCTGTTTTTGACGTGCTGTTTAACATGCTGTTTTTTGCACTGCGTGAAGTAGTTGAACTCCTGGGGCATGTCTGTTTGAACTTCACTTTGTTTCACTTTATTGTATTTTTCTTATATGAAATACACACCCTGTAGTACGTGAACTTCCGGTTGTTATCACTTTGAACTTCTCTCTGGTTTGAGAGAATTATTTTAAAACACAAAAAACAACATTTTTTATGTATTTTGGGCATCTAAATACATGGTGAACCTCATAAGATTTTTTTGAACTTTTCCTCGCCCCTTCCATGTGGGAGTAGGAGAGGAGAGGGAAGGAGAGAGAGATGGGGAAAGGAAAGGGGGGCGCCGCCCCCTCCTTGTCCAATTCGAACCGGGGGGAGGGGGCATGCGGCTGCCCTTTTGCCGCCCCTCCTCTTCTCCACTAAGGCCCAATAGACCCATTAGTCTCCCCGGGGGGTTTCGGTAACCCCCCGGTACTCCGGTATATGCCCGATACTCCCCGAAACCATTCCGTTGTCCGAGCATAGTCGTCCAATATATCGATCTTTACGTCTCGACCATTTCGAGACTCCTTGTTATGTCCGTGATCACATCCGGGACTCCGAACTACCTTCGGTACATCAAAACACATAAACTCATAATATAACCGTCATCGAACTTTAAGCGTGCGGACCCTACGGGTTCGAGAACTATGTAGACATGACCGAGACACGTCTCCGGTCAATAACCAATAGCGGAACCTGGATGCTCATATTGGCTCCCACATATTCTACAAAGATCTTTATCGGTCAAATCGCATAACAACATACGTTTTTCCCTTTGTCATCGGTATGTTACTTGCCCGAGATTCGATTGTCGGTATCTCAATACCTAGTTCAATCTTGTTACCGGTAAGTCTCTTTACTCGCTCCGTAATACATCATCCTGCAACTAACTCATTAGTTACAATGCTTGCAAGGCTTATAGTGATGTGCATTACCGAGTGGGCCCAGAGATACCTCTCCGACAATCGGAGTGAAAAATCCTAATCTTGAAATACGCCAACCCAACAAGTACCTTCGGAGACACCTGTAGAGCACCTTTATAATCACCAGTTACGTTGTGACGTTTGGTAGCACACAAAGTGTTCCTCCGGTAAACGGGAGTTGCATAATCTCATAGTCATAGGAACATGTATAAGTCATGAAGAAAGCAATAGCAACATACTAAACGATCAAGTGTTAAGCTAACGGAATGGGTCAAGTCAATCACATCATTCTTCTAATGATGTGATCCCGTTAATCAAATGACAACTCATGTCCATGGCAAGGAAACTCAACCATCTTCGATTAACGAGCTAGTCAAGTAGAGGCATACTAGTGACACTATGTTTGTCTATGTATTCACACATGTATTTATGTTTCCGGTTAATAAAATTCTAGCATGAATAATAAACATCTATCAAGAAATAAGGAAATAAATAATAACTTTATTATTGCCTCTAGGGCATATTTCCTTCACCTATAATACCACGGTTGAAACAACTGTTCAGAAACAAAGAGCATGCCAAGTTGATGCGATGGCACAGTTGTTGGAGAACGTAGTAATTTCAAAAAAAAAAAATCCTACGCACACGCAAGATCATGGTGATGCATAGCAACGAGAGGGGAGAGTGTTGTCCACGTACCCTCGTAGACCGAAAGCGGAAGCATTAGCATAAACTAAACTAGTGCTAAAACAAGAAACAAAAAGATTCGATTGCAAGATCTAAAGATATACCTTCAAGCACTCACCTCCTCGGCAACGGCTCCAGAAAAGATCTTGATGTCTAGTACACAACCTTCTTCTTGTAGACGTTGTTGGGCCTCCAAGTGCAGAGGTTTGTAGGACAGTAGCAGATTTCCCTCAGGTGGATGACCTAAGGTTTATCAATCCGTGGGAGGCGTAGGATGAAGATGGTCTCTCTCAAGCAACCCTGCAACCAAATAACAAAGAGTCTCTTGTGTCCCCAACACACCCAATACAATGGTAAATTGTATATGTGCACTAGTTCGGTGAAGAGATGGTGATACAAGTGCAATATGGATGGTAGATATAGGTTTTTGTAATCTGAAAATATAAAAACAGCAAGGTAACAAGTGGTAAAAGTGAGCGAAAACGGTATTGCAATGCTAGGAAACAAGGACTAGGGTTCATCCTTTCACTAGTGCAAGTTCGCTCAACAATAATAACATAATTGGATCATATAACTATCCCTCAACATGCAACAAAGAGTCACTCCAAAGTCACTAATAGTGGAGAACAAACGAAGAGATTATAGTAGGGTACGAAACCACCTCAAAACTATTCTTTCCAATCAATCCGTTGGGCTATTCCTATAAGTGTCACAAACAGCCCTAGAGTTCGTACTAGAATAACACCTTAAGACACAAATCAACCAAAACCCTAATGTCACCTAGATACTCCAATGTCACCTCAAGTATCTGTGGGTATGATTATACGATATGCATCACACAATATCAGATTCATCTATTCAACCAACACATAGAACCTCAAAGAGTGCCCCAAAGTTTCTACCGGAGAATCAAAAGAACACCTCATGTTTCAATTTTGTTACATAACGTTTACCATACGTGCATGCTACGAGACTTGCAAACTTCAACACAAGTATTTCTCAAATTCACAACTACTCAACTAGCACAACTTTAATATCACTACCTCCATATCTCAAAACATTCATCGAGCATCAAACTTCTCGTAGTATTCAACACACTCATAAGAATTCTTACAAATCTTGTATGCCTAGCATATTAGGATTATTTAAGAAAATTGCCATGCTATTTAAGACTCTCAAAATAATCTAAGTGAAGCATGAGAGTTCATCTATTTCTTCAAAATAAAACCACCATTGGGCTCTGAAAGGATAGAAGTGAAGCACTAGAGCAAATGACAAACTACTCCAAAAGATATAAGTGAAGATCAATGAGTAGTCGGATAATTATGCAACTATGTGAAGACTATCCCATTTAATAGTTTCAGATCCTGGTATTTTATTCAAACAGCAAGCAAATCAAAAGAAAATAAAATGACGCTCCAAGAAAAGAACATATCATGTGGTGAATAAAAATATAGCTCCAAGTAAAGTTATCGATGAACGTGATTTAAAGAGGGATGCCTTCCGGGGCATCCCCAAGCTTAGGCTCTTGGTTATACTTGAATATTACCTTGGGGTGCCTTGGTAATCCCCAAGCTTAGGCTCTTGCCACTCCTTATTCCATAGTTCATCAAATCTTTACCCAAAACTTGAAAACTTCACAACACAAAACTTAACAGAAAACTCGTGAGTCTCCGTTAGCCAAAGAAAACAAAATACCACTTCAATGTACTGAAATGAACTCATTATTTATATACATAGGTGTTAAACCAAATTTATTCCAACTTCACTAAGGTTTATAAACTATATTACTAGCCAGAGATTCATAAAAATAATAAAACAACACACCTAAAAACAGAATCTGTCAAAAACATAACAGTCTGTAGTAATCTGTAACTAACGCAAACTTATGGAACTCCAAAAATTATAAAATAAATTGGTGGACCTGAGGAATTTGTCTAGTAATCATCTGCAAAAATAATCAACAAAATTGCACTCTCCAGTAAAAAGGTTTAGCAAATATCGTGAGCGCTAAAGTTTTTGTGTTTTTACAGCATGATCATAAAGACTTCACCCTAGTCTTCCCAAAGGTTCTACTTGGCACAAACACTAACTAAAACACAAAACCACATCTAAACAGAAGCTAGATGGATTATTTATACCTAAACAGAACCAAAAAGCAAGAAACTAAAATAAAATTGGGTTGCCTCCCAACAAACGCTATCATTTAACGCCCTAGCTAGGCATGATGATTTCAATGATGCTCACACAAAAGATAGGAATTGAAACATAAAGAGAGCATCATGAAGAATATGACTAGCACATTTAAGTCTAACCACTTCCTATGCATAGGGATTTTGTGAGCAAACAACTTATGGGAACAAGAATCAACTTGCATAGGAAGGTAAAACAAGCATAACTTCAAAACTTTAAGCACATAGAGAGGAAACTTGATATTATTGCAAGTCCTACAAGCATATGTTCCTCCTTCATAATAATTTTCAGTAGCATCATGTACATCACTAAATAAAGTCATGACCTCTCCAAATCCACTTTCATAAATATTAAAAGATTCAACATCCTCCAAAATAGTGGGATCATTACTTCCTAAAGTTGACACTCTTCCATACCCACTTTCATCAATATGATCATCATAAGTAGGAGGCATGCTATCATCATTATAAATTTGAATATCAAAACTTGGGAGAACAAAAATATCATATTCATTAAACGTAGCATCCCCAAGCTGGGGACAAACATTAATTGCAGCAAATATATTCTCAAAAACATCATCTTCATCAAACATAGCATCCCCAAGCTTGGGCCTTTTCATATCATAAGCATAATCACTGTCATCATTAATAGTATGGATAGCACCAATAGTATAGCAATTTTCATATTCCAAGCAAGTGCCAAAAAGTTTTTCAAGATCATAAGAAGTATCATTATCTTCCCAATCATAATCATCACAACAAGTAATAGGCATAACGAGATCATCATCAAGTGCATCATCTTCCACAATTATTTTTGATTCATTTTCATGAGGCACAACAATAATAGGAGCAACATTATTTTGGAGGGATACCTTTTTACCTCTTTTCCTTTTCCTTTTCTTCTTCTTCACCACATCATGTGTGGGTTCAATCCTATTTTTGGAGCTCCTTATTAATGAGATTGGTTGAATAGAAGGCACCTCCTCGTTAGCTGATTCATCATAAGAAATAATAGGAGGATATTGGTAAGTCTCTTCCCTTTCATTAGTATTATCTTCATCCTCTATTTGTTTTCTTTTCTTTATGTATTTCGCAATATAAGGATTTTCAATGCAATTCACCACACCATAATATAAATTTCTTCTAGATCAAAGCCAAGAAGTTTGTAACGGGCAAATTCTGGAAGATCATTAGTTAAACGTTTCATTTCTTCATAACCCATAAGCAAGCTAAGTTCATTATAATTTGCGAGGGAAATCAACTCATCACAATTTTTGGACACGATTAGATTGTGAAACAATTTGCATCGGATAGCTAAATGACCACTTTCATTGCAAAGTCCACAAGTACGGCCAAGAAATTTTAATTTTCAGCACCATCATCTAGCCTTTCTTGCAACAATTTAGTTTCTAAGTAATTATGCCTCTTGCAATATCTATCTTCCCTATTTGGTGTACTTGCAAACCCAAAGCAGTCCACAAAAATTGACATGTTTATAGGAGACATTTTCATCATAACTAGTGCAATCATCATTAGTATCATGGATATTCAAGGAGTTCATACTAACAACATTGCAATCATTCTCATCATTCAAAGGTTTAGTGCCAAACATTTTAATACATTCTTCTTCTAACACTTTGGCACAATATTCCTTTCCATCATACTCACGAAAGATATTAAAAAGATGAAGAGTATGAGACAAACTCAATTCCATTTTTTTGTAGTTTTATTTTATAAACTAAACTAGTGATAAAACAAGAAACAAATAGATTCGATTGCAAGATCTAAAGATATACCTTCAAGCACTCACCTCCCCGGCAACGGCGCCAGAAAAGAGCTTGATGTCTACTACACAACCTTCTTCTTGTAGACGTTGTTGGGCCTCCAAGTGTAGAGGTTTGTAGGACAGTAGTAGATTTCCCTCAAGTGGATGACCTAAGGTTTATCAATCCGTGGGAGGCGTAGGATGAAGATGGTCTCTCTCGAGCAACCCTGCAACCAAATAACAAAGAGTCTCTTATGTCCCCAACACACGCAATACAATGGTAAATTGTATAGGTGCACTAGTTCGGCGAAGAGATGGTGATACAAGTGCAATATGGATGGTAGATATAGGTTTTTGTAATCTGAAAATATAAAAACAGCAAGGTAACAAGTGGTAAAAGTGAGCGAAAACGGTATTGCAATGCTAGGAAACAAAGCCTAGGGTTCATACTTTCACTAGTGCAAGTTCTCTCAACAATAATAACATAATTGGATCATATAACTATCCCTCACCATGCAACAAAGAGTCACTCCAAAGTCACTAATAGTGGAGAACAAACGAAGAGATTATGGTGGGGTACGAAACCACCTCAAAGTTATTCTTTCCAATCAATCCGTTGGGCTATTCCTATAAGTGTCACAAGCAGCCCTAGAGTTCGTACTAGAATAACACCTTAAGACACAAATCAACCAAAACCGTAATGTCACCTAGATACTCCAATGTCACCTCAAGTATCCGTGGGTATGATTATACGATATGCATCACACAATCTCAGATTCATCTATTCAACCAACACATAGAACCTCAAAGAGTGCCCCAAAGTTTCTACCGGAGAATCAAGACAACACCTCATGTTTCAATTTTGTTACATAACGTTTACCATACGTGCATGCTACGAGACTTGCAAACTTCAACACAAGTATTTCTCAAATTCACAACTACTCAACTAGCACAACTTTAATATCACTACCTCCATATCTCAAAACATTCATCGAGCATCAAACTTCTCGTAGTATTCAACACACTCATAAGAATTCTTACAAATCTTGTATGCCTAGCATATTAGGATTATTTAAGAAAATTGCCATGCTATTTAAGACTCTCAAAATAATCTAAGTGAAGCATGAGAGTTCATCTATTTCTTCAAAATAAAACCACCATTGGGCTCTGAAAGGATAGAAGTGAAGCACTAGAGCAAATGACAAACTACTCCAAAAGATATAAGTGAAGATCAATGAGTAGTCGGATAATTATGCAACTATGTGAAGACTATCCCATTTAATAGTTTCAGATCCTGGTATTTTATTCAAACAGCAAGCAAATCAAAAGAAAATAAAATGACGCTCCAAGAAAAGAACATATCATGTGGTGAATAAAAATATAGCTCCAAGTAAAGTTATCGATGAACGTAGACGAAAGAGGGGATGCCTTCCGGGCATCCCCAAGCTTAGGCTCTTGGTTATACTTGAATATTACCTTGGGGTGCCTTGGTAATCCCCAAGCTTAGGCTCTTGCCACTCCTTATTCCATAGTTCATCAAATCTTTACCCAAAACTTGAAAACTTCACAACACAAAACTTAACAGAAAACTCGTGAGCTCCGTTAGCCAAAGAAAACAAAATACCACTTCAAGGTACTGTAATGAACTCATTATTTATTTACATTGGTGTTAAACCTACTGTATTCCAACTTCTCTATGGTTTATAAACTATTTTACTAGCCATAGATTCATCAAAATAAGCAAACAACACACGAAAAACAGAATCTGTCAAAAACATAACAGTCTGTAGTAATCTGTAACTAACGCAAACTTATGGAACTCCAAAAATTATAAAATAAATTGGTGGACCTGAGGAATTTGTCTAGTAATCATCTGCAAAAATAATCAACAAAATTGCACTCTCCAGTAAAAAGGTTTAGCAAATATCGTGAGCGCTTAAAGTTTTGTGTTTTTACAGCATGATCATAAAGACTTCACCCTAGTCTTCCCAAAGGTTCTACTTGGCACAAACACTAACTAAAACACAAAACCACATCTAAACAGAAGCTAGATGGATTATTTATACCTAAACAGAACCAAAAAGCAAGAAACTAAAATAAAATTGGGTTGCCTCCCAACAAACGCTATCATTTAACGCCCCTAGCTAGGCATGATGATTTCAATGATGCTCACACAAAAGATAGGAATTGAAACATAAAGAGAGCATCATGAAGAATATGACTAGCACATTTAAGTCTAACCACTTCCTATGCATAGGGATTTTGTGAGCAAACAACTTATGGGAACAAGAATCAACTTGCATAGGAAGGTAAAACAAGCATAACTTCAAAACTTTAAGCACATAGAGAGGAAACTTGATATTATTGCAAGTCCTACAAGCATATGTTCCTCCTTCATAATAATTTTCAGTAGCATCATGTACATCACTAAATAAAGTCATGACCTCTCCAAATCCACTTTCATAAATATTAAAAGATTCAACATCCTCCAAAATAGTGGGATCATTACTTCCTAAAGTTGACACTCTTCCATACCCACTTTCATCAATATGATCATCATAAGTAGGAGGCATGCTATCATCATTATAAATTTGAATATCAAAACTTGGGAGAACAAAAATATCATATTCATTAAACGTAGCATCCCCAAGCTGGGGACAAACATTAATTGCAGCAAATATATTCTCAAAAACATCATCTTCATCAAACATAGCATCCCCAAGCTTGGGCCTTTTCATATCATAAGCATAATCACTGTCATCATTAATAGTATGGATAGCACCAATAGTATAGCAATTTTCATATTCCAAGCAAGTGCCAAAAAGTTTTTCAAGATCATAAGAAGTATCATTATCTTCCCAATCATAATCATCACAACAAGTAATAGGCATAACGAGATCATCATCAAGTGCATCATCTTCCACAATTATTTTTGATTCATTTTCATGAGGCACAACAATAATAGGAGCAACATTATTTTGGAGGGATACCTTTTTACCTCTTTTCCTTTTCCTTTTCTTCTTCTTCACCACATCATGTGTGGGTTCAATCCTATTTTTGGAGCTCCTTATTAATGAGATTGGTTGAATAGAAGGCACCTCCTCGTTAGCTGATTCATCATAAGAAATAATAGGAGGATATTAAAGTATCTTCACTTTCATTAGTATTATCTTCATCCTCTATTTGTTTTCTTTTCTTTATGTATTTCGCAATATAAGGATTTTCAATGCAATTCACCACACCATAATATAAATTTCTTCTAGATCAAAGCCAAGAAGTTTGTAACGGGCAAATTCTGGAAGATCATTAGTTAAACGTTTCATTTCTTCATAACCCATAAGCAAGCTAAGTTCATTATAATTTGCGAGGGAAATCAACTCATCACAATTTTTGGACACGATTAGATTGTGAAACAATTTGCATCGGATAGCTAAATGACCACTTTCATTGCAAAGTCCACAAGTACGGCCAAGAAATTTTAATTTTCAGCACCATCATCTAGCCTTTCTTGCAACAATTTAGTTTCTAAGTAATTATGCCTCTTGCAATATCTATCTTCCCTATTTGGTGTGTACTTGCAAACCCAAAGCAGTCCACAAAAATTGACATGTTTATAGGAGACATTTTCATCATAACTAGTGCAATCATCATTAGTATCATGGATATTCAAGGAGTTCATACTAACAACATTGCAATCATTCTCATCATTCAAAGGTTTAGTGCCAAACATTTTAATACATTCTTCTTCTAACACTTTGGCACAATATTCCTTTCCATCATACTCACGAAAGATATTAAAAAGATGAAGAGTATGAGACAAACTCAATTCCATTTTTTGTAGTTTTATTTTATAAACTAAACTAGTGATAAATCAAGAAACGAATAGATTCGACTTCAAGTTCTAAAGATATACCTTCAAGCACTCACCTCCCGACAACGCCAGGAAAAGAGCTTGATGTCTACTACACAACCTTCTTCTTGTAGACGTTGTTGGGCCTCCAAGTGTAGAGGTTTGTAGGACAGTAGTAGATTTCCCTCAAGTGGATGACCTAAGGTTTATCAATCCGTGGGAGGCGAGGGATGAAGATGGTCTCTCTCGAGCAACCCCGCAACCAAATAACAAAGAGTCTCTTATGTCCCCAACACACGCAATACAATGGTAAATTGTATAGGTGCACTAGTTCATGAAGAGATGGTGATACAAGTGCAATATGGATGGTAGATATAGGTTTTTGTAATCTGAAAATATAAAAACAGCAAGGTAACAAGTGGTAAAAGTGAGCGAAACGGTATTGCAATGCTAGGAAACAAAGCCTAGGGTTCATACTTTCACTAGTGCAAGTTCTCTCAACAATAATAACATAATTGGATCATATAACTATCCCTCACCATGCAACAAAGAGTCACTCCAAAGTCACTAATAGTGGAGAACAAACGAAGAGATTATGGTGGGGTACGAAACCACCTCAAAGTTATTCTTTCCAATCAATCCGTTGGGCTATTCCTATAAGTGTCACAAGCAGCCCTAGAGTTCGTACTAGAATAACACCTTAAGACACAAATCAACCAAAACCGTAATGTCACCTAGATACTCCAATGTCACCTCAAGTATCCGTGGGTATGATTATACGATATGCATCACACAATCTCAGATTCATCTATTCAACCAACACATAGAACCTCAAAGAGTGCCCCAAAGTTTCTACCGGAGAATCAAGACAACACCTCATGTTTCAATTTTGTTACATAACGTTTACCATACGTGCATGCTACGAGACTTGCAAACTTCAACACAAGTATTTCTCAAATTCACAACTACTCAACTAGCACAACTTTAATATCACTACCTCCATATCTCAAAACATTCATCGAGCATCAAACTTCTCGTAGTATTCAACACACTCATAAGAATTCTTACAAATCTTGTATGCCTAGCATATTAGGATTATTTAAGAAAATTGCCATGCTATTTAAGACTCTCAAAATAATCTAAGTGAAGCATGAGAGTTCATCTATTTCTTCAAAATAAAACCACCATTGGGCTCTGAAAGGATAGAAGTGAAGCACTAGAGCAAATGACAAACTACTCCAAAAGATATAAGTGAAGATCAATGAGTAGTCGGATAATTATGCGACTATGTGAAGACTATCCCATTTAATAGTTTCAGATCCTGGTATTTTATTCAAACAGCAAGCAAATCAAAAGAAAATAAAATGACGCTCCAAGAAAAGAACATATCATGTGGTGAATAAAATATAGCTCCAAGTAAAGTTATCGATGAACGAGAAGCGAAAGAGGGATGCCTTCCGGGCATCCCCAAGCTTAAACTCTTGGTTATACTTGAATATTACCTTGGGGTGCCTTGGTAATCCCCAAGCTTAGGCTCTTGCCACTCCTTATTCCATAGTTCATCAAATCTTTACCCAAAACTTGAAAACTTCACAACACAAAACTTAACGAGAAAACTTCGTGAGCTCCGTTAGCCAAAGAAAACAAAATACCACTTCAAGGTACTGTAATGAACTCATTATTTATTTACATTGGTGTTAAACCTACTGTATTCCAACTTCTCTATGGTTTATAAACTATTTTACTAGCCATAGATTCATCAAAATAAGCAAACAACACACGAAAAACAGAATCTGTCAAAAACATAACAGTCTGTAGTAATCTGTAACTAACGCAAACTTATGGAACTCCAAAAATTATAAAATAAATTGGTGGACCTGAGGAATTTGTCTAGTAATCATCTGCAAAAATAATCAACAAAATTGCACTCTCCAGTAAAAGGTTTAGCAAATATCGTGAGCGCTAAAGTTTTTGTGTTTTTACAGCATGATCATAAAGACTTCACCCTAGTCTTCCCAAAGGTTCTACTTGGCACAAACACTAACTAAAACACAAAACCACATCTAAACAGAAGCTAGATGGATTATTTATACCTAAACAGAACCAAAAAGCAAGAAACTAAAATAAAATTGGGTTGCCTCCCAACAAACGCTATCATTTAACGCCCTAGCTAGGCATGATGATTTCAATGATGCTCACACAAAAGATAGGAATTGAAACATAAAGAGAGCATCATGAAGAATATGACTAGCACATTTAAGTCTAACCACTTCCTATGCATAGGGATTTTGTGAGCAAACAACTTATGGGAACAAGAATCAACTTGCATAGGAAGGTAAAACAAGCATAACTTCAAAACTTTAAGCACATAGAGAGGAAACTTGATATTATTGCAAGTCCTACAAGCATATGTTCCTCCTTCATAATAATTTTCAGTAGCATCATGTACATCACTAAATAAAGTCATGACCTCTCCAAATCCACTTTCATAAATATTAAAAGATTCAACATCCTCCAAAATAGTGGGATCATTACTTCCTAAAGTTGACACTCTTCCATACCCACTTTCATCAATATGATCATCATAAGTAGGAGGCATGCTATCATCATTATAAATTTGAATATCAAAACTTGGGAGAACAAAAATATCATATTCATTAAACGTAGCATCCCCAAGCTGGGGACAAACATTAATTGCAGCAAATATATTCTCAAAAACATCATCTTCATCAAACATAGCATCCCCAAGCTTGGGCCTTTTCATATCATAAGCATAATCACTGTCATCATTAATAGTATGGATAGCACCAATAGTATAGCAATTTTCATATTCCAAGCAAGTGCCAAAAAGTTTTTCAAGATCATAAGAAGTATCATTATCTTCCCAATCATAATCATCACAACAAGTAATAGGCATAACGAGATCATCATCAAGTGCATCATCTTCCACAATTATTTTGATTCATTTTCATGAGGCACAACAATAATAGGAGCAACATTATTTTGGAGGGATACCTTTTTACCTCTTTTCCTTTTCCTTTTCTTCTTCTTCACCACATCATGTGTGGGTTCAATCCTATTTTGGAGCTCCTTATTAATGAGATTGGTTGAATAGAAGGCACCTCCTCGTTAGCTGATTCATCATAAGAAATAATAGGAGGATATTGGGAAGTCTCTTCCCTTTCATTAGTATTATCTTCATCCTCTATTTGTTTTCTTTTCTTTATGTATTTCGCAATATAAGGATTTTCAATGCAATTCACCACACCATAATATAAATTTCTTCTAGATCAAAGCCAAGAAGTTTGTAACGGGCAAATTCTGGAAGATCATTAGTTAAACGTTTCATTTCTTCATAACCCATAAGCAAGCTAAGTTCATTATAATTTGCGAGGGAAATCAACTCATCACAATTTTTGGACACGATTAGATTGTGAAACAATTTGCATCGGATAGCTAAATGACCACTTTCATTGCAAAGTCCACAAGTACGGCCAAGAAATTTTAATTTTTCAGCACCATCATCTAGCCTTTCTTGCAACAATTTAGTTTCTAAGTAATTATGCCTCTTGCAATATCTATCTTCCCTATTTGGTGTGTACTTGCAAACCCAAAGCAGTCCACAAAAATTGACATGTTTATAGGAGACATTTTCATCATAACTAGTGCAATCATCATTAGTATCATGGATATTCAAGGAGTTCATACTAACAACATTGCAATCATTCTCATCATTCAAAGGTTTAGTGCCAAACATTTTAATACATTCTTCTTCTAACACTTTGGCACAATATTCCTTTCCATCATACTCACGAAAGATATTAAAAAGATGAAGAGTATGAGACAAACTCAATTCCATTTTTTGTAGTTTTATTTTATAAACTAAACTAGTGATAAAAAAAGAAACTAATAGACTCGATTGCAAGATCTAAAGATATACCTTCAAGCACTCACCTCCCGACAGCGGCGCCGAGAAAAGAGCTTGATGTCTACTACACAACCTTCTTCTTGTAGACGTTGTTGGGCCTCCAAGTGTAGAGGTTTGTAGGACAGTAGTAGATTTCCCTCAAGTGGATGACCTAAGGTTTATCAATCCGTGGGAGGCGTAGGATGAAGATGGTCTCTCTCGAGCAACCCTGCAACCAAATAACAAAGAGTCTCTTATGTCCCCAACACACGCAATACAATGGTAAATTGTATAGGTGCACTAGTTCAATGAAGAGATGGTGATACAAGTGCAATATGGATGGTAGATATAGGTTTTGTAATCTGAAAATATAAAAACAGCAAGGTAACAAGTGGTAAAAGTGAGCGAAAACGGTATTGCAATGCTAGGAAACAAAGCCTAGGGTTCATACTTTCACTAGTGCAAGTTCTCTCAACAATAATAACATAATTGGATCATATAACTATCCCTCACCATGCAACAAAGAGTCACTCCAAAGTCACTAATAGTGGAGAACAAACGAAGAGATTATGGTGGGGTACGAAACCACCTCAAAGTTATTCTTTCCAATCAATCCGTTGGGCTATTCCTATAAGTGTCACAAGCAGCCCTAGAGTTCGTACTAGAATAACACCTTAAGACACAAATCAACCAAAACCGTAATGTCACCTAGATACTCCAATGTCACCTCAAGTATCCGTGGGTATGATTATACGATATGCATCACACAATCTCAGATTCATCTATTCAACCAACACATAGAACCTCAAAGAGTGCACAAAAGTTTCTGGGAGAATCAAGACAACACCTCATGTTTCAATTTTGTTACATAACGTTTACCATACGTGCATGCTACGAGACTTGCAAACTTCAACACAAGTATTTCTCAAATTCACAACTACTCAACTAGCACAACTTTAATATCACTACCTCCATATCTCAAAACATTCATCGGAAAGCATCAAACTTCTCGTAGTATTCAACACACTCATAAGAATTCTTACAAATCTTGTATGCCTAGCATATTAGGATTATTTAAGAAAATTGCCATGCTATTTAAGACTCTCAAAATAATCTAAGTGAAGCATGAGAGTTCATCTATTTCTTCAAAATAAAACCACCATTGGGCTCTGAAAGGATAGAAGTGAAGCACTAGAGCAAATGACAAACTACTCCAAAAGATATAAGTGAAGATCAATGAGTAGTCGGATAATTATGCGACTATGTGAAGACTATCCCATTTAATAGTTTCAGATCCTGGTATTTTATTCAAACAGCAAGCAAATCAAAAGAAAATAAAATGACGCTCCAAGAAAAGAACATATCATGTGGTGAATAAAAATATAGCTCCAAGTAAAGTTATCGATGAACGTAGACGAAAGAGGGGATGCCTTCCGGGGCATCCCCAAGCTTAGGCTCTTGGTTATACTTGAATATTACCTTGGGGTGCCTTGGTAATCCCCAAGCTTAGGCTCTTGCCACTCCTTATTCCATAGTTCATCAAATCTTTACCCAAAACTTGAAAACTTCACAACACAAAACTTAACGAGAAAACTTCGTGAGCTCCGTTAGCCAAAGAAAACAAAATACCACTTCAAGGTACTGTAATGAACTCATTATTTATTTACATTGGTGTTAAACCTACTGTATTCCAACTTCTCTATGGTTTATAAACTATTTTACTAGCCATAGATTCATCAAAATAAGCAAACAACACACGAAAAACAGAATCTGTCAAAAACATAACAGTCTGTAGTAATCTGTAACTAACGCAAACTTATGGAACTCCAAAAATTATAAAATAAATTGGTGGACCTGAGGAATTTGTCTAGTAATCATCTGCAAAAATAATCAACAAAATTGCACTCTCCAGTAAAAAGGTTTAGCAAATATCGTGAGCGCTAAAGTTTTTGTGTTTTTACAGCATGATCATAAAGACTTCACCCTAGTCTTCCCAAAGGTTCTACTTGGCACAAACACTAACTAAAACACAAAACCACATCTAAACAGAAGCTAGATGGATTATTTATACCTAAACAGAACCAAAAAGCAAGAAACTAAAATAAAATTGGGTTGCCTCCCAACAAACGCTATCATTTAACGCCCCTAGCTAGGCATGATGATTTCAATGATGCTCACACAAAAGATAGGAATTGAAACATAAAGAGAGCATCATGAAGAATATGACTAGCACATTTAAGTCTAACCACTTCCTATGCATAGGGATTTTGTGAGCAAACAACTTATGGGAACAAGAATCAACTTGCATAGGAAGGTAAAACAAGCATAACTTCAAAACTTTAAGCACATAGAGAGGAAACTTGATATTATTGCAAGTCCTACAAGCATATGTTCCTCCTTCATAATAATTTTCAGTAGCATCATGTACATCACTAAATAAAGTCATGACCTCTCCAAATCCACTTTCATAAATATTAAAAGATTCAACATCCTCCAAAATAGTGGGATCATTACTTCCTAAAGTTGACACTCTTCCATACCCACTTTCATCAATATGATCATCATAAGTAGGAGGCATGCTATCATCATTATAAATTTGAATATCAAAACTTGGGAGAACAAAAATATCATATTCATTAAACGTAGCATCCCCAAGCTGGGGACAAACATTAATTGCAGCAAATATATTCTCAAAAACATCATCTTCATCAAACATAGCATCCCCAAGCTTGGGCCTTTTCATATCATAAGCATAATCACTGTCATCATTAATAGTATGGATAGCACCAATAGTATAGCAATTTTCATATTCCAAGCAAGTGCCAAAAAGTTTTTCAAGATCATAAGAAGTATCATTATCTTCCCAATCATAATCATCACAACAAGTAATAGGCATAACGAGATCATCATCAAGTGCATCATCTTCCACAATTATTTTTGATTCATTTTCATGAGGCACAACAATAATAGGAGCAACATTATTTTGGAGGGATACCTTTTTACCTCTTTTCCTTTTCCTTTTCTTCTTCTTCACCACATCATGTGTGGGTTCAATCCTATTTTTGGAGCTCCTTATTAATGAGATTGGTTGAATAGAAGGCACCTCCTCGTTAGCTGATTCATCATAAGAAATAATAGGAGGATATTGGTAAGTCTCTTCCCTTTCATTAGTATTATCTTCATCCTCTATTTGTTTTCTTTTCTTTATGTATTTCGCAATATAAGGATTTTCAATGCAATTCACCACACCATAATATAAATTTCTTCTAGATCAAAGCCAAGAAGTTTGTAACGGGCAAATTCGGAAGATCATTAGTTAAACGTTTCATTTCTTCATAACCCATAAGCAAGCTAAGTTCATTATAATTTGCGAGGGAAATCAACTCATCACAATTTTTGGACACGATTAGATTGTGAAACAATTTGCATCGGATAGCTAAATGACCACTTTCATTGCAAAGTCCACAAGTACGGCCAAGAAATTTTAATTTTTCAGCACCATCATCTAGCCTTTCTTGCAACAATTTAGTTTCTAAGTAATTATGCCTCTTGCAATATCTATCTTCCCTATTTGGTGTGTACTTGCAAACCCAAAGCAGTCCACAAAAATTGACATGTTTATAGGAGACATTTTCATCATAACTAGTGCAATCATCATTAGTATCATGGATATTCAAGGAGTTCATACTAACAACATTGCAATCATTCTCATCATTCAAAGGTTTAGTGCCAAACATTTTAATACATTCTTCTTCTAACACTTTGGCACAATATTCCTTTCCATCATACTCACGAAAGATATTAAAAAGATGAAGAGTATGAGACAAACTCAATTCCATTTTTTGTAGTTTTATTTTATAAACTAAACTAGTGATAAAACAAGAAACAAATAGATTCGATTGCAAGATCTAAAGATATACCTTCAAGCACTCACCTCCCGACAGCGGCGCCGGAAAAAGAGCTTGATGTCTACTACACAACCTTCTTCTTGTAGACGTTGTTGGGCCTCCAAGTGTAGAGGTTTGTAGGACAGTAGTAGATTTCCCTCAAGTGGATGACCTAAGGTTTATCAATCCGTGGGAGGCGTAGGATGAAGATGGTCTCTCTCGAGCAACCCTGCAACCAAATAACAAAGAGTCTCTTATGTCCCCAACACACCCAATACAATGGTAAATTGTATAGGTGCACTAGTTCGGCGAAGAGATGGTGATACAAGTGCAATATGGATGGTAGATATAGGTTTTTGTAATCTGAAAATATAAAAACAGCAAGGTAACAAGTGGTAAAAGTGAGCGAAAACGGTATTGCAATGCTAGGAAACAAAGCCTAGGGTTCATACTTTCACTAGTGCAAGTTCTCTCAACAATAATAACATAATTGGATCATATAACTATCCCTCACCATGCAACAAAGAGTCACTCCAAAGTCACTAATAGTGGAGAACAAGCGAAGAGATTATGGTGGGGTACGAAACCACCTCAAAGTTATTCTTTCCAATCAATCCGTTGGGCTATTCCTATAAGTGTCACAAGCAGCCCTAGAGTTCGTACTAGAATAACACCTTAAGACACAAATCAACCAAAACCGTAATGTCACCTAGATACTCCAATGTCACCTCAAGTATCCGTGGGTATGATTATACGATATGCATCACACAATCTCAGATTCATCTATTCAACCAACACATAGAACCTCAAAGAGTGCCCCAAAGTTTCTACCGGAGAATCAAGACGAAAACGTGTGCCAACCCCTATGCATAGGTTCATGGGCGGAACCCGCAAGTTGATCACCAAAACATACATCAAGTGAATCACGTGATATCCCATTGTAACCACAGATACGCACGGCAAGACATACATCAAGTGTTCTCAAAACATTAAAGACTCAATCCGATAAGATTACTTCAAAGGGAAAACTCAATCCATTAAAAGAGAGTAGAGGGGGAGAAGCAACATAAGATCAAACTATAATAGCAAAGCTCGCGATACATCAAGATCATGCCAAATTAAGAACACGAGAGAGAGAGAGAGAGAGAGAGATCAAACACATAGCTACTGGTACATACCCTCAGCCACGAGGGTGAACTACTCCCTCCTCGTCATGGAGAGCGCCGGGATGATGAAGATGGCCACCGGTGAGGGTCCCCCCCCCTCCAGCAGGGTGCCGGAACAGGGTCCCGAGAGGTTTTTGTGGCAATAGAGGCTTGTGGCGGCGGAACTCCAGATCTATTCTGTTTTTCGAAGTTTTTAGGGTATATGGATATATATAGGCGGAAGAAGTATGTCAGGGGGGGCATGAGGGTGGAGGGCGCGCCCCCCTACCTCGTGGCTTCCTCGTCTTTTTCCTGACGTGCACTCCAAGTTTTTCCGGTAGCTTTCCTTCCAAAAATAACTTCTCCAGTTGGTTTCATTCCGTTTCAACTCCGTCTGATATTCCTTTTTCTTCGAAACACTGAAATAGGCAAAAAAACGGCAATTCTGGGCTGGGCCTCCGGTTAATACGTTAGTCCCAAAAATAATATGGAAGTGGAAAATAAAGCCCAATATGGTCCAAAACAGTAGATAATATAGCATGGAGCAATCAAAAATTATAGATACGTTGGAGACGTATCACTATGTGATTAACACCCAAAGAGTACTAAGGTGTGATCATGTTTTGCTTGTGAGATAATTTTAGTCTACGATGTTCTGCATGGAGTTACTTTAGCTAATTGCTCCCACTTTCAATATGTATCCAGATTGAGACTTAGAGTCATCTGGATCAGTGTCAAAACTTGCATCAATGTAACCCTTTACGACGAACCTTTTTGTCACCTCCATAACCGAGAATATTTCCTTATTCCACTAAGGATAATTTGACCGCTGTCCAGTGATCTACTACTAGATCACTATTGTACCCTCTTGCCAAACTCTTGGTGAGGTACACAACAGGTTTGCTACACAGCATAGCATACTTTATAGAACCTATGACTGAGGCATAGGGAATGTTTTTTAATTCTCTTTCGATTTCTTGCTGTGGTCAGGTTTTGGGTTTGACTCAACTTCACACCTTGTAACATAGGCAAGAACCCTTTCTTTGCTAGATCCATTTTGAAAATTTTCAAAACTTCATCAAGGTATGTGCTTTGTGAAAGTCCAATTAAGCGTCTAGATCTATCTCTATAGATCTTGATGCCCAATATATAAGCAGCTTCACCGAGGTCTTTCATTGAAAAAACTCATTTCAAACACTCCTTTATGCTTTCCAAAAAATTCTACATCATCTCTGATCGACAATATGTCATTCACATATACTTATCAGAAAGGTTGTAGTGCTCCCACTCACTTTCTTGTAAATACAGGCTTCACCGTAAGTCTGTATAAAACTATATGCTTTGATCAACTCATCAAAGCGTATATTCCAACTCCGAGATGCTTGCACCTGTCCATAGATGGATCGCTGGAGCTTGCACATTTTGTTAGCACCTTTAGGATTGACAAAACCTTCTGTTTGCATCATATACAACTCTTCTTTAATAAATCCATTAAGGATTGCAGTTTTGTTATCCATTTGCCAGATTTCATAAAATGCGGCAAATGCTAACATGATTCGGGCAGACTTTAAGCATCAATACGAGTGAGAAAATCTCATTATAGTCAACACTTGAACTTGTCAAAAACCTTTTTCGACAAATCGTGTTTTGTAGATAGTAACACTACTCTCAGTGTCCGTCTTCCTCTTGAAGATCCATTTATTTTCTATGGCTTGCCGATCATCGGGCAAGTCAACCAAAGTCCATACTTTGTTCTCATACATGGATCCCATCTCAGATTTCATGAACTCAAACCATTTCACGGAATCTGGGCTCATCATCACTTCCTCATAGTTCGTAGGTTCGTCATGGTCAAGTAACATGACCTCCAGAACAGGATTACCGTACCACTCTGGTGCTGATCTTACTCTGGTTGACCTACGAGGTTCCGTAGTAACTTGATCTGAAGTTACATGATCATCATCATTAGCTTCCTCACAAATTGGTGTAGGAGTCACAAGAACAGATTTCTGTGATGAACTACTTTCCAATAAGGGAGCAGATACAATTACCTCGTCAAGTTCTACTTTCCTCCCACTCACTTCTTTCGAGAGAAACTTCTTCTCTAGAAAGGATCCATTCTTAGCAAAAAATGTCTTGCCTTCGGATCTGTGATAGAAGGTGTACCCAACTGTCTCCTTTGGGTATCCTATGAAGACACATTTCTACGATTTGGGTTTGAGCTTATCAGGATGAAACTTTTTCACATAAGCATCGCAACCACAAACTTTAAGAAATGACAACTTTGGTTTCTTGCCAAACCATAGTTCATATGGTGTCGTCTCAAAGGATTTAGATGGTGCCCCTTTTTAACGTGAATGCAGATGTCTCTAATGCATAACCCCAAAAATGATAGTGGTAAATCGGTAAGAAACATCATAGATTGCACTATATCCAATAAAGTACGGTTATGACGTTCGGACACACCATTACGCTATGGTGTTCCAGGTGGCGTGAGTTGCGAAACTATTCCACATTGTTCCAAATGAAGACCAAACTCGTAACTCAAATATTCTCCTCCACGATCAGGTCGTAGAAACTTTATTTTCTTGTTACGATGATTTTGCACTTCACTCTGAAATTATTTGAACTTTTCAAATGTTTCAGATTTATGTTTCATCAGGTAGATATACCTATATCTGCTCAAATCATCTGTGAAGGTCAGAAAATAACGATACCTGCTGCGAGCCTCAACACTCATCGGACTGCATACATCAGTATGTATTATTTCCAACAAGTCTGTTGCTCGCTCCATTGTTCCGGAGAACGGAGTCTTAGTCATCTTGCCCATGAGGCATGGTTCGCAAGCATCAAGTGATTCACAATCAAGTGATTTCAAAAGCCCATCAACATGGAGTTTCTTCATGCGCTTTACACCAATATGACCTAAACGGCAGTGCCACAAATAAGTTGCACTATCATTATTAACTTTGCATCTTTTGGCTTAAACATTATAAATATGTGTATCACTACGATCGAGATCCAACAAACCATTTTCATTGGGTGTGTGACCATAGAAGGTTTTATTCATGTAAACAGAACAACAATTATTCTCTAACTTAAATGAATAACATTATTGCAATAAACATGACCAAATCATATTCATGCTCAACGAAAACACCAAATAACATTTACTTAGATTCAACACTAATCCTGAAAGTATAGAGAGTGTGCGATGATGATCATATCAATCTTGGAACCACTTCCAACATACATCGTCACTTCACCCTTAACTAGTTTCTGTTCATTCTGCAACTCCTGTTTCGAGTTGCTACTCTTAGCAACTGAACCAGTATCAAATGCCGAGGGGTTGCTATAAACACTAGTAAAGTACACATCAATAACATGTATATCCAATATACCTTTGTTCACTTTGTCATCCTTCTTACCCACCAAGTATCTAGGGTAGTTCCATTTCCAGCGACCATTTCCTTTTGCAGCAGAAGCACTCAGTTTCAGGCTTAGGTCTAGACTTGGGCTTCTTCACTTGAGTAGCAAGTTGCTTGCCGTTCTTCTTGAAGTTCCCCTTCTATCCCTTTGCCCTTTTCTTGAAACTAGTGGTCTTGTCAACCATCAACACTTGATGATCTTTCTTGATTTCTACCTTCGTCGATTTCAGTATCACGAAGAGCTTGGGAATCGTTTCGTTATCCCTTGCATATTATAGTTCATCACGAAGTTCTAGTAACTTGGTGATAGTGACTAGAGAACTCTATCAATCACTATCTTATCTGGAAGATTAACTCACACTTGATTCAAGTGATTGTAGTACTCAGACATTCTGAGCACATGCTCACTAGCTGAGCTATTCTCCTCCATCTTGTAGGCAAAGTACTTGTAAAGGTCTCATACCTTTCGACATGGGCGTGAGTCTGAAATACTAATTTCAACTCTAGAAACATCTCATATGCTCCATGGAATTTTAAAAAACGAATTTGAAGCCCCGATTCTAAGTCGTAAAGCATGGTGCACTAAACTATCAAGTAGTCATCATATCGAGCTTGCCAAACATTCATAACGTCTGCATTTCCTCCTGCAATCGGTCTGTCACGTAGCGGTGCATCAAGGACATAATTCTTCTGTGCAGCGATGAGGATAATCCTCAGAACACGGATCCAATCCGCATTATTGCTACTAACATCTTTCAACTTAGTTTTCTCTAGGAACATATCAAAAATAAAATAGGGGAGCTAAACGCGAGCTATTGATCTACAACATAGATATGCTAATACTGCTAGGACTAAGTTCATGATAAATGAAAGTTCAATTAATCATATTACTTAAGAACTCCCACTTAGATAGACATCCCTCTAATCATCTAAGTGATCACGTGATCCATATCAACTAAACCATGTCCGATCATCACGTGAGATGGAGTAGTTTTCAATGGTGAACATCACTATGTTGATCATATCTACTATATGATTCACGCTCGACCTTTCGGTCTCAGTGTTCTGAGGCCATGCCTGCATATGCTAGGCTCGTCAAGTTTAACCTGAGTATTCTGCGTGTGCAAAACTGGCTTGCACCCGTTGTAGATCAACGTAGAGCTTATCACACCAGATCATCACGTGGTGTCTCGGCATGACAAACTTTGGAACGGTGCATACTCAGGGAGAACACTTTTATCTTGAAATTTAGTGAGAGATCATCTTATAATGCTACCGTCAATCAAAGAAAAATAAGATGCATAAGAGATAAACATCACATGCAATCAATATAAGTGATATGATATGGCCATCATCATCTTGTGCTTGTGATCTCCATCTCCGAAGCACCGTTATGATCACCATCATCACCGGCGTGACACCTTGATCTCCATCGTAGCATCGTTGTCGTCTCGCCAACTATTGCTTCTACGACTATCGCTACCGCTTAGTGATAAAGTAAAGCAATTACAGGGCGATTGCATTGCATACAATAAGCGACAACCATATGGCTCTCGCCGATTGCCGATAACTTCGGTTACAAAACATGATCATCTCATACAATAAAATATAGCATCATGCCTTGACCATATCACATCACAACATGCTCTGCAAAAACAAGTTAGACGTCCTCTACTTTGTTATTGCAAGTTTTATGTGGCTGCTACGGGCTGAGCAAGAACCACGAGGGGCTTGCGGTGGCGGAACTCCCGATCTATTCTGTTCCCCGATGGTTTTAGGGTATATTGATATATATAGGCGAAAGAAGTCGGTCAGGGGAGCCACGAGGGGCCCACGAGGGTGGAGGGCGCGCCCAGGGGGGTGGCGCGCCCCCCTACCTCGTGCCTTCCTCGTTGCTTCCCTTACGTGCACTCCAAGTCCCCTGGATTGCTTCTGTTCCAAAAATAACTCTCCCGAAGGTTTCATTCCGTTTGGACTCCGTTTGATATTCCTTTTCTGCGAAACACTGAAACATGGGGAAAAAACAGAAAGCGGCCTTTGGGCTCTGGGTTAATAAGTTAGTCCCAAAAATAATATAAAAGTGCATAGTAAAGCCCATTAAACATCCAAGATGGATAATATAATAGCATGAATACTTCATAAATTATAGTGTAGCGACCAGACCTCAAACAGTCTGATCTCTGTGCTTTAGTGACATCCTCGATCGAATCCGACACGCAAAGATTACTTGAAGGATTTATAACAGAGTAGCAATCACACACTTATTACATCGAATGTCTCGAAAGAGAACTTATTACAATAAATATGGCTTAAGGCCATCTAATAACGATAACAGCGGAAGGCTTGGAAGATAAGTGAGTCCATCAACTCCAACGGCATCACTGAGTATAGAACCACGACCTAAGGCACCTTACTCGTCGTCTGAAAAATCTGCAACATGAACGTTGCAGCCCGAAAACAGGTCAGCACATGGAATATGCTGGCAATGTAACACATAGAGAGTAATGAACAGAAATATGATATACTACATGCATATATGGCTGGTGGAAAGCTCTATGGTTACAATTTTTGCATAAAGCCAATTTTTCCCTACTGCAAAGTAATAAATTTTATTTAGCTATCATGGTGGTTGTTAAACATTGAGAAGATAGACATCCTCTCAATCCCAATTAAGCATCATCATTAAACCCAACAATATTAATTAAAGTAACATGATGAGATTCACATGATAATCCAAGTACTAGATACTCAAGATGTCCATAACCGGGGACACGGCTAACCATGATTAGTTTATACACTCTGCAGAGGTTTGTGCACTTTTCCCCACAAGACTCGATCTCCTCCGTTGGAATTCTCACACTACATGATGTTTGAGAAACGGATGACCGAGACATAGTCTTTCAGAAGCGTTTGCACCTTACGATCGGGTAGACAGTACCAACATACATCCCATACATCTGCTAGTCTACCACTGTAAGAGTTCACACGACTTAATCAACTATGCTAGAGCCCATAGTAGCTTGTGGCTGCACACGGAAGTTTCTAGCATGAATAATCTCATGATCCCTTTGAGCCTGGGTGGTGGTCCGTAAAGAAAAACAGGCAATCGCTGGAATACCCAGGTGCCTCAATCCACCCAGATGTGTGTTTAAGTTGCCACCTTAAATAAACCATTAAATAACAATCTCACATCTGTCATGGATACACTCACCCAATCCACGTCTACTAGCATAGCATTGCATAATAAGCAAACGTAGAAGTAACTCCCAAGGGTTTGATAATAAAACAGGTAATAGGTACTACCTCATCTACTTCCCATAAGCCACATATTAATCAGATCCTAATCATGCAATTGTTTGAGGATTGATCTAATGCAATAAAACTGGGTAGTAAAGAGGTATGATCAAAGTGTTAGTTACCTTGCTGATGATCCGTGAAGCCTAGAGATTCGAAGTAGCAAGCGGCGCACTCCGGGTACTCTATCTAAAAAAAACAAGTATACAATAAGCACTCATCTAATGCACGGGTAAAACTCAAATAAGAGAACTAACCAGAAAGTTCAACTTAAGAACTCCGGTTTGCAAAAAGAATCAAATCGAACGAAGCAAAGAAAGTCAAACGGCGAAAGAAACAAGCTTCATTTACTAATCTGGACCTAAGTCAAATTTTACAGAAGCAAAAACTTGTTTGAGGTTAAACGGAAAGAGGGTTTCGAGACGAAACTCTAGGCGCTTGAATCGCCTGATTCTGATAAACAAGCGAAAAGTTATACTAGAACGTCGGATCAGAAATCGTGATCAGAAATAATCGCGGAAAATCCGAGAAAAAGAAAAGCTGACGAACAGATTAACGAACGAACGTTCATTAACTGAAAGTAAATGGTGAATTCGTCCGTTAAAACAAACGAACGAGCGAACGCTCGCTAAATAAATAAACCGATAAAATAAACCGATCTAATCAAAAAACGAAAAGTAGGGTTTCTAAAAAAATCGGATCTGGTTTTCTTTAGAAAACCGGGGCGGCGGGGCGGCTACCTCGGCTCGGGCTCCGGCGAGGCTCAGTCTTGTGGCGGCGGGACGGGCTGCGGCGGGTGGCGGCGGCAGATCAGCGACGACGGCGGCTCATTCTTCTTGCCATCTTGTCGTGGCGGCAGGTGGTCGGGTGGCGAGGTGGGGAGGGGCGGTATATAAAGAGGGGGGTGGCGGCTTGGGGAGGGGCAAGGCGGGGAGGAGTCCGGCTCGGACTCCATCTCCGGGTCGGCGGCGGCGGCGGCGGCGGGCGCGGTCTCCATGGAGACGGCGGCGGTGGAGGCGGGCCGGCTGGCTCTACTGAGCTTCGGCCCCGGCCACATGAGTTTTTTAAAACAATTCCGCCGAACAGAAAATAAATCCTAGAAATATAAATAAATATCTAAAAATGCCAAAACAAATTTTCACCATCTAAATAAAATATTTAGAACGAAATGAACATTTTCTTGGCGCTAAAATGCAGTTTTGAAAATCGTGCAATTTTTCCTAAATTCAAATAAAATAGTGAAAACTCCCAAAATAAATCTTATTTGATTTTTTATTAAATCCTCAATATTTCTTTATTTTGGGAAAGTCATTTTATTCCCTCTCTTATATTTTTATAATAGAAATAATTGAAGATAAAATAAATAAAATCAAATTATCATATTTTCAAATTTTGAGAAAACTCAAATATGAAAATAACGAAATCTAACTCTCTCCGAAGCGTCCTTGAGTTGCGTAGAATTTCTAGGATCAACCCAAAAGCAAATAAAATATGATATGCAATGATGATCTAGTGTATAACATTCCAAATTGAAAATTTGGGATGTTACAAACCTACCCCCCTTAAGATGAATCTCGCCCTCGAGATTCGGGTTGGCTAGAAAATAGGTGAGGGTGGTCCTTCAGCAGATCTTCCCCTCGCTCCTGGTGGCTTCATCCTCGGTGTGGTGGTTCCTTTGAACTTTGCAAAACTTGATAACCTTGTTGCGGGTGACTCGGTGGCATACTCAAGAATCTTGAGTGGTTTCTCCTCATAGGTCAAATCACTATCCAATCAGATCGCTTGAGCGGCCTTTGTATCTCTCGGTATATCAGCCATCTCTGCGTGGCACTTCTTCAACTGGGAAACGTGGAACACATCGTGAACTCCTGACAATCCTTCGGGAAATTCCAATTTGTAGGCTACTTCTCCCATACGCTCCAAAACTTTGTATGGTCCCACAAAACGTGGCGCTAACTTTCCTTTAACTCCGAAGCGCTTAACTCCTCGAAGTGGAGATACACGAAGATAAACTCTATCTCCGACTTCAGAACTGTCTCCTTGCGTTTAGAATCTGCATAGCTCTTCTGCCTGGACTGGGCTACCTTGAGCCTATCGCGAATCAACTTCACCTTCTGTTCAGACTCCTTAATAAAATCTTGTCCAAACAACTGGCGGTCTCCAACTTCATCCCACAACAGCGGGGTTCTGCACCTCCTTTCGTACAGGGCTTCAAAAGGGGCCATCTTCAAACTGGATTGATAACTGTTGTAAGAGAACTCTGCATATGGCAAATTGTTGTCCCAACTAGATCCATAATCTAGCGCACAAGCTCTCAGCATATCCTCTAAAATCTGATTGACTCTCTCGGTCTGTCCATCTGTCTGCGGATGAAAGGCTGTACTGAACTCTAGCCTGGTACCCAAGGTTTCGTGCAACTGATTCCAGAACTTTGAGGTAAACTGGGTTCCTCTATCTGATACAATGCTCCTCGGTACTCCATGCAGACATACGATCCTGGTCATGTATATCTTAGCCAACTTGGCACTGGTGTAAGTAGTCTTCACTGGGATGAAATGAGCTACCTTCGTCAAACGATCGACTACAACTCAAATCGAGTCATAGCCTGAACGAGTCCTGGGCAATCCCGTGATAATATCCATGCCTAGCTTATCCCACTTCCATTCGGGTATTGGCAATGGCTGTAACAATCCTGCTGGCTTCTGATGCTCTGCCTTTACTCTCTGACATACATCACAAACTGCTACATACTCCGCAATATCCTTGTTCATTCCGGTCCACCAGAAAGTATCCTTCAAATCCAAATACATCTTGGTATTTCCTGGGTGAATCGAATATGTTGAATCATGGGCCTCCTGCAGAATCAACTTCCTGATCTCCGGATCATTAGGCACATAAACGTGGTCTTCAAACCATAGGGTATCATGCTCATCCTCACGAAATCCTTTAGCTTTTCCTTTGCTCATCTTATTCACCAGAAGCATTGGCGATCCCCAAGGTGAAGAACTTGGGCGAATATAACCTTTATCCCGTAACTCCTTAATCTGCTTCTTAATCTCCTCCAAATCTTTTGCGGGCATCCTATATGGTCTCTTAGATATCGGCCCTGTGCCTGGAAAAAGCTCTATCAAAAACTCAATGTCTCTATCCGGTGGCATGCCTGGCAACTCCTCTGGAAATCGTCAGGGAAATCCTTCACCGCTGGTACTTCCTCCTGCACAACTCCTGATAAGGAATTTACTTGGGTCCTCTTCGGTACATGCCGGGATACATACTTGATCCTTCTTCCTTCTGGGGTGGTAAGCAAAATCGTCTTACTGGCGCATTCAATGTTCCCTCCATACTTTGATTACCAATCCATGCCTAATATCACATCCAATCCTTGCGATTCCAATACTATTAGGTCTGAGGGAAACACGTAGTTACCAATCCTTAATGGTAACCGATCACACCATAAACTAGCCATATACTCTGCTCTAGGCGAGGTTACTAACATGGGTGACCTAAGGGCTTGGGTTGGCAGTTTATACTTATCTGCAAATCCCCTTGAGATGTATGAATGCGATGCACCAGTGTCAAAAAGAACGAGTGCAGTAAATGACTTAACCAAAAACTTACCTATTACTGCATCTGGCTGAGCTTCAACCTCCTCCACATTAACGTGGTTCACCTGTCCCCTATTGAAAGGGTTTGGCTTCTTCCCAGAGCTTCCATTGCCATTTCCATTCTGGGCTTCAGGACATTCATTGGCATAATGTCTAATCTTCTGAAACTTATAACAAGTGACTTGGCTCAGGTCTCTCTTGGCTGGGGTTGATGGGTTGGTACGGTTCTGACAGTTGCTTCCTCCATTCCCGTTACCATTCTTGGGGCCATTATGATTGTGCGAACTCCCTCCTCCATGGGTATGCTGAAAATGTCATCCCGATTTAGGGGTAAAACGTGGCTTCTGCTGAGCTCCAGAATTGTACTTCCCTTGTCCATACTTCCTCTTGCGGTTTTCAATCTGCTGCTCCTTCCCTTCAATCATAGGAGCAAGATCTACCAACTCCTGGTAGTTGTTGAAGCTTGCTACCATCAACTGCATGCTCAGCTCATCATTTAGTCCTTCTAGAAACTTCTCCTGCTTAGCTGCATCCGTAGCAATGTCATCTGGGGCATAACGTGCTAGCTTACTAAAGTCATCTACATACTGGCCAACTGGCCGTCCTCCTTGGCGCAAGTTGCGAAACTCACGCTTCTTCATGGCCATAGCTCCTGCTGAAACACGGGCAGTAAGGAAAGCCTGCTGAAACTGATCCCATGTGACAGTGTCGATAGGATAAGTGGCTGTGAAATTCTCCCACCATGATGTTGTGGGTCCTTCAAGCTGATGTGCAGAAAAACGCACCTTTTCCGCATCTGTGCATCCTGCGGTGGTCAACTCCCTTCTTGTCTTGCGGAGCCAATCATCTGCAACTATCGGCTCGGTGCTACTGGAGAACACCAGCGGATTCAGTCTAAGAAAACGGGTTAAGTGATCAACAGGTGGTGGTGGTGGATTGTTGTTGTTGTTGTCCCCGATTACGATTACGGACTAGCAATCGCATCAACGCATTCTCGCTGTTGGATCAACCGAGTGAGCTCCGGTGGGAAAGCAAATCCATTGTCACGTCTCAGAGGCATCTGAGGGTTTAGAAAAGATGAGAATATATAATAGAATGAGGTCTAGAGAGAAAACACTACCCATATGCACATGAGACAAATGCAAACAAAATCATTTCATTCAATTCAAACAAGGGCATACAATGGTCTAACTGTCGTTATAAAGTTCTCGGACTATACTAGATACATGGGGGAATACTACTACTGTTATGGTGGTCGACTAGAAAAACTGCTCCGATGAAGACTCGATGATATCTGCTCCCGCTCCATCAACATAGTCATCATTGCTATCGTCTTGGTCCGAGTCGGTGTCGTCGATGATGATGTAGTTCTCTGGACAAGTGCAATCTTCGTCTTCTCCTCCGGTCACGGGAAATTCCATGAATACTTTTAGCTTCTTCTTCAGATCATCATTCTTCTCCACAAGCGTTGCTATTTCCTCCTCATATCCATCGCGTGTAGACTTGAGTTCTTCCTCCAGCTCCGTGATCTTGGTCATGGCTTTCTTCAGATCTATCATATGCCTGCGCACATCTGGTTCTCGTGGTGTCGAATGTGCTAGTTTAACTCCTGGATGAAAGCTGCAATGGATCTATCCTTCCTGGTGCTGATCATCTCCCATTTCTCATCTCGGCGCCCACAAATCTGGTAGATAGTATCCTTGAGATCCTTGTGGTAAACTTCTCCAATGCGTCCCATGGCGATGTGGGCTGCCATGCTCTTTCCTAGACTCCAGGTTGGTGCCTTGAAGGAAAACTCTATGGGCTCAGTGACGGGCATGAACGTCCTTCCTGGAACTTGAACTTTAATCATCCAGCGCTCCTCTTCAGGTAAAGTGGCGTTGTCGGTTCCGGTGAAGCTTGGTACTCTGATGTTCAGCTATCTAGTGACTTCCTTCAAGTGGCGTCCAAAGGGTGTATCTTCATCCGGTTGCGTGAACTTGTTCCTTGCATCCGCCATCCTAAAAGAGTAGAAAAGATGAGGAGTCAGAAATGAGAAGAGTGAGTAGTGATCTAGGGCTTTTAGCTTAGTGGTCGTGTCCTACAATCAGTGTGTGCTCTGATACCATCTTGTAGCGACTAGACCTCAATTAGTCTGATCTCTGTGCTTTAGTGTCATCCTCGGATCGAATGTCTTGACGCATACGATGCTTGAAGGATTTATAACAGAGTAGCAATCACACACTTATTACATCGAATGTCTCAGAAGAGAACTTATTACAATAAATATGGCTTAAGACCATCTAATAACGATAACAGCGGAAGGCTTGGAAGATAAGTGAGTCCATCAACTCCAACGGCATCACTGAGTATAGAACCACGACCTAAGGCACCTTGTCGTCTGAAAAATCTGCAACATGAACGTTGCAGCCCGAAAACGGGTCAGCACATGGAATATGCTGGCAATGTAACACATAGAGAGTAATGAACAGAAATATGCTATACTACATGCATATATGGCTGGTGGAAAGCTCTATGGTTACAATTTTTGCATAAAGCCAAATTTTCCCTACTGCAAAGTAATAAATTTTATTTAACTATCATGGTGGTTGTTAAACAGTGAGAAGATAGACATCCTCTCAATCCCAATTAAGCATCATCATTAAACCCAACAATATTAATTAAAGTAACATGATGAGATTCACATGATAATCCAAGTACTAGATACTCAAGATGTCCATAACCAGGGACACGGCTAACCATGATTAGTTTATACACTCTGCAGAGGTTTGCGCACTTTTCCCCACAAGACTCGATCTCCTCCGTTGGAATTCTCGCACTACATGATGTTTGAGAAACAGATGACCGAGACATAGTCTTTTAGAAGCGTTTGCACCTTACGATCGGGTAGACAGTACCAACCTACATCCCCTACATCTGCTAGTCTACCACTGTAAGAGTTCACACGACTTAATCAACTATGCTAGAGCCCATAGTAGCTTGTGGCTGCACACGGAAGTTTCTAGCATGAATAATCTCATGATCCCTTTGAGCCTGGGTGGCGGTCCATAAAGAAAAACAGGCAATCGCTGGAATACCCAGGTGCCTCAATCCACCCAGATGTGTGTTGAAGTTGCCACCTTAAATAAACCATTCAATAACAATATCACATCTGTCATGGATACACTCACCCAATCCACGTCTACTAGCATAGCATGGCATAGTAAGCAAACGTAGAAGTAACTTCCAAGGGTTTGATAATCAAACCGGTAATAGGTACTACCTCATCTACTTCCCATAACCCACATATTAATCAGATCCTAATCATGAAATTGTTTGAGGATTGATCTAATGCAATAAAACTGGGTAGAAAAGAGGTATGATCAGTGTTACTTGCCTTGCTGATGATTCGTGAAACCTAGAGATTTGAAGTAGCAAGAGGCGCACTCCGGGTACTCTATCGCAAACAAACAAGCATGCAATAAGCACTCATCTAATGCACAGGTAAAACTCAAATAAGAGAACTAACCAGAAAGTTCAACTTAAGAACTCCGGTTTGCAAAAAGAATCAAATCGAACGAAGCAACGAAAGTCAAACGGCGAAAGAAACAAGCTTCGTTTACTAATCTGGACCTAAGTCAAATTTTACAGAAGCAAAAACTTGTCTGAGTTGGTTAAATGGAAAGAGGGTTTCGAGACAAAACTCTAGGCGCTTGAATCGCCTGATTCCGATAAACGAGCGAAAAGTTATACCAGAACGAAAATCAGATCAGAAATCGCGATCAGAAATAATCGCAGAAAATCCGAGAAAAAGAAAAACTAACGAACAGATTAACGAACGAATGTTCGTTAACTGAAACTAAACGGTGAATTCGTCTGTTAAAATGAACGAACGAGCGAACGCTCGCTAAATAAATAAACCGATCTAATAAAAAAACGACAACTAGGGTTTCTAAAAAAATGGATCGGGTTTTCTTTAGAAAACCGGGGCAGTGGGGCGGCTACCTCGGCTCGGGCTCCGGCGAGGCTCGGTCTTGTGGCGGGCTGAGGCTGCTTGAACCTCTGACGGCGGCCTTGACACCTGCAAGCTCATTCTTCTGCCTCTTGGCGTGAGGCGGGTCGGGTGGTGGGGTGGGAAGGGGCGGCGGCGGCGGTATATAAAGGGGGGGGGGCGAGTGGCGGCTTGGGGGAGGGGGCAAGGCGGCGGGGAGGAGTCCGGCTCGGACTCCATGTCCGGGTCGGCGGCGGCGGGAGGCGGGCCGGCCTGGCTCGGCTGGGCTTCGGCCCAATCGGGTGCGCGTGAGTTTTTTTAAACAATTCCGCCGAACAGAAAATAAATCCTAGATAAATAAATAAAAATCTAAAAATGCCAAAACAAATTTTCAGCGTCTAAATAAAATATTTAGAACGAAATGAACATTTTCTTGGCCATAAAATGCAGTTTTGAAAATCGTGCATTTTTTCCTAAATTCAAATAAAATAGCGAAAACTCCTGAAATAAATCTTATTTGATTTTTTATTAAATCCTCAATATCTCTTTATTTTGGTAAAGTCATTCCCTCTCTTATATTTTTATAATAGAAATAATTGAAGATAAAATAAATAAAATCAAAATTTGAGAAAACTCAAATATGAAAATAACGAAATCCCCAACTCTCTCCGAGGGTCCTTGAGTTGCATAGAATTTCTAGGATCAAACCAAAAGCAAATAAAATATGATATGCAATGATGATCTTGTGTATAACATTCGAAATTGAAAATTTGGGATGTTACATATAGATACGTTGGAGACGTATCAACATCCCCAAGCTTAATTCCTGCTCGTCCTCAAGTAGGTAATTGATAAAAGAAAGAATTTATGAAGTGTGAATGATAGCAGGTGCATAAGTTTGATCAATGATAATTTCAATCACCTTTTCTAGCATCATTATATGTCATAACAGTAGCTCAACTCATAGAACTCTGCATGATCAAGTAACAAACTATTCACATGTTAAAGTATAAATCATAAACTTTATTTAAAACTAACAAACCGTGTTATTAGTCATCAAACAATTACAATTCATCTTATTTTCAGGAAGAGTCTATGTCAGAGCTTTGATTTAGCAAACTCCACATACTCAACTATCATTTAGTCTTTCACAGTTGCTAACACTCACGCGATATTTATGGGTTCAAAGTTTTAATCAGACACAGAGAAAGATAGGGGCTTATAGATTCGCCTCCCAACCTTTTACCTCAAGGGTAATGGCAACAATAATAGTTCATGATGCCTTACATCCAATTGGGTATATATATATCAGAATCTTTCCAACACAAGGTGCTTGCCAAAGGATAAAATGTAAAAAGGAAAGGTGAAGATCACCATGAATCTTGCATAAGGTAAAAGGCAATTATAAAAGATAGGCCCTTCGCAGAGGGAAGCAGAGGCTGCCATGCGCTTTTATAGTTGGATGCACAAAATCTTAATGCGAGGGAACGTCACTTTATATTACCACTTGTGATAGGGACCTTTATTATGCAGTCCGTCGCTTTTAGTTCTTCCATATCACAATGATCGTATAAAGCTTATTTTCTCCACACTAAAAGATCATACATATTTAGAGAACAATTTTTATTGCATGCACCGATGACAACTTACTTGAAGGATCTTACTCAATCCATAGGTAGGTATGGTGGAATCCCATGGAAATACTGGTTTAAGGGATGTTTGGAAGCACAAGTAGTATCTCTACTTGGTGCGAAGAATTTGGCTAGCATGAGGGGGAAAGGCAAGCTCAAAGTGTTGGGCGATCCATGACAATATACTTTATTTCGGATATAAGAAAACATAACCCATTACGTTGTCTTCCTTGTCCAACATCAACCTTTTAGCATGTCATATTTTAATGAGTGCTCACAATTGCAAAAGATTCCCAAGATAGTATATTTATATGTGACATCTCTCTTCCTTCAATATTCTTTCATGAATTGTCCAAGTGACCCAATATAATGTTTGCTAACCTTCAATAAATTTACCACCTCTACTTCTTATATGTAAAGTCATTACTCCCCGTGGGATAAGCATATGAAACATATATAATTTCAGATTTATGATATTCAATTCATTCAACCATTTACTCATAGGATATAAGTGAAGCACACGAGTAAATGACAAACTACTCCAAAAAGATATAAGTGAAGATTAATGAGTAGTTAAATAATTATGTAGCTATGTAAAGATTCTATCCCATTTAAGAATGTTAGATCTTGGTATTTTATTCAGACAGCAAGAAAAACAAAAGAAAATAAAATGACGCTCCAAGCAAAACACATATCATGTGGTGAATAAAAATATAGCTCCAAGTAAAGTTACCAATGAATGAAGACGAAAGAGGGGATGCCTTCCGGGCATCCCCAAGCTTAGGCTCTTGGATATCCTTGAATATTACCTTGGGGTGCCTTGGGCATCCCCAATATTAGGCTCTTGCCACTCCTTATTCCATAGTCCATGGAATCTTTACCCAAAACTTGAAAACTTCACAACACAAAACTTAACAGAAAATCCCGTGAGCTCCGTTCGCGAAAGAAAACAAAACACCATTTCAAGGTACTGTATTGAACTCATTATTTATTTATATTGGTGTAATATCTACTGTATTCCAACTTCTCTATGGTTCATACCCTCCGATACTATTCATATATTCATCAAAATAAGCAAACAACACATAGAAAACAGAATCTGTCAAAAACAGAACAGTCTGTAGTAATCTGTATCAAACGTATACTTCTGGAACTCAAAAAATTCTAAAATAAATTGTTGGACCTGAGGAATTTGTCTAGTAATCATCTGCAAAAATAATTAACTAAATATAAATCTTCAGTAAACAGTTTTAGCTAATCTCGTGAGCGCTAAAGTTTCTGTTTTTTTACAGCATGATCATAAAGACTTCACCCAAGTCTTCCCAAAGGTTCTACTTGGCACAAACACTAATTAAAACATAAAACCACATCTAAACAGAAGCTAGATGGATTATTTATTACTAAACAGAATCAAAAATCAAGAAACTAATATAAAATTGGGTTGCCTCCCAACAAGCGCTAACGTTTAATGCCCCTAGCTAGGCATGACGATTTCAATGATGCTCACACAAAAGATAAGAATTGAAACATAAAGAGAGCATCATGAAAAACATGACTAGCACATTTAAGTCTAACCCACTTCCTATGCATAGGGATTTTGTGAGAAAACAACTTATGGGAACAATAATCAACTAGCATAGGAAGGCAAAACAAGCATAACTTCAAAACTTTAAGCACATAGAGAGGAAACTTGGTATTATTGCAATTCCTACAAGCATATATTCCTCCCTCATAATAATTTTCAGTAGCATCATGAATGAATTCAACAATATAACCATCACATAAAGCATTCTTTTCATGATCTACAAACATAGAATTTTTACTACTCTCCAGTCTTCACATAAGCAAATTTATTCTCATCAATAGTAGTGGGAGCGAACTCAACAAAATAACTATCATGTGAAGCATAATCCAATTGAAAATTAAAATCATGATGACAAGTTTCATGGTTATCTTTATTCTTTATAGCATACGTGTCATCACAATAATCATCATAAATAGGAGGCATGCTTTCATCATAATAAATTTGCTCATCAAAACTTGGGGGAATAAACATATCATCTTCATAAAACATAGCATCCCCAAGCTTGTGGCTTTGCATATCATTAGCATCATGGGTATTCAAAGAATTCATACTAACAACATTGCAATCATGCTCACCATTCACATATTTTATGCCAAGCATTCTATGTAATTCTTCTTCTAGTACTTGAGCACAATTTTCCTTCCCATCATTTTCACGAAATACATTAAAAAGATGAAGCATATGAGGAAACCTTAATTCCATTTTTTTGTAGTTTTCTTTTATAGACTAAACTAGTGATAAAACAGGAAACTAAAATATTCAATTGCAAGATCTAAAGATTTACCTTCAAGCACTCACCTCCCCGGCAACGACGCTAGAAAAGAGCTTGATGTCTACTACGCAACCTTCTTCTTGTAGACGTTGTTGGGCCTCCAAGTGCAGAGGTTTGTAGGACAGTAGCAAATTTCCCTCAAGTGGATGACCTAAGGTTTATCAATCTGTGGGAGGCGTAGGATAAAGATGGTCTCTCTCAAACAACCCTGCAACCAAATAACAAAGAGTCTCTTGTGTCCCCAACACACCCAATACAATGGTAAATTGTATAGGGCACTAGTTCGGCGAAGAGATGGTGATACAAGTGCAATATGGATAGTAGATATAGGTTTCTGTAATCTGAAAATATAAAAACAGCAAGGTAACTAATGATAAAAGTGAACGTAAACGGTATTGCAATGCCAGGAAACAAGGCCTAGGGTTCATACTTTCACTAGTGCAAGTTCTCTCAACAATAATAACATAGTTGGATCATATAACTATCCATCAACATGCAACAAAGAGTCATTCCAAAGTCACTAATAGCGGAGAACAAACGAAGAGATTATGGTAGGGTACGAAACTACCTCAAAGTTATCCTTTCTGATCGATCTATTCAAGAGTCCGTAGTAAAATAACACGAAGCTATTCTTTCTGTTCGATCTATCATAGAGTTCTTACTAGAATAACACCTTAAGACACAAATCAACCAAAACCCTAATGTCACCTAGATACTCCAATGTCACCTCAAGTATCCGTGGGTATGATTATACGATATGCATCACACAATCTTAGATTCATCTATTCAACCAACACAAATAACTTCAAAGAGTGCCCAAAGTTTCTACCGGAGAGTCAAGACAAAAATGTGTGCCAACCCCTATGCATAGGTTCATGGGCGGAACCCGCAAGTTGATCACCAAAACATACATCAAGTGGATCACGTGATATCCCATTGTCACCACAGATAAGCACATGCAAGACATACATCAAGTGTTCTCAAATCCTTAAAGACTCAATCCGATAAGATAACTTCAAAGGGAAAACTCAATTCATTACAAGAGAGTAGAGGGGGAGAAACATCATAAGATCCAACTATAATAGCAAAGCTCGTGATACATCAAGTTTGTATCACCTCAAGAACACGAGAGATAGAGAGAGAAAGAGGGAGAGAGAGAGAGAGAGAGAGAGAGAGAGAGATCAAACACATAGCTACTGGTAGATACCCTCAGCCCCCGAGGGAGAACTACTCCCTCCTCGTCATGTAGAGCGCCGGGATGATGAAGATGGCCACCGGTGAGGGTTCACACCTCCGGCAGGGTGCCGGAACAGGGTCCCGATTGGTTTTTGGTGGCTACAGAGGCTTGCGGGGGCAGAACTCCCGATCTATTATGTTCCCTGATGGTTTTAGGGATATTGATATATATATAGGCGAAAGAAGTCAGTCAGGGGAGCCACGAGGGGCCCATGAGGGTGGAGGGCGCGCCTAGGGGGTGGGCGTGCCCCTTGCCTCGTGCCTTCGTCGTTTCTTCCCTTACGTGCACTCCAAGTCCCCTGGATTGTTTCCGTTCCAAAAATAACTCTCCCGAAGGTTTCATTCCGTTTGGACTCCGTTTGATATTCCTTTTCTGCGAAACACTGAAGCAAGGGAAAAAACAGAAACTGGCACTTGGCTCTGGGTTAATAAGTTAATCCAAAAAATAATATAAACAGGCATAGTAAAGCCCATTAAACATCCAAGATGGATAATATAATAGCATGAATACTTCATTAATTATAGATACATTGCAGACGTATCAGGCGCTGCCCCCCCTCCTTGTCCAATTTGGACTGGGGGGGGGGGGGGGGGGGGGGCGCGCGGCTGCCCTTTGGCCGCCCCTCCTCTTCTCCACTAGGGCCCAATAGGCCTATTAGTCTCCCCGGGGGGTTCCGGTAACCCCCCGGTACTCCGGTATATGCCCGATACCCCCCGAAACCATTCCGGTGTCCTAACATAGTCGTCCAATATATTGATCTTTACGTCTCAACCATTAAAAGACTCCTCGTTATGTCCGTGATCACATTCGAGACTCCGAACTACCTTCGGTACATCAAAACACATAAACTCATAATATAACCGACATCGAACTTTAAGCGTGCGGACCATACGGGTTCGAGAACTATGTAGACATGACCGAGACACGTCTCCGGTCAATAGCCAATAGCGGAACCTGGATGCTCATATTGGCCCCACATATTCTACGAAAATCTTTATCGGTCAGACCGCATAACAACATACGTTGTTCCCTTTGTCATCGGTATGTTACTTGCCCGAGATTCGATCGTCGGTATCTCAATACCTAGTTCAATCTCGTTACCGGCAAGTCTCCTTACTCGTTCCGTAATACATCATCCCGCAACTAACTCATTAGTTGCAATGCTTGCAAAGCTTATAGTGATGTGCATTACCGAGTGGGCCCAGAGATACCTCTTCGACAATCGGAGTGACAAATCCTAATCTCAAAATACGCCAACCCAACAAGTACCTTCGGAGACACCTGTAGAGCACCTTTATAATCACCCAGTTACGTTGTGATGTTTGGTAGCACACAAAGTGTTCCTCCGGTGAACGGGAGTTGCATAATCTCATAGTCATAGGAACATGTATAAGTCATGAAGAAAGCAATAGCAACATACTAAACGATCAAGTGCTAAGCTAACGGAATGGTTCAAGTCAATCACATCATTCTTCTAATGATGTGATCCCGTTAATCAAATGACAACTCATGTCCATGGCTAGGAAACTCAACCATCTTCGATTAACGAGCTAGTCTAGTAGAGGCATACTAGTGACACTATGTTTGTCTATGTATTCAGACATGTATTTATGTTTCCGGTTAATACAATTCTAGCATGAATAATAAACATTTATCAAGAAATAAGGAAATAAATAATAACTTTATTATTGCCTCTAGGGCATATTTCCTTCACCTATAATACCATGGTTAAAACGACTATTCAGAAACAAAGAGCATGCCAAGTTGATGCGATGGCACAGTTGTTGGGGAACGTAGTAATTTCAAAAAAAAATCCTACGCACACGTAAGATCATGGTGATGCGTAGCAACGAGAGGGGAGAGTGTTGTCCACGTACCCTCGTAGACCGAAAGCGGAAGAATTAGCACAACGCGGTTGATTTAGTCGTATGTCTTCACAATCCGACCGATCCATGTATTGAACGTACGGCACCTCCGAGTTCAGCACACGTTCAGCTCGATGACGTCCCGCGAACTCCGATCCAGTAGAGCTTCACGGGAGAGTTCCGTCAGCACGACGACGTGATGACGGTTATGATATTGCTACCGACGTAGGGCTTCGCCTAAGCACCGCTACGATATACGACCGAGGTGGAATATGGTGGAGGGGGACACCGCACACGGCTAATAGATCAAGAGATCAATTGTTGTGTCTGTGGGGTGCCCCTGGCCACGTATATAAAGGAGTGGAGGAGGGGGGAGAGGGCCGGCCCCTATGGCATACGGAGGAGTCCTACTCCCACCGGGAGTAGGATTCCCCTTCCAAGTAGTAGGAGTAGGAGTCAAGGAAAGGGAAGAGAGAAGAGAAGGAAGGAGGGGGCGCAGCCCCTCCCCCTAGTCCAATTCGAACTAGGCCTTGGGGGGGGGGGCGCAGCCTCTCCTCTCTCTTTCCCCTATGTGATGCCCGGATAATTAGGCTACAGTAATCCCACGTTAAACGATGTCACGTCACCACGGTTACTGTTGTTAATCTCGCGTTAGTTCGAAATCGATTCAAGTTCAAATTTAAAATATTGACAAACAATAAAAGTTTTCAAAATGGTAAACTAAAATGTTCGAAGTGCGCCAGTAAATGCCTGGGCAATTATGGTGAAGGAATCGTGCTTTTATAAAAAGGCCTATATATTTAAAATGAATGAAAAAAGGAAAGGAAATTAAATTAAAAAGACAAAAAGGAAAAATAAAGAAAACAAAGCTAAAAAGAAGAAGAAGAAGAAACAACAGACCCCAGCTGGGCCTCGTGGCCCGGCCACCCTGGCGCCCCCCACCAGCCTGAACCCCGGCTACTAACCGCCCACCTCCAAACCTGGCGCACCCTCCCACTCGCGCCCCACAACCCCTCTCGCTCCTCGTCCCTCTCCCGATCCGATCTGGATCCGGGACCAACCTCCCCCACTTCCCCCTCGATCCACTCCTTCCTCTCTCCTCCTACTGGATCGGCGCCGCCGCGGCACCCCGTCACCCTTTCCCGTCGCCGGCGTCGCTCGACGCCTTGCCGCCTCTTCGACCCGCCTCACAGCTGCCGTTCGTCGGCGAGGTAGCCACCGCGCCGAGCCCCGCATCGCCCCTGCGCCCCTCGCCGCCGCACAGCTCGAACCCCGCCGTCGCCGCCGCCCGGAGCTCCACGGGCCTCGCCGGAGCGCTCCATCGCCGGCCTGCCTCCTCCTCGTCGACGCCTCGTCCCCGTCCTCCTCCACAACGGTCGCCCCCGAGCCTCGCCGCCCCGCTTCTCTCCAACGCCGGTGAGGCCACCTCCGGCCTCCACTCCCTCCTTCCTTCCCCGTGCCACCCCGCTCGGTCGTCGCTTCCACATCCCAGCCTCGCCCCGGCCGCCCAGCGCCTCGCAGGCGCTGCTTTCATGGCGCCCACCGAGAACCTTGTCGCCGTCCACACTACTCGCCCGAGGCGGCGCGCCCGCTGCCATCCATGTGCCTTTGCGCGCCTTGCCGTCGTGGCCCCGCCCTCTGCCGCCTCCCTTGCAGCTGGCCGTCGGCCAGGCGTCTTGTTGTGCGTGCCAGCGCCCTCGGGCATGGCCTCATTCGGTGGTGCCCGTTAGCCCGCACCGTTAGCGACCAAACCCGCCAAGGCCCCCTGGCCCAATGACAATTGGGGCCCACGCCCCAGAACGGTTTTATAAAAAAAATAGAATTAAAATAATAAGAATAATAATAAATTTAATTAACTAATTAATTAAATTAATTAACTAAATTAATCATGTTTAGTTAACCTAATTAACTAGTTAGTTTAATTAAACAGTAATTAGATTACTTAAACCCTAATTAGACTAAACAGTCAATGACGAACGGGACCCACACGTCAGCGACCCAGTCAACACCTCTGTTTGACTGCTGACGTCATGCTGACATCATGATGGTGTCAGCATGCACTATTCTGGATAATGTTGAATTAAATTAACTAAATAAATTCTAAAAATGATTTAAAACTTTAAAAAATCAATAGAAAATAAACCGTAGCTCGGATGAAAATACTTTCTACATGAAAGTTGCTTTAAGCATTTAGACGATTCCGGATACGCAACCCGTTCGTCCGCCACACCCCCTAACCTATCAAACTCGCAACTTTCCCCCTCCGGCTCCTCTTCCCGAAAAAGCAAAACACTGGGGATACTTTCCCGATTGTTTCCTCCCTTCACCGTTATCACCTCATACCACGTTAGAGCACGCCTAGCATCACGTATTGCTTTGTCTTGCATCGTTACGCATATGTTTGCATTGTATTCATTGTTTCTTCCCCCTCTTCTTCCGCTAGACACCGAGACCGACGCCGCTGCTACCTAGTATGGCTACGGAGTTGACGACCCCTCTCTCTTGCCAGAGCAACCAGGCAAGCCCCCCCTTTGATCACCAGATATCGCCTATTCTTCTCTATACTACTTGCATTAGAGTAGTGTAACATGTTACTGCTTTCAGTTAATCCTATACTGCTGCATAGCCTTTCCTTGCTACTACTGTTGTTACCTTTACCTGCTATCCTACTGCTTAGTATACGATGCTAGTGTTCCATCAGTGGCCCTACATTCTTGTCCGTCTGCCATGCTATACTCGGGGCTGTGATCACTTGGGAGGTGATCACGGGCATATACTATATACTTTACACTATTACATTACCTGTGATACTTTGTTCGGAGATGGGGGCTGAAAGGACGGTGGCTCCATCCCAGAGAGGTGGGCACAGGTTCCCACGGCCCCGATCGTTACTTTGTGGCGAGCGACAGGCAGGTTGAGACCCCTAGGAGAGAGGTGGGCTGGCCCTGGTTGGCGTTCAGCGGATACTTAACACGCTTAACGAGATCTTGGTATTTGATCTGAGTCCGGCCATTTGGTCTATACGCACTAACCAACCACGCTGAACAGTTATGGGCACTCGGCGTCGTGGTATCGGAGAAACGCCGTGACGTCGTGGCGGCGCCTTGCTGGATTGGAACGTAGGCCTGCTCTTGTATTAAGGGGCTAGTTACGCTTCCAGCCGCCACGCATAGCGTCTTGGTGTGCTAAGGGCGATGGGCCCTGCACCCTGTGGCGCTTAGGTTTAGACCGGCGTCTTGACCTCTCTGTTGTGCCTAGGTGGGGCTGCGACGTGTTGATCTTCCGCGGCGCATGACCCAAGAAAGTGTGTCCGCCAAATGGGATCAAGCGTGTTGGGTTATGTGGTGCACCCTGCAGGAAGTTAATCTATTTGAATAGCCGTGATCTTGATAATGTGACGACTTGGAGTTGTACCTTGACCTTATGACAACTAGAACCGGATACTTAATAAAACACACCCTTCCAAGTGCGAGATATAACCCGGTGATCGCTCTCTATCGGGGCAATGAGGAGGGATCGCGGGTAGGATTATGCTATGCGATGCTACTTGGAGGACTTGATCTACTCTCTTCTACATGTTGCAAGACGGAGGCTGCGAAGCGTAGTCTTGACGGTGATTAGCTATCCCCTCTTATTACGGCATTCTGCAGTTCAGTCCATCGATATGGCCCTTTACACATATATCCACGCATATGTAGTGTAGCTCCATGCTTAAGTAGTACTTTGGATGAGTACTCACGGTTGCCTTGTTCCCCTTTTCCCCTTTCTTTACCCGATTGCTGCAACTGACGATGGAGCCCAGAGCGACGCCACCGTCGACGGCATTTACTCCTACTACACCGGAGGTGACTACTACTGCAGGCATTACCGGGCGGCGACCGAGGAGTAGTTAGGAGGATCCCAGGCAGGAGGTCCGCGCCTCTTCGATCTGTATCCCAGTTTGTGCTAGCCATTTTACGGCAACTTGTTTAACTTATGTCTGTACTCAGATATTGTTGATTCCGCTGACTTCGTCTATGATCGAAAGCACTTGTATTCGAGCCCTCGAGGCCCCTGGCTTGTATTATGATGCTTGTATGACTAATTATGTTTTAGAGTTGTGTTGTGATATCTTCCGTGAGTCTCGATCTTGATCGTATTGCGTTTGCATGCATGATTAGTGTACGATTGAATCGGGGCGTCCTGAGTTTGTATCGAGCCATTGCTGTAGGAATCCCCTTCCACACTCCTTGGCGAAGTCGAGTCTAGACTTTACAAAACTTTTACTAACTTGGCTGTGGCCCATGGGCCCAAGTCGCCATTGGGTGGTATTAGGATCTTTTACTCCTCGATCTTTACTCACGGGACTCTGAGCTCTCTTCTATTCGGGTTAAATGATTTTGCTAAAACAAAACTAACTTTAGGTTCTCGCAAGTACTTTCTCCCGGAGAGCCACTTGTTACCGATGACCGCTTTCTTTGCACGGAAGATTCCGAAGATACTCTACGATGTGCTCTCGAGACTATGTGCCATTGCTTTTGCCATTCACTTCCATCGATAAATCCCTCCGGATAACTACTTACACCTATCGTTCATATTGTCATCCCCAATTGCTCTTGTTATTACAAGATGTCCTGAAATACTCTTCAATATTCCGAGAATTCTTTATGCTTACTGCCCTGGAGTTCCTTGCTGCATGAATACCCCTACGGATAATTACTCGCGCTTGCCGAGTATCCGTTCGTCCAAAGTTGTTCATGTGTTTCACAAAAATACATTCAAATACTACCCGATCTTCCGAAAATCCTGAGCAGCCTATTGCTCTTGAAATTCTTGCTTGCTTGCATTATGGTTAATCCCATAAGTCTCGTAATCTTAATGGCATACCTTGTCATTATCATTTTGAGTCTGTTGATTCAATATGTTGCGAATGCTCGCAATCCTCAAATAGATCCTAGAATTCATCCTTCGGCTCGACGTCATTTTGAACATGAGCTGGTTCTCGACCAAACTATACGTAAATCGATTGTGCCTCTGGTATATTCCATTGATCCATCCTTGATCATAACGTCTGCTTCTGATCCTTTGTTTTGGAAATCATAATTCCTTTGCATTTAGGCTTTGAATTATTCAGATGATTCCATAACCTGTTGCATTTGCATTCCTTCCTCTTCTGGTTGAGTATCGATACTCATATCAGATCCTTTGTGGACCATCAAGTCCTTTGTTGGATTGTTATCCGTGATTGTCCTTCACATTTGATCACTTTGTGAGTTCTTCCCGATACATAATGCCTTTGTTAAGTTGTATCCTCTGCTTGGCCAACCATGCTCTGCTTTCGGGCTTGTGTTATTTACTCTTGAAACTTGTGGTATATGTTTCTAAGAAGCCCCTATGGGTTGAACATATGCCTTCTCTAAACCGTGTGAACCCGAAGGTTTTCACGAGTCATACTCTTCTGGTGCTTCACCAGATAAAATTTCAACACTGCAACTTCATCGAACGTGAGAAGTGAATGAAAGGTTATGCATTGGAGAAGTGGGAGTCGACCTTGAACTTGTGTTCATGCCCATGGACACGATGTAGATCTTATCATTGAAGCTTCTCTTAAATTAATTATTCCTTTGGTATAAGTTCATCTTATATCAGGGATCTGGCCTTTTGCAATAGTGGTTCCGACCATGTTCTCTTTTAAATACCATTTCTCGTGCAAGGTTAAGCACTTGACTTCTATAGAGCAATACCCCAGTCCAACCTCTACTTTGATATGTCATCGAGTATTACCCCGGTATCTCGAGATTATCATGGAACTGCATAACATCTTATGAGTTCTTCATCAAGTGCTACATTCCCACCGATTCCAATTTTTCACGGGCTCTGAGTTATTAAACACTCAAAGACACCAATAAGCTGAACCGAGTCCGCTTTCACGGTTCAACAACTCTTCAAGAAGCTTCTATAAGTACGAGTTTGTACCCGATCACATCATTCCTAGCCTGATCGGCTATATCATTATCATGCTAAATTTTAAGCGTGCTACCGGGTCCTTCTTCCCGGAGCACAAATTTCGACGGTGAGCTAATCTTACAATCAATCTTCCACGTCATATCGTTTGTCCTTGAACAGCAAGCTTGCTTTCGATTTTGTGTCGTACCCATGGTTCCAATAACTTTTTGCTTCATCATTCCGTTGACTTGGTGTCATCGCCGATCAGTTACATCTTCTCGAAACCTCTCGACAAATGTGTCGTGATCATCATCAACATTACGAGGCCTTCCAAGATATCTATCGAATTCTTGATGAGAAATAGCATCCTTTGCCCTCGATGATTTGGGTTATCATCCACAACATTATTGCATTCCTCCAACACAAAACTTGTTCTTGTTTTGTGTTGTACCTTGAGTTCCATGCTATCCAACTTATGTTATGATCTACCGCGGAGTATTACCATCTTTGATGTCAAGAATGTTGTGAGGATTGCTCCACCTCTTAAGAAATTCTTGCTATAATGATACTTCTCACCATCACCATTCTTTCTTGGTCCTCGTGTGGATTCCAACCGGGGTACCCACATGTGAACGGTGTTGTTTGGATTCTGCACTTCTAGCAACCCTATTGCTTTGAAATTAATGATCGATAATTCATTCTTAGCCTATCGGTTGTTGAACCACCATTCTAACGTTGATCATGCTACTATAAGCCCACATTTCGGTTGCACCTTTCAACTGATGTTTAATTGGGTATGTTTTCCTCGAGCATACCCCATTATATCTTTTGAATTGACAAGTGTCATCTTCTTGTTCACATTATTGTGGAAAGCCATCCGTTTGGAATTCTCGATGAATTGTCGCTGAGCCCATCAGCCACCTTCTCATCCCCTCCTTGGTTTAAGGATGAACTATTGCTTCAAGAACCCGCTCCCATAGTTCATTTCCTGAGAATCTTGAAATGTCATTTCGTCTATTTGTGTTGCACCTTTTCTTCTCGGACATCCTGAGTCTGAGGTATCATGACACCAATCGGAGCTGAATCTCGGTCAAATATGATGGTTGGGACAACTTTCCAAGAGTTATGATGTTGGTCCTTTGATGACCCGGTAACATGATGTCATGCCTAGCACCCCTTTTGGTGGAGGACCTATTATTGTAGTATCCTTTTTAGCAAGTTTAGCCATTCTTCCATGAGGAAATTGTAAGACTTATTCTATAAGTTGCTCCTGACGGATCCTTTGTGAATCCAAAGTATGATCTTTACCCAAAGACCATGCCAATACTATCTCAAAGCATGTTTGTGATACTCCGATTTTCAAGAAGAACATTTGAAGCCCAATGCTAAATGTTTCCTGCTCAATTATCCAAACACCGTTGTGTGGGTAATGTCATGAAATTTCTCTCCCCTACCTAAAGAGTTTTCTACATTATATCCTGTCATGGATATCATGCTCTGCTCGTCCTTCCGAAGGTTATACCTTTGCAATATGTGTTTAAACACATTTTCCTTTCCATTGTTCTGTTTAATCTGATAATCATATTTTTCTTTCCATTTGTTGGGTTAACGTTTCTTGTGACCTGTATGATCTAAGCAGTAATATTCTCCTGCTTATGTAAACACCTCGGTGTACAACTCTGACAGCAAGACCCTGTTACCATTGTTGATGACATTTTGGTAACCACCGATGGACGAGAACTTTGCCTATTGGTCCGCCTCATTCAACGAGCAGGAAAATGGTTCTCTTCGTCCCTCGCCCTTGGTATCGACGTTGTTGCCGACATAATCTACATGCTACCCTCCCACATGCCTTTCTTGCATGACCATGTAAGATGTCAACGTCCTTTCTACGTTTAACCCACTTGGTGGGCCCATAACCCACAGTCCCACATGATCGAAACCTGACTCTCCTATACACCCCCTGTTTCCAAAGTTATTCCTCACGCTTGGCTTCGTATGTGATTCACGAGCCACCTTCCTGGTATTAAACACAATACTTATTCCCGATTGCTTTGAGCCCCTTTCATGCCCTGTTTTAGGGATCGAACGGTTGCCTGCTCGCTCGAAACTTCCCATGAGACCTCATTACTTGCTCTTGACATTTTCTGAAGTATCAATTCGAGAGTTACTTTCCGCCACCTTCCCCGATGTTATCTACGGATAAGCAACAACATAGCGACCCGTTCTTTCGAAATACCCCTTATCCTTTCATAAGTACGTTGGAGTTCCTGAAGAAAGGATGCCTACTTCATCATGATGACCTAAACTATAGAAATGAAGACATCAACGTAATGGATTGACCTCTTCAAGGAGAGCAACCAAGGACGAGAAGATCCGTTAGAATTTTGTAACTAGACCGTCCCCCCGTCTCTACCTCTTAAATCTCGGGACGAGATTTCTTGTAGTGGAGGAGAATTGTGACGCCCGGATAATTAGGCTACAGTAATCCCACGTTAAACGATGTCACGTCACCACAGTTACTGTTGTTAATCTCGCGTTAGTTCGAAATCGATTCAAGTTCAATTTTAAAATATTGACAAACAATAAAAGTTTTCAAAATGGTAAACTAAAATGTTCGAAGTGCGCCAGTAAATGCCTGGGCAATTATGGTGAAGGAATCGTGCTTTTATAAAAAGGCATATATATTTAAAATGAAAGAAAACAGGAAAGGAAATTAAATTAAAAAGAAAAAAAGGAAAAAAACAAAGCTAAAAAAAAGAAGAAGAAGAAACAACAGACCCCACCCCCCGCTGGGCCTCGTGGCCCAGCTGGCCACCAGGCCGCCCCAGCCCACCCGCGCCGAACCCCCCCGGGCTACTAACCGCCCCACCTCCAAACCCTAGCGCCGCACCCTCCCACTCGCGCCCCCACAACCCCTCTCGCTCCCTCGTCCCTCTTCCGATCCGATCTGGATCCGGGACCAACCTCCCCCACTCCCCCCTCAATCCACTCCTCCCTCTCTCCTCCTACTGGATCGGCGCCGCCGCGGCACCCCATCGCCCTTTCCCGTCGCCGGCGTCGCTCGACGCCTTGCCGCCTCTTCGACCCGCCTCCACGGCTGCCGTCGGCAAAGGTAGCCACCTGAGCCCGCATCGCCCTGCGCCCCTCGCCGCCGCCCGGCTCGAACCCCGTCGTCGCCGCCGCCCGGAGCTCCACGGGCCTCGCCGGAGCGCTCCATCGCCGGCCTGCCTCCTCCTCGTCGACGCCTCGTCCCCGTCCTCCTCCACAACGGTCGCCCCCGAGCCTCGCCGCCCCGCTTCTCTCCAACGCCGGTGAGGCCACCTCCGGCCTCCACTCCCTCCTTCCTTCCCCGCGCCACCCCGCTCCGGTCGTCACTTCCATCCCAGCCTCGCCCGACCGCCCGCGCCTCGCGGTGGTAGCTGCCACAGCGCCCACCGAACCTTGTCGCCGTCCACGCTACTCGCCCGGCGGGCGCCCATTGCCATCCATGTGCCTTCGCGCGCCTTTGCCCGTCGTGGCCCGCCCTCTGCCGCCTCCCTTGGCCTGGCCGTCGGCGCGGCGTCTTGTTGTCGTGCCAGCGCCCTCGGGCATGCCCTCATTCGGTGGTGCCCGTTAGCCCGCACCCGTTAGCAACCAAACCCGCCAAGGCCCCCTGGCCCAATGACAATTGGGGCCCACGCCCGAGAACGGTTTTATAAAAAAAAGAGAATTAAAATAATAATAATAATAATAAATTTAATTCATTATTTAATTAAATTAATTAACTAAATTAATCCTGTTTAGTAACCTAATTAACTAGTTAGTTTAATTAAACAGTAATTAGATTACTTAAACCCTAATTAGACTAAACAGTCAATGACGACCGGGACCCACCGTCGTGACCGATCAACACCTCTGTTTGACTGCTGACGCCATGCTGACGTCATGATGATGTCAGCATGCACTATTCTGGATAATGTTGAATTAAATTAACTAAATAAATTCTAAAAATGATTTAAAACTTTAAAAATTTAATAAAAAATAAACCGTAGCTCGGATGAAAATACTTACTACATGAAAGTTGCTCAGAACGACGAGACGATTCCGGATACGCAACCCGTTCGTCCGCCACACCCCCCTAACCTATCAAACTCGCAACTTTCCCCCTCCGGCTCCTCTGCCCGAAAACATGAAACACCAGGGATACTTTCCCGATTGTTTCCTCCCTTCACCGTTATCACCTCATACCACGTTAGAGCACGCCTAGCATCACATATTGCTTTGTCTTGCATCGTTACGCATCTGTTTGACTTGTATTCATTGTTTCTTCCCCCTCTTCTTCCGCTAGACACCGAGACCAACGCCGCTGCTACCCAGTACGACTACGGAGTTGACGACCCCTCTCTCTTGCCAGAGCAACAAGGAAAGCCCCCCCTTTGATCACCAGATATCGCCTATTCTTCTCTATACTGCTTGCATTAGAGTAGTGTAGCATATTCTTGCTTTCGATTAATCCTATCTTCTTTGCATAGCTTTGTCCTTGCTACTCTTGTTGTTACCTTTACCTGCTATCCTACTACTTAGTATAGGATGCTAGTGTTCCATCAGTGGACCTACATTCTTGTCCGTCTGCCATGCTATACTACTGGGCTGTGATCACTTCGGGAGGTGATCACAGGCATATACTATATACTTTACACTATTACATTACCTGTGATAATCTTGTTCGGAGATGGGAAATTTGAAAGGACGGTGGCTCCATCCCGGTAGAGGTGGGCCTGGGTTCCCGACGGCCCCGTTACTTTGTGGGCGGAGCTACAGGGCAGGTTGAGACCACCTAGGAGAGAGGTGGGCTTTGCCCTGGTCGGCATTCCCGGATACTTAACACGCTTAACGAGATCTTGGTATTTGATCTGAGTCTGGCCACTGGCCTATACGCACTAACCAACTACGCGGGAACAGTTATGGGCACTCGACGTCGTGGTATCAGCCGAAGCCTTCGTGACGTCAGCGACTGAGTGGCGCGCGCCGGATTGGAACGTAAGCCTGCTCTTGTATTAAGGGGGCTAGTTCTGCTTCCGGCCGCGTTCGCAACGTGCAGGTGTGCTAAGGGCGATGGGCCCAGACTGCGGCGCTTCGGTTTAGACCGGCGTCTTGACCTCTCTGTTGTGCCTAGGTGGGGCTGCGGCGTGTTGATCTTCCGGCCGGGCATGACCCGTGAAAGTGTGTCCGCCAAATGGGGTCAAGCGTCTTTGGGTTATGTGGTGCACCCTGCAGGAAGTTAATCTATTCGAATAGCCGTGATCTTGGTAACAGGACGACTTGGAGTTGTACCTTGACCTTATGACAACTAGAACCGGATACTTAATAAAACACACCCTTCCAAGTGCGGATATAACCCGTGATCGCTCTCTATCGTGGCAATGAGGAGGGATCGCCGGGTAGGATTATGCTATGCGATGCTACTTGGAGGACTTCAGTCTACTCTCTTCTACATGTTGCAAGACGGAGGCTGCGAGCGTAGTCTTGATGTGATTAGCTATCCCCTCTTATTTTGGCATTCTGCGATTCGGTCCACCGATATGGCCCTTTACACATATATCCATGCATATGTAGTGTAGCTCCTTGCTTGCGAGTACTTTGGATGAGTACTCACGGTTGCCTTGTTCCCCCTTTTCCCCCTTTCTTTACCCGATTGCTGCAACCAGACGATGGAGCCTAGGAGCCAGACGCCACCGTCGACGACGACTCCTACTACACCGGAGGTGCCTACTACTACGTGCAGCCCGCTGACGACGACCAGGAGTAGTTAGGAGGATCGAGCGGGAGGTCTGCGCCTCTTCGATCTGTATCCCAGTTTGTGCTAGCCATCTTATGGCAACTTGTTTAACTTATGTCTCAGACTCAGATATTGTTGCTTCCGCTGACTCGTCTATGATCGAGCACTTGTATTCGAGCCCTCGAGGCCCCTGGCTTGTATTATGATGCTTGTATGACTAATTATGTTTTAGAGTTGTGTTGTGATATCTTCTCGTGAGTCCCTGATCTTGATCGTACACGTTTGTGTGCATGATTAGTGTATGATTGAATCGGGGGCGTCACACCCTAAAGCCCAATAAGGCCCATATACTCCCCGGCGAATTCCCGTAACTCTCGGGTACTTCGAAAAATACCCGAGTCACTCGGAACCTTTCTGATGTCCGAATATAGTCGTCCAATATACCGTTCTTTACGTCTCGACCATTTCGAGACTCCTCGTCATATCCCCGAACTCATCCGGGACTTCGAACTACCTTCGGTACATCAAAACATATAAACTCATAATACAAATTGTCACCGAACGTTAAGCGTGCGGACCCTACGGGTTCGAGAACTATGTAGACATGACCGGGACACGTCTCCGGTCAATAACAAATAGCGGAACCTGGATGCTCATATTAGCTCCTACATATTCTACGAAGATCTTTATCGGTTAAACCGCATATCAACATACGTTGTTCCCTTTGTCATAGGTATGTTACTTGCCCAAGATTCGATCGTCGGTATCTCAATACCTAGTTCAATCTCGTTACCGGCAAGTCTCTTTACTTGTTCTGTAATGCATCATCCCGCAACTAACTCATTAGTTGCATTCACTAGTAAAAAAAGGGCCATTTGTCCCGGTTCACAAGGCCCATCTGTCCCGGTTGGGGAACCGGGACTAAAGGGTCGTTACTAATGCCTAGGCCTTTAGTCCCGGTTCTTATAGTAACCGGGACAGATGGGCCTCCATGTGGCCGGTGCTGCGAGCCCAGGCAGGAGGCCCTTTAGTCCCGGTTGGTGGCACCAATCGGGATCAATAGGCATCCACGCGTCAGCTGTTCTGGGGCTAGGGTTTTTGTTTTTTTCTGAAAGGGGGGTGGATTTGGGGGTTTTGTATGGTTAATTAAGGTGTTTCATATAGTGTGTTAGGTAGCTAATTAATTAATAGAGAGAAGTGTCCTCTCTTATCTACGTGCTTGGTCGACGCTACGTACTATACATAGAGAGGCCGTCAACACGCTACCTAGTAAGAAAATGAAGGAAACCATTAAGTACACAAGTTCGTCATGCATACCGAGAGAAGTGATCGACCTCTGCTTCCCCGAGAGATTGGTCGAACAACAAGTTTTCGTATTATCTATCCGACGCTACTGGCTACATACATATACAATATGTAAGATCTCTTACAATCCCCTAGCATTTGAAATCAACTTCCACATGGTATTCTCGGCTTTATTGATGACGTGGTCAAGAAAGAATCCCGCCAATTCCTCTTGAATTTCTTTCATGCGATCTTGTGGTAGGAGTTCATTCCGCATCTGCCACGTCTAATTTGAAGAAGGGGGTTAATACATATATATATGAATGAAACTCAACAAAAATGATGGTGTAATAAAATGAAATTGTGAATATTATTGCTTAGGCACTTCATATTGTCTTTTAGAGTAGCCTCGCTTATTTTTCAAAGTCGCGTTGTAGATGAACTCGCACACGTAGTATCCACAGTAATCATTCCCTTGTTCCTGCCACAAGCACTTTACGAGAAATAGAGGTCAATCAAACTGATAATGAAGCATTATAAATGGCATTGATGAAAGTAGCTATAGAATCAACGAGAGATGCGCGCAACTAGCTAGCTAGTAGTACTTACTTTCGGGTATGTATATCGCAGCTCCTTCGGCAGTCCCGGAGCTTCTGCGGTGAACTATTTCCAAACCCTACAAGACAAAGAAAATAATTATTATTACTTGAGATATCAGGAAATGAACAAAAAGTTGCCGATATGGTGCGATAATGATCGATTGAACTTACTTGTTGAGAATTTTAGTCATGTCCGCATAGGTTTCGGGATCTTTTCGTCTCGAGTCTAAGACGGTTACTAGTCCCCTCTGAAGCTTAATCTCCAGGAGAGTATAGTGGAAGCTGCACACGCATGCATAACTCATCAATTACATTACTATAACCTCGCTCGAGTAATAAGGGAAACCGAATATGCACACGACAGTAACACTCACTTGAAGTTGTAAGGAAAGAGTATTAAATCTTTGTTTTTTATTTATTAACAATGATTTGAGCAAGTTGGCCTCAGCCTCTTCGGCGTTCTTTGTAACCTGAAATTCATCTATGAGATTTGTGTTAATGAACCCAATATCATACATTTACGCTTTTACGCACTCGACAATCTTCAATCTGCATAATATAGTGAGGATAATAATAAATACATGCAATGAAAGAGCTGAGCTATATATAGAGACTTAATGACAGAAGTAGTACTTACAGACAGTAGCAAGTGAACGTTAATTTATCGAGGGCCTTTTGATTGAAGAACTGGAAGAACTCCTCAAATGGAACATGCAACAGATCAGTTCCAACGAGGTCGTGCTCCTCTTTAATTATCAGATACAAAGTATCCGTCCCCCCAGACTCTCTGCAGGTTTTCATGTACCAATTATGGAATCTTCGCATCATCGTTGTTAGAGATTTTTCATCTTTGATGAGATGCTTCCCGTACTCGTATCTATGTTCGTCCACCTCCAAGAAATCATAATGTACATCGTCGGGCAGGTAATCTCCAAGATTGCTATAACTGGGCACCATCCCCGGAGCATTAGTGATGATGTCGCTAGACACATTGAGCGGGGGGCACGATTGGTTCGCTTGTTCGAGAAATGGGCAATTTTTTTCCCAGCTGCTCGTCGTTCTTTTAACCTTTGATCACTGACAGTACTTTCCGACCGCTCCGCTTCGAGATATGTCTTTTCAGTAACGCGCTCATAGTTGGTTTTCGGCAGAGACTTTGGTGGTTTCCTCAGGGCATCGATAGTGCGCTTTGCTTTCACCGCATCTACCTTCTCCTCCGGAGGTGGATGTCTCTCTGCTTTCGCCCCTTCAAAGAAGTCCTTCACTTCTTTTTCCACGATCTTCTTCTTTTCTTCCACGGTCCTCTCATACAGTAACTTCTCTAGAGGCTTGAGAGGTGGACCGTATCTGTATTGCCTCCCGCCTCTGGCTGTACTGCTAGACGCCGGAGCAGACGGAGCGGCTGCGGCTGTCTTCTTTCGTGCTTGCTTACGAGGCGGAGGAGAAGGACTACGACGCGCCAGAGCAACCGGGGTGGCGGTGGTTCTCTTCCGCCCTTGCTGGCGAGGCGGAGAAGGAGGAGGCTGGTGGCTGCTCGGGCGCGCCGGCGCAGGTGGAGAAGGAGGCGGAGTGCCGCCACGCGCCGGAGAAGGAGCCTGGGTGCCCTGATCATCACTCGCCGGAGGAGGAGGCGGTGGAGGAGGCGGAGTGCCCTGACTCGCCGGAGGAGGAGGAGGAGGAGGTGGAGGCATCCAGTTCGGAAGGTTGATGAGCTCTGCTACCTCTTGAGCTTGCGTTGGATTTCCCCGAAGAGGAGAGGATAATGCAGCAGAGTAGCGTAAGTATTTCACTCAGTTTTTGAGAACCAAGGTATCAATCCAAAGAGGAGGCCACGCGCAAGTCCCTCGTACCTACACAAAACAAATAGCTCAACGCAACCAACGCGATTAGGGGTTGTCAATCCCTTCACGGTCACTTACGAGAGTGAGATCTGATAGAGATGATAGATAATAATTTTGGTATTTTTGGTATAAAGATGCAAAGTAAAATAAAAAGAAAAGTAAAAAGCAAAGCAATAATAAAGTGATGGAAGATTGATATGACAGAGAATAGACCCGGGGGCCATAGATTTCACTAGTGGCTTCTCTCAAGAGCATAAGTATTTTACGGTGGGTGAACGATTTACTGTTGAGCAATTGACAGAATTGAGCATAGTTATGAGAGTATCTAGGTATGATCATGTTTGTAGGCATCACATTCGAGACAAGTAAACCGACTCCTGCCTGCATCTACTACTATTACTCCAATCATCGACCGCTATCCAGCATGCATCTAGAGTATTAAGTTGATGAAAACAAAGTAACGCCTTAAGCAAGATGACATGATGTAGAGGGATAAATTCATGCAATATGATAAAAACCCCATCTTGTTATCCTTGATGGCAACAATACAATACGTGCCTTGCTGCCCCTTCATCCTTTGGGAAAGGACACCGCAAGATTGAACCCAAAGCTAAGCACTTCTCCCATTGCAAGAACTACCAATCTAGTTGGCCAAACCAAGCGGATAATTCCAAGAGACTTGCAAAGATAACCAATCATACATAAAAGAATTCAGAGAAGATTCAAATATTTCTCATAGATAATCTTGATCATAAACCCACAATTCATCGATCTCAACAAACACACCGCAAAAAGAAGATTACATCGAATAGATCTCCATAAGAGAGGGGAGAGCATCGTATTGAGATCCAAAATGAGAGAAGAAGCCATCTAGCTACTAACTATGGACCCGAAGGTCTGAGGTAAACTACTCACACTTCATCGGAGAGGCTATGATGATGTAGAAGCCCTCCGCGATAGATTCCCCTTCCGGCGGAGCTCCGGAACAGGCCCCAAGATGGGATCTTGCTACGTCTTGAGCTTGCGTTGGTTTTCCCCGAAGAGGAGAGGATGATGCAGCAGAGTAGCGTAATTATTTCCCTCAGTTTTTGAGAACCAAGGTATCAATCCAGTAGGAGCCCACGCGCAAGTCCCTCGTACCTACACAAAAAAATAGCTCCTCGCAACCAACGCGAATAGGGGTTGTCAATCCCTTCACGGTCACTTACGAGAGTGAGATCTGATAGAGATGATAGATAATATTTTTGGTATTTTTGGTATAAAGATGCAAAATAAAATAAAAAGCAAAGCAATAATAAAGTGTATGAAGATTAATATGATGAAAATAGACCTGGGGGCCATAGATTTCACTAGTGGCTTCTCTTAAGAGCATAGATAATTTACGGTGGGTGAACGAATTACTGTTGAGCAATTGACAGAATTGAGCATAGTTATGAGAGTATCTAGGTATGATCATGTATATAGGCATCACGTCCAAGACAAGTAGACCGACTCCTGCTTGCATCTACTACTATTACTCCACTCATCGACCGCTATCCAGCATGCATCTAGAGTATTAAGTTAATGAAAACAGAGTAACGCCTTAAGCAAGATGACATGATGTAGAGGAATAAATTCATGCAATATGATAAATACCCCCTCTTTTATCCTCGATGGCAACAATACAATACGTGCCTTGCAACCCTTTACATCCTTTGGGTAAGGACACCGCAAGGTTGAACCCAAAGCTAAACACTTGTCCCATTGCAAGAACTACCAATCTAGTTGGCCAAACCAAACGGATAATTCGAAGAGACTTGCAAAGCTAACTCAATCATACATAAAAGAATTCAGAGAAGATTCAAATATTGCTCATAGATAATCTTGATCATAAACCCACAATTCATCGATGCGAACAAACACACTGCAAAAAGAAGATTACATCGAATAGATCTCCACGAGAGAGGGGGAGAACATTGTATTGAGATCCAAAAAGAGAGAAGAAGCCATCTAGCTACTAACTATGGACCCGAAGGTCTGAGTTAAACTACTCACACTTCATCGGAGAGGCTATGATGTGATGTAGAAGCCCTCCGTGGTGGATTCCCCTTCCGGCAGAGCTCCGGAACAGGCCCCAAGATGGGATCTCGTGGATACAGAAAGTTGCGGTGGTGGAATTAGGTTTTTGGCTCCGTATCTGATCTATTGGGGGTACGTAGGTATATATAGGAGGAAGCAGTACGTCGGTGGAGCTTCGAGGGGCCCACGAGGTAGGAGGCGTGCCCTAGGGGGGGGGGCCCTCCACCCTCGTGACCGCCTCGCGGATTTCTTGACGGAGGGTCCAAGTCTCCTGGGTCTTATCTAATGAGAAAATAAGGTTTCCGAAGATTTCATTCCGTTTGGACTCCGTTTGATATTCTGTTTCTTCGAAACACTGAAATAGGCAAAAAAATAACAATTCTGGGCTCAGTCTCCGGTTAATAGGTTAGTCCCAAAAGTAATATAAAAGTGGAAAATAAAGCCCAATATAGTCCAAAACAATAGATAATATAGCATGGAGAAATCAAAAATTATAGATACGTTGGAGACGAATCAGGCATCCCCAAGCTTAATTCCCGCTCGTCCTCGAGTAGGTTAATGATAAAAAGAGAATTTTTGATTCGGAGTGCTACTTGGCATAATTTCAATGTAACTCTTCTTAATTGTGGTATGAATATTCAGATCCGAGGATTCAAGACAAAAGTTCATATTGACATAAAAATAATAATACTTCAAGCATACTAACTAAGCAATTATGTCTTCTCAAAATAACATGGACAAAGAAAGTTCGTCCCTACAAAATCATATAGTTTAGTCATGCCCCATTTTCGTCACACAAGAATGCTCTCATCATGCACAACCCTGATGACAAGCCAAGCAATTGTTTCATACTTTACTAATCTCAAACCTATAAACTTTCACGCAATACATGAGCATGAGCCATGGACATAGCACTATGGGTGGAATAGAATATAATGATGGGGGTTATGTGCAGAAGACAAAAAAGGAGAAGGTCTCACATCAACGAGGCTAATCCACGGGCTATGGAGATGCCCATCAATTGATGTTAATGCAAGGAGTAGGGATTGCCATGCAACAGATGCACTAGAGCTATAAATGTATGAAAGCTCAACAAAAGAAACTAAGTGGGTGTGCATCCAACTTGCTTGCTCACGAGGACCTAGGGCATTTGAGGAGGCCCATCGTTGGAATATACAAGCCAAGTTCTACAATGAAAAATTCCCACTAGTATATGAAAGTGACAACATATGAAACTCTCTATATGAAAAGCATGGTGCTACTTTGAAGCACAATATATGAGACTCGCTATATGAAGAACATGGTGCTACTTTGAAGCACAATATATGAGACTCGCTATATGAAGAACATGGTGCTACTTTGAAGCACAAGTGTGGAAAAAGAGATAGTAACATTGCCCCTTTTTATTTCCTTTTTTTGGGCCTTCTTTTTTTCTTTGGCCTTTCTCTTTTTTTTTTCTTTTGGGACAATGCTCTAGAAAATGATGATCACCACACTTCTATTTATTTACAACTCAATGATTACAACTTGATAATAGAACAAAGTATGACTCTATATGAATGCCTCCGACAGTGTACCGGGATATGCAATGAACCAAGAGTGACATGAATGAAAGATTTATGAACGGTGGCTTTGCCACAAATACTATGTCAACTACATGATCATGCTAAGAAATATGACAATGATGAATGTGTCATAAAGAACGGTATGGTGGAAAGTTGCATGGCAATATATCTCAGAATGGCTATGGAAATGCCATAATAGGTATGTATGGTGGCTGTTTTGAGGAAGATATAAGGAGGTTTATGTGTGAAAGAGCGTATCATATCACGGGGTTTCGATGCACCGGCGAAGTTTGCACCAACTCTCAATGTGAGAAAGGGCAATGCACGGTACTGAAGAGGCTAGCAATGATGGAAGGGTAAGAGTGCGTATAATCCATGGACTCAACATTAGTCATAAAGAAATCACATACTTATTGCAAAAATCTACAAGCCATCAAAAACCAAAGTACTACGCGCATGCTCCTAGGGGGGCAGATTGGTAGGAAAAGACCAACGCTCGTCCCCGACCGCCACTCATAAGGAGGACAATCAAATAACACCTCATGTTTCAAATTTGTTACATAACGTTTACCATACATGCATGCTACGGGACTTGCAAACTTCAACACAAGCATTTCTCAAATTCACAACTACTTAACTAGCACGACTTTGATATTATCACCTCCATATCTCAAAACAATTATCAAGCATCAAACTTTTCTTATTATTCAACGCACACAAAAGAAAGTTTTACAAATCTTGAATACCAAGCATATTATTATTAAGCAAATTACCATGCTATTTAAGACTCTCAAAATAATCTAAGTGAAGTATGAGAGATCAATAGTTTCTTTAAAACAAATCCACCACCGTGCTCTAAAAGATATAAGTGAAGCACATAGAGCAAAACTATTAAGCTCAAAAGATATAAGTGAAGCACATAGAGTATTCTATCAAATTCCAATTCATGTATGGCTCTCTCAAAAGGTGTGTACAGCAAGGATGATTGTGGTAAACTAACAAGCAAAGACGCAAATAATACAAGACGCTCCAAGCAAAACACATATCATGTGGTGAATAAAAATATAGGTCCAAGTAAAGTTACCGATGGAAGTGGACGAGAGAGGGGATGCCTTCCAGGGCATCCCCATGCTTTGACTTTTTGGTGTCCTTGGATTATCCTGGGGTGCCATGTGCATCCCCAATCTTAAGCTCTTGCCACTCCTTGTTCCATAATGCATCAAAAGATTTCACCCAAAACTTGAAAACTTCACAACACAAAACTCAACAGAAATCTCGTAAGCTCCGTTAGCGAAAGAAAACAAAAGACCACTTAAAGGTACTGTAATGAACTCGTTCTTTATTTATATTGTTGTTAAACCCACTGTATTCCAACTTCTCTATGGATCATAAACTATTTTATTAGCCATAGATTCATCAAAACAAGCAAACAACACACGAAAAACAGAATCTGTCAAAAACAGAACAGCCTGTAGTAATCTGTAACTAACGCAAACTTATGGAACTCCAAAAATTCAGCAAAAATTGGAAGACCTAGTAAATTTGTTTATTGATCAGACTCAATTGGAATCACTATTTTATCACGTTCTGGTGATTTTTAACAATTGTTTTCGTGAACCGAAAGTTTCTGGAAATTACAGCAAGATCAAATAACTATTATCCAAGAAGATCCTATAGGTTTAACTTGGCACAAACACTAATTAAAACATAAAGCCACATCCAAAAAGAAGGTAGCTGGATTATTTATTACTAAGCAGCAAGGAAAAATATTGGGTTGTCTCCCAACAAGCGCTTTTCTTTAAAGCCTTTTTAGCTAGGCATTGAGATTTCAATGATGCTCACAAGAAAGAAAATAATTGAGGCACAAAGAGAGCATCATAAAACATGTGACAAACACACTTAATTCTAACATACTTCCTATGCATAGGCATATTATAGGCAAACAAATTATCGTAGCAAGCAAAAACTAGCATATGCAAGGAAGCGGAAAGGAACAATAGCAATATTAACATAACGAGAGGTAATTTAGTAACATGAAAATTTCTATAACCATATTTTCCTCTCTCATAATAATTACATGTAGGATCATAAGAAAATTCAACAATATAGCTATCACATAACATATTCTCAACACGATCCACATGCATGCGAAGTTGACACTCTTCCAAAATAGTGGGATTATCATTAACTAAAGTCATGATTTCTCCAAGCCCACTTTTATCAAAAATTTCATAAGATTGAATGTTATCCAAATATGTGGGATCTAAAGTTGACACTCTTCCAAAACCACTTTCAATATTGTTGCAAACACTATTATCAATCTTATATTCATCATGGGGTTTAAACAAATTTTCAAGATCATAAGAAGAATCTCCCCAATCATGACTATTAGACATAGCAAAACTAGCATCCCCAAGCTTAGGGTTTTGCATATTATTACCATAATTTACATCAATAGAATTTATAATAAAATCATTGCAATCATGCTTTTTATTCAAAGATCTATCGTGGATCACTTCATTAGGCACTTCATCACAATTTTCAGATTTACGGATTTCAGGCAAAAGCTTATAAAGATAATCTAGTGCATCCAAATCACTAGGAATTGGTTCATCATAATTGGATCTCTTAAAAAGATTGGCAAGCCGATGAGGATCCATAGATATTAGCTTCTCTGTTTAGGAATAAATAACCAACTATTTCAACCAAACAAGCAAACGAGCCAAGTAAGACATCAAGGCAAACGAAAAGACAAACGGAAAGGAGAGGGCGAATAAAACGGCAAGGGTGGAGTGGGGGAGAGGAAAACGAGAGGCAAATGGAAAATAATGTAATGCGAGAGATAAGGGATTGTGATGGGTACTTGGTATGCTGACTTTTGCGTAGACTCCCTGGCAACTGCGCCATAAATCCTTCTTGCTACGTCTTGAGGTTGCGTTGGTTTTCCACGAAGAGGAGAGGATGATGCAGCAGAGTAGCGCAAGTATTTCCCTCAGTTTTTGAGAACCAAGGTATCAATCCAGTAGGAGGCCACGCGCAAGTCCCTCGTACCTACAAAAAACAAATAGCTCCTCACAACCAATGCGAATAGGGGTTGTCAATCCCTTCACGGTCACTTACGAGAGTGAGATCTGATAGATATGATAGATAATATTTTTGGTATTTTTGGTATAAAGATGCAAAGTAAAATAAAAATCAAAGCAATAATAAAGCGTAGGAAGATTAATATGATGAAAATAGACCCGGGGGCGATAGATTTCACTAGTGTCTTCTCTCAAGAGCATAGGTAATTTACGATGGGTGAACGAATTAGTGTTGAGCAATTGACATAATTGATCATAATTATGAGAGTATCTAGGTATGATCATGTATATAGGCATCACGTTCGAGACAAGTAGACCGACTCCTGCCTACATCTACTACTATTACTCCACTCATCGACCGCTATCCAGCATGCATCTAGAGTATTAAGTTAATGAATACAGAGTAACGCCTTAAGCAAGATGACATGATGTAGAGGAATAAATTCATGCAATAAGATAAATACCCCATCTTGTTATCCTCGATGGCAACAATACAATACGTGCCTTGCAACCCTTTACATCCTTTGGGTAAGGACACCACAAGATTGAACCCAAAGCTAAACACTTCTCCCATTGCAAGAACTACCAATTAGTTGGCCAAACCAAGCGGATAATTCAAGAGACTTGCAAAGATAACTCAATCATACATAAAAGAATTCAGAGAAGATTCAAATATTGCTCATAGATAATCTTGATCATAAACCCACAATTCATCGGTCTCAACAAACACAGCGCAAAAAAGAAGATTACGTCGAATAGATCTCCACGAGAGGGGGAGAACATTGTATTGAGATCCAAAAAGAGAGAAGAAACCATCTAGCTACTAACTATGGACCCGAAGGTCTGACGTAAACTACTCACACTTCATCGGAGAGGCTATGATGATGACGTAGAAGCCCTCCATGGTGGATTCCTTCCGTGAACTCCTAACAGGCCCCAAGATGGGATCTCGTGGATACAGAAAGTTGCAGCGGTGGAATTAGGTTTTTGCCTCCGTATCTGATCTGTTGGGGGTACATAGGTATATATAGGAGCAAGGAGTACCTCGGTGGAGCTTCGAGGGGCCCACGAGGCAAGGGGGCGCGCCCTAGGGGGGGGCGCACCCTCCACCCCCGTGACCGCCTCGTGGCTTTCTTGACGGAGGGTCCAAGTCTCCTGGGTCTTATCTGATGAGAAAATCACGTTTTCGAAGATTTCATTCCGTTTGGACTCTGTTTGATATTCCGTTTCTTCGAAACACTGAAATAGGCAAAAAACAGCAATTCTGGGCTGGGCCTCCGGTTAATCGGTTATTCCCAAAAGTAATATAGAAGTGGAAAATAAAGCCCAATGTAGTCCAAAACGATAGATAATATAGCATGGAGCAATCAAAAAATATAGATACGTTGGAGACGTATCAGATCTCATGGATATAGAAAGTTGCGGCGTTGAAATTAGGTTTTTGGCTCCGTATCTGATCGTTCGGGGGTACGTAGGTATATATAGGAGGAAGGAGTTCGTCGGTGGAGCAAAGGGGGCCCACGAGGCAGGGGCGCGCCCTAGTGGGGGCGCCCTCCACCCTCATGGCCGCCTCCTTTCTTTCTTGACGGGGGGTCCAAGTCTCCTGGATCATATTCGGCGAGAAAATCACGTTCCCGAAGGTTTCATTCCGTTTGGACTCCGTTTGATATTCTGTTTCTTTGAAACATTGAAATAGGCAAAAAAACAGCAAATCTGGGCTGGGCCTCCAGTTAATAGGTTAGTCCCAAAAGTAATATAAAAGTGTAAAATAAAGCCCAATATGGTCCAAAACAGTAGATAATATAGCATGGAGCAATCAAAAATTATAGATATGTTGGAGACGTATCAGGCATCCCCAAGCTTAATTCCTGCCCGTCCTCGAGTAGGTAAATGATAAAAAGATAATTTTTGATGCGGAGTGCTACTTGGCATAATTTCAATGTAATTCTTCTTAATTGTGGTATGAATATTCAGATCCGAAAGATTCAAGACAAAAGTTCATATTGACATAAACATAATAATACTTCAAGCATACTAACTAAGCAATTATGTCTTCTTAAAATAACATGGCCAAACAAAGTTCATCCCTACAAAATCATATGGTTTAGTCATGCTCCATTTTCGTCACACAAGAATGCTCTCATCATGCACAACCCCGATGATAAGCCAAGCAATTGTTTCATACTTTAGTAATCTCAAACTTATAAACCTTCACGCAATACATGAGCACGAGCCATGGACATAGCACTATGGGTGGAATAGAATATGATGATGGGGGTTATGTGGAGAAGACAAAAAAGGATAAAGTCTCACATCAACGAGGCTAATCAATGGGCTATGGAGATGCCCATCGATTGATGTTACTGCAAGGAGTAGGGATTGCCATGCAACAGATGCACTAGAGCTATAAATGTATGAAAGATCAACAAAATGCAACTAAGTGGGTGTGCATCCAACTTGCTTGTTCATGAAGACCTAGGGCACTTGAGGAGGCCCATTGTTGGAATATACAAGCCAAGTTCTATAATGAAAAATTCCCACTGGTATATGAAAATGACAAAATGAGAGACTCCCTATCATGAATATTATGGTGCTACTTTGAATTACAAGTGTGGCAAAGGATAGTAGCATTTTCCCTTCTCTCGTTTTCTCTCTTTTTTTTATTTTGGCCTTTTTTCTTTTTTTATGGCCTCTTTTCTCCCCTTTTTTCTTTATATATTCCTCGCTTGGGAGAATGCTCTAGAAAATGATGATCATCACACTTCTATTTATTTACAACTCAATGATTACAACTCGATACTAGAACAAGGTATGACTCTATATGAATGCCTCCGTGATGTCTTGGGATATGCAATGAACCAAGAGTGACATGTATGAAATAATTATGAATGGTGGCTTTGCCACAAATACTATGTCAACTACATGATCATGCTAAGCACTAAGACAATGATGAATGTGTCATGATGAACGGAATGGTGGAAAGTTGCATGGCAATATATCTCGGAATGTCTATGGAAATGCCATAATAGCTAGGTATGGTGGCTGTTTTGAGGAAGATATAAGGAGGTTTATGTGTGAAAGAGCGAATCATATCACGGGTTTGGATGCACCGGCGAAGTTTGCACCAACTCTCAATGTGATAAAGGGCAATGCACGGTACCGAAGAGGCTAGTAATGATTGAAGGGTGAGAGTGCGTATAATCCATGGACTCAACATTAGTCATAAAGAACTCATATACTTATTGCAAAAATCTACAAGCCATCAAAAACAAAAGCACTACGCGCATGCTCCTAGGGGGGTAGATTGGTAGGAAAAGACCATCGTCCCCCCGACCGCCACTCATAAGGAGGACAATCAAAGAACACCTCATGTTTCAAATTTGTTACATAACGTTTACCATACGTGCATGCTACGGGACTCGCAAACTTCAACACAAGTATTTCTCAATTTCACAACTACTCAACTAGCATGACTCTGATATTATTACCTCCATATTTCAAAACAATCATCAAGCATCAAACTTTTCTTAGTATTCAACACACTCATAAGAAAGATTTTATTATTCTTGTATACCTAGCATATTAAGATTATTTAAGCAAATTACCATGCTATTTAAGACTCTCAAAATAATCTAAGTGAAGCATGAGAGATCAATAGTTTCTATAAAACAAATCCACCACCATGCTCTAAAAGATATAAGTGAAGCACATAGAGTATTCTACCAAATTCCAATTCATGTATGGCTCTCTCAAAAGGTGTGTACAGCAAGGATGATTGTGGTAAACTAAAAATCAAATACTAAAATCATACAAGACGCTCCAAGGAAAACACATATCATGTGGTGAATAAAAATATAGCTCCAAGTAAAGTTACCGATGGAAGTAGACGAAAGAGGGGATGCCTTCCGGCGGCATCCCCAAGCTTTGACTTTTTGGTGTCCTTATATTATCTTGGGGGTTCCATGGGCATCCCCAAGCTTAGGCTCTTGCCACTCCTTGCTCCATAATCCATCAAAAATATTTCACCCAAAACTTGAAAACTTCACAACACAAAACTCAACAGAAATCTCGTGAGCTCCGTTAGCGAAAAACAAAAGACCACTTCAAGGTACTGTAATGAACTCATTCTTTATTTATATTGGTGTTAAACCTACTTTATTACAACTTCTCTATGGATTATAAACTATTTTACTAGCCATAGATTCATCAAATAAGCAAAGAACACGCGAAAAACACAATCTGTCAAAAACAGAACAGTCTGTAGTAATGTGTAACTAAAACAAACTTCTGGAACTCCAAAACTTCAGCCAAAATAGGATGACCTAGGAATTTTGTTTATTGATCAGAAGCAATTGGAATCACTATTTTATCACGTTCTGGTGATTTTTAACAATTGTTTTCGTGAACCGAAAGTTTCTGGAAATTACAGCAAGATCAAATAACTATCATCCAAAAAGATCCTATAGGTTTAACTTGGCACAAACACTAATTAAAACATAAAACCACATCTAAACAGAAGGTAGATGGTTTATTTATTCCTAAACAGAAGCAAAAGCAAAAAAAACTAAAAATAAAATTGGGTTGCCTCCCAACAAGCGCTATTGTTTAATGCCTTTTTAGCTAGGCAATGAGATTTCAATGGTGCTCACAAGAAAGACAAGAATTGAGGCACAAAGAGAGAATCATAAAACATGTGACAAACACACTTAAGTCTAACATACTTACTATGCATAGGCATATTATAGGCAAACAAATTATCGTAGCAATCAAAAACTAGCATATGCAAGGAAGCGGAAAGAAACAAAAGCAATCTCAACATAACGAGAGGTATTTTAGCAACATGAAAATTTCTATAACTATATTTCCTCTCTCATAATAATTACATGTAGGATCAGAAGAAATACTCTTAGTAGCAAATAATTTCATAAGTTCATCCATCTTTCCACTCAAAACATTTATATCTTCTATCGCATGCTCTTTTTTATTAGTAGATCTTTCAGTGTGCCATTGAGAACAATTAACCATAATATTATCTAGGAGTTTAGTAGCATCTCCTAAAGTGATTTCCATAAAAGTGCCTCCCGCGGCCGAGTCTAAAAGGTTTCTAGAAATAAAATTCAATCCGGCATAATTTTTTTGTATAATCATCCACAAATTCAAACCATGAGTAGGGCAATTACGTATCATTAATTTCATCCTCTCCCAAGCTTGTGCAACATGTTGATGATCAAGTTGCTTAAAGTTCATAATATCATTTCTAAGAGAGATGATCTTAGCTGGAGGAAAATACTTAGAGATAAAAGCATCTTTGCACTTGTTCCAAGAATCAATACTATTTTTAGGCAAAGACGAAAACCAAGCTTTAGCACGATCTCTAAGCTAAAAAGGAAATAGCTTCAATTTAACAACATCATTGTCAACATCCCTCTTCTTTTGCATATCACACAAATCAACGAAGCTATTTAGATGAGTAGCGGCATCTTCACTAGGAAGGTCAGCGAATTGATATTTCATAACAAGATTCAATAAAGCAGTATTGATTTCACAAGATACTGTATTGGCAAGAGGAGCAATCGGAGTGCTAAGGAAATCATTATTTTTGGTATTGGTAAAGTCAGAGAATTTGGTATTATCTTGAGCCATCGTGACAAGCAAGCAATCCAACACACGAGCAAACAAAAAGCAAGCGAGAAAAAGGCAAACGGAAAAGAGAGGGCGAATAAAACGGCAAGGGTGAAGTGGGGGAGAGGAAAACGAGAGGCAAATGGCAAATAATGTAATGCGAGAGATAAGGGATTGTGATGGGTACTTGGTGTTGGGGATCGTAGCAGAAATTTAAAATTTTCTCCGCATCACCGAGATCAATCTATGGAGTCATCTAGCAACGAGAGAGAGGAGTGCATCTACATACCCTTGTAGATCGCGAGCAGAAGCGTTCAAGAGAACGGGGTTGATGGAGTCGTACTCGTCGTGATCCAAATCACCGATGATCCTAGCGCCGAACGGACGGCACCTCCGCATTCAACACACATGCGGTTGGGGAAGACGTCTCCTCCTTCTTGATCCAGCAAGGGGGAAGGAGAGGTTGATGGAGATCCAGCAGCACGATGACGTGGTGGTGGAAGCAGCGGAGATCTCGGCAGGGCTTCGCCAAGCTCAGTGAGAGGGGAGAGGTGTTACGGGGGGTGAGGGAGGCGCCAGGGGCTTGGGTGCGCAGCCCTCCCTCCCCCTCTATATATAGGGGCCCTGGGGGGGCTCCGGCCCTCTAGAGATCCAATCTCAAGGAGGGGCGGCGGCCAAGGGGGGTGACTTGCCCCCCAAGTCAGGTGGGGCGCCCCCCACCCCAGGGTTTCCAACCCTAGGCGCAGGGGGAGGCCCATGGGGGGCGCACCAGCCCACCAGGGGCTGGTTCCCTTCCCACTTCAGCCCATGGGGCCCTCCGGGATAGGTGGCCCCACCCGGTGGACCAGGACCTTTTCGGTGGTCCCAGATGCATCGGAACCCCTGAAACTTTCCCGATGGCCGAAACTGGACTTCCTATATACAAATCTTTACCTCCGGACCATTCCGGAACTCCTCATGACGTTCGAGATCTCATCTGGGACTGCGAACAACTTTCGGGTTACCGCATACTAATATCTCTACAACCCTAGCGTCACCGAACCTTAAGTGTGTAGACCCTACGGGTTCGGGAGACACGCAGACATGACCGAGACGACTCTCCGGTCAATAACCAACAGCGGGATCTGGATACCCATGTTGGCTCCCACATGCTCCTCGATGATCTCATCGGATGAACCACGATGTCGAGGATTCAATCAGTCCCGTACGCAATTCCCTTTGTCAATCGGTACATTACTTGCCCGAGATTCGATCGTTGGTATCCCAATACCTCGTTCAATCTCGTTACTGGCAAGTCACTTTACTCGTTCAATAATGCATGATCCCATGACCAACCACTTGGTCACATTGAGCTCATTATGATGATGCATTACCGAGTGGGCCCAGAGATACCTCTCCGTCATACGAAGTGACAAATTCGAGTCTTGATCTGTGCCAACCCAACAGACACTTTCGGAGATACCTGTAGTGTACCTTTATAGCCACCCAGTTACATTGTGACGTTTGGTACACCCAAAGAACTCCTACGGTATCCGGGAGTTCCACGATCTCATGGTCTAAGGAAATGATACTTGACATTAGAAAAGCTCTAGCAAACGAACTACACGATCTTGTGCTATGCTTAGGATTGGGTCTTGTCCATCACATCATTCATCCAATGATGTGATCCCGTTATCAATGACATCCAATGTCCATGGTCAGGAAACCGTAACCATCCATTGATCAACGAGCTAGTCAACTAGAGGCTTACTAGGGACATGTTGTGGTCTATGTATTCACACATGTATTACGATTTCGATAACACAATTATAGCATGAACAATAGACAATTATCATGAACAAGGAAATATAATAATAATCATTTTATTATTGCCTCTAGGGCATATTTCCAACAGTCTCCCACTTGCACTAGAGTCAATAATCTAGTTACATTGTGATGAATCGAACACCCGTAGAGTTCTGGTGTTGATCATGTTTTGCTCGCGGAAGAGGCACTACAAAAAAAATACACTTCCGTGATGATACGTGTTTGTCATAGTAGGTCGCGTTTTTTGTCATGCATGTACATCCATGACAAATTTATGACAGAATCAAGATAGTCATACCTGTCTTGTCAGAGATGTGTTCCATGACATTACCAAAATTATCATCACGGAAGTGTCCACTTCCATGACGATAAATCGCGTCACGTAAGTGCTTTCGTCAAGGGTGACCGACACGTGGCATCCACCGTAATGGAACGCCCGTTAAGCTATCGGGTCGGGTTTTGGATCCGATAACCCGTTATGACCCGACCAATGGGGATTTTCCACGTGTAAAATCATCATTGGTCGGAGGAAACACATGTCGACTCATCGTTGGGATGTATACGCCTATGATACATCGACACGTGGCGTGCCCAACAGAGGCCCATTCATGTGAAAAGGCGGCCCGTTTGACTTGGTCAAAAGGTGGCGGGCCGCCCATGGAAAGCATGTTAACGGCACCGTCAAGATATAGCCCATTTACGGCCCGCTAACCCAAGGCCCGTTACGCCCTATCCGAATTAGGCCCAAGAGCGTCATCCGGGCCATCCAATATGATTCCACTGCTTTTCACTTCCGCCCATGTATGGCCCATGACGTCTTTCGCCCATATGAGGCCCTATGTAACTCTTGGCCTATTAACGGCCCGTGGTGAAACAGCCCGCAAGGAACGGTGTATCACTTTACACCCATTAACGGCCCATGGTGAAAGCGCCCGTAATGAACAAAGATATCACTTTATACCCATTAAGGGCCCGTTATTTAGTTGGGCCGTTTCCAAAGAAATGTTATCTTTCGGCCTTCTCAGAGCCCATTTATTCTTGGGCTCATTTCCAGCATCCGTTTACTTACGGCCCGTTATTGTCATTTTCTGCTTGTGGGCCAAATTCAGCCCGTGGTTACATCGGCCCGTTTGTGGTCGTTAATATGTTGGGCCGTTTTCATAGCGTCATCAAATACGGCCTATTAACAATTGCCCGTTATGGTCATACGGCCCGTATAAGGCCCATTGATGATACGACCCGTAGAAGCCCCATTGTTTCTACGGCCCGTAGAAGGCCCATTGTTTTTACGGCCCGTAGAAGGCCCATTGTTTCTACGGCCCGTAGAAGGTCTACTATTTCTACGGCCTGTAGAAGGCCCACTGTTTCTATGGCCCGTAGGAGGTCAAGTGTCACTACAGTAAATATTAGCCCATGGTTATTGTGGCCTAGTTTTAAAAATAACTGCACTGACTACAAGCAAACAAATAAACAAGACATCAAGGAAATAAATAAGCAAGAAACTTATGCTAGGCTATCACGGCTGTTACACATATTACATCAACTGGGCATCAAAGTTCGCCACCAGTGCAAATATAGGGAACAAAGCAGCATATCATATACATTGGTTGTCAAAGTTGGCGACCAACGCAAATAAATGCCGCAGCAAAACAAATCCAGAATGAAAACCACTTGAGAAGATCTCAAGAAACAATATCCTGGGTACCCATAATGTCGGCAAGATGCTTAGCAAGCTTATTAACTTTCTCTTGTTTGTTGCTTAAATCCTCCAAATAGCTTGTCGTTGCACGTAAAATATGCATCTGAATTCTGCAGGGGACTTCCTCGGTCCTTGACTTCTGTCGCAAAGACATCTCGATCGATGTCTTTCAACTTGAAGTTGAGACTCAAGAAGACGAACTAATTCAGCAACGAGTTCAAGAGCTTGTGCCAGTGAGTGGCCAAGAACTCGAACACTACATCGAGACAGGACTTTTGGGTTCCCTCACCGTCGCCAAGATAGTTTTTATCAGCTTTCTTGGAGACCAACAGGGATGTCTCACTATCTTGAACCTTATCTGCATTACTTCCTTTACCATTGGATAACGCAGTCGTTTGTTCTCCAATATTTTGTCCGCGATTCGAAGAGAGAAACAAGCAGACACATCACATGTTTACCATGGTGTATATGAAACTCATTTTGGTAAATGAGTTCAGTAGTAAAGTGGACAAGATAACAACATGAAACAAAGATATATCTATGTACCATGGTCACTTTATGGTCTATATCATTCTAGTTTTTGTTGCCAAATCAAGATAGAGACACAGTTCAAATAATATTTGTTCAAGACAAAGCAGAATAGACAGAATATAAGTGTGGGTAACTATAGAGCAATAACAACACTTGTAATGTGCATGACATGAGAACATAACTGTTTATTCAATTGAAACTGAAATCAACATAGAGCAGGTTACAACAAAGAAACCAGTTAAAGAAACAGGTTTAAATCATACCTGCTATGCCATTGGAGTTTCAATTCCATCCTTCAAATTTGAAAATAGTTGGTATGAGTAAATACAGTAATGCAAGAGCAAAGGAGTATGAACCATAGCTACGTAACTGACACGAGAACAAGTCTTCTTCTCCTTTAAGTGTTGAGTTGGGATTCAGAGTGGTGGTCCTCGTGCTTTGGGCACTGCAGTTCCCTTACTAACCGCTCGTGTTTGGGTGCTCTGTGGTGGAGATGGTGATGTGTCAACTGGAACTGGGTTACTATCTGCCGGGGTTGGGGTTAGAAGGGGTGTAGCTGGTTCTCTGTCCAACTGGGTAGGGGTACAATCTGCGAGAGTCTGGGTTATGTGTGGTGGATCTGGTCCTTGGGCAAGTACAACCGTGGTTCTATCTGCATCAACTGGTAGCACTATCTTTTACGAAGACCGTGTTGTTACTCCCTTTAGATATCGCCATCACGCTCTCCAATTCAAATGGCTGATAAACAAGAAAAGTAATTGAAAGTATAGACATTGTATGATAGACAGGTGCAATGGATAGTGGGGAATAAAAGAGGGCATGAAATAATTCATATTTATGTTGTCTAACCAAACAGGATAGCATGACACAATTTCACATATATGATGGCTAACTAAACAGGATAGCATGACACAATTTCACATTATGATGGCTAACTAAAAAGATGGAAAGGCATATTTCAAAATATGAGACTATGTAAACAGGACGACATGACATAACTATATAATGTGTTTATTAAATAGGTTGGCATGCCATAATTCACATACATTCATGGATAGAATGCCATAATTCTAAATATGATGACTGTAAACACTAAATAGGATGAGATGATACAACTATATGATGTCTTTATTAAATGGGTTGCCATGCCATAATTCAGATAGATGATGTGTATGTACTATGTAAACATGATGGCATGATAAAATTCGACAAATGGAACACGTAATACAAAAAAATGATAGCATGATATAATTCACATACATGATGATTGGCTAAACAGCATGGCATTGCATAATTCACATATATAATGCCTTTGCAACAAGATAGCATTGTATAATTTACATACATAATGTCTTGCAACAAGATGGCAATGCATAATTCACATATATGGTAACTAGACACTGAACAAGTAGCATTCACACAAAGCATGTCTAAACTAATCAAATGGCATAGCAATGCGAGACACCTTACGCACGATATGAGAAACATAACCCTGCCAAGTTAGAGCATACACCTCGGGGATAGGACTGGTCATCTGTCTACGAATCCTCCTATGAGGAGCTATCAAGAACCAAATGAGATATGCGCTTCGTCGAGATAGCATAGTCTGCTCGAAGACCTTGTTTTCACTCCGAATTTGCCATCACCGTGTCAAATGGCTGATGCACCACGAAGAGCAGTTGAATGTACTAACATTGTTGACAAATGTAATATGTAACGGAAAAAAGGATGGCCTGATATAATTTACATATAAGATGATGGCTAAGCAGGATGGCATTGCAAAATTCACATATATGATGCCCGGCTAAACAAGGTGGCGTTGCATAATTCACATAAACGATGAATAAACTAAGCAGATGGCATTCGCACAAAGGATGTCTAAACTAAGTAGATGACATATTTGATGTATAAAGTAAGCAATGCAAGACACCATATGCATGATATAACCAACATCAAGATGCCAAGTTAGAGCGAAGACCTCGGGGTAAATAGGAGTTATCTTCTCCTACGAATCCCCTTAGATAAGATATCTTCCTCTCGATTACAATCCGAAATGCGTGGAGGGGGCTGCCTTTGCGCCTACCATGGAGCGGCGTCGCATGAAATTATATTGCCACGCAAGGCTCGTCTCTTTTGCTCTACATGTTCAGTTCCATTGTTTACAATAAGCATCATGCATAGGAATAAAACATAGTGAGATTATGTAAGGAGTGCATGCAGAAATCCAGAGTGATGGTAGCAACCTGTGGATAGACCCAAAACCAATAATAGCAGGCAGATAATGGCTTCTGTTAATAAATACAGATAATGGCTTCTTTCTTTGTTTGTTTCCCACCCAACTTGAAACTCATAGTAGACACCGGAGATTAACCAGATAGTAGATAGATACTATTGATAGCGGCCCCGATATGTACCCCACAACCATTTAAAAATTCAAGTTTGACCATTAGTTTGGAGCTGACTCAGAGTCTAATCGATGAAGAGGGCGATAAAGTAGCATGTAATATTAAGCGATGCATAACGTAAGCAGACACGAAAGAGTGCGACCTCTCTTGTGGACCAGTGTAGTCCTCGAGGTCATCTGCTCGGTTGATGATGGTAATGCAGTTTTCATGGCTGCCAGCGGCGGGGAAGAAGATCTGAGGCGGCGAAAGACAGTCCAGAGGCCGGATACCTGCTGTGCTGGACCCTTCTGTCGTTGGAGCAGCTGAGCTGGGGTGGACGACAGCGCAGGAGGAGCGGGACAAACGACGCAAGATTTTCTTTGACAACTATCTGTAAGAGAAGTAATTCTGTAAGGGCTCGTTTGAATTGGAGGATTCCAACAATGTAGGGATAGGAAATAGACAGGAATAGGATAGGAATGCACGTGCAAAACAGAGAATTTAAAAACACATGATTTACGCCAACTGGGTGTTTGATTCACAACAATTGGAAGATCACAGGATGCAAAGAAGCATGGTGAGATTAAGTCAAACCACAAGAAAATGTACGGTTATAATGCTATTATGCTACTATCTCTTAGTCTTGTGCTTCATGAATAGGAATTTGAAAAGGAGGACAGGTGAAAATTAAAATTCCTATGCTTTTTCTTTCAAGGAGACACTAAAGGAACAAATCCGTGTGCTCAGTGGACAATATATATAACATGTAGAGTAAAAAAGAGATGCAACAAGTGTACAACCTCTTTGGCGAAGCCATGTCGATCTCAGCGTGATTGGGTTGGCGGCGAGGATGCTCTGGCTGACTTTGCTATCGGAGGAGGGAAGAAGATCTTAGGCGTCTAGAGATGGAGCCCGAGGTACTGCTCATTGTGATGGAGGGTTTAAATCGTTGGAGCAACTCCGATGAGTTGTACGACGCCGAGGCTGAAGCAGGACAAGAGAGACAACGAACAACGTTAACTTTGGTGGAATTCTAATAGCATCTCCAATACATGACATAAAATACATAATCACAAAGTGCTAGATGTAAAATACATCAGCCGCTCATCTCTAAACTTAATCGTCAAAACTGAACTTAAGCGCCGAAATCGAACTTAGCTGTCAAACCGAACCTAAGTGTCAAAACTGAATTTCTTGTCGAAACTAAATTTTGCTGTTGAAACTGAACGCACTAGCAAGGTGAGGCTACACGTCGGTCGACTGACTTTTTCATCTCTGGTCAGTCTATTTTGCAGCCGTTGGATATGAAATCAAGGGCCCGCGGTTCATCTTCAACCTCCACCCCTCGAGCCCGACCACCACCGGCCAAACAGCCGCCCGCGGCCGGTGGTGCGCCGCCCTGCCCGCCCCAAAAACACTCCCCACCGCCGGTCCGCCGCCGCACCGGCCATCCCTCTAGGCCCCCCCGTACCGAGCTTTTTCTCCGGCGATCCCCACGCCACCGCCCCACCATCACCGGCGACCACCGGCCCCACCCTGAACCCTAAGATAGATAGTGGGGTACCTCTCCGTGAGCCCCCTCCCCATGCGGCTGGTTCTTCCTTCACCCCGGCGAGCCCACCCCTTGAAAATCGACTGACCCAAAAGTTGATTCAGTCGACTGAAGTGTAGCCAAATTGGAGCAGCATCGCAAGCAAGAGCAAGAGCGAGAGCAGCAGCGCGAGCAAGAGCAATAGCAAGAGCAGACTAGGCAGGGGACCGAGAGCAAGAGCAGAGCAGCAGCGCGAGCGAGAGCTAAAGAAGGAGCAGCTCCTACTGATGTGGATGTTGCCGCCGAGGGAGCGACACCGTGGAGGAAGTAGCCGGCGACGCCGCCGTGGATGGAGCCGCGCCGTGTCGGCTCGGGACCGAGCACCGGTAGCACCGTGAGATCGAATCAAGAAGAAAATGCAGCGATTAGTGTACAACCTCTTTGGTGGCGCCGATAGGCCGCAGCTTCATCCGAGGAAACGGTGATGATGGTGCTCTTCTGGTGGTGCAGGTGAAGATGGCGGTGTGGGAATGGAGGTGGCGCGAAAGACGAGGGGAACGTCGGGGCAGCTCCTTGGATCTACAATCATCATTATTGTCAAGTTAAACCATCGTTTGTGTATTATCTTCACATCACACCACATGATTAGTCTCGAGTTACATATGAACTATGTGTACTATATGAACTCGAACTAGATTTTTTGAATCCACTTTATTTTGATTTCAAATCACATTACATTTCTAGCTCTAGCTAGATCTTCATAATCTAAACCATGTCTCATATGTATAATGTGTTTATCACATTACGTATGGTGCCCGCCCTACGCCTACAAGCATTTAGATGTGAGTTGCAAACACCACACATTACCACAAATTCAAATAAAATGTGAGAATGTTCGATATATAGTATTGTTTAGATTGCTCGATATTTAGTTGTAAGCTGCAAACGCCCTCAGAAATTCAAATAAAATGTGAGATTTTTTGATGTATAATATGGTTTAGATTGTTCGGCATTTAGCTGTGAGTTGCAAACGCCATGCATTATCACATTATGGTATAACATGTGCACAACACGTGTATCACCGCTATATTCATGCATGCAATGTTTAAAACACTATGATCTCCTATTCAAATATATGAATCCACTTTCATATCAAATTATGATCTTTATTAGTCTCTTACACCCACACAATCCTCTAGCCTTTGTAGCTACCACTAACTTTCTCTCGTGCATGCACACGCCCTCCTCGCCTCCTCCTCCCTCGGCATTCTATCCACCGGCACATTCATTTTTTTCTTTAGGTCGTTCTCCCGAGTCTCCACATCTCCTTTCCGACACACACCGATCGATAAACCTCTCCAAAGTGATGCCCGCCTATAGCATACACACACAGCTTCAATCTCCTCCTTTATGTGTCCTTGCCTCGTGTCTCTCATATGGTCGACACACGTGTAAACTCTCGCCTCTTTTCATCGATCTCACACCGCACACTCCTCCCCCTATCTAGCTAGTAGTTGGGCCTCTCGCACCACCTCCTAGCTCCATTCTCTCTGTCTATCCGTCTCGCTGGGCCTTATTTGCCTCTAACAAATGGACGTACACAGACCGATCTCTCACTATACATATAGCCAGCTAGGTCCTTATAACTTGTTTTTACCCACACATCGATCGATCTACCTCATTAGTTGTGTCTCTCCCTTTCCTCCGACAAACAACAATTGATCTACCGATCTAGTTAGGTTTGCTTACCAAACACATGGTTCCCCTTCATCATCAATGGATGAGTCCCGACAGATCTATCATGCACAGGCACACATAGAAACACATCCCCACTCTTATTGATTACATTGCAGTTCCACCCTAAGTTTGTCTAGTAGGCCTCTCCCAACATCCCCGAGAAGAAACTCCATCACCCATCCAACACTCTACCCCTCTCCCTCCCTCCCCCTCCCTCTCTCTCTCCTCTCTCTCTCCGTCCCATCATATTTCCCGTCCTTCAGTTATGTATGGATGTCGACCGATCTCCCTCAAGACATAGCCGGGTCTCTCCTTCTCAACACATATACGAAGTCGTTCTACCTCTATAGTTAGGCCTCTGCCTACCCTTCCCCACCCCTCCCCCACACACATCGATACATCAAGCGCTCTAGTCATGTCTCCCTGCCACACACAAACTTGACATGTGCCCTCTAACGTTCCGGTAGGCCAGTCCCCCTATATCTTTGACTTGCACACACACACACACACACACACACACACACACACACACACACACACACACACACACAATTTCGATGGCTCTCTTCATCGATCTCGCACCCACCCACTTGATCCTCTCTTCGACTCTATCGATAGCTACGACCCATCCCTCTCTTCTCGTGGATTGCCCGACCCTCTATGTATGATATGGATAGGCCTCCATTTCACACACATTGCATGCAAAATTTTGTTTGAGATGTCATCGACACATATTCCCACAACTAATTCACGAAATCAACCCCCCACCCCCCCCCACCCCCACCCCAAAACTAACGTCACTCACGAACGCGGTTTGTATCTCTCACACACACCCACGTAGGTGGGGGACGTGCACGAAGAGAAGAGGTGCATGCACGGCGCACGTAATCCCGTCTCTTTCCCAAGCACACCCGCGCGGTTACACAGTCGAACTCATTTCTGTACGAAAAAGGCAGCCCACGTGGTAATTTGGCACGTGTACAGGTTGTCCACTTGGTGGAGGGAGGATCGTCTACCACGGGTGAACAAACAAATTGCAACTTGACGCGTTATGTTAAATTAAAAAAAGAGGAAAACCATGTGGGGCCTACCTTAGAGGCAAGGCTCTATACACTGGAGTACTTTTGATGTGTCCGTCAACTCACAGAATGAGGACAAGCTTGCTTAGTACGCCGTCTCCCCCACCCACGGGCGCGGTGGCTCGCAGGATGAGGTGAAACTTTCTCCTCCCTCGCCCATGCGCGCGGTGGCTCGCAGGACGAGGAGAAAAATTTACTACTCCCTCCGTTTACTCCTCGTCCCTACTACCTTGGTTATAGAGATTATATCATATTGTTCGGAATATATATGTCCTTTAGTAGATTTCAATATGAACTACTAGTACATACTCCAAACAACGATGTATATAGACGTATTTTAGAGTGTACATTCACTCATTTTGCTCCGTATGCAGTAGCACTCTCCTCGCCTCGACCTCGCCCACGTGGTGGGCGTGCATCAATTCATTCGGTCTCATATAGCCGAGCGATATATACCGCACTACCATTATTGCTCGATTTCCCGAAGAGGCGAAGAGCCAATCGGAAGGTTAATATTTTGGAGATGCCAAGCGCAAGGTTAGTAGGTGCCGCGTCATTTATAAATATTTTTTTCTTCAGTGGCACGTACGCAATATGATATGTTCATATGGAGAGAAAAGGAAACCGCTCCACTATATACATAGTCAGGACGGGCCAACCTACACGGTTGCTTGCTGGGGTTGCTCTCTTCATACTCTCTCGCACAAAACGACTGTGGCCACATCTCTAACATCCCGGCGGACCACGTCCGCTTGGGGAAGGGGTGGATGCTTAGTGTAGATGCGGTGGCCGTCGCCGACGGCGGAAACCCACTGTCGGCACGCCCGATCAGGGGTCCCCGTCGTTCTCTCTCACAAAGCCGGTGAGGTTGCCTTCGTCCCTTGCTCACTGCCGCGACGTGGGCAGTTGCCGCCTCCCGCCGCCCTCCTCAAGGTTGAGCTACATCACTCAGGTACAACTCCCTTTACAGCCGGCTTGCACCATCGCTCCAAATGCCCACATCACTCCCTGTGGATATTTCTCTACTTCTTTGCCCCGCACATACCTGATACCTCTACTAGTTTCTACGTACTGTATTTGTGATGAGTTTATGTCTCATCAAGTAGTCCTAGTAATCTTATTCTAATCACGCTTCTTCAATTCCTTTTCCACAGGGATGCTCATCTCGATTTTGGTGAACTGCACAAAATGATCCGATGGTCAAAAGGTTGCAAACTTCATTTATTAGGAAGCTCGAACGTTGCCAAAGAAATTGAAGCCCGGTCGGGGTTCACGGTTCAAGGGCTAGGGACTGCATGGATCGTTTTTTCTTTAGCTGCCTCTGTTCCAAAATAAGTGTCAACTTTAGTAGTAGTACAACTTTGTACTAAAGTTTACACAAAGTTGAGACACTTATTTTGGAGCGGAGGAGTACATATTTGCTATGATCATCAATCATTGAGATGCAATAGCATGCATGTTAGTCTCCTTTGTATTTGATGAAATGTTGCAACGGGCAACCTTGCACGCAAGATACATGTAACGGAGCTGGAAGCTTCATAGCATTGTACAAATTTATCTCATTGATAAATTACTGATGCGATACTAGTACTATACTAGTACTTCCTCCGTTCCTAAATAAAAGTATTTGTAGAGATTTCACCATTAACCACATGCGGATGTATATAGATGCATTTTAAGTGTAGATTCATTCATTTTGTTCCGTATGTAGTTCACCTAGTGGAATCTCTACAAAGACTTATCTACTAGTAATAGCTAGCCCCACTACTAGGAATTCTCTATCCTCTCCTTGAGCCACATCATCAAAATTGACGTAGCCGTTAGATGAAGTAAATCAGTCATAATAGCCGTCTAATCTAGACGTTGAGAGGCTCAACACTAAGCCACATGCAAGCATGCAGAAATACCGTGGCACATGCATGTGAGTGGGTTTTAAATCACATCAACATGTCTGCATCCAAGCATGCACCGGTAGCATGCATGTATGTGAGTTTTTAAGTCCCATTAACATGTCAAAAAGAAAATATAATCCCATTATGCAGTAGGAGTTGGCTGATCTTTTTTCCTTACATGGGATGATCTAAATGATGATGGGAGTTTATTAGTTTGGCTACCACATTTGTCATGCGGTTATAGATTTTTTTTTTAGTTCTATGAAATCGATAATTTTGCACAGAGAGATATACCGCTGTTCGCGGCAACGCGTGGGGACTCATCTAGTAATATTTAGGAACGGAGGGAGTAATATGTAAAGAGTTAGGTGTCGCGCGGTGATAGTGTGAGGTGGGCCATGTAATCACTGAGCCTGCGTGTTTTCACTGCTCTTGCACTCCTCCGCTGTAAGAATGGAGAAAATTGTAATCTACTACTACCTCCTTTCGCGGCGTGGGACATCCAGCAGTCCTACCACCTCGATAATAAAGACCAATGAGCCACAAATCACATAGACCCAGCAAGAAGTTGGACGACGAAGCAACCATCACTCTTGCGCCCGGTGAGAGTTCGCGTCCGCTCTACCCGGCATGAATGCGGCACCGATTCTTTGAGCGGCGCTGACTGCTTGGCGGGAAGCCAGCGATGGAGGGGCTTTGGGTGGGCCAGGTTGGTGAGGAGCGGGCGTGGCAGCTGTCCGCATGTCCCTACCGGACATGCCCGGAAACGAGAGGATGCACCGACTCTCGCGGCTAAATTCGTACACTACACACCATATCTCTGTAGGAGTAGGTCGATCTGTCGCTCTCTCTAACAGACACATGCTGTTAAACACACACACACACACGCAAAAGCACGCACCTTGGTCCCGTTGCACCTTCTAACATGACTTATTATGCCTAGACAGAGGGAGTAGTAAGTATACAAGATACGGTTGCACACTGACTTAAGTCGAATACAAGTGCCCAAAATATGTGTGCATGTTATAATAAGGATTCACTTAAAATAGTACGTGAGCGAACAGAGGGATCAATTGGACAGTGTCCCGAGCAGTAGCGAGATGTGTGAGGTAGTAAGATACATCACCGGGCGCTTTTAATTTTTCTTATTAATTTGTTTGTTTCACCCTCCGACCGGTGGGACCCAATGTACTACGTGGAGAGAGGTAAGGTGACTAAGGCTGCATTATTTCTACACCAATCGTGGATAGTCTTACCACCAAAGCCACATGACACGATTATGATTGAAATCCTAATGAATCCCACACACAAAAAACACGGCATGCCCGCTACATGAATGCAGGAATGTATAAAGGTTATTTTCCTCTCGTTGAACATAACGGAGGGTTGTGTAGCTGGTTAGCCTGTTCGCTCATCAAACTTGAGGTCTCGGGTTCGATAACTACACTTGAGCATAATTTTGCAGGAGGATTCTTTGATCGGTCAAAATGTTTTCCGGGGTTTGCATGCTTCACACTCTCTCTCCAAGATATATATACACGCTGGATCCTCGGCGCTTGTAGTTGCTCTCTTCACACTCTCTCGCCCTCTCACTGGAGCCTCGGTAGCTTGTAGTTGCTCTCTTCACACTCTCTCGCCCTCTCCAGGATATAAACAAGACTTCGTTGGCCTCTCTCTCCCTCACCGCTGCTCAAAGAGCCGGGCAGGATCCGTCCACGGGAAGGGAAGGAGGCTTAACACTGCCCCGTCACGAGGGAGGGAATCCACTATCGGGCGCTTGTTGTTCACTTTCCACCAATGGTGGCACGGGAGGGCATCCGACCCCTTCTTCTTCGCCGCCGTCCCGTCGCCCACCGAACCACGCCCCAAGAACCTTAAGGTATATTTTACTTACTCCACATGCATTGCTCTAGCTGCATGTATACCATGAATCTGGGACGTGGTTCAAAGAGGAAAGGAGTGGGGGAAAGTAGTGGGAAAAGTTGTATATATCATGAATCTAGGACGTGGTTCAAAGAGGAAATGAAGGGGGAAGGTTGTATAGCATGAATCTAGGACGTGGTTCAAATAGGAAAGGAATGGGGAAAGTAGTGGGGAAAGTTGTATCGCATAAATCTAGGACGTGGTTCAAAGAGGAAAGGAAGGGGGAAAGTACTAGTTCAAAAAGGAAAGGAAGGGCAAGGTTGTAGAGTTTGAGCAGGACTAGATTTGCTGCGCTCACATAGGGAAAGGTGTCTAAAGATAACAAAACTGGGATAAACACAAATATGCTCCTTGGTTGTTTGTTCTTTGTTGCAACAGATTGTGCATGACCACAGTACATCGGTAGATGCACATGGTGCTGGGCGTCCACTGTCCCGTGCAACTCATTAGCTGTTGTTAATCTAAGGCCTTGTTTGGTTAAAAACTCCATTGTCCCTACCTTCTTGGTTCCAGGGACTAAACATGGACTAGAGGTTATTAAATGACATGATAAAATACCATGTTACCCCTAGTAATGAACTAATAGAAACAAGGTGCGATGCGTAAGGGGCAACTGTTGGAAAAGTCCCAAAAAGACTCCCTCGGGGTCTTCTTTCTTTAGTCCCAAATGCCCACTTTTAGTCCCGAAAAGTCCCTCCTGTTTGGTTTAGATGTGACTGACACGGTGTTTTTTTAGTCCCTACACCAAAATGTCCCTGTAAACAAACACCCTCTAATAATTCCGCTGGAAAATTGATGTAATGCCACAGTTAAAAGCAAATTACATGTTTAACGAATTTTATGTTAATTTAATCAAGGCCACCGTTTGAGAAATGCTACGTCTTGCTTTCTTTCCCATTTAGATAAGGTCAATGCTTCTTTTTGTTGGCTTCTGTGTCATCCACCGTTATTGACCACTAATTGTTTCCTTTGCACCTCTGTGTAAACAGGGTTATCTACTTCACCTCATTGCCGTTGTAACCTTTTGTTGCACTGCACAAAACACTTTTGTTTTAAGAGTGTTTTGTGCAGTTCAACCAAAATGTCACACCGACAACATTGCTTGATTGCTTGATCTTATTGGAACTGCACAAGAGGAGATCTTACTTCCTATCCGTTAAGGCGAATTTGGTTCAGATCTTCTTCTTGTGAGTTATTTGAATTCCGCATCATGAGAGGTCAGTACTAGCCTTCTTTCACATGATTCTGAAGTGTGCTTTCATATGTTGTGCTACTTGTACGATAATGTTGCTTCATTTTATTGAACTGCACAAATGGAGACAAGACTTCCAATCTGTATGTGCACCGTAATATCCCATTGAGGTAAGATAAGGATATTTCACAACTGCCGGCCTGTATTTTGCCACTTTCATCAGAAAATTAAGTTTAGTACTATACTTTTGCTCCCTAATTGACATGCCAAATCTTACATTGAAGGCGAAGCTTGTGCATTATTGAACCAAGTGATTAAGGGAGGAACAAGCGGAAGAAAAACAAAAATCAACTCCGGTGCTTTGTAATGAAACCTTTGGAACTATGATGACACAAGTAATGATATAGTTTTGCATATTAATTTATTGCTATGGCTGGAACGAGCAATTGTATTGCCACTGATTTGATGCCATACGTAACTATCTCTACTTGTGCAAACAGGGATCTTCTTTGAAGATACCATATATTTTAGTGGAACTGCACAAGAAGATGTTGGAAACATTAAACTAATCGAGGAGTATATAGTAAGCATGGCCACCCTCGTAGATAGCAACAGATGGTTCCGGAGAAGTGCTTCATCTGTATGCTCTACACAATCAGCCTCCTGACAAATGTTGGTACTCACCCACTGATTTCATCCATATGATTTAGCTTTGTCATCTCTATTGGTGTTGTGCTACTGTTTAGATACTGTCATGAAAAAGTGGTATTGTCCTTGAGAAGTGCTTCATCTGTGCTGTTTTAAATATTTCCTTTCCTTTTTTCGAGCAAACAGGGATCATCTTCCTCTGAAGAAGAATATGGAGTACGTGAAGTGACTAGTTCCGATTATGCCAGGATGAAGAAGCCCTGTCTATCTTCTCATCAGAAGGAGCAGTTGAAGGATGGTTACATTACTCCTCACAAGACCAAACTAACTTCAGCTCAGAAGGACTGACAAATCTCCATTTTTTTGCTGTGATGCGCGAGTACAATATTGTTCTAGGATTCTTTCTGGTGAGTTCCATTTTTCTAAAAGTGTGCTCTACATGGACCATGTATGTGCCTGTTGAAACTGACAATTCATAGTATAGTTTGCTTTATGCTAATCACTTTTTTGTATTTGTGCAAACAGGGGTGCTCAGCTTGATTTCAACGGAACTGCACAAAATGTTCATGAATACATCGAATCATTCTTTTGCACCACAAGAAAGGAGGTGCCCATAAGTTCAAGGCGTTGCAACATATAAGGGAAAAATCATACAAGCTACGCGCGAATTTGGTTGATTTTGGTGGAACTGCACAAAAAGAACAGCTGGTTTATTTAGCACGAGGTGCCATGTCAATGTTCGAACTGATGGCAAACCCTGCCCATTCCACAATCATAGGCATTTGATATTTTGGAATGGGACAACCTTGTCAATTTTTTCTCATTGATTTTAGCAAGATATGCGTTTGATATTTTCGAATTGGACGCCCTTTGCTATCAGCATCGGCGATTAATTTTTTTCTTTATTCTTTAGTTGTGAAGTAAATATTGCCTCTGACATGTGAGTCGCTGAGATGCATAATCATCGATTGTTCTGAATGTTCTCTATGAATTGCCAGGCCTGTGTGTTTGATTGCAATGTCTGAACGCTGAAATGCTGCTCAAACTCTTTGTACTCCTTCTGTTCCTTTTTACTTCGCACATTGTGAAAGTGCATACTTTTTTGTATAAGATTGGTCAAAGTAGAGATACTTTGACTGCAGACAAAACTTGTATGTAGACTAGAAAGGACCGGAGGGAGTACATGTGAAACTGCTGCAAATGTGGTGATCACCCTGGGAATAATGCTAGTACGTATTGTTTTGCATGTTCATCCAATGCCAGTGATACATGAATTCGAACTAACCGAAATAAATTCATTCATACACGGTCGGATTTCATATAAACATGTCGGATTTCATTACATTTCATTCATTCTTCAACTAAAAAGGGGTGTTTCTGGCCGCATGCATCTCCCAGATGCAGAGGCCGGGGGTCATCCTCCTTTTCAAAAAAAACTAAAAAGGGGTGCGCTGGAGGTATAATTAATTAACCGAAGCTACCCACATGTGTCCCGCTGAGCCGAACAGAAGCTTCAGTGACTTAACTGCAGGTGCAGTTGCATAACTGACATGTGACCTGTTGGGCACACATGTCAGTCAGCCAACTGCACCAGCAGTTAACTAGAAGCAGCGTTCTTCTCCAGCGCAGCTCTCCGACTCCACGTCGCCGCCAAGAAGCTAACCGGCCGTCAATGGTCAACCCGCCTAGCTTGGCTTCAACCGGAGGGTAGCAGCGGTGGCCTTACTTGGACCCGAGCGGCGGCGACCTACCGTGTTCTACTCTTCCTCGTTTTCTGTGTGGCGTGGCCTCGTTGGTAGCGGGGCGGGGCCTCGGCAGAGCTGGCGATGTCCTCTGTCTCGTTGCCGGCGGGCGGCGCCTCAGCGGAGTGGTGGAAATCCTCCCCCACGTTGATGGCAGGGTGGGGCCTCGGCTGAGCCGGCGATGTCCTCTGCCTCGTTGTTGGCGGGGCGGGGCCTCGGCGGAGCCGGCGGTGTCCTCTGCCTCGTTGTTGGCGCCGCGGGGCCTCGTCGGAGCAGGGCGTCGTCGACGGCAGCGGAGCGGGGAATCGTCGGAGCCGGCATTGTCCTCTGCCTCGTCCTTGGTCTCGCCAAACAGCGCCTCGCCCGCTTCATCGCCCTCTTTGCTAGTCTCTTTGTAGGCGGCCGCAGCCTCCGCCACCCGCATGCGGTATCGCCAGCACTCGAGGCGGCCCTTGCGGGCAGAGCGGTACGAGTCGAGCAGCACCTCCTGCTCCACCCGCTCCGCGGCGATCTGCTCCTCCGCCTGCAGGTGCTCCTGGAGGAGATGGTGGTTGTAGGCGGCGTCGGCCTGCGCCTCCCGGAACTGCTCCTCACACATCGGCCTCACCCTGTCCATATATTGGGCACGGGCCTCGCTGATGGTCATGGTGCAACGCACCAGCGAGGATGGCGCAGAGGAGGGAGTTGGCGCTGGATCATCGACAACCATGTTCTCCATTAGGACGTCGTCGTCCTCCGGCTGCCTGCCGGCCAACCGGTCGGCAGCAATGGCTGCCATCTCCTTGTGGTCCATCGTCCGCCCGTCCCGAAGACCGTTGGAGCGCGAGGAAGCCATGGTGGGCAGTAGTGGTGTGGACAGGAGAAAGGGAACGGATGCGGATGACTGCGTCTATGGCCAGCGCAGCAGTTTATATAGCAATGGTGGGCGGGCGGAGGGACGGACATGTGGCGCCGGAGTAGCCGCGTCGGCAACCGCGTATCATTAATGTGTGTGGCAGATGGACGGACGGATGACACTTGTGTCGTTTGAAGGCGGAACAATCGCCTGCACCGGGAAGCGGGGCGGCCGACGCTGATTGTTTCGGGCGGAAAGCGTGCGCGGGCGAGGAGATGACTTTACTTGGATAGGATGACAATGGGGACCCACCAGGTCCATAGCCTCACGTACGCAAGTGCCTCCTTATTATATATATATATATATATATATATATAATTTATTTTGCTTCCTCCTGGTTTCCTGACATCACGGTCCCACACCATTATCAACCTATGTACTCTAGTCAGTAAACGAGAGAATTGCACAAGAAGCGGCCGGCAATTTGGGACCAAGCAGCTCGAGCAAGATTTGTGTTTTTGAGGTGAGCACTGCAGAGTTTTTCGATGTTTACCCCAGATATTAATTTTTCTCCTCCGAACAACAACGAAAACATCGCTGCAGGTATTAATCTGGCTGTGGGTCTGCCTAGCCCAGCCACATATCCAGCCCAGATATTAATTTTTTCAAGCTGAAAATGGCTAGCCCAAATATATACTTTTTTAGGAATACTCGGGCAAGGTCAAGTTGTTATTCACCGCTTACTGGGCTGCAAATCTTTCCTAGGAGGGATACATTAGGCTTGACAAGAAAATGGGCTTTAAGAAATAATAAATGGGATGTAATTATAAAAACTGGGTAGTAAGTATTAAAAAATGCACCAAAAAGTGATTACTTTATAAAATATTATTTTTGGAATATTGAAAATTTTAATTTCATTAATTGTTGCAAGCGCAATGTTTCATTGGATTTTTATGTAATATAAATTTATATTGAAATTGTATTTAATCTGACTAGAAATTTCGGGATAAAAATATTCGGATCCCATCAAAATGTGGGAAATTTTACTGAATTCTGTTTTGAACGGTTGATTGAAATGGGCTGTAGTTTTAACAAACTGTAGATGGGTTGTAGTAAATTCCATTAGAATTAAAAATAGGCTAGACATTCTTACAAATCTCAAATGGGCTATAAGTTCTCTGCCACACACTTCTGGCCTTACTAAGTTGACGCGTCCCCTAAAAAAATAGAGTTGACGCGTATGCAAGGCTTTGTCAACTTATAGTCAACACACGGTTCTAGCAGCAGTGGCTGTTGGATTTCCATCCAATGGATGCCGTGCTTCTTCTTCAATCTCGGATATTCTAGCTTCACCCGCCCAAAAAATGATTCCTCCTCCTGACATATGGGGCGCACCATTTCGGAAGCTGACCTGTGGGCCTACTAAGTTGACGTACCAAGGGCTTTGTCAACCTAGTCAATAATAAACGATTCTAGCTGTAGTGACCGTACGATGTCCATCCAACGGCCATCGTGCTTCTTCAACCTCTGGTCTTCTTGCTCCAGCCGCCCAAAGCATCGCCGGTCGTGCCGCCTGCTCCTGCCTCTCGTGGCGGCTTTGTCTTTGCGGAGGCCTCACCGCCCCTACTACTCCCACCGCTGGCCGTGCCTTCCGGTCCACTCACCCACACCTGTTATTCTGCGGCGAGGGCAGCCGAACCAGTGAACCCTCGTACTCCTCTCCGCGTGTGCATCCACTGCCGCGTCTTCCCCGGCTCCGCGTCGTCCCCTCCCTAGGCCTCGCCGTCGTCCACCGCCGTGGTGCTCTCGGCGCGCCGTGGTCAACATGGTCAAGGAATGACTTCCATCGGACGTGGACTGTACGTGGAGAGGCTGACAGCTAGGTCCACGGCAGCCGCAAGGAAGTGCCTCCTTATTACGCGCAAAATAATTATTCCTCCACCTGAAAGCGGGGACCCACCGGACGGGCCACCGTATTTCGCGAAAAAATGATTTGCCCCCTGACTGCTGGGACCCACGACCTACATCTTCGCACGGAAGGAAGTGCGTCCGAAAAAAAAACGATTCACCCCCTAACTGCTGGGACCCACCAGCTACATCTTTGCACGCAAGGAAGTGCGTCTAAAAAAATGATTCGTCCCCCGACTGATGGGACCCACCAGCTACTCCTTCGCACGCAAGGAAGTGCTTGCGGGCAAAAAAAAACGATTCGCCCCCCTGACTGCTAGGACCCAGCAGCTACACCTTCCCACGCAAGGAAGTGCGTCCGGCAAAAAGCGATTCGCCCCACATTGCTGGGACCCAGCAGCCACACCGTCGCACGCAAGGAAGTGCGTCCGGGCAAAAAAAATAAAACGATTCGCCCCCCTGACTGCCGGGACCCACCAGCTACATCTTTGCAGGCAAGGAAGTGCCTGACAGTTGGGGCCCACCTGGTCGAAGCGTACGTAGCATTGTCATCCTGGTCGATGTAGAGGCGCGCACGTGTCAAAGTAGAGGCGCGCACGTGTTGTAGTAGAGGTGCGCACGTATCATGTACACGTACATACAGCGGCCAGGGTGCAAGAAAGAAAATACGACCACGTATGTGCACATACGGGCGGGGTCTCGAACGCCTAGTCGCGCATATGTACGGTGAGGTCTCGTGTTCATGGGGAGGCAACAGAATGCGTCGTGTTCATGGGGAGGCAACGGCATGCGTCGTGTTCACGGGGAGGCAACGGAATGCGTCGTGTTCATCGAGAGGCAACGGAACGCGTGGGAGCCAACCGGCTTGGACGGAACAGGCGATGGAAACGAGGCCTGACGTAGCGCACAACGGAGGAAACGGACCTCCTACGGTCGAAACGGGGGTCCTGTTGATCGGGAGGGGTGTGGTGTACCGCAAACCGGAGGAAACGGACCTCCTACGGTCGAAACGGGGGTCCTATTGATCGGGAGGGGTGTGGCATACCGCAAAACGGAGGAAACGTTCCTCCTACGATCGAAATGGGGGTCCTGTTGATCGGGAGAGGTGCGGCGTACCGCAAAACGGGACTCCACGGGATATTGTTCATCTCCACCGTCGACCTCCTCCAGCCTCCACGGCTACCGTCGACCTCCTCCAGCCTCCACGGACTCCTGTTCATCCAGCCTCCACCGCGCGCTACTCCACCGGCTACTATTCAACCACCCCTCCACGGCCACCCCTCCACCGTCTACTGTTCATCCAGCCCTCCACACCACGGGGTCCTGTTAAACCACCCCTCCACAACCACCCCTCCACCGTCTACTGTTCATCGAGCCCTCCACACCATGGGGTCCTGTTCATCTAGAGGCAACGCCACCGCTCGAGTTCATCCAACCCCGCGTGCAACACTCACTGTTCATCCAATCGATCGGCTTGATTAGCAAAGAGCGGCGAATCGCTCCATCGGGTTCGATTAATAGCCATCAATCGATCGCTCGGGTTCAAGAACGCTGTAGCTGGGTAATCGCCGGGTTCGTTATTGAGCCCAACGCCTCGCTTCGGGTTGATTAGAGCTAACGCCACACACAGCTGCGTGCACGTGTATGAGAAAAACGCGCATCGCTCGGCCCCCGACCTCCCACCGTAACCGGCAACTCCCCGAAATTTTCCTACCCCTCACTTCTACCACGGTTTTTTCCGTCATGGACGGCCGATAGAATATCATGCAGTTTCGTCTCCGACACGCCCAGGATGAACAACCCATTTTCTGTCATGATTTTTTATCATAGAAGTAGGAGCCCACCACATCTATGATGATACCGGTATCTGTCACAATTATCGTCATAGAAGTGTCATATGTATGACAGAAAAAAATTTCGTTCGGCCCAAAATGTCACGGATGTGTCCTTTTTTGTAGTGAGGTTTAGTCAACGGATCTGCGACATTTAGATCCGTATGCACTTTGCAAATATCTATGTCTCCATCTTGAACATTTTCACGAATGGAGTTGAAGCGACGCTTGATGTGTCTGGTCTTCTTATGAAACCTAGGCTCCTTGGCAAGGGCAATAGCTCCAGTGTTATCACAGAAGAGAGTCATCGGGCCCGATGCATTGGGAATAACTCCTAGGTCGGTAATGAACTCCTTCATCCAAATTGCTTCATGCGCTTCCTCTGAGGCTGCCATGTACTCCGCTTCACATGTAGATCCTGCCACGACGCTTTGCTTGCAACTGCACCAAGTTATTGCCCCACCATTCAAAATAAACACGTATCCGGTTTGTGACTTGGAGTCATCCAGATCTGTGTCGAAGCTAGCATCGATGTAACCCTTTACGACGAGCTCTTCGTCACCTCCATAAATGAGAAACATATCCTTAGTCCTTTTCGGTACTTCAGGATATTCTTGACCGCTATCCGATGTTCCATGCCGGGATTACTTTGGTACCTTCCTACCAAACTTACGGCAAGGTTTACATCAGTTCTGGTACACAGCATGGCATACATGATAGACCCTATGGCCGAGGCATAGGGGACGACACTCATCTTTTCTCTATCTTCTGCCGTGGTCGGACATTGAGCCGAGCTCAATTTCACACCTTGCAACACAGGCAAGAACCCCTTCTTGGACTGGTCCATATTGAACTTCTTCAATATCTTATCAAGGTATGTGCTTTGTGAAAGACCTATGAGGCGTCTTGATATATCTCTATAGATCTTGATGCCTAATATGTAAGCAGCTTCTCCAAGGTCCTTCATTGAAAAACACTTATTCAAGTAGGCCTTTATTCTCTCCAAGAGTTCTATATCATTTCCCATCAATAGTATGTCATCCACATATAATATGAGAAATGCTACAGAGCTCCCACTCACTTTCTTGTAAACGCAGGCTTCTCCATAAGTCTGCATAAACCCAAACGCTTTGATCATTTCATCAAAGCGAATGTTCCAACTCTGAGATGCTTGCACCAGCCCATAGATGGAGCTACTGGAGCTTGCATACCTTGTTAGCATTCTTAGGATCGACAAAACCTTCCGGCTGCATCATATACAATTCTTCCTTAAGAAAGCCGTTAAGGAATGCCGTTTTGACGTCCATTTGCCATATCTCATAATCATAGAATGCGGCAATTGCTAACATGATTCGGACGGACTTAAGCTTCACTACAGGTGAGAAGGTCTCATCGTAGTCAACCCCTTGAACTTGTCGATAACCCTTAGCGACAAGTCGAGCTTTGTAGATGGTAACATTACCAACCGCGTCCGTCTTCTTCTTAAAGATCCATTTATTTTCTATCGCTCGCCGATCATCGGGCAAGTCTGTCAAAGTCCATACTTTGTTTTCATTCATAGATCCTATCTCGGATTGCATGGCCCGCCATCGCTTCTTCATAGTTCGAAGGTTCACCATTGTCTAACAACATGATTTCCAGGACGTGGTTGCCATACCATTCTGGTGTGGAACGTGTGCTCGTGGACCTATGAAGTTCAGTAGCAACTTGATCCGAAGTACCTTGATCATCATCATTAACCTCCCCTCTAGCCGGTGCAGGCACCACAGGAACATCTTCCTGAGTTGCTCTTCTTTCCGCTTCAAGAGGCAGTACTTCATCAAGTTCTACTTTCCTCCCACTTACTTCTTTCGAGAGAAACTCTTTCTCCAGAAAGGATCCATTCTTGGCAACAAAGATCTTGCCTTCGGATCTGAGGTAGAAGGTATACCCAATGGTTTCCTTAGGGTATCCTATGAAGACACATTTTTCCGACTTGGGTTCGAGCTTTTCAGGTTGAAGTTTCTTGACATAAGCATCGCATCCCCAAACTTTTAGAAACGACAGCTTAGGTTTCTTCCCAAACCATAATTCATACGGTGTCATCTCAACGGATTTCGACGGAGCCCTATTTAAAGTGAATGCGGCAGTCTCTGAAGCATAGCCCCAAAATGAGAGCGGTAGATCAGTAAGAGACATCATAGATCGCACCATATCCAATAGAGTGCGAATACGACGTTCGGACACACCATTACGCTGAGGTGTTCCAGGCGGCGTGAGTTGTGAAACGATTCCACATTTCCTTAAGTGTGTGCCAAATTCGTGACTTAAATATTCCCCTCCATGATCCGATCGTAAGAACTTTATTTTTCTGTCACGTTGATTTTCAACCTCACTCTGAAATTCCTTAAACCTTTCAAAGTTCTCAGACTTGTGTTTCATTAAGTAGACATACCCATATCTACTCAAGTCATCAGTGAGGGTGAGAACATAACGATAGCCACCACAAGGCCTCAACACTCATTGGACCGCATTACACATCAAGATGTATGATTTCCAATAAGTTGGTTGCCCGCTCCATTGTTCCGGAGAACGGAGTCTTGTTCATTTTACCCATGAGGCATGGTTCGCACGTGTCAAATGATTCGTAATCAAGGGACTCCAAAAGTCCATCTGCATGGAGCTTCTTCATGCATTTGACACCAATTTGACCAAGGCGGCAGTGCCACAAGTATGTGGGACTATCATTATCAACCTTACATCTTTTGGTATTCACACTATGAATATGTGTAACATCATGTTCGAGATTCATTAAGAATAAACCATTGACCAGCGGGGCATGACCATAAAACATATCTCTCATATAAATAGAACAACCATTATTCTCGGATTTTAATGAGTAGCCATCTCGCATTAAACGAGATCCAGATACAATGTTCATGCTCAAAGCTGGCACTAAATAACAATTATTGAGGTTTAAAACTAATCCCGTAGGAAAATGTAGAGGTAGCGTGCCGACGGTGATCACATCGACCTTGGAACCATTCCCGACGCGCATCGTCACCTCGTCCTTCACCAGTCTCTGCTTATTCCGCAGCTCCTGTTTTGAGTTACAAATATGAGCAACCGCACCGGTATCAAATACCCAGGAGCTACTACAAGTACTGGTAAGGTACACATCAATTACATGTATATCACATATACCTTTGGTGTTGCCGGCCTTCTTGTCCGCTAAGTACTTGGGGCAGTTCCGCTCAAAGGACCACTTCCCTTGCAATAAAAACACTGGCCTCGGGCTTGGGTCCATTCTTTGGTTTCTTCCCGCAGCTTGCTTGCGGTATGCGCACCTCCCTCGCCATCTTTCTTGAAACCCTTTTACCCTTGCCCTTCTTGAACTTAGTGGTTTTATCACCATCAACACTTGATGTTCCTTTTTGATTTCCACCTCCGCTGATTTCAGCATTGAATATACTTCAGGAATGGTTTTCTCCATCCCCTGCATATTGAAGTTCATCACAAAGCTCTTGTAGCTTGGTGGAAGCTACTGAAGGATTCTGTCGACAACCGCGTCATCCGGGAGATTAACTCCCAGCTGAGATAAACGGTTGTGCAACCCAGACATTTTGAGTATGTGCTCGCTGACAGGACTATTCTCCTCCATCTTACAACTGTAGAACTTGTCGGAGACTACACATCTCTCGACCCGGGCATGAGCTTGGAAAACCATTCTCAGCTCTTGGAACATCTCATATGCTCCGTGCTGCTCGAAACGTTTTTGGAGCCCCGGTTCTAAGTTGTAAAGCATGCCGCACTAAACGAGGGAGTAATCATCAACACGCCGAACGCCAAGCGTTCATAACGTCTTGGTTCCTTTGAGACGGTGCGTCACCTAGCGGTGCTTCTAGGACATATGCTTTCTTGGCAGCTATGAGGATGATCCTCAAGTTCCGGACCCAGTCCGTATAGTTGCTACCATCGTCTTTCTGCTTGGTTTTCTCTAGGAACGCGTTGAAGTTGAGGTTGACATGAGCGTTGGCCATTTGATCTACAAGATATATTTGCAAAAGTTTTAGACTAAGTTCATGATAATTAAGTTCATCTAATAACATTATTTGATGAACTCCCACTCAGACGGACATTCCTCTAGTCATCTAAGTAATACATGATCCGAGTCAACTGGGCCGTGTCCGATCATCATGTGAGACGGACTAGTCATCATCGGTGAACATCTTCATGTTGATCGTATCTTCTATACGACTCATGTTCGACCTTTCGATCTCTTGTGTTCCGAGGCCATGTCTGTACATGCTAGGCTCGTCAAGTCAACCTAAGTGTTTTGCATGTGTAAATCTGGCTTACACCCGTTGTATGTGAACGTTAGAATCTATCACACCCGATCATCACGTGGTGCTTCGAGACAACGAACTTTCGCAACGGCGAACAGTTAGGGGGAACACTTTCTTGAAATTATTATGAGGGATCATCTTATTTATGCTACCGTCGTTCTAAGCAAATAAGATGCAAAAACATGATAAACATCACATGCAATCAAATAGGGACATGATACGGCCAATATCATTTTGCTCCTTTTGATCTCCATCTTCGGGGCGCCATGATCATCATCGTCACCGGCATGACACCATGATCTCCATCATCATGATCTCCATCATCGTGTCTTCATGAAGTTGTCTCGCCAACTATTACTTCTACTACTATGGCTAACAGTTTAGCAATAAAGTAAAGTAATTACATGGCGTTATTCATTGACATGCAGGTCATACAATAAATTAAGACAACTCTTATATTCTGCCGTTGTCATACTCATCGACATGTAAGTCATGATTCCTATTACAAGAACATGATCAATCTCATACATCACATATATATCATTCATCACATCCTTTTGGCCATATCACATCACACGGCATATGCTGCAAAAACAAGTTAGACGTCCTCTAATTGTTGTTGCAAATTTTTACGTGGCTGCTATACGTTTCTAGCAAGAACGTTTCTTACCTACGCCAAAACCACAACGTGATATGCCAATTTCTATTTACCCTTCATAAGGACCCTTTTCATCAAATCCGATCCGACTAAAGTGGGAGAGACAGACACCCGCTAGCCACCTTATGCAACTAGTGCATGTCAGTCGGTGGAACCTATCTCATGTAAGTGTACATGTAAGGTCGGTCCAGGCCGCTTCATCCCACGATGCCGCCGAATCAAGATAAGACTAGTAACGGCAAGTAAATTGACAATATCGACGCCCACAACAAACTTGTGTTCTACTCGTGCATAGAAACTACACATAGACCTAGCTCATGATGCCACTGTTGGGGATCGTAGCAGAAATTTAAAATTTTCTACGCATCACAAAGATCAATCTATGGAGTCATCTAGCAATGAGAGAGAGGAGTGCATCTACATACCCTTGTAGATCGCGAGCGAAAGCGTTCAAGAGAACGGGGTTGATGGAGTCGTACTCGTCGTGATCCAAATCACCGATGATCCTAGCGCCGAACGGACGGCACCTCCGTGTTCAACACACGTGCGGTTGGGGAAGACGTCTCCTCCTTCTTGATCTAGCAAGGGGGAAGGAGAGGTTGATGGAGATCCAGCAGCACGACGGCGTGGTGGTGGAAGCAGCGGAGATCTCGGCAGGGCTTCGCCAAGCTCAGCGAGAGGGAGAGGTGTTACGGGGGGTGAGGGAGGCGCCAGGGGCTTGGGTGCGCAGCCCTCCCTCCCCCCTCTATATATAGGGGCCCTGGGAGGCGCAGGCCCCCTAGAGATCCAATCTCAAGGGGGGGCGGCGGCCAAGGAGGGGGGACTTGCCCCCCAAGTCAGTGGGCGCCCCACCCCTGTGGTTTCCATCCCTAGGCGCAGGGGGAGGCCCATGGGGGGCGCACCAGCCCACCAGGGTCTGGTTCCCTTCCCACTTCAGCCCATGGGGCCCTCCGGGATAGGTGTTCCCACCCGATGGACCCCCGGGACCCTTCCGGTGGTCCCGGTACAATATCGGTGACCCCCGAAACTTTCCCGGTGGCCGAAACTGGACTTCGTATATACAAATCTTTACCTCCGGACCATTCTAGAACTCCTCGTGACGTCCGGGATGTCATCCAAGACTGTGAAAAACTTTCGCGTTACCGCATACTAATATCTCTACAACCCTAGCGTCACCGAACCTTAAGTGTGTAGACCCTACGTGTTCGGGAGACACGCAGACATGACCGAGATGACTCTCCGGTCAATAACCAACAGCAGGATATGGATACCCATGTTGGCTCCCACATGCTCCTCAATGATCTCATCAGATGAACCACGATGTCGAGGATTCAATCAATTCCGTACGCAATTCCCTTTGTCAATCGGTACGTTACTTGCCCGAGATTCGATCGTCGGTATCCCAATACCTCATTCAATCTCGTTACCGGCAAGTCACTTTACTCTTTCCATAATGCATGATCCTGTGACAACCACTTGGTCACATTGAGCTCATTATGATGATGCATTACCGAGTGGGCCCATAGATACCTCTCCGTCATACGAAGTGACAAATCCCAGTCTCGATCAGTGCCAACCCAACAGACACTTTCGGAGATACACAGAGTGTACCTTTATAGCCACCCGATTACGCCAGACGTTTGGTACAGCCAAAGCACTCCTACGGTATCCGGGAGTTGCACGATCTCATGGTCTAAGAAAATGATACTTGACATTAGAAAAGCTCTAGCAAACGAACTACACGATCTTGTGCTATGCTTAGGATTGGGTCTTGTCCATCACATCATTCCCCCAATGATGTGATCCCGTTATCAATGACATCCAATGTCCATGGTCAGGAAACCGTAACCATCCATTGATCAACGAGCTAGTCAACTAGAGGCTTACTAGGGACATGTTGTGGTCTATGTATTCACACATGTATGACGATTTCCGGATAACACAATTATAGCATGAACAATAGACAATTATCATGAACAAGGAAATATAATAATAATAATTTTACTATTGCCTCTAGGGCATATTTCCAACACTTGGTATGTTGACTTTTGCGTAGACTCCCCGGCAACGGCGCAAGAAATCCTTCTTGCTACCTCTTGAGCTTGCATTGGATTTCCCCGAAGAGGAGAGGATAATGCAGCAGAGTAGCGTAAGTATTTCCCTTAGTTTTTGAGAACCAAGGTATCAATCCAGTAGGAGGCCACGCGCATGTCCCTCATACCTACACAAAACAATAGCTCAACGCAACCAACGCGATTAGGGGTTGTCAATCCCTTCACGGTCACTTACGAGAGTGAGATCTGATAGAGATGATAGATAATATTTTTGCTATTTTTGGTATAAAGATGCAAAGTAAAATAAAAAGCAAAGTAAAAAAGCAAAGCAATAATAAAGAGATGGAATATTGATATGATAGAGAATAGACCCGGGGCCATAGATTTCACTAGTGGCTTCTCTCAAGAGCATAAGTACTTTACGGTGGGTGAACGAATTATTGTTGAGCAATTGACAGAATTGAGCATAGTTATGAGAGTATCTAGGTATGATCATGTATATAGGCATCACGTCCGAGACAAGTAGACCGACTCCTTCCTGCATCTACTACTATTACTCCACTCATCGACCGCTATCCAGCATGCATCTAGAGTATTAAGTTAATGAAAACAGAGTAACGCCTTAAGCAAGATGACACTACTGGAATCTGGCACTTTGCCATCTGCCATGGCAGATGGCAAAGGCATGGTCGGCGGATGGCAAAGGCTTTGCCATCTGCCAGCAGATGGCAAACAGTTTGTCTGAAACCCCGCGGTAAAGGCTTCTTTGCTGTTTGTCGGCCGATGGCAAGAGCAGGTGCCTTTGCCATCACCGGCAGATGGCAAAGCCTCTTAACGGGTTAGCCCGTTAGAAGGCTAACGGCATACTTTGCCGCTCGCCACAGATGGCAAAGGCTGCAGTTTCTTTTGCCACCGCCAGATGGCAAAGAGCTTTGCCATCTGCCGGCAGATGGCAAAGAGCCCAAATAGGCCAGCCCAAATTTTACATGTCGATGACATCGTGGCCTCTTTGCCATCTCGCCACCGATGGCAAAGCTCTTTGCCATCTGCCAAATAGATGGCAAAGTGACTATATTGCCCCATTTAATTTTGATTTTTCTTATATCGGTTCCTTTTCACGAATATCAAACACAAATATATTTATATGACCAATATAGCATATTCAACACATATTACCAATAGTCATGAACACATATATATCCAACACATGTTACCAATAGTAGCAAGTTTCATCCGTACATATACATAGTTTCATCAATATTACGCAGTTTCATCCGTAGGTAGCAAGTTTCATAAGGTCAAAACAAAAACTAAATACAAGCACTCCATCAACCCAAGCTTCCGTGATCTTAAGCAAATCTGTAAAATTGGAAAGAAGAAAGTTAGAAGAAGAAGACTAGAAGAAGAAGATTATTATGATGCGGAAATATGCATGGATTGTCAAAACTTGCATTATCCTACTATTACTAGTACAACAAAGCTGCATGTTGGCATAGTTCATGAACCATGTACATCATGACAAATACAATACCATCCAATGCTCGACTATGAACAAAATTGAACAATTACACCTCACAAAGGCAGATCATAGAACCAACAAGCAAGTAGGAGGGGTATAAGAGGACTTGAGGAGCTCACTGGAGGGGGTTCTAGCCTAGGCCGAGCTTCATCACCATGGATGCGGCTAGGGAATCGCATTTAGTCTACCATCATAGGAGCAGCAGCACCACCACCGCCAAAACTGGAATGGCCGGAGCGAATCACCATCATATGTGTACAACTACCAGTGTTGTAGTACTTGAGGAAGATGAATATAACACAACTCACACACATAGGTATAAAGTAATAGAATACAGACAAGTTACTAAGTGGAGTAGTAGTAGAAGGGACCTAAGCTAGCACCCATGCCAAGAGACATACTACTAGTAAATTGTTGTTATGGGTGAGACAAGAGCACAGGTGGTGCTGCTAGAGAGGGAACTATGGGCACTCGGAATAAATTAACAGAGTATGCATGCATGGGAAAACTCAAGAGTAAAATTGGAAGTAACTGGAGCCATCTAAAGAGTAAAAAAATAGCACACAAGCAAGAACAGAAGTTCAGCAAACAGCCGGAACCACTACGAACTGACTAGCAGTAAATCCTTCATGGCTAAAATACAATAACAGAGCAAAAGGATCGAGACGGCTCACGCATCACTCGCCATGAGCTACCTGGGGAAAACAATATGAGCCACAGTTAGCCAATTTTAGGATAACATATGCTGGTGCTCATTCATCCTTGTTCATGTGTGGTTGAAGCCAGCTTTGAAGTCAAATAGTGTTATGTCCCGTTCAGGACATAGAACCCAAACTCTCAGACAAACGAGCAAATTTTACAACTCTGGCAACGCCTCTATAACTCCCCCCCCTGAAACAGGGGTACTGGCAACTACTATGTACGTCATAAGGTTTATTGCATGTTCGGTACAGTTTTAAGTGCAGTAGAAACCACAACAATTTATATCATGAGGATTTTGCACCAGCCAAACATATATTGGCCAACCACACAACACATCCATCCTTACAAGAACAACATCAATATAGTATATATATGGACCAAGCTTGGACTCCGAAGAACTCAGAAGGTATTGAACCTAACAGCCCAACTGATGTGTGGCGACGGCAAGCACGACATCAATTTTATACAACACATGCACCATGAGAGTGATTAGACCTACAAATGAAGCAGTACACTTGTTCAATCATGCCTCAAATGAACTGCTAGATAACAATAGAGCAATTCACATGACAACAGGGAGGTAAAAGCAGAACCAGAGGATCATGAAGCAGCCGGAGCTGGGATTTTGCTTTTTCTCTGGAACTAACAAAACATGCTAACAAGTTATCGGAACCATTCCATGATGCTACATAGCATTGAAACTAACAATACATGCTAATAAGTCACCAGAGCTACTGCATGATGCTACATGACCCTATCAAGAAACAAATCATCCAATCATGCCAACATAATCAAGCAAAGAAAATCGAAAGCATAATATTTGCTATCAACTCTCACATTTCTTTTTGTTATCTAAGAGATGAGGTTGTATATTTGCATGGTATTAGACAAGTATACAACGAAGCGTAAAATCGAAATCGATTTAATCTTTCTAAGCATGGACACCTACAAGAACCTACATTCGTGAATATTTCCAAGCTCGTGCATTTTAACCAGTTAGACTTACAAATTGTTCAGCAAGAAAAAAAAAGTCATATGGAAGTTACATTTGCTTCCGTGCTTTAAGCCGAAGGTGGGGAATCGGAGGAAGCCGCAGACGCTGTCCGGTGTAGAACCACTAGAAGAAGCTCCAGAAGAAGCTGATCCCAAAGTATGATTTAGAAAAATTTGATGAAGCAAATAGTTCGCGACTGAAAATTTAGTTGTTCTGATACCATCCTAAAGAGCACAACCGCCACAAAGATCACTTAGTACTTAGTAGTTGTCATTCTTGAAACAATGAAAACAGTAAAAACTAAAAATGTGAAATGGAAAGTATGATAAGATTACAAAGGCCAAAAAAATTCGTGTTCAATTGTCAGTTATACAAATAAGCAGCAGGATGAGTATAACCTACACGTTAACTTGTTCCAGTGGTGCTAATTACAGTTGTAGCGACCCGACCTCAGACGGTCAAGCCTCTGTGTATCTGTGCCATCCCTGGATCAGTATGCTGGCACACACAGTACATCAATGTATATATCAAAGTGCAATCACATGCATAAATAACGTAAAGCGATATATACCTCATAATACTCGTGGAAACAATCAAACGGGTGTGGAGTCCCATCAACGCCATCGGCAGGTTGAGTGTAGACCGTAACCCTGCACCGTAACTCTTACTCGTCGAGGAAATATCTGCAACATGATACGTTGCAGCCGTGTAGGTCAAGACATTGAATGTACCGCAAGATCACAACATGAATAAACAGATGATAAAACTATACTATATGCAATATGGCTTTATGGCTCAGTATCTGAATTTTGTTTGCGTAAATGCTGATTTTATTTTACCTACATCAAAGGAATAGAACGAAGTCTGTACTAAGGAGTTTTCTATCATGACATGGTTCCACCAACCGATGTCTCATAGCCCAAAATCATCATAAGTTGCCCACAATTAAGTTATCAATCCGGTGTTGAGAGTTCCGAGATAGATCCAAGTCCAGATGCTCAAATTGTCCGTAACCGGGGACACGGCTAATCGATTAGGTTATAAACCCTCTGCAGAGGTTTGTACACTTTACCCGCAAGATTCGATCCCTCTCTTTACGTTCTCGCACTTCGGGGTGTTTGAGAACAAGATGACCGAAACATGGTCTTCCAAAGAGTTCCTCGACCACCGTCCGTACTCCATCCAATCCTACCGTCATTCTACATCTCGCTAGTACCGTCCCAGCCAGAGTCACAACTAAGGTCAACCAAGCGAGCCCATAATGACTTGCGGTTGCACAGGTAAGCTTCGGCGTGAAGTATTCTTCCGTCTCTTTGAGTCTGGGTGAAGCTTTCCGCAAGATGTCATGGCGCTTCTCCATGCATCCCGCCAACCACTTTGGGTTCTCCAGGTGCCGTCACAAATCCTTCACCCAAAGAGTGTGTATTGAAAATCCTGTCTCGAGTCTTGAAGTCTTGAGGTCTTGAAGATGCAGTCCTTGCAGATTCCATCATGGAGTTGTCGTCATTGACGAGAGTTCTCCTTCTTCACACCACTCTCGAGCACTCATACCAAACCCGTCTACTATAGCGTAGCATTAAAACAAATAACGTCCCGGGCTCAGAATAGGGGTGATGGGTTCCTACCTCATGCATACTACTCAACTACAAGGATTCAATAACACTCTTGAGGGGTGGTTGCAATGGTGCCACTAAATGCAATAAAACATAGGTAAGAAAAGCATGGTCAAAGTGAACTTGCCTGGTTGACGATCTTGAAAAAACTAGGGTTTCAGTAGTAGCAATCTTCGTGACTCCGGAAATTCTACCGAGGCAAACAATAACTATAATAAGCACATAGCAATAGGATCACATAACACAACATAACAAAAGTAACATAACACAACAAACAACCAAAACTCAATCCAAAAGAAAAACTCAAATAAAGGCCACTCAAAGTTTTCCCTACTTCAAACAATAACAAAAATAGTTTTATATAATAAAAATTTCTTAATATAACCTAATCATGGTTTTAGGTTAACTTAACAGAAAAGGTTTCACTAAGCAACTAGGAGCAAAAAGAATTAATTAAAAAGCTATTATAAAACTCATTTTAGGCCTAATCCAATTTCTATTAAGAAAAATAATTTAAAACTTTTATTAATTATAAATAAAAGTTCATCTACTAGAATGACAGAAACTAACCTAGAATAACTAATCACAAGTTAAGAATAAATTAATTTACTAATTAATTAATTAGGAAAACAGGAACTAGTTAATTAATTAGGATTAATAGGATTCTGACTAAAACTAATTATTTATTAATCCTAAAATACCCAAGTAAATTTCTAGGGTTTGGCAATGTCAAAATAAAGTGATTACAAAAAGAATCATGCAAAAATAATTTTTTAACTAAAGTTATAGCAGATTTACTATTCTGACTAAAACAATATTAAGGCATTTTTAATTATTTTTAACATAGCTAAATATATATTTTACAGAAACAACATAAAATTTGCAATCCAACAAAAGAAGAATCACTCAAAAATATTAAACAGAATAAAAGATATGAATTTTTGAAAACAGAAGCCATTCTGTAAAACAGAAAATCAAAATAAAAAGAAAAAGGCCTAATGGGCCTATATCATGCACTAGGCGTAACTTAGTCTAAACGGGCCTAGGTTTAACTAAAACTAACCGGCCTAAAAATAAAAAACCTAACTAAAACTAACCGAAGAACCGGCCGGTTTTATAAATAAAACCTACCCTTCGGGTTCTAATCCTAGCCACTCGATTGAGATCGAACGGGGGTGCTCGCTGGCTTACCGGACTCATGGCGGCGGCAAGGCGGCGGGCGAAGCGTCGAGGCGTCAAGGGCGGGAGCTCCAGCGTCGGGAAGACGCGACGAGGTCGGGAGGGGTTCGTGGTGTTGTTGGGGGTCGGGGTGGACCAGGGGTCGACGGGCGGCAACAATGGCGGCGGGAGGGCTTGACTCCTGACGCCGAGCGGAGGGAGAGGGGGTCAGCGTGGTCTCGGAGGGGGGAATGGGGTGCGGGTGGCGGCTTTTATAGCCGGGTCGTCGGGATCGGGAGGATCGGGGCGATCGGGGATCCGGATCCTTCGGGATCCGGCGATCTCAGGCGAGGTCGGCGTGGCGTGGGCGGGAAGGAGAGGCGGGGCCCACGGGTCAGCGAGAGAGAGAGGGTGAGGAGGGAGGCCGATCGGCCGTGGCGCCTTCGGGCGAGGCGAGGTGAGGGAGCTGGGCTGGCTCGGCTCGGGCTGGCTCGTGGGCCTGGGCTGGGCCAGCGCTGGGTCATGGAGGGGGCGGCGCACTGGCTGGGCCTGGGGTGACTGGCTGGCGCCTGGGGTTTCTTTATTCTTTTAAATAAAACTAAAACAAAAATAAAACCCAATCTATAAATAATTTATATAGGGTATATATATGCCAAAATGATTAGGGGAATATTCCCTTTCATTTGAACATTTTTCCAAAGGCAAAAGCCAAATTTCATAAAAATCTATTTTTTTCAAATTCAAATAAATTTCAGGTTTGAATCCAAATCTTTTGGCATTGTTTCCTCTGATATTTTTGGAGTGTCATGTTTGCTCCTCTCATACTTTTGATCAAGTATCAGGCATAGTTTTTGAAATGTTTCCCACATGCCAAAGTTTGAAATTCAAATTCAAAACTCAAAATTTGAAAGAGAGTTCCAAAGCACCTTCAAATGATTTTCAACTTGATTCATTATAACTTCCAACTCCTATTTCATATAATTGAAGAAGTCATTTTATCTTCCCTCATGAAAATCATTGAGTTGCATAAAGCTTTGAATTTGAAAACTTCCCAAATGAAATTCAATTCTTTTCCAAAACCCTATTCATTTCAAAATGGAAGAAGTCATGTCATCTTCACTCTAGGTTTTGGTGTTGCAATGAACTTGAGTTCAATTGGGATCCAAAAATGCAAAATGGAAAGTTTGGGAAAGTCATTTCATTCCCTCTCATTCAACTTTCAAAAGTTTCAATTTCCACTCAATTCCATTCAATCAATCAGTCAAACAATCAGACAACAACCATAGTTATTTATTTATTATAACATTCCAAAATTTAGAATTTTGGGATGTTACAAACCTACCACACTTAAAATGAATCTCGTCCTCGAGATTCGGAGAGGCTAGCAAGAAATAGGTTAGGGTTTGGGGTCTTCTCAAAAATCCATCGATCGTCTCCGGGGTCTCGGATGCTACCACCCTTAGAAGCATGGTTACGGTTCCATCAAAACTCATATACTCCATCCTTATTACTGACGGTGTCGGTCTTCTCAGATATTAAGGATAATTCCTTCTCTGGGCTCTTCCGGTAGTGGCATAACCTTTTCCTCAATTCTTTTGTCTTTTACTCTTGGTAAGGTTATTCCGAGACTGGGTCTTCATAGCTGACGGGTCTGGCGCCAATTCTAAACAAATATCGGTATCTCATGGTGGTCAACGATTTATGGTTTCCCCTGCAGAAAACGGGTCTGGGTTGAACCTCACCGTATAACCTACGGTTGGCAACAACTGCCGTGTACAAGGGAAAAAAATACCTATACCTTTCTAAGGTTTAAACAAGGTTTTGATCGTCGTCTCTCTACTATAGGTAAGTCACTCAGATTTTACCATCCCATATAGCAAAGCGAATAATAAGAGTAAGTCGGTATGGTGATCAATCCATCCCGCACCCAAATCATTACCTTGTACATGGTTTAGCTTAATCTCACATTCTAACACTCGGTCATCCTCACAAGCATTGCAGAATTTCTCTTGTCGTGAACCAAGTTCGCAAAAAATCCATTGATTCTGCAGCCAAACAAACATCTATCGTTCCTTAACAACTCTCGGGTTTTATGTAAACTCCTATAGAATCGCTTGGTTGATCAAATCGTAGTCTATTCCCAAAATTTCTTTCTCCGGTGGGTACTTGATCCTTATTAATTCTTGGGCCCGTGGGTTATGGCCCACTTCAACACTAGTGCAGCTTTAACTCATCCTTGGGGTAACTCTCTTGTTCCATATTACACATCTTTTAAATCCAAAGAGTACTGCTTTCTTCATACCATCATATCAAAAGCAAAATTCCAACTTTTTTTTCCTTGAACTACAGTCCGTGGAATATATATTTTCTTATCCATTAGTCTAGTCTTCTTCACAGGTACTACCACCCTAAAAATGAAATTCACAAATCCATCCATAGACCATATTTTTCTCATATCCTCGAAAATGGTCAAAATCCGTGTTCATAGAGTAACAACTCATACAATTAAACATATGAAAACATGTCACCTTAACTTTATTGATTTCATGAATCCATTACAAACTACGAGCACCCATTACATAACTCAACTCATTGAGCTCATGAAAATGAAATTGCTTTCTACTACTCTTATTATCCATATCAAAATTCCAACTACTCAACTCCAGTTTTCATCTTGTCGGGACATTTAATAGCATAATGTCCTGCCTCCTTGCAGCGAAAACAAATGACTTCCGACATGTCTCGGGCTTCTTTGTGATTATGCGGGCTCCTTGGATTCTTGGCTTCTTTTCTGGCATTTACTAGCTTAAATGACCTAAATCCTTGCACTGTAACAAGTGATATGACTTAGGTCCTTCTCTGCAAAAATTGTGTTGTTCTCGGGTTGCCTTCTTTTTCTCTTCCTGGAATTCTCTGTAATGATCGAGTTTCTATCTCCGGAGGGTCAAACTTCACTTCATTGTCGGGAAATATCCTGGATACTCCTTTCTTTCCTTGGTGCAACATCGTGAAAAATGTCCTTCTTCTCCACATGAATAGCGGGCATTGGAGTAAAATCTGTCGAGACCTTCTCCATCCGTGTCGTCAACACTTTCATTCATTACTGGTTCTTCTAGGTCTTCTTTGAGGGTTTCTTTCATTCCATCTTCCCGCTTGAATAGTTTGTTGCACCATGGAGTAAATGTGACATCGCACGGGTAGTGGGTGGTTCCTTCACACAGGAAGCAAGTCACACGGCTAGTTGGGCATTCCTCACCGGGTGTTTCTCCTCACAATGAGGGCATCCATCTTTGTGTTCCTCTGGTGTGTCCTATTTCTCCGCAAATCTTGCGAGCACAAGGTTTTCTTCTTGGTGTATCATTGTGCTTCCGGATAAGACGTGATCTCATCAGGGTCTTCTTGAATTCCTCCCAAGTTCTTGCTCCTTTAAATCCTTGTATGGATTGATGCATTCTCCACTGTGTTGCAGCACTTTCAGAAAATCTTGAAGAGCGTATTGGACCTCATACTTCCTTGAAACCAAATTGTTCCCGAAGTGATTCTCCATGTTCTGCATCCATAGCTCTGCCTCCTATTGAAGTCTTGATCCAGAATATCACCCAACTTCATTCATCATCTATGGGGTTCAAGGGTTTTAGGGTGAGATGAGAGAGGTGGGGAGGGATATACACACAATACAAACAATAGTTTTTGAAGAAACAAGTTTTACTTTGTGGCTATCGGAAAACATCAAACAAATGACAGCTCACACATCGTCGCATCTAACGTAAGTGTGTAACAGGGTTTGGTCTTCTAAAGGTCAAATATTTCTTCAGAACTTCAAATCTTGGAGTCTTCAACTGTTGTAGCTTCTAATACATGGTGAAATCCTCTTTACTCTGAAGGGGTCATCAGTTCTCCGATATCAAATCCTTCTTGAGCGTCTTGATTGATCCTCCGGGTGATCAAAGGATAAGGGTATATTCTAACTATTTGAGGTGAGAGGGTCTATTTGATAAATTCAGAAAAGATGAGAAGTAAGAGTCTTTTTGTAAATAAAGTTTTGAGATATCCTGTCCTAAGGGCTTTTCCGGTTTCTAGGGTCACGTCCCCATACCAACATGTGCTCTCGATACCATCTCTCAGAGCGACCCGACCTCAGACGGTCAAGCCTCGTGTATCTGTGCCATCCTCGGATCAAGATATGTCACACACAAGACATCAATGTATATATCAAAGTGCAATCACATGCATAAATAACGTAAAACTGATATATACCTCATAATACTCAGTGAAACAATCAAACGGGTGTGGAGTCCCATCAACGCCATCGGCAAAGTTGAGTGTAGACCGTAACCTGCATCAGTAACTCTTACTCGCCGAGGAAATATCTCGGAACATGATACGTTGCAGCCGTGTAGGTCAAGACATTGAATGTACCGGCAAGATCACAACATGAATAAACAGATGATAAAACTATACTATATGCAATATGGCTTTATGGCTCTGTATCTGAATTTTGTTTGCGTAAATGCTGATTTTATTTTACCTACATCAAAGGAATAGAACGAAGTCTGTACTAAGGAGTTTTCTATCATGACATGGTTCCACCAACCGATGTCTCATAGCCCAAAATCATCATAAGTTGCCCACAATTAAGTTATCAATCCGGTGTTGAGAGTTCCGAGATAGATCCAAGTCCAGATGCTCAAATTGTCCGTAGAATCGGGACACGGCTAATCGATTAGGTTATAAACCCTCCGCAGAGGTTTGTACACTTTACCCGCAAGATTCGATCCCTCTCTTTACGTTCTCGCACTTCGTGGTGTTTGAGAACAAGATGACCAAACATGGTCTTCCAAAGAGTTCCTCGACCACCGTCCGGTACTCCATCCAATCCTACCGTCATTCTACATCTGCTAGTACCGTCCCACCAGAGTCACAACTAAGGTCAACCAAGCGAGCCCATAATGACTTGCGGTTGCATGTAAGCTTCCGGGCGTGAAGTATTCTTCCGTCTCTTTGAGTCTGGGTGAAGCTTTCCGCAAGATGTCATGGCGCTTCTCCATGCATCCCGCCAACCACTTTGGGTTCTCCAGGGTGCCCGTCGGCAAATCCTTCACCCAAAGAGTGTGTATTGAAAATCCTGTCTCGAGTCTTGAAGTCTTGAGGTCTTGAAGATGCAGTCCTTGCAGATTCCATCATGGAGTTGTCGTCATTGACGTAGAGTTCTCCTTCTTCACACCACTCGAGCACTCATACCAACCCCGTCTACTATAGCGTAGCATTAAAACAAATAACGTCCCGGGCTTGGTAACAGGGTGATGGGTTCCTACCTCATGCATACTACTCAACTACAAGGATTCAATAACACTACTGAGGGGTGGTTGCAATGGTGCCACTAAATGCAATAAAACATAGGTAAGAAAAGCATGGTCAAAGTGAACTTGCACGGTTGACGATCTTGAAAAAACTAGGGTTTCAGAGTAGCAATCTTCGCACTCGGAAATTCTACCGAGGCAAACAATAACTATAATAAGCACATAGCAATAGGATCACATAACACAACATAACAAAAGTAACATAACACAACAAACAACCAAAACTCAATCCAAAAGAAAAACTCAAATAAAGGCCACTCAAAGTTTTCCCTACTTCAAACAATAACAAAAATAGTTTTATATAATAAAAATTTCTTAATATAACCTAATCATGGTTTTAGGTTAACTTAACAGAAAAGGTTTCACTAAGCAACTAGGAGCAAAAAAAGAATTAATTAAAAAGCTATTATAAAACTCATTTTAGGCCTAATCCAATTTCTATTAAGAAAATAATTTAAAACTTTTATTAATTATAAATAAAAGTTCATCTACTAGAATGACAGAAACTAACCTAGAATAACTAATCACAAGTTAAGAATAAATTAATTTACTAATTAATTAATTAGGAAAACAGGAACTAGTTAATTAATTAGGATTAATAGGATTCTGACTAAAACTAATTATTTATTAATCCTAAAATACCCAAGTAAATTTCTAGGGTTTGGCAATGTCAAAATAAAGTGATTACAAAAAGAATCATGCAAAAATAATTTTTTTAACTAAAGTTATAGCAGATTTACTATTCTGACTAAAACAATATAAAGGCACTTTTAATTATTTTTAACATAGCTAAATATATATTTTACAGAAACTACATAAAATTTTCAATCCAACAAAAAAGAATCACTCAAAAATATTAAACAGAATAAAAGATATGAATTTTGAAAACAGAAGCTATTCTCAGAAAATGTAAAATAAAAATAAAAAGAAAAAGGCCTAATGGGCCTATACTGTGCACTAGGCGTAACTTAGTCTAAACGGGCCTAGGTTTAACTAAAACTAACCGGGCCTAAAAATAAAAAACCTAACTAAAACTAACCGAAAAGAACCGGCCGGTTTTATAAATAAAACCTACCCCTTCGGGGTTCTAATCCTAGCCACTCGATTGAGATCGAACGGGGGTGCTCGCGGCTTACCGGACTCGGCGGCGGGCGGGCGGCGAAAAGTGCCGAGGCGTCAAGGGCGGGAGCTCCGGCGACTCGTCGGGAAGACGCGCACGAGGTCGGGGAGGGGTTCGGTGGTGTTGTTGGGGTCGGGGTGGACCAGGGGGTCGACGGCGGCAACAATGGCGGCGGGGAGGGCTTCAGGCTCCGGCGACGTCGAGCGGGAGGGAGAGGGGGTCCGCGTGGTCTCGGAGGGGAATGGGTGCGGGGTGGCGGCTTTTATAGCCAGGTCGCTGGGATCGGGAGGGATCGGGCGATCGGGGGATCCCGGATCCTTCGGGATCCGGCGATCTCCGGCGAGGTCGGCGTGGCGTGGGGCGGGGAAGGAGAGGGGCGGGGGCCCACGGGTCAGCGAGAGAGAGAGGGGTGAGGAGGGAGCGGTCGACCGGCGCGTAGCGCCTTCGGGCGAGGGGGCGAGGGGTGAGGGAGCTGGCTGGCTCGGCTCGGTGGCCCTCAGTGGGCTGCTGGGCTGGCCAGGGCTATGAGGGGGCGGCGCTGGTTGGGCATGGGGTGGCCTGGCTGGCGCCCCGGGGGGTTTTCTTTATTCTTTTTAAATAAAACTAAAACAAAAATAAAACCCAATCTATAAATAATTTATATAGGGTATATATATACCAAAATGATCAGGGGAATATTCCCTTTCATTTGAACATTTTTCCAAAGGCAAAAGCCAAATTTCATAAAATCTATTTTTCAAATTCAAATAAATTTCAGGTTTGAATCCAAATCTTTTGGCATTGTTTCCTCTGATATTTTTGGAGTGTCATGTTTGCTCCTCTCATACTTTTGATCAAGTATCAGGCATAGTTTTTGAAATGTTTCCCACATGCCAAAGTTTGAAATTCAAATTCAAAACTCAAAATTTGAAAGAGAGTTCCAAAGCACCTTCAAATGATTTTCAACTTGATTCATTATAACTTCCAACTCCTATTTCATATAATTGAAGAAGTCATTTTATCTTCCCTCATGAAAATCATTGAGTTGCATAAAGCTTTGAATTTGAAAACTTCCCAAATGAAATTCAATTCTTTTTCCAAAACCCTATTCATTTCAAAATGGAAGAAGTCATGTCATCTTCACTCTAGGTTTTGGTGTTGCAATGAACTTGAGTTCAATTGGGATCCAAAAATGCAAAATGGAAAGTTTGGGAAAGTCATTTCATTCCCTCTCATTCAACTTTCAAAAGTTTCAATTTCCACTCAATTCCATTCAATCAATCAGTCAAACAATCAGACAACAACCATAGTTATTTATTTATTATAACATTCCAAAATTTAGAATTTTGGGATGTTACAACAGTTCAGAATACCACTCCTTCAGGACATCATGCAGAAAAAATTAGTATAAACTAAACAGCATCAATGAGGACATTGTTATTTCCAAAGGAAAGTGTGCTTTGTTATAGCAAAGACCAGAGTTTCCAACAACAATGAGGGCCACAGAAGCTCCCAAGATCATAGCCTAACTACATGCTGAACCAACATCTCACTAAATATTTGTGTCCGCTAATAACAGAGCATGAGCTCGCCGTAAACAAATCTGAAGAGATATGATTTACGAACTCAGTACAATATTTCTTATCTGAAGAGATATGATTTCTTGTGGTGCTTCATGCTTGTCCCCATCATTTGTTGTTGCCTGGAGCCTTCTTTGTCCACATAGATTTGGCAGGTGAAGATTTGCTATGGGTTAATGACAGAGTAGTAGTGTCAGTTCAGCAGCATAGTTTTGTCGGCATAGACCGTGTGCCTTACTGATAGACAACAAGCATACCTGGTTCAAGCGCGCAACCTCGAGCTTGAAGGTCGAGATCTCGGAAGCCTGCTGCTCGAACAGGTCCGTTAGCTTGTAGGCCACCGTGCCCAGGTGGTCGACGGTGTTGACAACGGCCCTCACCGCGTAGTCCTTCAGGTTGTCCAGCACCCTGACGACAATTAGAGAGTTCAGTTTCATGAAAACATGCCATATTCTCAAGCAAGATTACAACACACGTTTGAAATCACTACACTGTTGACTGTTCATTCACCAAAATTTACCATACAAATTCGACTCTACTCCATGCTTCAGAACTTTGTTCCGCACTGTCAGACACAAGGAGGGTGAACCCCTTTGATATAATTCGAATGAAGTGACAAACTGACACCACATGACTGGGGAACAACCAGAATAAATCCAATCGCCGGTACATGGTACATAGGCTGTCTGTCGTTCAGAAATCATATCTCTTCAGATAAGCTTTATCCAGTCATACCATGGAATCAGTTGAAAATAATAAAATAAAGACTTTTTCAGAATTTGATTAAAATGAGGGCATATGCATCATGATTAAAGGTTGCTCCCTGTACTGTATAAACTTTCAGTGCTAGTCTTATATTTACTAATTGGAGGCACCTTTTAAGCCTTTTCATTAATCCACATCATCAAAATTAATTACATCGTTGGATTGTAAAATGTACGCTCAAGATAAAAGGAAATTTGCGTAACACCCGTCCCAAAAAAGGCCTCTGGCACGTCCAAACGTTAGTGAAACAAAAACAAAGAAAGGTGTAAAATAAAAACAAGGAAGTACTAACCTACAGGTTGATCGGATGGTGTTATTAAACTGATCTGGCTCTACAGACCAGTATGTCGTAGTCTATGGTGGTTTCTTCAGTATAAGTGGTGCATCAGAAAAGATGCCATGAAGGACATGCGCACACTAAGCTAAAAGATTCAAATCTGTTTTCCCTATATGTTTTCCTTATATGTCCGTGGTGCCCTTTATGTTGTTTTTAATTGAATTTCTATTTTCCCTATATCTTTTCATATGCTTTTAAAGAACCTTGACAGCAGAAGCTAACTAGATCGGTGCGCTCCAATAGATTTTGGTGTCGTGCTTTCAGTTTCAAACATGGATGTGCATATATCCGTACATGCATCCGCTTTTATATCTTGCCCTCTTTCCGGTTGACTCCGTGTGGTCAGCTAAATAGTATAAGGGTTCTATCAAACATTTTCAGTATCAACGGCGACCACTAACAAAGGTTTGAGCTATCGTAGCAGTACCATTACTGCAACAGTCGTGAGCATGGGTAAAACAAGGTACTTCTATTAGAACTCAGTCTACTTTACCGTGTGGACACACTAATCTGAATATATTTCTCTCTACTATTTATGGGCGTTCAGTACATAATACCTTATTGTCGTGGGCTTATAAACTTCATTAGTAAATTTTGATGTAGTGATATTTTATAAACAAACTGCAAGAATTGAAGGAGTTTTTTTAACAGATAAGTCTAATTGTTTACTCTGAGTTTCGAGGTTAGTGCAGGAAGAAAATGGGTTTCCCTTGGAGCATCATGTTCAACTTTTTCCAAATAATCATAGTAGTAAGACTAAATATATTAAACAATTATCTTGATATTCTTCTTCTTTTGAAAATATCGTGTAGTTTCTATATATGAGTATTTTGCCCCTCAAATCCTACAATAATATATATGTGAATAAAATATTAATTAATTATATCATTGGACTTGGTATGTAAGTTAAAATTTATGCCTTCAAATGAAGGCGACTTAGACATGTCTACTAATTACAAGATATGCATCGTTGATAGATCAATTGGTCCAGTAACTGTGTAACTGATTCTCAATAGGAGATGATAAGAAATTGAGGAACAATGTGCCAATGCCACAGAAGTGTTTAATGGACATGTTTATGTCCAGATGGAAGGCCCAGATCACAATAATAACACTATCTGGTCTCAGACTGCCCTCATGTGTATTTCCACATATAGCTAATTGAACTCTTTGGTTGTGGTTTGGCCACCTAATAGTAAATCTTCCTTGAGAAACCCACTCGCTGCTTTATTTTGATTATTCTCAATTTTAAACTATGACTTCCATTTAGAACGTTTTAAGAGACCTTAAATTTGTCACTGTGAAGGTCCACATTTCTACATGGACTATACATCATACACAACACATAGGGGTATGATCGCTCCGGTGCATGATTTATGAAAGACCGCAGATGGTGAATTCTAAAGAAGCAGGTGTGATGGAACTCCCCTGTCAATATGAAAGTTAATTTCTATCATTAACCACATCAAATTAAATGTTAGTGATTAAATAGTTCCTTATTGACGCTTAATTATTGCTGAATAGTTATATTATCTAAGAACATCCTGAAAAAAATACATTAATATGAATGAATTAAACGAAGCTATCTAGATAGATTATATATGTTTGTCTTTATTATAGTACATGAGCCTGACATTCACAAGTATAAGAACTTTATTATACATTCTGTTCCTGTAGAAACACTTTTACCTATTCGTTAAAAGAATCATATTTGTTTCAGATACATCACAAGATAATCGTAGCTCAGAGATTCACAGGGTGAACCAGACCTCTAACCTTAATTTAGCTGAAGAAATATACTTTTTCCTACATGGAAACAGAGCAAACTATTACATGGTTATATGATGAACTTTGAAACAATTTTTTTGATGATTACCTATAATCTAATAGAAAAGGAATTCATAAACCAAAAGGTACGATTACATATACCCGCCTATAATATATTTTTAGAAAAAATATATTTTTCGTGCATGGAAATAGAGCAAACTAATAAATGGTTACATGATATTTGAAACATAACTCTTTTGTTTCCCTATAATCTAATTAAAAAGAATTCAAAAACCAAAAAGTACTATTACATAGACCCTCCTATAATCTATGTTTACTTCCAAAAATTCCTAGCCCGTGCAGTGGCACGGGTTGCTGACTAGTTAATCTAATTACATAGCACATTATCCTTCCACTTTCAGGTTTACATTATCAAGAATATTAGTTAGATGGTAGGTGCAAGAACGTGTGCTTGTAAATCAAGGTTCAGGGAGATCACTGTCTGACTTACTGTATTGGAACCAACAAAAGACTGCACCAACAAGAGAAGTTGTGCACCCACCAGATCCCACGGACCACGCCCGCCGGAGAAAGAGAAGCCGCCCCATAGGCAGCACCACTTCATCGTCGATGGCCACCGCAAGGACACCCTTGACCAGAACCGCCCCTACGCACCTCCCCCTTGACGCCACATGCCACACCTCTTTAACACCATCCTATAAAAATAGAGTAGCAAAAATCTCAACATTGTGTTCATACCTGTGAGTGCCTGGTTGAGTCTCGGAGAGAGAGAGAGAGAGAGAGAGAGAGAGAGAGAGAGAGAGAGAGAGAGAGAGAGAGAGAGAGAGAGAGAGAGAGAGAGAGAGAGAGAGAGAGAGAGAGAGAGAGAGAGAGAGAGAGATCGTACCGGATCCAAATCAACAGGAGCCAAGCTGCGAGAAATCCATCAACGGTGGCTCAGATCCCGCGCCAGCCCGACCAGCCCATCGAACGGAACGCATCAAGGGCCCGGCCTCTCGGTCCACGGCCCGCGCCGCTGTGGACATCCCGAGCCCCGTGGAGTGCGCGCCGCAGCAGGCGCCATGACGGCGGTGGTCCCGCCATGGAGTCGCCCATGGCCGCCGCCGCATGCATCTCCTCGTTGACCCCGACTATCGACCACCGGAACGCGAAGAGGAGGGAGGGGCTCGCGACGCAGCAGGGCGGGCCGGTGGAGGAGTAGCAGCAGGGCGGCGACGGGGCTCCTAGGGCGCAGAAGGAGGAGGATGAGGTGGGAGGGAGCGGCGGCGGGTGAGGAAGGAAGGAGCGAGGGGCGTGGGGCTGTGGATTGGGGCTAGGGTGAGGAAGGAGCGAGCGAGCGGCGGCGGATGTTTTTTTACCTGGATGGGTGGGGAGAGAGGGAGGGATAACCCCACAATTTTTTTACCTGGAAAAAAATAACCCCATCTCTTTGCCATCCGCCAGATGGCAAAGAATCTTTGTCGTCTGGCGGATGGCAAAGACGCGGGGCTGGTACGCCGTTACACTCTTGACGGCCACAGGATTTGGCAACCTCTTTGCCATCTGGCCGGCAGATGGCAAGATTATTTGCCATCCACTAGCAGATGGCAAAGAATTGGCTGATGGCAACCATGTTCTTTGCCGTCTGTCAGTTCTTTGCCAACTGTTTTTTATAAGCAGATGGCAAAGACGTTCTTTGCCATCAGCTGGCAGATGGCAAAGAGCTGGCTGATGGCAAATTCCCTGTTTCCAGTAGTGTGACATGATGTAGAGGGATAAGTTCATGCAATATGATAAAAAAACCCATCTTGTTATCCTCGATGGCAACAATACAATACGTGCCTTGCTGCCCCTTCACATCGGGAAAGGACACCGCAAGATTGAACCCAAAGCTAAGCACTTCTCCCTTTGCAAGAACTAGCAATCTAGTTGGCCAAACCAAACGGATAATTCGAAGAGACTTGCAAAGATAACCAATCATACATAAAAGAATTCAGAGAAGATTCAAATATTTCTCATAGATAATCTTGATCATAATCCCACAATTCATCGATCTCAACAAACACACCGTAAAAAGAAGATTACATCGAATAGATCTCCACAAGAGAGGGGGAGAACATTGTATTGAGATCCAAAAAGAGAGAAGAAGCCATCTACTCCCTCTGTAAAGAAATATAAGAGCATTTAGATCAATAAAGTAGTGATCTAAACACTCTTATATTTCTTTACGGAGGGAGTAGCTACTAAATATGGACCCGAAGGTCTGAGGTAAACTACTCACACTTCATCGGAGAGGCTATGATGATGTAGAAAGCCCTCCGTGATGGATTCCCCTTCCGGCGGAGCTCCGGAACAGGCCCCAAGATGGGATCTCGTGGATATATAAAGTTGCGGCGGTGGAATAGGTTTTGGCTCAGATTCCGATCGCTCGGGGTAATGAGGTATATATAGGAGGAAGGAGTACGTCGGTGGAGCAAAGGGGGGCCCACGAGGCAGGGGCGCGCCCTAGGGGGGGCGCCCCTCCACCCTCGTGGCCACCTCCTTTCTTTCTTGACGGGGGGTCCAAGTCTCCTGGATCATATTCGGTGAGAAAATCACGTTCCTGAAGGTTTCATTCCGTTTGGACTCTGTTTGATATTCCGTTTCTCCTAAACACTGAAATAGGCAAAAAAACAACAAATCTGGGCTGCGCCTCCGGTTAATAGGTTAGTCCCAAAAGTAATATAAAAGTGTAAAATAAAGCGCAATATGGTCAAAAACAGTAGATAATATAGCATGGAGCAATAAAAAATTATAGATACGTTGGAGACGTATCAAGCTCCTTCCGCCATAGGCATGGAGTCTTCAGACAAGAACCCAGCCGAGTCTCCCCTTCATCCGTAGGGTGGTCAAGCTGGAGGTCCTCAAATCCTTCTGTGATTTCATCCACCATCATCCTAGCATATCCTTCCGGAATCGGCCGGCAGTGAAAAGTTGCGCCAGGCTCAGGAGGTGCAACAGAGCCAACAGCCGCCTTGACTTTCAATTCCATCCACTGCGTCATAAGGTGGAAATGCTGAGACTCCGTGATAGCATCTACGGGGTAGCTAGCAGGAGCCGTGAAGACAGGCTCCTGAAGCAGCTCCGTGGAAGCCACGCTGCTTCTCCGCTGAGATGGCGGGGTAGCTTCGGGTGTAGCTTCGGACTGCCTCTCGTTCCTCTAGAGCTTGTACCCTTGCGTGCAGCGCCTGTATTTGGGTCAACTCCTTTTTCTTCTTCCTCTCCCAGCGTTTGTAACCGTCTGCGTCGGGAAATCCAGCCTTCCACGAAAGGGAGCCTGGCGTGCCTCGTATCCGTCCGGGGTGCTCAGGATTCCCAGGGGCCTCTGTGAGCTCGTCGTTCTCTCTATCCGGAATGAACGTCCCTTGCTACGCCTTTTTGATATACTCCTGAAGCTTCACGATGGGTGTGTTCAGCTGCTCGTCGGTCCAAACGCACTTCCCTGTTACAGGGTCCAATTTTCCCCCAACCCCGAAGAACCAAGTCCTGCAATGGTCTGGCCAGCGTCGCGTCTCTGGTTCGATCCCTTTATCAATGAGGTCATTCTCAGCCTTGTCCCACAACGGCCGGGCTTTCAGGTAGCCACCTGACCCCGTGCGATGGTGATGCTTCTTCTTTGCAGCATTTTTCTTGTTTGTCGCTGACATCTTCACTGCTCTCTCGGATTTCTTTTTGGTGACAAATTCGGGCCACTGATCTTTGATCTTCTCAAATCGGCCGATGAATTCTGGAGTCTTGTATTGGTCGACAAACGATGATTTCAGCTCATCCTTCCACCTCCTGAATAGCTCAGCCATCTTCTTAAGAGCATAAGCCTTGATCATTGGCTTTTTAACTGGATTCTCCGGATCCTCCTCTAGCGGGAAGGTGAAATTTTTCTGCGGTAGCGGTCCAAAGATCAGCTTTCTGCCTATCGCTGACATAAGACACCTGAGAGTCTTTGTCCTTAGGATTCTACCATTGCTCGATGCTGATCGGGATCATGTCCCTCACTAGAACCCCGCACTGAGCATTAAATTTTTGCTTGGTCTGGACGGGTTCAATCGGTTGGCCAGCGCGATCAATTTCGATGATCGTGTACCTTTCATCCGCGCGCAACTTTCTCTTCGGGCCTCGTCTCATTACCGAAGTGTTGCTCGATCCAGAGGGCTAGAAAATAAGAAAAAATAAGAGAGTTAATATGTGTACATACCAAAAACAATTAATGCATCAATTAGCTATAGTCAGCACATGCTTAGTTAATTAGTATATATATACCTGGCCGGACTCCGTCCGGTCACTGGAGCCGTCATCACGGTGTCCTTCCCCCTCCATTCGCTCACCGGAGCCGTCATCACGGTGTCCTTCCCCCTCCATTCGGTCACCGGAGCCGTCATCACGGTCTCCTTCCTCCTCCATTGTTTGATCATCGTCATAGCATGCTTCTTCATCCTGTCTTTCCAGACCATCGGTGCATGTGTGGTTGAGAAACGACAAGACGACATCACTTCCGTGTGCGATTATCTCCCCCAACACCGCTTCTTTTGCTTCGTCTCGGGGGTGCAGATCCATAGTTTCTGCAAATATTTACAACATGGAAATTATTATTCAAACATGACAGATGGATATATTAGTGGCAAAAGTTGAACTAGCTAGCTAAGCACAATAAGGAATCATATTAGTGGCATGACCTCGATGCGTCTCTAGGGTTTGGGGTGGCCTCAGCAACGCTTCAAGGTTTTGGGGTGGCCACAACAACGCTTCAAGCGTTCGAGGTGGCCTCGACGACAACGCTCTTTTAACTTGGTAAATTTCGGTGGCCTCAAGAGAGTTTGTCGATCGGGTAGGGGCGCGGCGGGAGGGGGTAGGAGACCGACATCATTTTTTTCTAGGGTTTGGGTGTCCTGGAGAGTTTTGGTCGAGCGAGAGGGCCGGGGGGTGCTCCCATGGTATAAGTTATCACGGTCGAGAGGGGGTTATATCGACAATGACATACCCGATAAAAAATAATAAAAGGATGAAGAAGAAAGAAAAAGAAAAAAAGAGGAGAAGAAGAAAAAAATTCTTCTTCTCCTCTATTCCTTTCTTCCTCTCCTCTTTGTTTTCCTTTTTTTCCTCTTCTTATTTATTTCTCCTCTTCTACATCTTTTTCTTTTCCTTCTTCCTAAAATAAACATAAACTAAAATAATCCTAAAACTAAACGAAACTTCTCCTCCCTTTATATTTCTTCGTCTTATTTTTTTCATCCTAAAACTTTATGAACAAAATTACAACAGAAAAAACAATAAAAATTCTATGAACAAAATTACCTGACCAAATAATCCTATGAACAAAATTACAATAAAAAAAGGTATGAACAAAATTACAATAAAAATTCTATGAACAAAAAAAACAATAAAAATTCTATGAACAAAATAAAAATTATTTGCATATGAACATACAAACATTTGCATATTCTACAATATCATCATCATATTCTACAATAATATCACCAAAAATCCTAACTTTTGCATATGAACAGGGGGCCTGCTTCGTCGTCGGCGTCGGGGCGGGCGGCGGCGTTGGGGCGCGGGGAGGAAGAGGGAGAGGAGGGGGAATGACGCGGTGAGGCTCACACTACAGGCGAGAGGCAGCGAGGTCGGGGCATGGGCTACGGCGACGAGGTCGGGGCAGGATGCGGCGAGGCCGGGGCAGGGGCGACGGAGACGGCGGCGAGGCCGGGGCAGGGGCGGCAGCCTGGCGGCGTCGATGTCGTCGGCGTCATCGGGGCGGCAACTACGAGATGAGAAGAGAAATTTTCACAAGTCCTTCTTATATACTGAGAGCATTGGTCCCGGTTCGTGTCACCAACCGGTACCAATGCAATCCTTTAGTCCCGGTTGGTGCTACCAACCGTGACCAAAGGTCAGTTTTCAGCAGGCCAAAGGGCGGGAAGCGGCGGCCTTTGGTCCCCGTTGGTGGCACCAACCGGGACTAAAGGGGGGGCGTTGGTACCGGTTGGTGCCACGAATCAGTACCCATGCATTCCTTTAGTCCCGGTTGGTGCGGGACCAAAGGTCATGTGCTGCTGCGCCCGCATCGAAAGTTTAGTCCCACCTCGCTAGTTGAGAGGGGCGCGTAGTGGTTTATAAGCCCCACTGCCGCACCCCTCTCGAGCTCCTCTCCATTGCAGGCTTACGGGCCTAAATGTCATTGCTATGCTTGATGGGCCTACTGGGCCTTCTGCGAGCCTGAATCCTGGCCCATCGATGGGTTTCTAGTCGTATTCAGGCCGTGGCAGCCCAGTAGGTGGCATATTATATATTTTTGACTGTTTTTTGTTTTCTTTTTTGCTTTATTTTTTATTTCTACTTATAACAAAAAACTTATTTATTTTATTTTATTTTATTTTGTTTCTAATTACTTATTTATTTATTTTATGATAATTCTTTTTGCTATTAAAGTTTCTAACAAAAAAGTTATTTATGAAAATTCTTTTTGCTTTTCATGATTTTGAACAGAAAGTACTTCGATAATTTTAGTTGCATCAATTTTATATAATTTTAGTTTCAATAATACTAGAGGTTGCTTATAATGTTTTGAACAGAAAATACTTTGTTAATTTTAGTTTTATAAATGTTATTAAAGTTTATTTTATTTTGTTTCTAATTATATATTTTATTAAATTTTATATTAATTTGTTTCTAATTACTTATTTATTTTATTTTTTATTTTTCATGCACCATTTTTCATGCATTTACTGATTATTTTGAGCTATAATCCCCTAAAAATGAAAAGCATTTCAAATGAACTCTCAAAAGGTTGAAAGTTGGCACGGTATCATCATTTCACCCACATAGCATGTGCAAGAAACTAGAGAGGCTTACGGCAAAAACTGGATGCACGTCATGTACAAAATGGACAATCTCTTTCGAAGTATCAGGGTTTCATACGGAAACTCGTCTGTTACAAAGGGATTTCATTTTTTGAACTTATTTGAACTCCATAGTTTTTCTATGTTCAAAATGCACCATTCAAAGCCACATCATCAATTTTCAACCCTTTCTGACTTCATTTGTTATTTTTCATGCATTTACTGATTATTTTGAGCTATAAGACCCTAAAATTGATAAGCATTTCAAATGAACTCTGAAAAGGTTGAAAGTTGGCATGGTATCATCATTTCAGCCACATAGCATGTGCAAGAAAGTAGAGAGGCTTACGGCAAACACTGGATGCACTTCGTGTACAAAACGGACAATCTCTTTCGAAGTATCAAGGTTTCATACGGAAATTCGTCTGTTACAAAGGATTTCATTTTTTGAACTTATTTGAACTCCATAGTTTTTCTGTGTTCAAAATGCACCATTCAAAGCCACATCATCAATTTTCAACACTTTCTAACTTCATTTGTTATTTTTCATGCATTTACTGATTATTTTGAGCAATAAGACCCTAAATTGAAAAGCATTTCAAATGAACTCTGAAAAGGTTGAAAGTTGGCATTGTATCATCATTTCACCCACATAGCATGTGCAAGAAAGTAGAGATGCTTACGACAAAAACTGGATGCACTTCGTGTACAAAACGGACAATCTCTTTTGAAGTATCAGGGTTTCATACGGAAACTCATCTGTTACAAAGGGATTTCATTTTTTTAACTTATTTGAACTCCATGGTTTTTCTGTGTTCAAAATGCACCATTCGAAGCCAATCATCAATTTTCAACCCTTTCTTACTTGATTTATTATTTTTAATGCATTTACTGATTATTTTGAGCTATAAGACCCTAAAATTGAAAAGCACTACAAATGAACTCTGAAAAGGTTGAAAGTTGGCATGGTATCATCATTTCACCCACATAGCATATGCAATAAAGTAGGGAGGCTTACGGCAAAAACTGGATTCACTTCGTGTACAAAACGGACTATCTCTTTCGAAATATCAGGGTTTCATACGGATACTCGTCTGTTACAAAGGGATTTCATTTTTTGAACTTATTTGAACTCCATAGTTTTTCTGTGTTCAAAATGCACCATTCAAAGCCACATCATCAATTTTCAACCCTTTCTGACTTCATTTGTTATTTTTCATGCATTTACTGATTATTTTGAGCTATAAGACCCTAAAATTGAAAAGCACTACAAATGAACTCTGAAAAGGTTGAAAGTTGGCATGGTATCATCATTTCACCCACATAGCATGTGCAAGAAATTAGAGATGCTTACGGCAAAAACTGGATGCACTTCGTGTACAAAACGGACAATCTCTTTCGAAGTATCAGGGTTTCATACGGAAACTCGTCTGTGGGATTTTTTTTGAACTTATTTGAACTCCATAGTTTTTCTATGTTCAAAATGCACCATTCAAAGCCACATCATCAACTTTCAACCCTTTCTGACTTCATTTGTTATTTTTCATGTATTTACTGATTTTTTTCAGCTGGATAGAGGTAAGTGACCAAATTAATAGTAGTTCATCATCACATTAAAACCAAAGTACATACATAGTTCAAATTGAACAACATATAGCTCTCCAGAGCATCTAGTTAAACCATACATTGAAACTATGTAAAACCTTTCAATGCAACAACAAATTCGATCATAATCACAACTAAGGTAACAATTGATCCAACAGTATAATGATACCAAGCCTCGGTATGAATGGTATATTTTCTAATCTTTCTAATCTTCAACCGCATTGCATCCATCTTGATCTTATGATCATCGACGACATCCGCGATATGCAACTCCAATATCATATTCTCCTCCTTAATTTTTTTATTTTTTCCTTCAAGTAATTGTTTTCTTCTTTGACTAAATTTAACCTCTCGACAATAGGGTCGGTTGGAATTTCTTGTTCAGCCACCTCCTACATAAAAAAAATCTATGTCACGTTGGTCGGCATAATTGTCATAAACAATAAATGAATCAAATAGTTATAAAAAGATAATATATACCATATCTGAATCATAGACAGACGAGATTTAGGTCAAGGGGCGGATACCAGAACCATCGCACTATATAATAACAAGGAATAATAAAAGTAAGAAAATTGGACAAGTATCCATCGCAAGTAAGATTTTTTTTTTCAAAAAGAAGATAAGAACAAGAGGCTCACCACAGTGGTGCCGGCGACGAGATCGGTGCGGGCGATCGACGGCGGTGAAGACGGGGATGGGACGTGATGGACCGGTAAACCTAGAAAAATCTCGGGGAAAATGGAGCTCGGAGGTCGAGCTTTGAGAGAAGAAATATTAACTAGTGTGGCTCGGACATTTCATCGAACACCTCATGTGCATAGGAGGTGAGCTAGAGCACCCAAATGCCCTCCCCTCGCCGGCCAAGAAAAACAGAGCACGGTGGAGTGCTCGTCACCGGGCGATGGGCTATATATAGGCAAATCATTTGTCCCGGTTCGTGGCTGGAACCGGGACCAATGGTTATGGGCCAGGAGCGAGGCCCATTGGTCCTGGTTCTTTCCTAGAACCGGGACAAATCGGTCCAGACGAACCGGGACCAAAGCCCGCGAGGCCCCGGCCGGCCACCTGGGCTCACGAACCGGGACGAATGCACCCGTTGGTCCCGGTTTATATAAGAACCTGGAACGAAAGCCCCTTTTTCTACTAGTGATTGCTTGCAAGGCTTATAGTGATGTGCATTACCGAGAGGGCCCAGAGATACCTCTCCGACAATCGGAGTGACAAATCCTAATCTCGAAATACGCCAACTCAACAAGTACCTTCGGAGACACCTATAGAGCACCTTTATAATCACCCAGTTACGTTATGACGTTTGGTAGCACACAAAGTGTTCCTCCGGTAAACGGGAGTTGCATAATCTCATAGTCATAGGAACATGTATAAGTCATGAAGAAAGCAATAGCAACATACTAAACGATCAAGTGCTAAGCTAACGGAATGGGTCAAGTCAATCACATCATTCTTCTAATGATGTGATCCCGTTAATCAAATGGCAACTCATGTCCATGGCTAGGAAACTCAACCATCTTTGATTAACGAGCTAGTCAAGTAGAGGCATACTACTGACACTATGTTTGTCTATGTATTCACACATGTATTATGTTTCCGGTTAATATAATTCTAGCATGAATAATAAACATTTATCATGATATGAGGAAATAAATAATAACTTTATTATTGCCTCTAGGGCATATTTCCTTCAACAGTGAGGACCGTAAGAAAAACGGGAAGTTGAGAGCACCCGCTGACGGGTCACAGTGGAGAACAATCGAGAAAAGGTACTGGGCTGAGTTTGCAGGCGACCCAATGAACGTATGGTTTGCTTTAAGCGCGGATGTCATTTTATGCTATTTTACCTTAAAGAGGGTATTTAGGTCCTACCTAATACTGATGATCATGTGCTAAGAACAATTAAGTAGGGTTGGTTCGATGACTATGAGGATGATGATCGTATGACTTGTTATTAATAACGAGTAGAAGTTGTATGATGATGATTAGTAGGACTTGTTATTATATATGATGATGCATGATGCGAGCATGAAGAGTTATTATATATCGGCGGGTGAAATGAACATGAATTGGATTGAAGTGAAGGCAACATGCATGTGCTGCATGTCGAAAGTAGTACAATCCAAACTTGATCAAAGTTAGCATTAGTATTACTTTCGACATGCACCACATGTTGCCTTCACTTCAATCTAAGCCATGTTTAGGCATAGCAGTAGCGTTGGTAAATCAAGCATGGAGATATAAGAGAGGACACTTCTCTCTATTAGCTAGCTAATAACAACCTAAATTAACCCCCAAAACCCCTAAACCAGCCCCTTTAAAAAAAACCGCAGCCCCAGCCAGCTGCTGACGCGTGGATGCCTTTTGGTCCCGGTTAGTGTCACCAACCGGGACCAAAGGCCCCCCTGCCTAGGCTGGCCGCAACGGCCACGTGGAGGCCCATCTGTCCTGGTTCGTGTAAGAACGGAGATTAAAGGCCAAGAGTATTAGTAACGATATTTTAGTCCTGGTTTCAAAACTGGGACAGAAGGCCCTTACGAACCGGGACAAATGGCCCTTTTTCTACTAGTGATCTCTCCCTGGGAGATGCATTGTGCTTGATGAATTACTAGCAAAAATGACCGTGAGTGGCAACGGGAGAATAATAATAATATCACAACACCCTTCTCTATCGCACATGGTTTTTTTGCGAGGGCTCTACCACACAAAGTTGACATCATCTCAATCCGATGTAAAAGGATAAGAAACTCACCCACAAAAAAAGATAAGAAACTCACATCCAATCTTTGATGTCGGTCATGAAGAGCTTCCAATTTATAACTCGACTCAGACAACACATACAGGTACATGAGCTGATTAATGTATTCATTTTTTTTGAGACAAATGTATTCATAACTGTGTTTACGTAACACTCTAGCTTGGCCCATCCATGGCCCCATTGCATTGCCGCCCGCAAATAGTGACACCCGGCGCGCCAGCACTTATGTATTCTCATGTGCACGAGCGGAGTGTATTGGTCCTATGTCACCGGGGGGCCTATATGCCTCGTTATCAATTTTAATTCACACATGTATATAAATTGGTGTAGAGGGGCGTAAAGAAGCGAGCCGGTACTGTTTAATAGAAACACAAACCCTCTTTTCTACTAGTAAAATGCCCGTGCGTTGCGGCGGACTTTTGAAATATTTTGCTAAAATTATATAAACACAGTGCATGTTAAATTTCACGTGGCGAAAAAATAGCACGGGCGCAATCGAATAATGATTTAAATTCACTTCACTTGCAATGTAAATTGATAACAAAAAGGCTATTTGATGATGTATACATATAGAGCGATTATCCAACTAAAAATATGTTACAAATTATGGTCTAGTTGATGTGCTTACAAAATTCTTTTACAATATCAGGAATGTTGTTTTTAGTTACATTCGCACGATATTTGATCAAGTATAATAAAAACTTGTTACTTAACTCTTACTCATCCTGCACAAGCAATATATTTAATTAGCACAAATTCTTCATGTTCAAGGTCTTAAAATGTGTAACACCGTGCAAACTGGACAAACCAGTTATTTACCGTTCCACCGGAGTATAATATAAAAAACAAAATAGCTAGGCACATCCCTGCAATTTCCTAAATTAATCTTATCTTGAATATAGTGATAAAAAATAAATATTTGTATTGTGAAAATATCATGAAATGAAAAATATAAATTTATCCATCTATGCTTGTTGGAATAGCAGGCTGAAATAAACATTACCATCTAGATATATCAGAACTCCAACCGGTTTTCTTTATTTTGAGTGTGTCGTTGTATTCCCTCGCAAATCTTTATAATTTAACTAAAACTATGGCGTCGATGATGTATGGATAGGGTCCAGATATATACACACCATGCATGTTTGTCGAAGACGTGCAAGGTGCATCGGCCGATGAATGCATATGAAAGATAATTCTGCAATTGCTAGCTATTAGAAACAATAAACCATGACAACAATGTACAAAAGACCTTACTTACCATGTTGCACGATGAGATGTCGTGTACTATAGGCAGCTATGAAACGGTGTTGCCAACATGTGAATAGTTTTCTTCTCGCATAACTTTTGATATCATGTTAAATCTAACATCATGGACTGGGTAAGAAAACTATTTAAAACATGTTGATAGTAATGATACTGAATGAAGAAATATGATTATGATGACTTACACAAAATTGTAGCTCCATCAAGTGTACTGCATTAGACAACACATATAGTACATTAAAACAAAAGTAACACATCTGTTTTTATTTGCAAAGAAAACCGGGCACCCCTAATTACATATGAATATATAAACATACATAGATGATATTTTATATTAATAAACATGAGACAAACCAAGTTATTTATCTAGGTACCCAATTTTTTTGAGCATACCTACCCAGCCTTATCCTGACCTCAGGTTCTCTCTCAGCACACCCACCCATCTCACTCTCTCACCCCACACACCCCTCACTCTCTCAACCCTCTCACTCATGCTCTCCACCACGGCGCCGCAGATTTGGCCATCCCAGGCCGATTTCTGATGTCAAGGGTGTCGCGTTCCCCCTCTAGGCTTCACGGCGACAGGGCTCTCTTCTGCCGTCCACTGATTGCTCTGAGCAGTAGGTGCCGACAAGGAAAGAGAGTCCGGCTAGCCTCCACTCCTGCATGCAGGTTCACACAAATATCTATCTTGTAATAGGTTAAACGTTTACATGTGTTTTTCAAGCTACTGCAATCTGTTAATTTTGTCCTTTATCAAAATTTCCTCACAAACAATTAATTTCTAAGAGTAGGCCTTTGATTTCATCACACAATGGGTGAGTTGACTAAACAAGCAAACCATCTATGAGCCCTGTATTCCTCAAATAAAAAAATTGTACAGAATAACTGACATTTTCAAGAACTGAATTTTGCCCAAAAAGTGAATTCATGTCAAAGGAACTATCAGATAATCAAAGTGTACCTATAGGTTTTATACTAAAAAAGTACAGTTTAGCCACCCCCCGCGACACACACACACCACCACCACCACCACCAGCAACACAATTGATCCAACATTGCTAAATAATCTTCTCAAAAGATATGAATTTAAGTGGTACCTTAGAACTACTCCCTCCGTCTTAAAATTCTTGTCTTGAATTTAAGTGGTACCTTAGAACTACTCACTCCGTCCTAAAATTCTTGTCTTGGAATTAAGTGGTTCTAATTCTTTTGCTAAGCTCGTGATGTACTCCTACTAAAATATCTACAAGGACCAGAAGCTGACTCCACGTAAAATTCTGGATTCTGCACGGCAATGTAGGTCGGCGCGCGGCGTATCCGTCCCAAAACCCAAACGGACTCAGTCGGCCACGTGAACATACCTACAAAGATCAATAAATACCGAACTCCAAGTCTCCAAGAATCCATCCCGCGACGTACGTCCGCATCCACAATGGCCGCCGCCGACCGCATCTCCGCCCTCCCAAACGACGTTCTCGTGCGCATCCTGTCCTTCGCGCCGACGAACGAGGCGGCGGCCACCACCCTCCTTTCGCGTCGGTGGCAATCGGTGTGGCGCCGGACGAGCGCCGTCAACCTTGACAGCAGGCCCTACGCAAAAGCAAAGCGAGACCTCTACTACTGTACTCCGACGCTTGAGGATTTCTTCGACGACGCCCACGACATCCTTGCAGCGCTCCGCCGGCCGCGCAAAGGATCCCGCCGCCGCCATGGCGCGGGCCTCAAGACGCTCAAGCTCTTCCTGGAGGAAGGAGCCTACTACATCAGCAAGAGCTGGCGTACGGAGGGCGACGAGGCCGAACCGGGCCACAGGGTCGCCAAACTCCTCGCCGACCCTGCCGTGGCGCGGTTGGAAGAGCTCAGCATCGGCTGCGGGCAGGGCCATACAAGAGAGTACCGTTACTTCCCGCCGCAGGCGTCCCTGCCGTGCGCGGCCACGCTCAGGGTGCTGGAGCTCACGAACTGCAACCTAGAGCCGCCGTCGACGGTGCCATCCTTTGACCTGGCTTTTCCGTGCCTGACAGATCTAACGTTGCGGAACTGTTTTTTCTTGGAGGGGTATCTTCAGGACATGGTCGACGCCGCGGCGGCGCTCACCAGCATGACGCTGGTGAACGTCAAGCAAAAGGCGGCGGAGACGCTCGGTTCTGACGAGGGATTCTACGAGTGGGACTACTTCAGGCTGCCACTACGCCTCCGATGCCCGACGGTCACCGCCTTGGTGCTTATGACCTTTGTCGACAAGAAGGAGGTCAAGGCGTCCGCCGCTGGCGGCAGCGGCATCGAGCTCAACATGCCCAGCCTCCGCTTCTTCCGGTTCCAGGGATACCCCGTCAAGCTCTCGCTCATGTCGCCGTCGCTGGGGCTCACGCGAGTTGATTTCGATGTGGCTCACCGGCTCACCGCCATCAGGGTGGCTGCGAGATCATGAATTACGAGCCGTTGTCCTGCATGATCACAAGCTTCTTGACCACGAGGGCTGTCGGTGTCAAAACCGGCGGATCTCGGGTAGGGGGTCCCGAACTGTGCGTCTAGACGGATGGTAACAGGAGACAAGGGACACGATGTTTTTACCTAGGTTCGGGCCCTCTCGATGGAGGTAAAACCCTACTCCTGCTTGATTAATATTGATGATATGGGTAGTACAAGAGCAGATCTACCACGAGATCAGAGAGGCTAAACCCTAGACGCTAGCCTATGGTATGATTGTAGTTCGTCCTACGGACTAAAACCCTCCGGTTTATATAGACACCGGAGAGGGTTAGGGTTACACAGAGTCGGTTACAATGGGAGGAGATTTACATATCTGTATCGCCAAGCTTGCCTTTCACGCCAAGGAAAGTCCCATCCGGACACGAGATGAAGTCTTCAATCTTGTATCTTCATAGTCCAGGAGTCCGGCCAAAGGTTATAGTCCGGCTATCCGGACACCCCCTAATCCAGGACTCCCTCGGTAGCCCCCGAACCAGGCTTCAATGACGATGAGTCCGGCTCGCAGATTGTCTTCGGCATTGCAAGGCGGGTTCTTCTCCAAATTCTGTGTACCTGCTGAATAGTGTCTGACTTCTCATGATTATTGCACTCTTTGGCTTCCACGCCTAATAATGACCATCCTCCACGTGTCAGACGAATGCGAAAAGACAGGGTGGTTTTACATTTACCCCCCTAGCTGTGTAAATGAGTTGCCTTTTAAAGAGACAAGGATTTAGATCCAAATCACACCATCTTCCCTTCGCGAGCATTCATCGGAGCGCATTTGACAGAGATCCATTCCATCATGGCCAGTCGATGCAGCCCCTCCTCTCGCCCTCCCAGCCCTCAGCCTGTAGATTGGAAGAGATGTTCCGTCCCGCACAACGAGCTAGTGATGCTTCAGACCAAGGGATTTCTCCATCCAGCCTTCATGGTCCCGGTTCCAGCCAGGCTCGCCACCTATAATGGCGGAGAGCAAGCGGAGAGCGTCCCCAATCCCTCCAAGGGAGAGCGGGTATGCCTTGTCCTTTATTTGATAAGAGGGCTTGGATTTGCAATTCATCCGTTTCTCCGGGGGCTCCTGGAGTTCTACGGCCTCCAGTTGCACAACTTTACGCCTGCCTTCATATTGCATATTGCGGGCTTCGTAGCCCTTTGCGAGCTGTTTTTTGGTTGCGAGGCTCATTTCGCACTGTGGAAGAAACTGTTCTGCCTTGTGCCCCGTTCTCAGAAGGGGTCAATATATCAAATGGGCGGAGCCGAAGTATGGCGCATCGCCGGGACCGGATATCTATCCGGAACCCCAAAGAAGGCGTCCGAAGACTGGCCTTCGGAATGGTTTTATATAGAAGATGCCCCCCTGCCGGATCCTGTGCGGATCGGCCTCCCGGAGTTTGATAATGCTCCCTTGAATAAGCGCCAGAGCTGGCGTCCACGGAGCCCCCAGAAGGAAAATGACAAGGACGTTCTTTATCTGATGAGCCGGATAAGGCTGTTAGGTCATTCCGGATTAGCCATGATCGAGGTCATGGCCACATGCATTATGCGGGGGATGCAGCCGCTTCAGTATAGAGGCCACCCCATGTGGGATTTCAATGGGGAGGATGACGCCACCCGCTGCGGCCGTACGGGGCCGGACTCGATTGCCGCTCTAATGAAGATCTTGCCCACTTTGTACAAGGGAGAAGAGGAGGAGTTCCTCCGCGTCAATCCTTAGGGCGGATTTTCTATGTACAATCCTCCAAGCTGGGTAAGCGGCCACTTCTTTTTGCCCATCCGTTCCATATTCCCATAGTCAAGTACCTTATCTTGTTATTTCGACGCAGGAATTGCGCCGGGCCGTAAAGGATATAAACAGCCCTCCTCCACAACCCGAGGATCCGGAACGGTCCCTTGATCCGGCCTCCCAAGAAGATCCGGACATATCCGTGGAGCTGATCGATGGGGTATTTTACCAACTGAGCATCGACAATGCCTTGGTGGCTATTACAGCTGATTATCCTGGACTGCTCCCGCCTCACAGGTAACCGAGACCGAAGTCTCAATACTTCGAAGATGATCCGTCCAAGCTTATTGTTGATCACCGTATACCAATGGTGTTTCGCAGGGGAGGATCTCGAGGCGGAATGCCAAGCCTGCGGCGACTAGCCAACAAGGGACCGCGAGGGCGGGCAGGCTAAAGAGACACACAGTCCGGGTCGAGGCACCGGCGCAGCAGTAAGGCGCGCCGCCTTATTCCAAGGCATCATTCTTACGATGCATACTAACGCCCGTGCTTTTGTTAGGAAAAAAAGGGCTCGTCGGACTATATCCGGAGAGGTTGCCAATCGCGCCTCCACCAGCCAGGCTCCAAAGCCAGGTCCAGAAGCAGAGGCGAACATGAGGCGTGCATCGAACGCTCCTCCGACAGAGGATGCAGACAGACTGTCCGCCACCAATTCCGAGGTGGAGAGTGCCATGAATCACAGCGCCACGACAGCTTCTCCAACGCTTGTTTCTCCCAAGAGGCATAGGATGCCTTCAACTCGGGAGATGCGCACTGCGCCGCCAAAATAGTCTAACCAGTAATAAGCAAGATGTAAAAGACATACGGGTGAGAAAATTTGATGATTATATATATCAGTAGCCCCCGAGACTTGAAACAGTTAGAATAACTGATCTAAGGATCATTTATTATGCAGGTTCTTACAGAAAAGAATACCCTACTGTCCAAGGAGCTGGAAGAGTGCAAAGCCCAACTTCAGGCCACACTAGCCGCAGCAGGGGAGCCCAAGAAGACTTCCTCTGGTATTATATGCCTCAATTGATAAGTATTATGTAGAGTGCGGCGTGTAGGCAAGTCTGACAATAAAATTGCAGATGGCGCCGGATTAGATCCGGAGAAGCAGCAACTCCTACGCCAGCTAAAGGCTGGTGAGAGCGTGCTGACAAAGGTGAGGCGGGAGAAGAATGATCTCCAGGATGCCAACACCCACCGGGCGTGGAACTAAAGGATGTTCGTGCCCAACTGTCGGACTCCGTTAAGGAGAATCGGCGGCTTCGACGCGGCATGTTTAGTAAGTGCTTGAATGAACTTTAAAAAAGAGTTCGGCGAGGAAGTCGACTAACAGAATTATGTCTGCAGGTATGCTCGCTGTGTCGCCCCGCAAAGGAAATGCCAGTTCTACGGGTGACCTTCTTCCCGAGCTCTTACAATCGCATTTAACGAAGTTTGACAGTGATGAAAGGCGCCGCCTGTGCCTTGTGGCCATCTGTCTCCATGCCCGAAGGCCTTGGAGAGCTTGTAGAGAGGCTTAAGGGAGCACGGCGGCGCTTCCGATTATGGAAGATATCGGCCTGCCGTCAAGGCGCCAGGGAGGCCTGGGCCATGGTGAAGACGCGGTACACGAAGGCTGACCCAAACCACATGGCCGAGGTCGGATCTATGGGGCCGATGGGAAGGAGATCCCTGTGAGCTTAGTGTACGGCCAGGTAGAGTGTAAACTAGACAGCCTGTTGGATGGTATTGAAGAGGAATATACCCAGTCAAATTGACTATGTAATTTAAGATGACATGTAAAATTCCTTCTAGCCGGATTGTAGATCGTTTGTCATGGCGGACCTTTTTGCTTCAACCTCGGGACCCGATAGTCCGGAGTGTGTCTGAATACCCTCTCGGTTATGTAGGAACCGGGGCATGCGTGGAGACCCTGCATTTAGGGGTCATTAGTGCTTGAAATGCATAAGTGCCCAACTAGTTATGTTATATTACATGGTTAGTAAGAAACATCTTCCAGGAGAATAGTTCCGTTAGGGGTTCCGTTTCGGGAGGCATGCCCTAAAGTGCATGTCCGGATCGCGAAAAAAGCAGAAAAGCATCTAGGGGCGGATAAATAAACGAGTGAGAAATCATCTTTAGTTCACCAATCGAATATTCCCTTAAGAACGCTTAGCTTTCGGCTTCACCTACCGAGGTACACATCCGGCCGACCCGGCAAGAATAATCGCAGAGGTGCTCCTTTACCGCCTAGCCGAACAATCGGGAATGTAGGGTAAGCACAGAGCCAGCAACCCAGCTTGGCCAAAACTTAAGTCATATTGATGCATATAATGGTGAATAAAAGGTACATGCGGAAGTGTGACACATGTGTTGGGCATGAAGCCCGTGATAAATAAGCTTATGTTAAAGAAGCCCCGGGTATAATGAGCGCGGATAAGCGCGTCGGTTAATGTAACAAGGCGCGAACGAGCCCTTAAAGGTTGTAAGAGAAAGGGAGGGAGAAGGAGAGAAATATAAGACAACTAATGTATAAAAAATAGACAGAGGAAGGAGACGAACACAGAGTCCGGCGCTAGGCGTAGAATCTTCGGAGACGGGCTGTGTTCCATGGGTTCGGCTCGAGTCGGTTATCCGATGCATCTCGCAGACGGTACACTCCACCAGTCAGGACTTGGTCAATAATAAGGGGACCTTCCAATTTGGGCTTGAGTTTGTCCTTTTTCTTGTCCGGCAGCGAGAACTAACTCGCCAACATTGTAAGTTTTGGCCCATACTTCTCGCTTTGGTATCTTCGAGCTCGCTGTTGATAGAATGCGGAACGGGCTTTTGCCACGCCACGCTCCTCCTCCAAGGCGCCCAAACTGTCCTGCCGATCGAGTTCGGCTTCTCTTTCTTCGTACATTCGCACGCGAGGTGAGTCATGAATTATGTCACAGGGCAGAACCGCCTCTGCGCCGTATACCATAAAGAATGGTGTGTATCCGGTGGTGCGATTCGGCTTGTCCGCGGCCCCCAGAGTACGGAGTCGAGATCCTCTACCCAGTGCGTGTTAGATTCCTTGAGGGACCGCACTAATCTGGGTTTGATGCCGCTCATGATTAGACCATTTGCTCGCTCGACTTGACCGTTAGTTTGTGGGTGATAGACTGAAGCATAGTCGAGCTCGATGCCCATGTTTTTGCACCAGAGTTTGACCTCGTCGGCCGTAAAGTTTGTGCCGTTATTAGTGATGATGCTGTGGGGGACGCCGTAATGGTGTACGACCCCTGATATGAAGTCTATCACCGGTCCGGATTCGGCCGTCTTAACAGGCTTGGCCTCTATCCATTTGGTGAATTTATCCACCATGACCAGTAGGTATTTTTGCTTGTGGGTTCCTCCTTTAAACGGTCCAACCATGTCAAGCCGCCCGACCGCGAAGGGCCAGGTGATGGGTATAGTTTGGAGGGCGGTGGGTGGCATATGGCTTTGGTTAGCAAAGAGCTGGCAACCGACGCATCGTTGGACTAAGTCCTGAGCATCTGTCGGGCCGTCGGCCAATAAAATCCTGTACGGAAGGCCTTGCTTAAAAGGGCCCGGGCTGCGGCGTGGTGCCCGCCGAGTCCGGCATGAATTTCAGCCAAGATTCCGCCCTTCCTCTTCGGAGATACACCTTTGAAGGACTCCGGTGGTGCTTTTCTTATAAAGCTCTCCCTCATGGACTTTATAGGGTTTAGATCGCCGCATTATGCAGCGTGCCTCGTTTTGGTCCTCGGGAAGTTCCTGCCTGGTTAGGTAGGCTAGGAATGGTTCTGTCCACGGGGCAATGACTGCCATTATTACGTGGGCTGAAGATGTTACTTTGTTGGCGGAGCCTCCCGTTATGTCAGAATGTTTGGTGTCGGGCAGTGCGGTTTGGTCCGGGCTGTTATTTCCGGATTCCCCTTCCCATAATACGGATGGCTTGAACAGCCTCTCCAAGAAGATGTTGCGGGGACGGCATCGCGCTTTGCGGCAATGCGTGCCAAGACGTCTGTTGCCTGATTGTTTTCCCGAGCTATATGGTGAAATTCGAGCCCCTCGAACCGAGCTGACATTTTTAGGACGGTGTTGCGATAAGCTGCCATTTTCGGATCCTTGGCATCAAAGTGTCCATTTATTTGGGATATCGCGAGGTTCGAATCCCCGCGCATCTCTAGGCGTTGGATGCCCATGGAGACTGTCATCCGGAGACCATGTAGAAGGGCCTCGTACTCGGCTGCATTATTGGAGTCCGTATACATTATCTGGAGTATGTATTGAACTGTATCTCCTGTTGGGGACGTCAGAACGACGCCAGGCCCCAGACCAGCCAACATTTTGGAGCCGTCGAAGTGCATGATCCAGTTGGAATATGTGTCGTACTCTTTAGGGAGTTCGGCTTCAGTCCATTCGGGCGACAAGTCGGCAAAACTTGCGACTTAATAGCTCGTCGTGGCTTATAGGTTATGTCGAACGGGAGGAGCTCAATGGCCCATTTGGCAATCCGCACGTCGCGTCGGGTTGTTTATAATATCGTTAAGAGGTACTTCACAAAGCTCTTGTTATCGAACACTCTTGAAAGTAGTGTCGCAGCTTCCGGGATGCTATAAATACCGCGTACACTATCTTTTGATAATGCGGGTACCGCGACTTGCATGGAGTGAGGACAGTGGACACGTAGTAAACTGGCTTTTGAAGGGGGGATTTGTGTCCGTCCATTTCTCGTTCGACGACGAGCACTGCGCTTACAACTTGATGAGTTGTCGCGATGTATAATAGCATTGGTTCGCCGATGTTAGGCGCGGCCAGGACCGGGTTTGTTACCAATATGGCTTTTATTTCTTCGAGTCCGACCGTGGCAGTATCCGTCCACTCAAAGTGTTCGGTGCGCCGGAGGAGGCGATAAAGGGATAATGCCTTTTCTCCCAAGCGGGAGATAAAGCGGCTTAGAGCCGCCACGCATCCGGTCAATTTTTGTATTTGTTTGAGATCCTCTGGGATATCCAATTGTGACAGAGCTTGGATCTTGGCTGGGTTTGCTTCAATTCCTCTACCGGATACAATGAAGCCCAAGAGCTTTCCGGCTGGTACGCCGAAAACGCATTTTTCCGGGTTAAGCTTGATGTCATATGTTCGGAGGTTATCGAATGTGAGCCTCAAGTCGTCTACTAGAGTTTCGACATGCTTGGTTTTGACGACCACGTCATCTATGTATGCCTCCACTGTTTTGCCGATCTGGTTTGCGGACATATACGAATCATGCGCTGATATGTTACGCCGACGCGTTTTTGAGCCCGAAGGGCATTGTGTTGAAGCGAGAATGGGCCGTGCGGGGTGATGAATGCCGTTGCGGCTTGGTGCAGCTCTGCCATCTTAATTTGATGGTAGCCGAGTATGTGTCGAGGAAACACAATGAATCGTGTCCTGCGGTAGCGCCGATAATTTGGTCGATGCGGGGAGGGGAAGGGATCCTTTGGGCAAGCCTTGTTGAGGTCCTTGAAATCGACGCATAGGCGCCTGTGATTTGTCCTTCTTTGGTACCATCACCAGGTTTGCTAGCCAGTCCGGATGTTTTATATCTCTAATGAATCCGGCCTCCAGTAGTTTGGCTAGCTCCTCTCCCATGGCTTGTCTATTAGGTTCGGAGAAACGCCGAAGAGCCTGCTTGATTGGCTTGAATCCTTTTAGGATGTTTAGTCTGTGCTCGGCCAGCCGGCGTGGGATTCCTGGCATGTCTGAAGGGTGCCAGGCAAAAATATCCCAATTTTCGCGTAGGAAGTCTCGTAGTGCGGCGTCTATATCGGGGTTTTATTGCGCCCCGATGGAGGCCGTTTTTGTAGGGTCCGTTGGATGGACTTGAAATTTGACTATTTCGTCCGCTGGTTTAAAGGAGGTGGACTTGGATCTTTTATCGAGTATCACATCGTCCCTGTTCACTGGTAGCGCAGCGCAGTCGGTTCCTTGGCCGCTAGGACTTCGGATAGTGCCTCAAGGGCCAGTGCAGCTGTATTATTTTCGGCTCAGAGTGCTATGTCCGAGTCACTAGCAAGAGTGATGATTCCGTTGGGCCCGGGCATTTTGAGCTTCATGTACCCGTAATGGGGTATAGCTTGAAAAATTGTAAATGCCTCTCGCCCTAATAGAGTGTGGTATCCGCTGCTGAACGGGGCCACTTGGAACGTGACCTCCTCGGACCTGTAATTTTCCCGCGTGCCGAACACCACATCCAGTGTGATTTTTCCTGTATAGCGCGCTTCCGGTAGGGATTATTCCTCTAAAGGTTGTGCTGCTTCGCTCAATGCGGCTCCAGCCTATTTCCATTTTTGAAGGGTTTCCTCGTAGAATGAGGTTCAATCCGCTGCCACCGTCCATGAGTACCTTGGTAGGCGAAGCCAGCCCACTATTGGACTGAGGACCAATGCGGCTGGTGCTCGGGCTGTTCGGAATTTAGGTTCATCACTGGCATTAAAGGTAATAGCCGTGTCACTCATGGGTTTGTTATTGCTACTTGGTAGACTTCGGCAAGGCTGCGGAGTGTTCATTTCCGCATATTATTTGATGCGAAAGTCTCGAAGACTGTTAATATCGTACTGGTATCCTTGGGCTGGTGCTCTGTGGATTCTAGAGTTAGAAGCTCTTCGCCACTTCTGGCCACCTGCCGGAGTATCCAACATGCTCTAAGGCTATGAGTTGGTGTGGCGCCCTCTGTACTATGAATTTTACAGGGTCCATTGAGCCATCCCTCCAGTACGGTTCCATGCCCTATAGAGGGTTTTTGCTTTTTGGTGTTTAACCCAGGTGTCTGGCGATAATGCACCCTTTTATTTCGGACTGGGGTTGTATTCAGGGCCGGATTGTCCCAAAATTTTATTTCGGCTTTCCAGGCGCTTTCCATCACACAGTACTTTCGTACTATGGACGCCAAGTCAGCGAAACGTGTAATTTCACGGCGACTTATGGAGTTGAGGATTCCGTTGTCCGTGCAATTATTGCAGAAGAATGAAATTGCATCCTCCTCGCGGCAGTCCTTTATCCTGTTCATGTTTCTGCGGGCTCTTGCCGAATTTGGGATAGATCGCTTATGTTTGGGTGGGCGGGTGGAATTAAATCCGGAACCTCGCCCAATCTGAGACCCAGGGGCCAAGGAGTTGTCGTAATCGGAAGCTTGGGTTCTTGGCTGTAGTCCAATGACTCTAGCCCGCTGTCTGACTTTAGGTTCAGGGCTTGAGTGACGTCCTCCCCTCCGCGGGTATCTGGCTTGGAGGGATCGGGAATCCGGACATAACTAGTCCTTAAGATAGATGAAGGCTTGCCGCATTGTTCCTCCACCACTGCAACGTGACGGGTGACCTTGGGAGAGTTAATCTCTCTCGGATCGGGTTTAAACCCAATCTTATAGTAGTCTGTAGTGACTCCCAGGGCGGCGATGCGATCCAAGAGCTCGCTTAAGGAAGAGAGCTCCATCGGATCTAACTGCTCGGCGAGTTCCGAGTTGTCGTGAAGATTTCTTTCGATGACCCGAGAAGTCATCGTCGGCGCGGCGGCCGAACAGGCGGTCATAAGAACACCGCCTAGCCGGAGAGTTTGGCCGATAGCCAAAGCTCCTTTAGCAACAGTGCCGTCTTTAAAGATGGGATGAGGCATCCTTCCTGATGGCGACGGCACAGCGGAACTCTCAATGAAAGAACCAATGTCGGTGTCAAAACCGGCGGATCTCGAGAAGGGGGTCCCGAACTGTGCGTCTAGGCGGATGGTAACATGAGACAAGGGGTACGATGTTTTTACCCAGGTTCGGGCCCTCTCGATGGAGGTAAAACCCTACTCCTGCTTTATTAATATTAATGATATGGGTAGTACAAGAGTAGATCTACCACGAGATCAGAGAGGCTAAACCCTAGAAGCTAGCCTATGGTATGGTTGTTGTTCGTCCTACGAACTAAAACCCTCCGGTTTATATAGACACCGGAGAGGGCTAGGGTTACACAGAGTTGGTTACAATGGGAGGAGATTTACATATCCGTATCGCCAAGCTTGCCTTCCACGCCAAGGAAAATCTCATCCGGACACGGGACGAAGTCTTCAATCTTATATCTTCATAGTCCAGAAGTCCGGCCAAAGGTTATAGTCCGGCTATCTGGACATCCCCTAATTCAGGACTTCCTCAAGGGCCTCAAGGTGCGCCTCAGGTGCATCGAGAACATCGTCGCCGATGAGGATGGGGATGTCGGGGTCATCCTGCCAATGTTCCCAAACTTGAAGCTCCTAGAACTAGACGGAGAGTACCAATACATGAACAACGACACGGCCGCGGCAACGGCGAGGCTGCTCCGCTCCTGCACGGTGATGTCCGAGCTCCGGCTCAGGTTGGCCATGCATTACAACTACTGGTACGATCGCAAGCACAAGGACCCAGTTGGGGGGCCCTTCGGCGAGTCCATGGACAGGTTTGAGAGGCTCGTCGTGCAGGTCGTCGGCCGTGGACCTCGGCGGGGTGTCGGAGCTCCCGGACCCCCTGACCAACAACTGCGTGTTCCGCTGTCTGCGGACGAGCCTCCGGAAGGTGACATTGCGGTTCAAGGCCAAGGAGGTGAACTGCTTCCCGGTGCAGCTCGCCAAGTTCCACGCGGAGAACGCCATGGTGCTCGAGGAAATGCACGTCGAGGACGGCAACCAGTTCTGGACGGACCACCTGTGCCACAAGGTTGGGATGTGGAGAGCCGAGTCATTCCGAAGGAAGAACCTGCCGGACACGGCCGCCGGCTTTCGGGTGTGCCAGCTGCCGATGGATAAACCCGTGGGAAATTCTAACGTGAAAGATACTGCAGATTGCTACGGTTACGATTACGATTAGTGTACATGTGTTAAGCCCGATCGACAACCTCTCAGCAACCTATGGGACTGTACGGTGCTTTCTTGGCGTAGGTAGATGATTAACTTCCTACACGGCAGCACGTACGGTCTTTTAGCCAGCCAGTAGTTTGGTCACCTCTTGATTGTAACCCTAGAGACTAGAGTTATGGAATAAAACTGATAAATTCTATCGTTTTCTAAGGCGGGCTCGCCTGCCCCTCACGACAAAAATTCTGGCACCGTCCTCCAGCGGCTCCGGCCTCTTGATCGTCAATGGCGAGGGTGTTACTATATCTCGCATGTGCAAACCTGTGTAGCTATAGATCAGGGTCCTAGTAGTTTAGATTTTGGACCGTTTGATGTTTTGGCTTCGGTGATGGCGCTCATGGCACTGAATAAAGAAGATCCAAATTCGACGTCGTGAGGGGTCGTTCGATGTCTCGCTATCTCACGTCTTGGTATCGGGCTTCTGACTGAGGCACCGCAGGACCACATTCTCAAGATGGTTTCAGAGCCGGTGGGCACGATGGTGGTTGTTGATGTGGGATCATAGAGTGTTCAATTGCCACTCAATTACGATTTTGGTGTTGATCTCAGTACGATTTGCAAGAAATAATGTCGGTTGTCAAGTTTATCTCGGGACATTGGCTTCTCTGTTGTGTCTACAGACGTCGGTAGCCTCATTGATACAAAAAGGGAAAAAGACGGTGTTCTTCGGTGTCTCGAAAAAAATTGGTTTCTTTTTGAGTCCTAGCAGGAACATCCTTACTATTAAGAGGGGTTGTGATTCCAGAGTTGGGGTAATTAAAACTATTCCATACACTTTTCTCCCAATCCGTGTTAGGTTTTGTCGGAAGAAGAAGACACCGAGAAAATACCCTAGCTAGAGGTCGGGTCGCCCGAGGCCCCCATTGTCCGTGTGATGGTGTCCTAGACTATGGGGTACTCACCATGTTGTCTCCCGAGGAGGGACAGACAGAGAACTCCGTGGCGGTTCATAACTAGGCCATTTCTGGCAGCCCATGACGTATACAAAAAAGATTCCACAAGACTTGACGCACAAGACGAGGACTCTTTTAAATCCTAGGCCTCCGGTGCATTATATAAACCAAGGCTAGTCTAGTCGATGCATTGAATTATCATCACGTATCTACAGGTGGATGCATTGAATTATTGTAGAGGGACTGGGAAGGCATCCTCCCCTAGCCCTACAATAACCATCTTTCAATTCCTCCAGCAAGAAGAACATCAACAGGGCAACAAAAATTATAGAAGATTGGATGAAAAACCGCAGAAAAGAATTATGTTGAGTACAAAAACAAAGAGAAAATGATTTATGATGGTTGCTTTATTTATAAAGTGGAGCGAAAGCCTATTTCAAGAGAACATAATTTTAGAATATCGTGTTAGCATGTTTTGTTGCTTTTGTGCAGGGTGCAAAAGAAAGAAAGAAAAGGAAAAAATGAAAAGAAAAATGTAGTTACATGTCGAGGGTGGGGGGGGGGGGGGGTGACAAGTCAAGAGTGGACATACAATTGGAGAAAACTGTCATTTCTCCCAGGGGTTGTATTTGTGATATTGTTCTCGGTGGTAGAGTAAAACAAAGAAATAAAAAGAAATAAAAAATGCCATCGATTGAGCCTTAGGCCAACTGAGTGGCGTTATTTTCAACATAAAAAAAATCCAAAACATCACTATTTAGAATGGAGCCTGCTACACGTCCACCGGCGGATCTTTTAAAAAGATCCGCCGCCTCGCAAACCGTCCGATTGTATGGCGTGAGCCGTCCGTTCCTCTTTTTTATTTTTCCGCAACATGCCCCTTGTTGCAAACCTCATTCCTGCAACAAGATCTCAGTTGCAAAATTTGTTCTTCTTTTTTGTGCAACAAGACTCCTGTTGCAAACCTAATTCCTGCAACAAGATCTCAGTTGCAAAATTTGTTCTTCTTTTCCGTGTAACAAGACTTTTGTTGCAAACCTAATTCCTGCAACAAGATCTCAGTTGCAAAAACTTGGAATATCTCCAGCCACTTCTTTGTATTCTTGCAAAAGACCCTTGTTGCAAAATTTACAGTAGCATCTCTGACCTCTTCTCAGTATTTCTGCAACAAACTCCTTGTTGCGATTTTATTCAACAAAGACTATATTGCAGAAAACTTCACCGCGCCCCGCCGCCATTGCAACAACGTCGTTGTTGCAGGAACTACTGCTGGACGCAGTACCGGCGTTTGCAAAGAAAGCATCAGCCATGACTGTCCACACCGGTGCTCCTCCAAGACGGCGACGCCGGTTCCGGAGCAACGCCATTTGGTTTGATGTACTGAATGTAGGAGAAGAGGTTGGGAAAGGAGATGTAGATGGGGTCTGTTCGTTGGAGATAAGAAGGAAAAATAAGAGCGGGTGGTGCAGACTCACATGGGCACGTGGCGCATAGGGGAGGCGGTGGACGTTTAGCGTGGGATCTGCCGGGTGATCAGAATCTTTTCCCTTAAATTTACGGGTAAATGTTTATATTTACTTTGTTATACTTTCTTTAAGAAAAGGAATTAATTTGTTATATTTAAAGGTATGTTAGGGCATCTTCAATACAGACCCTCAAAACACCCGCATCCGGACTGACCTATCCAAACACATTCTGTCATCCAACGCGGTATCCTACCGGTCCGCAGATTAATATTCTAGATATCACAACGTGATGACAACTCGGTGCTGTTTTGTTGGCCAGGGGAGGGAGGGGGCAGTTGCCTAGCTACACCATTTCTAATTTTCTGCTTTTTCTTTTTTTTTCTTTAGCGTTTTAGCTTTCCCAGATAGCGGTATTTTGTTTGGGAAGTGCCACCCTGTTGCATGTCACCCCATGTAACTATACATGTTGTACCTCATATGCAACTGTTTTCAAAAAAGAAAAACTGTAGGCAACACCCGCACAAGTAGTGTGCGGGCTGGGGGTGTGGATGAGGTGCTTGAGCGGCCCGGTATATGGGTTTGTTATTGATTTTTTATTTTTCCTTTTTATACTATCTCTATTTTATTTTTCTGTTTTTGATTTATGTCTTATTTCCTTTTCTAAATGGGAGCCGCTACGCGTCGGCCGGCGGATGTATTAGAAAACATCCGCCGCATGGAGCTCCATTGGATCAGCGCCCTGATAGCCGTCGGATCTAACCACCGCGCGTGCGTGACCATCTCCTTATGTCCTGCAAGAACACATCAGTTTCGGAAACAGATTTCCGTGTCCGCGGGGGAACTAGTCCTTCGGCGCAAAATCCATCGTCGTGAGCCATCCGATCCGATAAACCTTGTATTTCAGCAACAAGACTCTTGTTGCAAAATCTCCACCTTTATAATTTTCCGTAACAAGACATTTGTTGCAAAAACTTCTCTCTCTCTAATTTCTTACAACAAGACCCATGTTGCAAAACCCTTTCTTCCCTAATTTTCTGCAACAGGATCCTTGTTACAAAAATTGCAACAACATCTACCGCCGCGGCTAATTTTCTGCAACAAGACTCATGTTTAAAAAATTGCAACAACATCTCCAAATGCATTCCGCACTGCACAGTCGTCGTTCGTCGCCGTTCTGCAACAACGCGGTTGTTGCAGAAACTTGTCTCAGGTCAGCGGCGAGGTTGATGTTGCAAGAGGCACAACTACCGTCTCGTCCTCGGCGCTCCGGCCACCGGCGCCCCTGTAAGCCGCGAGGCCATCCCAAGGCTGGGTGACGCTGCTGCTAGAAGCTGACTTGGGGAGAGAGAGAGGGAGCTTGATTTTGGGAAGGAATATGTGTGCGGAGGAGAACGACGCTGAAAAATATAAGGTTGACAGGGATATGAGGTTGATTATTTTAATTAATCCAACGGCGCATCAAGCGGCGGATGCAGCGCCTTGATCAGTCAGTTGATGCTAATCTTTTCCCATTGGATTATTACGTGAATACAAATAGGAAATTCAATATGATAATTGGATTTTTTAGGCTGAAATAATACTTTTTTTTCCCGAACGGTTAAGGTAACCGCAGAACTAGCGTAGAAAACATGAGAACGATTGACCTTCAATCAAAATTTCAGCCTAAATACATAGCAGCTATATGTATGTATGAAACTAAATTGACCCGTACCTTTTATTGGATTATGTACTTTTCTAAAGTAGAGCTAATATTAATCTCAACCATCATGACGTAATTTTCATTTAGAAGTTGCTTAGCACACATACCATGCGGGAAATTGACACGTACTTGACTCAAAAAACAAACTTGACATTACTCAAAATTTCTATCCACTTAACTCTGTTATATTAAGAATGAATAATCAAAAAGTTCAAAGCTAATATGCAAGGAGTTACAATGGTATATCTAAGTTATATACAACATTATAAACTGCAACTCTAGTTTTTGAAACTGTGAACACTACGTGCTAACAATAGTGATTCGTTTAAAAAAATAGTTGTCGTGCTTTTTTGTTATGTTAGGGTGTGTTCGGTTGAAGAACTAAATGGAATGGAGCAGTTCATAAAAAATCAGGCAAACGTAAAATAATTTCGATAGTAATTCAATATATATCTTAACTTAGTTGCCTAAAAAATGTAAAAACTAAAGACTAACAACAGTAATGCTGGGAAAACAAAAATAAATCAGAAATAATGCAAAAATTCAAGGCATAAATGAAAAAAAAGGAAATCCCAAAATTGCGACCACCTATTCATCAATTGCCTGATACTTTTAAAAACTATTCTTTTTTTTCATCTGTTGGACTGAAATCCAATGTTTGCATTGCTTCTTCCTTCTCAGGATCCTTCCTCACCATGATCTCCCTCAAGTACCGCCAGGCCAAACCGCCGGCACCCGCCACTGGCAGCGCTGCTGCGACACCCAGCTTCATCCACCTCCTCCACCGGTCCAGCGCTGCCCTGGTCATCTCTCTAGCCACGTCTTCCTCCGGTGCCATCTACCAGCCCCCTCCCCGCGCGCCCCGCAGAGTGAACTTTGTTCTTGTCTTCTGCTGGCAACACCGCAAGAAGCCATGGCATCCCCATCTCCGTCGGGTAGCTTTGTCTATTGGGGATGTCGCAATATTGCCATCTCCGGCTCGGCGCTACGCCATCTACTGCCTAAACACATCCAGCTGACGCAAAATGTTATCGGTGTGGCTAGCACTTAGACGAGAGTTAATTAAGTATAATCTAGGTGACATCGACACATATTTTTTTGTCGTTTCTCTTCTTATTTCACTTTTATTTTTTGTTTCTTGCTTTATTTTAGTATATTTCTTGTTTTAAAAGCATAAATGTAGTTGTGCTCATCTGGGTGCGTCAAACGGCGGCTGCATGTCGCCAATGGATATGTAGTTGCACATATTCAGAAGACGTGTAACTGAAGTTGCGCACTGGTGCACGAGTGTGAAATAGTGGTTACATGCAGTTGCACATAACAAATGTATGGATGTGCAACTGCAGTTTCACACGGCTGACAGACATGCAGTTGCACACTCTGGCGGACATGCAACTATAATTGTGTGTGGGTATGAAGGACATGCAAATATAGGCGTGCACGGACTCGTGCAACTGTTGTTGCATGTGACCGGGCGGGCTTGTTAATGAAGTTGTGTGCAGCATGGAAAAAGTAGGAAGAATAATAATGAACGTGCTATCGCTGGCCTAGGGCCAGCGTGTAAGTATGTAGTAGTGTGGAGTATAAAAACCAAAAAACAAAACTGATCAAACCGACAAAGAAGAAAAGAAAAAGTCGCACAAATCTCTGCATAAAATAAATGGCATAGGAGTTTAGATGAGACTCAGGAGTTTAGATGAGACTCTGTTAGTTTTCATCTAAATGAGAATTGACAAATCAATTTTTTTATTTCAATCTACTGGGGAATAGCTAATGCGACCAAATATAAACATAACCCAAAATTTACCCGTAGACAAATTATATGTTTTAGAAAGGAAATGATATAACCCGATACACAAAAGCTCACCATACAAAAAAATGATGGAAGAGAAATGATATAGCCATGCCAATTTGCGATCGAATGTCCAGAAATTCGAATAAATCCGGCTCGTATGTTCCAAAGAAACAGGGATGTACTGAAAGTAAATGTTACTGCAGGGGTGAAGGAATTCTTTCGCACGGGAGTCCTGCCAGAGGGTGTTAATAATACGACCATTGTTCTCATCCCCAAAGTAGACAACCTGATAAAACTGACTGATTTCAGACCTATTAGTCTCTGCAATGTTATTTACAAGTGGTTGCAAAATGTTTGGTGAACCGCCTCAGGCCAATTTTGGATGAAATTATCTCGCCAGCTCAAAGCGCGTTTGTGCCCGGATGTATGATTACTGATAATGCTCTTTTGGCCTTCGAGTGTATTCACCATATTCAGCAGGAAAAGGATCCAGAGAGAAGTTTTTGTGCCTTTAAACTTGACCTATCTAAAGCTTATGATCGGGTAGACTGGACATACTTGAAGCAAATGATGCAAAAGTTGGGTTTCGCTCAACCGTGGGTGAACTAGATTGGCTTGTGTCACCTCGGTGAGATATTCTGTTAAACTTAATGGAACTCTCTTGGACTCATTTGCACCGTCGCCCGGGCTGCGGCAAGGTGATCCTCTCTCCCCGTTTTTGTTTCTGTTTGTTGCTGATGGTCTCTCCGCTTTGTTGAAGGATGGTGAGGACCATGGTCTGTTCTCACCTATCAAGATATGCAGACGGGCTCCGGGAATATCTCATCTTGTGTTTGCAGATGATACACTCTTATTTTTTTAAAGCAGATAACAATAAAGCTATTGAGGTTCAAAAAATTCTAGAGACATATGAGACCGCAACAGGGCAACTTATAAACCCGGCTAAATGCAGTATTATGTTTAGTGAGTCATGTCAGGAGGAGAAGGAAACTCTAGTGAGGTCTGCTTTGCATGTGCAGCGTGATACGTATGAGGGGAAGTACCTTGGTTTGCCAGTTCTTGAGGGCCGAATGACAAAAGCGCAGTGCCAGGACCTTCAGGAAATGATCACCAAGAGGATTATTCAATGGGGAGACACACTCTCACAAGCAGGGAGGAAGTAATGATTAAGGCGGTGGCCCAAGCGATCCCGACATATATGATGTGGGTCTTTTAACTCCCGAGGTTTGTTTGTGATGATCTAAACAGAATGGTTCGTAACTTTTGGTGGGGCTCCTCCCAATGTCGCCACAAAACACATTGGCAAGCTTGGCCGAAGGTCATTGCCCCAAAAATGAAAGGGGGCATTGGATTCCGTGATTTCCGGGTGTTCAACCAAGCCCTACTTGCCCGGCAGGCTTGGCGTCTCCTTACTAAACCCGAAAGTTTGTGTGCTCGGGTTTTAAAGGCTCACTATTACCCGAATGGTCAGCTTGAGGATACAGTTTTCTTTGGCAATGCTTCATCGACATGGCAAGCCATCCAACATGGACTGGAGCTGCTGAAGAAGGGCCTTGTTTGGCGCATGGGAAACAGTGAGAAAATTCGTATATGGCGCGATCAGTGGCTCCCGCGTCAGCACTCGGGGAGGCTCATCACCCCGCAGGGAACCTGCAGGCTGCGCAGGGTTTCAGAGCTTATTGACGCGCGTGGGACGTGGCGCATGGACCTCCTCCAACGGTACTTCCTCCCGGTTGACATCGACACCATCACAAGGATACGACTCTCCCCACGGGCTATTGATGATGTCCTCGCGTGGGCTCCAGAGAAAACCGGGGTGTTCTCGGTCTGGTCAGCATACCGCTTCACCATGGATGAACGCGAACGCCCATTGGCAAGCGCTTCTAGCAGGGCACTAGATGGTCAGCGCGCCATCTGGAAGATCATATGGGGGTGCCCTGCCCTCCTCCCTAAGGTACACGTTTTTGCTTGGTGCCTTGCCACAAATTCCCTTGCGACTTGGGAAAATAAGTTTTCTGGTGGTTTGGAAGTCTCTGACATATGCCCCTTGTGTAATACGGAAGGCGAGGACTGTGCTTCCACGCATTCTGCAGGTGCCCCCGTGCAGTTGAGTTGTGGCATGCTATGCAAACAGATTGGGCGCTACCTGATGTGATGAGTGTTCCGAACACCGGCCTGGAATGGCTGCTGGGTGTGTTGGAACCATTGCCAGACACATCCCGAATGGTGTTGCTGATGACTCTCTGGCGTGTTTGGCACGTACGTAATGCGATAACTCATGAGAAAGTCCCTCTGCCAACCGAAGCTTCCTGTCGTTTTCTTCAGGGGTACGTCAACTCGCTGTTGTGCACTCAGTTCCACCCAACTAGTGATATTGCCAAGGGCAAGATGCCTATGCACGTTGCTGGAGCTCCACATGTGAAGAAACATGCGCCTCGGTCAGCCACTAGGAAGGATGAACTCACCTGGTCACCACCGCCGGAGGGCTGGACAAAGCTTAACACGGATGGAGCTTATCAGGCAGCGGATGGATCAGCTGGAGCCGGGATGGTGTTGAGAGATGATGTGGGGGCCATAATTTTTACTGCTTGCAGGGGCTCTTTCACATGTGATAATGCCCACCAGGCTGAGTTGGCTGCATGTCGAGAAGGCCTTGCGCTGGCCCTGGAGCGAACTGATCGACCCTGTTAGGTTGATCTCTCTCCCGTTCGAACCCAACGGGTCGAACGGCCCCTGACTCGCGCCCTGATCGAGGGCGCCCAACCAAACCATGGTTGGTGGGCCTCTGTGACCCGCGCTATATAAACAGAGGGGGGGCCGGGGCATGACAAACGAGATTAATCGCTGCCACAATCCCCACCTACAATCCCTACCGATCTAGGGTTAGCGCGGTGCTCACGGGAAGCACACCGCCGCCGCCATCTCTCTACCATCACCGACCCCTACTTCACCATGGCCGGCGCTGGATCGAGCTCATCTGGACAAGGTGAAGGTAGGTTCACCGGAATGGTCTAACCGACACGATCCAAAGCTCTCTATCAATGGTATCAGCCAGATCGGGTTAGACTTTTTCGGTTAAAAAGAAATCACAGAAAGAATCCCTCCCCCCAAAGAACCCTAGAAGGGCAAAGAAATCTAAAAGAAAAGTTGTGCCGCCGTCATGGCCGCACCTGTTCCTCTCGATCCGGACGCGCATCGGCAAGCCGAGGCGTCGGACGAAGAACCACCCCGAAAGGGGCAAAGGGCACCGCAGCCTAACCGCTCGACGGCGGCGCGCTCACCGCGAGGTGGACGTACAGCCGGCGAGGGGGAAGGCCACGGCGCCGCCGCCGACCGCTCCATCTAGATCGCTGTCAAGAGCAGGGGAGCAGAGGAGGGCACAGATGTTCCTCTCTAGTTATCTCTGCTACAGGAAGCGTTGGATGGAATGAGTGAAAAGGAATGGGAAGCGGAAAGGGTGCTCGCGCGGAGCGGTGGTGCGCCGCCGCCGCCGGCGGTTGGCGGAGCCCAACCCCGCCGCATCACAGAGAGAAACAGAGGCGGGCTCGAAGGTGAGAAGAGGAGGGCGCAAGTCCGACCCTGTCTCTCTGCCGCAGGAAGGAAGGCGAAGCGCGGCGCGGTGGCCTTTCGCCGCCGTCGCCGGCGACCGGCGCGGTGCGGTGACCGGCCGGCCAGCGTCGAGCGCCACGGCTCAGAGTGAGAGAAGAGCGGCGCCGGGGGAGAATGGATTAGGTTTTCCCCCGCAGGCGCTGGGCACCGTTTTGCTCGGGCTACAGGCGCGCTGGACGGTCAGATCTCATCCGACTGCCAGGAGAGAGCAGTACGGGCGGCTGTGGGCCTTTTGGGCCAAAAGAGGAGGCTGCACTGGGCCAAGGCCAGCGGCCCAGGCCGAGGCCAGTCTCGGCTCACGCGAGCGCGCGGGGGAGCAGGTCGTGGGCCGCTGCGGGCCTCCCGCGCCAGGCCGAGGGCAGCTGGAGCTGACGTTTAATTTCGTTTTAATAGTTTTAGTCCAGTTTTTGGGCAGTTTTTCAAATAGTTTTCCTATTCAAAAGCATCCAACAAAATTTTGTTTAGAGAACCGAAAAGTAAACAGAAAAGTTTCTGAAAATGAAAATAAAAATTTTTCAGAAAAAGATATGTTCATGAATTTTACAAAGAAAATAATAAAGCTCATGAATTTTTATTTTGGTCGAAGATAAGTTTATTTAAAGAATAAAAATTTCATGAATTTTTATTCATGTTTTTCCACTGCAAATAAAAATAAAAGTGCTTTTTAAAAGTTAATACAATTAAAGTAAAAGATTAAATTGTTGCTTCTCTAATGCATTTTTGAAAACCAACCGGTTAAAATTGTTTAGAGAGTAAAAGAGTACATAATTGTTTTTTAATAGAACATTATAAGGTTTCCACTATAAAGTAAAAGTTTTATCCTCCAATTAAATTGGAACCAACGGGAAAATTTAATTGGAAGAAATGTTCTTAGCAATGTTTTTCCCCTGTGGGTGAAATAAGATGCGGATAGTTTCCGCTATGACAAAAGAAATATATTTGTTTTAATGTTAAAATAGGTATTGTTATTTTCTGAACAACGTTGATGATAATAGTGCTATAGTTCTATGAGTCTTATGTTTAAAGTTTATATCTCTGATAAATTTTGTATCAAAGTGATCAATTTTAGAGAACTGATAAATATCAAGAAATGCTCTTGAACTAGAGAAATGTATATTTCTTGTTCCCGCTGCAATAAAGTTGATGATGATGATTAATTCTTAGCAAAGTTGTTTAATAGAAATACTATCATCACATTTTTATGAGTTATAAGCATTATTTCCATTTTCGCCCAACGGTGATATGGAATTAATGTAGAAGGATAATGTTTATTCTAATTCTGCCACAACGGTAATTTAGAATATAAAAGAAAGTTTCAAAATTTGAATGTGCATTTCTTTTAACCAGACCAACGTATGGTTATTTGTATGCCCATTGTTGTTGATTATTGGCTAAGTTTTCTCAGACTAAAAGTTTTCATGCTTTCATTCATGAAAACGAATGGCTGGGTACTTGTGACCCGAAAGATGAAAGAAAGGTCATAACATGAGGGAGTATGTTCTCTCTAAAGGATGGCATCAAAAGAAAATAAATAGATCATTGAGAGTCTTGGTTGATGAATGTCTTCCATGTACTCTCTATGAAGAAGTTTTTTCAGTCAACATGATTTGAGATGAAACAAGCAACATGCATGTTTAATTTGACTAACGACAGATCAAGCATCTGTGTCAAAGAGCATTTGGATTTATTCCTAAATTTGATGATTGAATATGCAGTCAAAAAAGCCAATTCTGGCATTTATGTTCCCTTACAGGGAATTACCCACATGGCGGGAAAAGATGATTATGCCCACCAGGCTGAGCTGGCTGCCTGTCGAGAAGGCCTTGCGCTGGCCCTGGAGCGAACTGATCGACCCATCTTGATGGAGCTGGATAGTAAAGAGGCTGTATCCATGATAACAACTCCAGGCATAGATCGATCTAGTAATATGGCGTGTATCCAGGAAATCAAGGCGTTGTTGGAAAATGATAGAGAAGTGGTGGTCAAGCTTATCAGCCGAAGTCAAAATAGAGTGAGTGATGCCCTTGCTGCGTATGGGCGTACAATGCCACGCACGGCTGTGTGGTTAGGCTCTAGCTTAGAGGAGATTGCTACCCTTTGTATGAACTATATTATGCCCCCTTAATTTAATACAATCTCCATTCTCCTTGCAAAAAAAAACTCAAAGTTCAACACGAATCACAGTGCGAGACCTAGCGACAAAAAAGAGCGAAATGAATTGAAATTAGTATGTGGTCTGATCAAATTCTACTCGGTAGCTGTAGATATAAAGGTCGGTTTCAGCCTTGTCTGGATCCGTGCCGCGAGACATGGCCCATCAAGCCCCAAAAAAAAAGAAGAAGACAAAAATGCCAACAACGGCAGCTCGACAAACACGAATGGTCCGCCACCACCGCGCACTCCATCTACGTCCCACCACTCGTCATGGCACCGGACCGCCGCGTACAAAACAACACCTTGAAGGAGGAATGCGACGCCAATGACGCTGATGTCCGGATAAGTCCTAGAGTCATTTCCCCCGGCACGCAGAAGGGGAGCGAGGGATGGGTAGCACAGACGCCCTTCAAGAAGGAGTCGCGGCATCCACCGGCGTCACCACGTCGGAGCCGGAAGAACCGGCAGGGATTTCTCCCGCACCCCCATGCCTCGACCCCCACTAGAATGGAGCCAACCCACCATTTTGCCACCCGCAAGCACGCGCCACCACGGTCTTGGACCCATCCACGCCGTCTTGCTGCGAACACCACCGCGAGGTCAAAAGAGCAGAGGCAAGATGCGCCTAGATGAACGGGAGGGAACCGCCTCCACCGCCGTCACACCGGAGGCCTCTGCCTCCCGAACCGACGCGGATTGCCGACCGGACGCTGCAGCCAAGGCAAACCAGGCCACCCGGGCCTAGCCGGGCCCATAACGGTACCGCAAAGCCCCGACCACCGCGCTGCTGCACGCTGGCAGCCGAGCCGCCACCCGCCACCAGCCCGGCGCACCGCCACCGCCTCGAGGGCTGTTAACGCCACGCTTGCCGCCGCCCGCCCGGCCTGGATGGGGCGAAGGGCTCAGACCGGGGGCGGGCGCCGCCAGCCCGCGCTGCCCGCCGCCAATGGTGACGCCGCCGCCCAGAGCTCACCCCCGCCCGCGATAGGAAGCCCCCCTCGCTGCGCAGGACCACCGCCGCTGAAGACACCGCCCGGAGCCGTTCCGTCCCACGCCGAAAAAACCCTAGATGGGGAAGTGCCGGGGGACGCCGCCGCCAACGTCGCCCAGGCCAGGCCTGCGGCGGGCGCTGATGCCGGCGGCAAGAAGGAGGAGGGGAGTGGGGAGACGCTCGTGGGAAAGGAGGGGAGACGCGGTCGCGGTCGAGAGGGGGCTATCTCTTCCAACACAACTATAGACGAAAAACCTGGTGACTTTTACCGTTAATCTGCTTTGGTCGATGACTTGCATCTGGGATTTGAGATGAAGAATGCAGATTCTGTTTCATAAGAAAAGATGCAGGAGTAGAACCCAAACATGTGGTGTGCTGATGGATCCCAGTGTTAAACGTGCACTAGCGGTTGGGGCGCGCCATGGCGCGCCGCCTGAGCGGTACCTCTGCGCACTTGTCTTGCTCAAGCACCGTCGTAGCGACTGGCTGCCTCCTGGGGCTTGTGCACGGGCGCCGCCATGCCGCAGATACAGGAGGACTGCCGTGGGTCAGGCCCGGAGCGGAAGAGCATCGGTGGCGCAGTTTGGCGAACAGGATGGGGCAGCGATGGCGTTGTCTTCTCCATCATCGACCGGCTCTGCCCCAGTGTACGTCCTGTAGGGGCGCGACCGACGCTTACGTCACCGACTGATAGACACCGCTTTGGGCTGGGAGGCAGCCTGCGACGCCAGCCCCAACCAACTCGGCACTGGTGCCGCCGGAGGCGGAGTCCATGATCCTGTTCTCCGCCCCCCGTGTTGCCGTATGCGGTCTGAGGCACGTCGGCTGCCGCGCAGGTGGGGCTCTCCTTCCCTTCCCTTCCCGCGGCCGTAGCGCCGACTCGGATTATAAACCGTGGGGATTGTACTTCCCCCAAATCTCATTTCCGTCAGTAGATTCAGGTTTTCATAGTTAATCTTGGCCCCTCCCCTGCTTGAGAAAGGCCAAGCCTGCCTTCCTTAGCTCATTTCAAATGGTATGGCTAGGCTATTATTCCCTGCTAACAAAACCTTCATCTTATAATGTCTTTGTTAGCTCTATCTGAAAATTTTCTTACTACCCTCTCGGTGCCCGTGTTCTCAAGCAGGTGAATGTGTCTTGTTCGTCAACGCCGGCGGGTGTGCCATTGAAGGCGATGACTGTCGTGGTTCTAAGTCTGACAGTAGAATAGGGGGGTAGGAATGTAGAGGCAAGATCTTAGCTATGGAGGAGTTGTACACGCCGGTTTTACGAGTTCAGGCCCTTCTCGGAAGAAGTAACAGCCCTACGTCTCGGAGCCCGGAGGCGGTCGACTGGATTATACGCGTGTGAGTTACAGGGGGTGCGAACCATTGTCCCAGAGAAGGGGGGTGGCTTATATAGAGTGCGCCAGGACCCCAGATCCCCTCCGTTACATAGGATTCAATGTACATAAAGAGGTGGCGTTACAGGTAACGCCTGTATTGAAATGTTGTAAATGGTCATTAAGTATCTGAGTGAATGCTCGACCGTTGCTGTGCAGGGCGGCTTTAGGTCTTCTTATCATCGAGTGGTTTGATGGTCGAGTGACCTGGATAAAGTGGGATCTCCGAGTGGATGGTAGGTCGAGTGGACTTCACTCGACACCTTTACTGGATCCCTTCTTCTGATACTTGAACTTCTTTGTCCTTAGGACTAGGACCTTGGGTAGGATGTGTAGGTCAGACATATTACCCTACCCTAGGTTTATGTCTACATCATTAGCCCCCGAATGGATCGAGGTTTGAGTGAAAAAGAAGGACGGAGTTGACCTTGCTTTTACTCTTGATTGTCCTGTCTATATCTCCGAGTAGAGGCCAGTTGACAGAACTTCAGCTTCGTTTCAATCGCCTTGATCGATTCAGAAATTACCGACTGGTTTATACCACCACATCCAACGAACGAAATCTCTGACACGAAATCTTTGGCGTGATCGGTTGCAGAGGATCCCGGATTTCCTGGGATTCGAAATTTTGGTAGGAGCGCGCCAGGCGGAGCGTTCCGCGGTAAGTAGAGTAGATAAATAGGACTTTTCGATTACTGCGCCACCTTTTTCGCCACGTATCCTGTGCACAGCTGTTGGAGAGATTTGACAGGACCGCTCGGGCCCACGCGTCAGCCACTCGGAAGTAGGCCCTTAAAAGTGGCGAGACCGAAGCGTTTGCACAGAGCGTGCTCATTCCCCTCTTCTTCCTCCCGCGACTCTGCTCCGCTCAGACCATCCACTCTCGACGCCGCCGCTCCGCCGCCATGGGGAAGGACAAAACGGCGGCGCTGGAGCGTGCAAAGAAAGCGACGGGGGCGGCGAAGGGAAAGAAGGTGAATCGGGGGTCTTCGTCGCGCTCGGGGTTGTCGTCGGGTTGGATCCAGGGAGATTGGATCCGATCTTCGCTCCGACAGGAGGACGTGGACGATATGGCTGAGCTGGGGCTGATCGTCCATCACTACTAGGGAAAAGGCTAGCAGCAGCGCAGGTTTTAGGTGTATCAGTAGCGCGGGGAGTGGCGGTACTAATAAGGCACTACAGCTAACACATAGCAGTAGCGTGTGCTCACCAGTGATACTGCTACACAAGTGTAGCAGCAGCGCGCTTAGTGGAAGCTTCGCATCTTGCTAGTAGCTCTAGCGGTCTTTGCCTGACGCCGCTACTGCTATCGCGCGCTGCTGCTAACTTTTATACACTCGCCATCGCTAATTTTAGTAGTTTTTTTCGGCATATTTGTTTTGTATTTGAACAGGCTTTATAGAAGAATCTTTAGCACATAGAAATGTCATCATGATACACATACAAATGCCTGCGAGACCACAAATGTAATCGTAGCATATACATACAAATAATCTCATCATAATCATCATCCAACACAAAGTGGTATCTTGTCATCATCTTGAAAATAGGGATACATGCAAGTCTCGAATACTTGCAACTACAACAACGTCATCCATCTAAACAAAGGTATACGCAAGAAGAGCTATCACTATGAGTGAGAGCGGAACTGTGCAGTACATGAGGTGGCGGTTACGAGTCCTCTCTCGCGCTAGCGTGAACCTCAAGTAACTAGGTTCTCCTTTTTGTCTGCTTTTGAAGCCTTTATGGCTGGCGCCCGTGAACCCATTCACTTGCGCCTGACACTCATGCCACTCGTTGTACACTCCTGTAACCTTCCCTTTGTACACGACATAACAATTCCATCTCGCCATCAAGAAACTAGGTACCTATTAGAGATGCATGTTCATGAAGAGGATGTACAATCATATATATGCAACAAAATATACTAGAGCAACACCGAAAAATAAAGAGTTAGCAACTAGATGCAACATACAGTACGCAAATTAATTAACTAGAGGTACGCAGGTCATCGTACGCAAACTAACAAAGTAGCGTTACGCAAGTTCGGCAGGGACCGTGGACATCACAAAGTTTCATCGCTACAAAAAGTATACAAGTTCAACCGAAACATATCATCATCATCGGCATCATAAATCACTAGAAGTTCCATCCTTTCATATCATCGAGGATGGGCCCTAGCTTCTTGAATGGCGTGAGGTCTAGACGTTGCATGCCTATGCGAGTTCGGACGTCAGCTCGCGATATAGGGTCGTGGTGGAACATCCCCTTCTCATCGATGACTTCTTTCATGATGGTCGTCGCAATGTCGCTTTGGATGTGAAAGAAGTCATCTCTAAGTTTATAATCCGCTTCTCCATGAGATTCTAGCCACTTGTGGATATGATCATCATTTCTGCTTCTCATGCGAAGCTTTTGGTGATCCGTGTTGAACTGAATCATGAGATGGACGATGTAGAATCCATCCTTCTTGCTTGGTTTTGGGACATGGATGCAGGAGAAGTTAGTTTTATGCGCTAAACCCATCTTCTTGTTCCTTTGTTTCCTGATCTGCACATGGCCACCTCTAAAGCTGAAGCCTTGGAGAGCATCATCTAGAATATTCATTATGTGGGTGTAGTCTTTTTTCTCGTAGTCTCTGGAAGGGTCAAAATACACGGCGTGGGAGACTTGCGGGTAAAGAACGATAAGGACGGCGCGCCCGTTGCTGCGGGGAAAAGACACCTCAAATTATTCCCAATATGAGAGTGAAGGAATGATTGAAATGTACGAAAGGGTTGTCCAGAACTGACTTACTTTGGATGATAAGGCACGAGGACAATTTCCCGGTCCTTATTCTGTACCATGAAGTTTTGGAGGTACTCCCTAGCAGTTTCACGCTCAAAGTCGCCGAGACTCAAGAAAGACTTGTGCATGTAGTACGGATCCGCCACACAGATTTGCGTGACTTCTTCACTCTTCATGACGGACGATTGTAAAATCGAGCCGCCTTGTTAGAAACATCTCAAAGATATGGTCAAGCCGCAGGAAGAACACCTCCGTGGGCCGTGTCTTGACGTAGCACTTCCCCTCAGGCACACGAGCTGTGTATGTCGGATATCCTGGATCCTTTGAGGCTAGTAGACTTTTCTCAGTCGACATCACATGGTCGTGCAGTCTCCTGAGATCCCCTAATAGTGCCTCCAGCGGTTTTGGCGGTAGCATCGGCTTGCCCGTGAGATGGAACATGACCGCACCTTTCATGAGTACACGCTCTTCAGAATGCATCGTCTGGCTGCTATGTGCTCTAGCTTGTTTGGAGGCAGCTATCTTCCCCGATCTCTTCCTCTCCTTTTTCTTGGGCACACCTTCCAGACCCTTCCTTAACCCCTGCCCTAGTGTTCCCGGGCTAAGTATTGTACGACCCTCGCGCCTGGCTAGTTGAGCCTGTGTTGAGGCGGCATCTTCAGGCGTGAACTGTGAGGATTTCATGAAGAGAGACTTTTTGCAATCCCTGCTACGACCCTGCCCGGGCATATCATCCATATCCTCATTAGCAAGTTGATAGCCCGATTCGTCATATGGTTGACTCATCATATCTATGTCACAGTCATACGCGTTTGTATTGAGGAAATCCATAGGGTCGACCTCCGTCTCATCATCCATTCTCTGTCCTACATCAGCCAGTACTATTGCACCCCCTTCATCATGTCGTCCGCCGCTCTCACCCGGCGCTACAGGAGCTGGTAATTGCGTAGGCGGGGTGGTGGTCTCCGCACATGTTTGTTGATGTGTGGTTATTGGTGTGCTCTCGGCCGGCTCTAGACGAATAAGATTCTTCGGCCATAGCACCCAACCCTTGCAGCTTCCAATCCGCAGCGGGGTCTCGTCGTCCGCTCCCACATGCTGTACTGGAGGAGGCAAATCCTCATGCCCCGATTTCACACTGGTCAAGCTAACCCTGAAGTGCCCAGCGGGGATCGGCTGGTTGTGGAACATGGGTTGCGAGGGGTCCATTATCATCCCCTTTCCCACGTCCACCTTCTGGCCTTTAATCAAGTAGAGTATGGTGCACTGGGTTTCTTTCGCCTGCAAACACATATGTCTGTGGTGTAAAACAACCGAAAGGCAACAAAAATGGAATATTATATGTCGCACCAACATGTAATTACCGTGACGGCGTCGAGCTCAGCCAAAGAAGAAGGCCCACCTAGCGCGCCAGAGACTGAGGACGGGCTGCTATGAGCGGGAGCGGCTGCGAGAGGAGGCCCGGCTGCGTGAGCAAGTGATGGTGCGATGGTGTTGTTGTTCATGGAGTTGCTCCTGACGAAAATGGGCAACGGGAAATCATGTACCGCCTTGTCTCGGATTTTCCTTCGGCCCGCTTGATGATAATCGAACCAAGTTAGTAGCGAAATCATTTACTGCAGATTCAGCTGCATTGACTGCCCGCTCTAGCGTCTCATATTTGTCCTCGGCTGCTTTTTTCGCGTCCTCAGCTGCTTTTTTCTCGACCGCAAGCTTCACCTTCGTGTCGATGTCTGCCTGACTAAACTTCTTTTTCTGCTTCTTGGCCTCCGAGCCGTCGTTGTAAAACACCTTCCACGCGGCGCCGTCTCCAGCGCCGTGCACACGACCATATTGCGGTCGCTGGCCCAAAGGGAGTCCCTTAAGTTCGTTCAAGGCCCGGTTGAGAGAGGTGTCCCACTTGAGCCTCATCAGAGAAGTAGGGCTTTCGGCTGCAAGCTGGTGTTGCTTCTCCAGTAGTCTAATCAATTTCCTCGTGATCTTGTCCGTGTAAAAAACCTTTTTCTCCTTATCCCACTTGTAGCGGGTACTGATGAAGTCACACTCCAAGTGGTTGGTGAACTTCGCGAAGGGATCTAGGAGACCCGCGGCTTCACGTTACGCGTCCTCCTTATCCCATATGGGCCTTTTACCGAGGTAGCCACGGCTTCCGAGGTGATGCTTCCCCGTGTTCCTTTGCTGAAGGCTCTTGAATTTCGCAGCCTTAGCCTTGGCTGCCTCGGTAGCACAAGTGTCCTTGAACTTTTCGAACTCCTCTTCCGTAAGTGTCAGATTTTCCTCCAGAATCTTGGACAGGGGTTCATCAGCCTCAATAGCTCATTTCACCCTCCCTTTCCAGGAGGCCAAATCATTGCTGAACATGCCCATGGCGTGATTGTTAATCTTTTCATCTTCGGATCATCCCACGGTTGTTCTATGTTATCATCCCGATCGGGAACTTGAATCTCTTGTGCAACTTCCTTAGGAGCAATCACGTCAAATGTTCTTTACTCCTTAAGTCATCGTCGTTGATGCTCACAAGCATTCCGTAGAGGGATGCATCCTACTTGGTTCCCATAGCACTTGCGAGGTTCTTCCGCTCTAACGGCTCAAACTTGCCAGGTGCCATCTTTGTGATCACAAGTCGTCCAATCCCTAGTTTGTTAGGTTTTCGTATCCTCTGCTTCTTATGCTTCCTCTTTTCGGTAGCGGCATTGGGGCCGGTACCTTCCCCGCCAGTATCTTCCCCGCCGGTACCTTCCCCACCGGTCTCGGCGCCGCCATCGGTGCCGGCGCCATCGGTGTCGATGTCGGCGTCAGTACCATCATCGAGGCCGACCTGCAAACCTTGCTTAGCAGTCAAATAGTCGAGGTACTCTTGTTCACCCTCATAATCCATCTCGTCTGCATCTTGGTCAGAAGGCCCAGTTTCTTCGTTGTTCGACATGTTTCCTATGATTAAGTGTCCTCATTTATTTCTAAAATTATGAATAAATGAGAAATGACATAAAAAAGAAATCTATGTGCCAGCACTCGATATGTTAACTATAGCACAGGTCATGCCTTTATTCATGGGAAATTTCGCATGACCTTTGCTAAAAATGGACATATCGAGCGCTGAAATTCACCGAACAGAAATGAATCAACATTCGGCGTAACATAGGCCACTCGGATCATTTTCCAAACATGACATGTCCAAAACATGACATATCCACATATCACATGTCCAATTCAAATTTGCATATAAATTCAGCTAATTTTGAAACCTAGCTAAATTCATAACTAAATAGATAACCTAATTAACATACTGCCCTAACTAAAACCTAAGTAAATTAACCAAAGAACCCTAGCAGAGAGAGGGGGGTTTACAGAGGGTGCAGGGGCGAGGAGGCAGGCCCGACGACGGCCGAGGTTGGGAGGGGAGGAAGCAGAGGAGGGAGGCGAGGGCCAACGGGTCGGGGCGAGCGCGCTGGGGTCAGGGGCGAGCGCCTGGGTCGGGGGCGAGCGCCGGCGCCGGGGTCGGGGCGAGGGCCGGGTCGGGGCCAGCGCCGGGTAGGGGTCGGGGGCGAGGGCCGGGTCAGGGGCGAGCGCCGGGGTCAGGGGCGAGCGACGGGGGAAGAGAGAGTGGGGATTTGGGGGGAAAAGGCGGGATGAAGCAGGGAGAGTGAGAATTTTGGGTTAAGTGGACGTAGCAGCAGCGCGTTTGGACAAAACGCGCTGCTACTACCTTCAGTAGTTGTAGCGGTTTATACGAAATGCGCTACTACTACCTTCAGTAGCTGTAGCGGTTTAGACAAAACGCGCTGCTACTACCTTCGCTACTGCCAGTTTTCCCTTTTTTTTCCCTTTTTTTCTCCCACTTTTATTTCCCGAGAGCAGTGAACGAAGGGAGGGCGATATATATTGCATCATTTGACGGTTAAATATGTATGCAAAATAGGAACATATATATTACATCTTTGGACACCTTAATAATATTGACTAATTGTGTATACAAAATATATATATATATATATATATATATATATATATATATATAGGTAAATTATATGGGACACCTAGGTGCCTGGGCACCTAGATGCCCGTTATAGTAAGTGATATTCATGGTGCCACATAGTATTTTCTTTCCTACAATTTTATCACTCCGGGTATTAGGTACCTATGGATGCCATGTTTCACGTACCGAGGTATATACACAACCAAATTTTTACTGTCTTTTTTTAACACACTACATATGTAAGCGCTCATATACACGCGCACACACTCACCACTATGAACGCACACACGCATACCCTATCCCTATGAGCAACCAAATTTTTACTGTCTACATGTTCACGAGATACCTAGAATATTTTCCTACCCTTTTTCACATAGGTATATACACGCGCATACACATTCGGTATACTATTTTATTTGTAAGCTTGCCGGGTATATACAAGGAGATTTGTGAGTAGTATGTCGTATATCCCTAATAAACGTAACAAATCATGTGTGGGTATCAGCTTGCATCCTACATTGCTAATAAAAGTAAAAAAATCTAGGATCACATTTTACATCATTTGTTTCACCTTAGTACGTATAGGGAAATTAGTCGTGAAAAAGTGTCACTCGACATTTTTTTACTAGATACCTTGCAACGTAAAACATTAGAGAAATACATAATAACATCCTAATTATACATACAAATGTTTGGACGATGTTTTGTATTATTTGAATGTATCTGATATCTTAAAAATCAAAAGTATATACATACCCTTTTCATTTCATTCGGTACATACATACCCTTGGGCATCTCAGTATCTAAGTGTTGTCAAAATGTGAGAAACACAAAGATGCATATGTTGACAAAAATATCTTGGTATATACATTGCGTCTCATTAGCAGGTATTTGATACATCGTGCATGTGTCAATGATTTGAAGTACGTACACCATTTAAGTACATACATACTTAAAATATTTTCGAGGTATCTACATACTCATGATATCTCTGGATATATTCATTACGTCTTGTTAGTAGGTATTTGAGATACCCGAGGTATATCCATAATTCTTATTTGGTATAATACAACGGGTATGTGTATATTCTTAGTATATATAATACCACGGGTATATGTATATTTTTCATTAAACGATACTTATGGTACGTGTATATTTTTATTAATATAATAGCCCGCGTATGTGTATATTTTCAATTTGGTATAATACATCAACATAATATTTGGAAAGGGATTATTGCTAGGAAATCAACATAATATCTTTTTGGAAAGAAATTATTGACAGCAGTGCATGCAAATGAAAAATAGAAAACTATTGTTTCATTGATTGCACGCCATGCACTAATAAAAATGGCTTGCCATAAACGGCCTAGGTGCCCATGCACCCAGGTGCCACAAACATATATATATATATATATAACATCATTTGACCGATAACATACGGTTCCTTGCATCACATTCAAAATACCGATAGAAGCTGTTCAACGCTCTCCACTGGCTTCCATCCTTCACGTGTCTCAGCTTCGGATCATCTCCATCGTCGGGCTTCTTCCTCTCCGCATGCCAGCGCATTAGCTTTGCTTCCTTGGGATCTACAAAATACCTCTGGAGACGGGGAGTGATCGGTAAGTACCATACAACTTTCTGGGGACATTTCTTCCCGGCCTTCTTGTATCGAGAAGCATTGCACACCGGACAACTTGTTTTTTCCGCGTGGTCCTTCCGATAAATTATGCAATCGTTGATGCATGCATGGTATCTAACGTGTGGCAGATCAAGAGGGCACACGATCTTCTTGGCCTCATCAACACTAGTAGGACATAGATTACCCGCGGGAAGAACATCCTTTAGGTACTTGAGATGCTCATCGAGGCTAGTGTCGGTCCATTTGTTTTTAGCCTTCGCCTTCAGGAGTTGGAGCGTGAAACTCAAGCGGGTCACCTCAGGATTGCAACCATCATACAATGGAGTGTTCGAGTCTACCACCAGTTGCTCCAGCTTAGCCTCCTCTCTAGAAGCAGCTCTCTCAGTACTCGTCTCCTTGCGAAGCAATGCTTGAACATGAGGGTCCCGCACGATTGAACTTAGTACCGACGAACTCTGCTGCATGGAGTCCATGTCGTTCTCTCGGCCGCCATGTCCGACCCCTTCTCCTCCGCCATGTCCGGCCCTTTCACCGCCGCCATGTCCGGCCTCTTCCCCGCTGCCATTATCGATCATCTCTTCGTCTTGCCCCGTGTCATCATTGCCCGCCCCGTCGGCATCCTCAACATCGTCATCCTCATCTACAGTTATCCACCGAGTGTAGCCATCCATGAAACCAGTCATGAGGAGGTGCGCTTCGACACGACCATCGTCATAGGGGTCGAGCCAAACTATTCCTTTGCATTTTCGACACGAGCATAAAACCTCTGTCAGGTTATTTTCTTTCATGTCCTGCACCGCCGACCGCAACCACCTATCCACCAGCGTTCCACTAACCATCATGAACGTCTGCACGGTAATAATAAAACAAATTGATTATAAAAATGCGTGCATGCATCAAAGTCATAAAAAAATTCGGCATGACCTTCCTTAAAAATAGGACATATATGGATCTAGAATTTGCCCGGAATTCGCCGAAACGGAAATAAATCGACATTTCGGCAAAACATAGGCAACTCAAAAGCACAATTTGGCGTCAACTCATGCCACACACACAATTTCCATAAACATATCACACACACATAAACATATTTCCATTTTGCAAAAGCATGAAATTTTAATCACCTCTATCTCGAGATCTAGCACACGGTGGAGATGATGTTGTAGGGAGATCAAAAGTGCACAAAGCTCCTCTTGACAAAGATAGATCTAGTTAGGGGGCAAATAGGTCACTTAACTAAATCATACATCTACCTAGCTACCTAATTTGGGAGGAGACAACTTCAACTAGAGGAGGGGAAGGAAAAAGAGAAAGGAGATGCATTAATGGAGGTGGTGTAGTTAGGTAGGAGTAATGAAGAGAGAGAAAGGTAGATAGAAGAGGGAGAGCAATGGGGGAGAAGTATTGAGGAAGAAGAAGAGTGAGAGTGGGAGCATGTGGGAGGTAGGGGAAAGGGAAGAGAGGAGGGAGAGGGACGGGTGGGGAAAGGTGGTGGGTTGGTGCGGATTAGCTGTAGCATGGGAGTTAAAACGCGCTGCTGCTAAGGAAGTAGCAGCAGCGCGCTTTGGGCATCGGCGCTACTGCTAAACGGGACCAAAACGTGTGCCAATTTGAAATTTAGCAGCAGCGACCTCAGAAAAAGCGCGCTACTACTACATCCATAGCAGTAGCAAGGTTCGCGGCACCGCGCTACTGCTAAATGGAGTTTGGTGGACACCGCCGGTCGATATTTTAGCAGCGCGGTTTACACCAAGCGCGCTACTGCTAAAAACTTGTCAGTAGCGAGTTTCCCGCACACGCGCTACTACTAATTAGCAGCAGCGCTCCTTTTTGAGCCGCGCTGCTGCTAAGATTCTGTGTATTGGCTTTTCCCTAGTAGTGCATAAGTCCGCGCGCCTGCCAAGGGGAGAAACAGAGCCACAGCCGCAGTCGGGTGAGTGTGTCCTGCTCGCCACCCACGTCGACCGTGGTTTTTCGCTTCCCCCGCATCCCTTCTTTCACGGATTCCTGAATTTCTTTGGGGCCCAACTCCACCATTTCAGTCCCAATACTATCACATGTCTTGCTGCGTTCGTCTCCATGTGTGAGAATTTTCTGGGGTGCCGACCGCACTGGGGTCTTTTCAAGCACATCTTTACCATCCGATCCCAAACTGTGAAGAAAGCGAACTCGAAAGATGAGGAAACCCATGTCATTCAGATGTGTGGGGGCCTGGGAATTCAGAAGAGGAAAAGGAGCTCTTTCCCTCCGATGACTCTTCCTTAGTCGGTAAGGGGCTAGCAGTCGACTTGGTTCTACTGCCAGGACCTTGCAACCCTAGGCCAGTCGACTGGGCTTCCTCCTTTCTCTTTTAACCGAGTTCAAACTCCATCTTCCTTGAAAGTGACTGATGCGGAGAAGGCAGAGATAGGCATTCTAGTTGAGAGAGTGGTACAACTGATCAACCACGGTGTCACTGGCATGGATCTGCTCGAGGTGTTTCTCAGTCACCGGATCCAGCCTCTCCAAGCTCGTGACCATCCCATGTGGATGTACTCCGGGGCTAGTGACACTGCTCGGGTTCATCCGGAGGAGGTGGAGGCCAAAACCATAGCTGAGTGGTTGATGGGTATCACCAGGAACAAGGACAACCCCAGGGGTGCTAGGAGAGTCGACCCTTTCAGCGAAAGCAACCCGCCAGATAAGGTCTGGTCGTCATGACTGAGTTTTTGAACGTATTTTCTGACTGATTGTTGTTCCGACTGACTTAGGATTGTTCTCTTGCTTTGCAGATCTACACGAAGATGTATTCGATGCCTAATGGTGAACAAGCTCTGGAGCAAGACCAACAGGGCGAGGACAGTGCTGAGGAGTGCGGCGAGTGGGAGTCCCCAGCTGATGACGATGAAGATGATAGTGACGAGTCGGAAGACGAGGAGGTAGCCGACTCGCCGCCTCGCTCCGAACGTCGATCCAAGCAGAAGCACGACCCCGCGAACCGGCGCGGCAAGGCCGTGGCGTCGAGTGCTCCATCTCACAAGCGCACTCGGTCTCCGAGTCCAGATCTGACTGAGAAGGTCACCAAGCAGCCCAAAGCTAACCCATCGAAGGCTCGAAATAACTTGCCTAAGATTAAGATGGATGTCCCTGTTGCTTCTGGGTAAACGCCTTTGTCGTATCTTTTGTTGCGATCAAATTCTTTCTGTTCCGACCGGCCTTTTTGTTCTGACCGGATGGATGATGGATTTGTGTAGCCCGACCTTAGCTGCGATCGACATGGACATCGACAAGACTCCAGCTGATGAGGAAGCTGACGACGCTGTCACCTCCAAAGCCAGTAAACCAGGTCGATTCGAATTCGTCTTATCGACTGAATGATTCGTCAGTTATCTTCATGGTTTTCTCTGTTCTTTGCAGATCTACGAGACGTTGTTGTGCTTCCAGACGACGACGAAGAGGTGCCGCTGAGAGGGAGAAGGAGGAAGGACAGGGAGCTGGGCGGGAAGGCGCTTGAGGTCCAGGTTCCTTAGTCGACTGTGACACCTGGAACGGTGGTCGAGCGCACGACAGATCCGGCTCGAACCAACGTCACCTTCGCCGTTCCGCTGTCGACTGACTGCCCCTCGGGGTCGATTGCTCTGCCTCCATCACTTCTCGCTACATGTCAAACTCCAGACGATCCACCAGCTGCTGCCAAAGAAGCTCTTCTTCAATTGAATCTTGTGATGGGACAGATGAAAATGGTGCATGAGGCTAGTCAGGTAGCCTTCAACGCCGGAGCTACACTGCAAGCCAATGTCCGGGTTAGTTGTCTTTTCGATCGACCATATTTCTTGTCTGACCACCCACTGGGGTGTGGCTGTTTTGATGCTGAATGTCTCTGTGTCGATTCGAGTCGATCTGGGCAGACCACGCCTAGTAGAATCGAAACCAGTGGGGGCACGTTGAGTGCACCCACTGGGTGTAGTCCCCGAGACCATAGGTGACTGCGGGCAGTCGACTGTGGTCTAAGAATGGGAACTTCTTTTTTTTTGCCACTCGAACTGGGCAGACCATGCCGAGTGGAATCGAAACCAGTGGGGGCACGCTGAGTGCACCCACTGGGTGTAGTCCCCGAGACCATAGGTGACTGCGGGCAGTCGACTGTGGTCTGAGAACCTTTTCTCTCTCTCTCTTTTTTGCAGAATCAGTGGGGGCACGCTAAGTGCACCCAGTGGGTGTAGTCCCCGAGACTGCCGTTGAATGTTTGATTCGGTGGTAGTCTTAGAGTAACTAGCATTGTGATGTCTTTTTATATCTGTCGACTGATATGGCTTGTGACTGTAGAAATCTTGTGATCTTGGGGCTCAGCTCTCTGCAATGAACAGGCAGCAAATCAGCCTAACCTTGATATGGAATTGGCCAAGAAGAATCTTCAGAGTGCTCGTGATGAAGTTGCTGCCATGGGAGGTAATCAATCGCCGAATGTTTATCCCACTACTGGCACTTTTCCTTTCCATTTTTTGAACCAAGTGACTCCACTCGAGCAGATGTATGTAGTGAAAACCGCCAACCCCAAGCCCGTCTGAAGAATATTATTTCTTTAGAGAAAATGAAGCAGGCTTTGGAGCAGAAGGATCTGGACCTAGCTGCAGCTCAGAAGGAGGCGTGCGAGAAGACAATGCTTGCTGACAAGAAGCTTGCTTCAGTCGGCAAGTTAGAAGAGGAAAATTCCAAATTGAAGACTGCTGTTTCTGACGCCAACCAAGAGGTCGAGAGACTGAAGAAGGACAAGGAGAAACTGAACGACGAACTTGGGAGCCTCAAGATCAAGAACGGTGAATTAGAGTCTTATCTGAGCCAACTTGTCGCTAAACCGGGTCACGAAACTTGAAGGTACCGATTAATCTGTCTTCTTTCTGTCGACTGATAATGTTAATTGTGTTGTCGACTCATAATTCACTCGACTATGCAGAATTTTGCCAAGACTTTGAAGCGGAAACTAGGCGGGTCGAGACGGGTCTTGACCCCATTAACTGTCCAGTCAAGGGTGAAGTTGCGATGAACGTGCTGCGATTGGAGTCTCGCATGGATGGCGCAATTGCCTATCTGGCTCGCCTGAAGGCTACAATGACCCGGATTGACGCAGAACTTTGGCCTCAGGCAGAATTGTCTCAAGATCTCGAGTCTCTGATGGCTTGACTGAATCAAATCCTTGAGCGTGTGCAAGAATGGAAGAAGTCCTCTGCTCGCTGTGGTGCTGACGTTGCTCTGTCTATGGTCTGAGTGCACTGCAAGGATGCCAAAGAAGACAAGCTGGCGGAGCTTAAAGTTGCAAACATGGAGAAGCATACTTTCCAGTCCTTCATGGACACTTTTCTTGCTGCCGCCACTCGCATTGCAGACATCATTGACCTTGACAGTTTCTGCGACCCAGCCAGTCCTTCTCCTGATGCGTGATCGAAAAAACATTAAGCTTCACCTTTATTTGCCTCGGGATGCTGAGTGATTGTGTAACCGTTAAACTTCTTCGGGCTTGATGCTCGAATACTTTTGAAACGTCGTCTGAAACCTTAGGATTTTATCCGATCTTGGTTTATTTCTGAATATGCTTGCGTTTGCTTTCGAGTGGAATTTGTTCTTCACTCGGAATAATCTTGGTATTTGAGATGTGGCTACGAGGTAGTGATTTCAATCGACCTGCGCTTCATCATCCTTGCAGGTAGCTCTGAAGGAGAAGGTTACGGTCAATCTGCATCTCATCGTCCTTGCAGATAGGGATGGAGCAAACGTTGTACTTGTGGCGTAGCTCCGAAGGAGAAGGTTGCAGTCGACCTGCACCTCGTCGTCCTTGCCGATAGGGATGGAGCGAACGTTGTACTTGTGGCGTAGCTCCGAAGGAGAAGGTTGCAGTCAACCTGCACCTCCGCGTCCTTGCAGATAGGGATGGAGCGAACGTTGTACTTGTGGCGTAGCTCCGAAGGAGAATGTTGCAGTCGACCTGCACCTTGTCGTCCTTGTAGATAGGGATGGAGCAAACGTTGTACTTGTGGCGTAGCTCCGAAGGAGAAGGTTGCAGTCGACCTGCACCTCGTCGTCCTTGCAGATAGGGATGGAGCGAACGTTGTACTTGTGGCGTAGCTCCAATAGGGATGGCTTCTATACTCAGGCGAGTATTTGACTGCAGCTAAGCCCCGAGTGGGAGGGTTGCTCTCCACTTGGTAGGATTTTTCAAACTTAGGCGAGTACTTGACTGCAGCTAAGCCCCCGAGTGGGAGGGTTGCTCTCCACTCGGTAGGATTTTTCATACTTAGGCGAGTACTTGACTGCAGCTAAGCCCCGAGTGGGAGGATTGCTCTCCACTCGGTAGGATTTTTCATACTTAGGCGAGTACTTGACTGCAGCTAAGCCCCCGAGTGGGAGGATTGCTCTCCACTCGGTAGGATTTTTCATACTTAAGCGAGTACTTGACTGCAGCTAAGCCCCCGAGTGGGAGGATTGCTCTCCACTCGGTAGGATTTTCATACTTAGGCGAGTGCTTGACTGCAGCTAAGCCTCCGAGTGGGAGGATTGCTCTCCACTCGGTAGGATTTTTCATAATTAGGCGAGTACTTGACTGCAGCTAAGCCCCCGAGTGGGAGGGTTGCTCTCCACTCGGTAGAATTTTTCAAACTTAGGCGAGTACTTGACTGCAGCTAAGCCCCCGAGTGGGAGGGTTGCTCTCCACTCGGTAGGATTTTTCATACTTAGGCGAGCACTTGACTGCAGCTAAGCCCCCGTGTGGGAGGATTGCTCACCACTCGGTAGGATTTTTCATACTTAGGCGAGTACTTGACTGCAGCTAAGCCCCCGAGTGGGAGGATTGCTCTCCACTCGGTAGGATTTTTCATACTTAGGCGAGTACTTGATCAAGAAGTTTAAGCCCCCGAGTGGGAGGGTTGCTCTCCACTCGGTGGGATTTTTCATACTTAGGCGAGTACTTGTTGCAGCTAAGCCCCGAGTGGGAGGATTGCTCTCCACTCGGTAGGATTCAAACTTAGGCGAGTACTTGACTGCAGCTAAGCCCCAGTGGGAGGTTGCTCTCCACTCGGTAAGATTTTTCAAACTTAGGCGAGTACTTGATCAGCTAAGCCCCGAGTGGGAGGGTTGCTCTCCACTCGGTAGGATTTTTCAAACTTAGGCGAGTACTTGACTGCAGCTAAGCCCCCGAGTGGGAGGGTTGCTCTCCACTCGGTAGGATTTTTCAAACTTAGGCGAGTACTTGACTACAGCTAAGCCCCCGAGTGGGAGGGTTGCTCTCCACTCGGTAGGATTTTTCAAACTTAGGCGAGTACTTGACTGCAGCTAAGCCCCCGAGTGGGAGGGTTGCTCTCCACTCGGTAGGATTTTTCAAACTTAGGCGAGTACTTGACTGCAGCTAAGCCCCCGAGTGGGAGGATTGCTCTCCACTCGGTAGGATTTTTCAAACTTAGGCGAAACGGATTCGCAGCTAAGCCCCCGAGTGAGAGGCTTGCTCACCACTCGGTAGGATTTTTCAGACTTAGGCAAAACGGATTCGCAGCGAAGTCACCCACTGGGGGATTTCAAACGGAAACAAAAGCGACAACAATCGTTTAGGAAGATTATAAAGCTCTTGCCTTTGATAAATAAACTACAAAGGTGCTTCTTATTACATCTCATCCGAGTGAGTACTTAAGTATAAAAGGGGCAGATCAGCTCCGCATTCCAAGCTCGTGGCTCGTCTTTTTGATGTTCGACATTGTAAAGATGGTACGCTCCATTGTGGAGAACTCTGGTGATAATGAAGGGACCTTCCCAAGAAGGGGCAAGCTTGTGTGGCTTCTATTGATCCACTCGAAGAACCAAGTCTTCCTCTTGAAAAGCTCGACCCTCTACGTTTCTGGCGTGGAATCGATGCAAATCTTGCTGATAGATGGTCGACCGGATCAATGCCATCTCTCTTTCCTCTTCTAAGAGATCAACTGAATCTTGCCGGGCCTGCTCTGCTTCTTCTTTAGAGAAGAGTTCGGCTCGGGGTGCGTTGTGGAGCAGGTCACTTGGCAAAACAGCTTCGGCTCCATAGACCAAAAAGAAAGGTGTTCGTCCGGTCGATCGGCTAGGAGTCGTCCTCAAACCCCAAAGAACTGATGGAAGCTCGTCGACCTAGGCGCCTGCTGCATGTTTGAGATCACGCATCAGTCGGGGTTTCAGCCCTTTGAGGATTAGACCATTCGCCCTTTCTGCTTGACCATTCGACTGTGGGTGAGCGACTGAAGCATAGTCGACTCGTGTGCCTTGAGAAGCGCAGAACGCTCTAAACTTGTCGAGTCAAAGTTCGATCCATTGTCGTGATGATGCTGTGGAACTCCATATCTGAATGTCAATTCTCTGATGAAGCTGACAGCAGTGCTGGCATCAAGATTCTTGATAGGTTTGTCTTCAATCCATTTGGTAAACTTGTCGACTGCTACAAGCACATGAGTAAATCCGCTCCTACCAGTCCTCAGCAGCCCAACCATGTCCAACCCCCAAACAGCAAAGGGCCGATTTAGGGAATGGTGTTCGTGACGCAGGCTTGTGAGACATATCAGAGTAGAACTGACAACCTTCATATCTGTCGAGTATATCTTTTGCCATTTCATTTGCTCGGGGCCAATAAAATCCGGCTCGGTATGCTTTAGCCACAATGGCCCGAGAGGACGCATGATGACCACAGGTCCCCGAGTGGATGTCGTTGAGGATCATTCGACCTTCTTCTGGTGTTATGCATTTCTGACTGACCCCAGTCACACTTTCTCTGAACAATTGTCCCTTTATCACCGTAAAGGCTTTGGATCAACGGACGATCTGTCGAGCCTCTTATTCATCCTCTGGGAGTTCCTTTCTAAGTATGTACGCGATGTAGGGCACTGCCCAGTCGGGAGTAATGACCAGAACTTCCATGATTAGGTCGACCACGGCTGGAACCTCGACTTGATCGGATCTGTGGCGCTCTTAGGTTGCGGGGCTCTTACGTAAAAGGATCTTCTTGAACTGTTGATGTGTGAATGTGTTCCGTAAACACATTGCTGGGAATGGCTTCTCTCTTGGAACCTATCTTCGCCAAATCATCGGCTGCTTGATTTTTTCGGGGTATATGATGGAGCTCTAACCCCTCAAACTTCTTTTCCAGCTTTCTCACCGCATTGCAGTAACCAGTCATGGCTGGGCTTCTGACGTCCCACTCTTTCATCACTTGATTGACCACCAAATCTGAGTCGCCATAGACCATGAGGCGATGGATGCCGAGTGAAATGGCCATGCGCAACCCATATAAGAGTGCTTCATATTCTGCTTCGTTGTTGGAGGAATCAAAGTGAATCTGGAGTACATATCTGAGCTTGTCTCCTCGGGGGGATACTAATACCACCCCGGCACCCGAACCATTCAGCATCTTGGAACCGTCAAAGAACATGGTCCAAGATTCGAAAGTGAACTTGAGTCGGCAGCTGTTGTTTGATCCACTCGGAGGAAATCAGCTATTGCTTGGGACTTGCTAGCTTTCTTTGCCTCAAACTGAATATCTAAGGAAGGAGTTCAATCTCCCATTTTGCCACTCGACCAGTTGCATCTACATTGTGTAGAATCTACGATAATGGAGCGTCCGACGATCGTAATGAGTGGTCAGAGAAATAGTGTGCAACCTTCTTCGTGGTCATATAAATCCCATAAACAAGCTTCTGATAGTGCGGATATCTCTGTTTCGACGGAGTCAGAACTTCAGAAACATAATAAAACGGGCGCTGAACTTTATAGGCTTTTCCTTCTTCTTCTCGTTCGACCGTAAGTACTGTACTGACGACTTGTCAAGTGGCTGCTATGTAAAGCAGTAAAGGCACTTTGCTGATTGGGGCAGCAAGCACCGGCTGGGTGGAAAGCAGGGCTTTTAGCTCTGCAAACGCCGCATCGACTTCCGAGTCCACTTGAACTTATCTGACTTCTTCATCAGTCTGTAGAGAGGTAGCGCCTTCTCATCGAGTCTGGAAATGAATCGACTTAGGGCGGCCAAACAACCATTAAGCTTCTGGACATCATGCACACGCACTGGGCGTTTCATTCAGAGTATGGCGCCAACTTTCTCGGGGTTAGCATCAATCCCTCGTTCGGAAATGAGAAAACCGAGTAACTTTCCGCTTGGAACTCCGAACGTGCACTTTGATGGATTAAGCTTGATATCGTACCTTCTGAGGTTGGCGAAGGTTTCAGCAAGGTCAGTCAGTAGGTCGGAACCTTTACGTGACTTGACCACAATGTCATCCATGTATGCTTCCACATTCCGACTGATTTGAGTGAGTAAACACTTCTAAATCATTCGTATGAATGTGGCTCCAGCGTTCTTCAGACCGAATGGCATAGTGACATAACAAAAGCACCCGAATGGGGTGATGAAAGCTGTTTTAATTTCGTCAGCTCCAAACAGATGGATCTGATGATACCCGGAATAGGCGTCCAGAAAGGACAGACGCTCACATCCCGCAGTCGAATCGACTATCTGATCGATGCGAGGGAGAGGAAAGTGATCCTTCGGGCATGACCGATTGATATGCTTGAAGTTGATGCACATGCGAAGTGAATTGTCCTTCTTAGGGACCATGACGACGTTAGCTAACTACTCGGAGTGGTAAATCTCTCGGATAAATTCAGCTGTGAGGAGCCGAGCCACTACTTCACCGACTGCTTTTCTCTTCTGTACGGCGGACCGTCGAAGATGTTCCTTGACCGGTTTTATCTTTGGGTCGACTCGCAAACGATGCTCAGCCAGTTCTCTGGGAACACCCGGCATGTCAGAAGGTTTCCATGCAAAGATGTCCCAGTTCTCACGGAGGAACTGGATGAGCGCTTCTTCCTATTTGGAGTCGAGAGTCATTGAAATGTGAGTCGGAGCGGCGTTGGGATCGATCGGGTGGATATGAACTGGTTTCGTTTCACCGGACGACTGAAATGTTGACTCCGTTGCAGGCTTCTTAGCTCGCAGTAAATCACTCGGATCTGCATTTTTCTGATACTCCTGCAATTCCACTACTGCCATCTGCGCATCAGCAATTTTTGAGCCCTTCTAGAAGCACTCTTCTGCCTTCTTTCGATTGCCAGTGATAGTGATCACACCCTTGGGACCAAGCAATTTCAATTTGAGGTACACATAGCATGGTCGAGCCATAAAGCGTGCGTAAGCCGGCCAGCCCAGAATGGCGTGATAAGCACTCTGAAAATCCACCACTTAAAATGTCAACTTTTCTTTGCGGTAATTCTTGTAATCACCGAAAACTACGTCAAGAGCAATCTGGCCGAGTGATTTAGTCTTCTTGCCTGGAATGACTCCATGGAAACTCATACTGATTTCGCTGAGTCTGGACATTGGAATGCCCATCCCTTTCAATGTTTCTGCATACACAATGTTCAGGCCATGATACGTCCATTTTGCATCATGCTTTTATATCGATATTTATCACATTATGGGCTATTATTTCACGTTATGTCACAATACTTATGGCTATTCTCTCTTATTTTACAAGGTTTACATGAAGAGGGAGAATGCCAGGAATTAAATTTGGAAAAGGAGCAAATATAGGAGACCTATTCTGTGCAACTCCTAAAGTCCTGAAACTCCACGAAATGTCTTAAAATAAATAAAGAAAAATCGTCGCCAAAGATGAAGGCCAGGGGGCCCACACCCTGCTCACGAGGGTGGGGGCGCGCCCTCCCCCCTGGGCGCGCCCCCCTACCTCGTGGGCCCCCTGGTGGCTCTCCGACGTCCATCTTCTCCTATATGAAGTCTTTCGATGAGAAAAAAATCATAAGCAACCTTTTGGGACGAGACTCCGCCGCCACGAGCTGTTCTGCCGGGGACACTTACCTCCGGGAGGGGAAAATCGTCGCCATCATCATCACCAACGCCCCTCTCATCGGGAGAGGGCAATCTCCATCAACATCTTCATCAGCACCATCTCATCTCCAAACCCTAGTTCATCTCTTGTATCCAATTCTTGTCTCCAAGTCCGGGATTGGTGCTAGTAGGTTGCTAGTAGTGTTGATTACTCCTTGTAGTTGATGCTAGTTGGTTTAATTGGTGGAAGACCATATGTTCAGATCCTTTATGCATATTATTACCCCTCTGATTATGAACATGAATATGCTTTGTGAGTAGTTAAGTTTGTTCCTGAGGACACGGGAGAAGTCTTGCTATTAGTAGTCATGTGAATTTGGTATTCGTTCAATATTTTGATGAGATGTATGTTGTCTAACCTCTAGTGGTGTTATGTGAACGTCGACTACATAACACTTCACCATTATTTGGGCCTAGAGGAAGGCATTGGGAAGTAATAAGTAGATGATGGGTTGCTAGAGTGACCGAAGCTTAAACCCTAGTTTAGGCGTTGCTTCGTAAGGGGCTGATTTGGATCCATATGTTTCATGCTATGGTTAGGTTTACCTTAATACTTTTGTTGTAGTTATGGATGCTTGCAATAGAGGTTAATCATAAGTGGGATGCTTGTTCAAGTAAGAACAGCACCCAAGCACCGGTCCACCCACATATCAAATTATCAAAGTACCGAACGCGAATCATATGAGCGTGATGAAAACTAGCTTGATGATATCCCCATGTGTCCTCGGGAGCGCTTTTCCTATTATAAGAGTTTGTTCCGGCTTGTCCTTTGCTACAAAAAGGATTGGGCAACCTTGCTGCACCTTATTTACTTTTGTTACTTGTTGCTCGTTACAGTTTACCTTATCACAAAACTATCTGTTACCACTTATTTCAGTACTTGCAGAGAGTACCTTGCTGAAACAGCTTATCATTTCCTTCCGCTCCTCGTTGGGTTCGACACTCTTACTTATCGAAAGGACTACGATAGATCCCCTATACTTGTGGGTCATCAAGACTCTTTTTTGGCGCCGTTGCCGAGGAGTGTACGCCTTTGGTAAGTGGAATTTGGTAAGGAAAATTTTATATAGTGTGCTGAAATTTTCTGTCACTTGTTACTATGGAAAGTAATTCTCTGAGGGGCTTGTTTGGGGTATCTTCACCCCGTCTAGTAGAGCAAAGAGTTGCTCCTCAACCTATTGAACCTATTGAAAATGAAACTCCTTTTAAATTTCCTTCGGGTATTATGGAAAAACTGCTAGCTAACACTTTTGCAGGAGATGGAACAAAGCATCCTGACGAGCATCTACGCTATGTGGATGATATTTGTAGACTATTTAAGCTTGCGGTATACCGATGATGTTGTTAAGAAGAAGGCTTTACCTTTATCTTTGGAGGGAGACGCATTGACATGGTATAGGCTATGTGATGATACGAGATCATGGAACTATAAAAGAGTGAAATTGGAATTTCATCAAAAGTATTACCCTATGCATATTGTTCATCGTGATCGCAATTATATATATAATTTTGGCCTCATAAAGGAGAAAGCATCGCTCAAGCTTTGGGAGGCTTAAATCAATGTTATATTCATGCCCCAATCATGAGCTCGCAAGAGAAGTGATTATGCAAAGTTTTTATGCTCGGCTTTCTCATAATAATCAAACCATGCTCGATACTTCGTGTGCTGGCTCTTTTATGAGGAAGACTATTGAATTTAAATGGAATTTATTGGATAGAATTAAACGCAACACTAAAGATTGGGACCTCGACGAAGGTAAGGAGTCAGGTATGACACCTAAGTTTGATTTTGTTAAATCTTTTATGGATACCGATATTTTCCGTAAGTTTAGCACTAAATATGGACTTGACTCGAGATAGTAGCTTCTTCTGTGAATCTTTTGCTACTTATGTTGATCTCCCTAAGGAGAAGTGGTTTAAATATCATCCTCCCATAGAAGTAAAAGTAGCTGCACCTATTAAAGTTGAAGAAAAGACTATCACTTATAACGATCCTATTGTTCCCACCTCTTATGTTGAGAAACCACCTTTCCCTGTTAGAGTAAAGGATCATGCTAAAGCTTCAACTGTTGTTCGTAAAAGCAATACTAGAACTTATACACCTCCTGAGCAAGTCAAAGTAGAACCTAATATTGCTATTGTTAAAGATCTCTTGTCCGATAATATTGATGGGCATGTCATTCAGTTCTGCGGTGAAACTGCTAGAATTGCTAAACCCTGTGCTAAAGATAAACATAGACCTGTGGTAGGCGTGCCTGTTATTTCTGTTAAAATAGGAGATCATTGTTATCATGGCTTATGTGATATGGGTGCTAGTGCTAGTGTTATTGTTGGAAATATGCCCTAGAGGCAATAATAAATTGGTTGTTATTATTATATTTCCTTGTTCATGATAATCGTTTATTATCCATACTATAATTGTATTGATAGGAAACTCATATACATGTGTGGATACATAGACAACACCATGTCCCTAGTAAGCCTCTAGTTGACTAGCTCGTTGATCAATAGATGGTTACAGCCATCGACCATGGACATTGGATGTCGTTGATAACGGGATCGCATCATTAGCAGAATGATGTGATGGACAAGACCCAATCCTAAGCCTAGCACAAAGATCGTAGTTCGTATGCTAATGCTTTTCTAATGTCAAGTATCATTTCCTTAGACCATGAGATTGTGCAAGTCCCGGATACCGTTGGAATGCTTTGGGTGCACCAAACGTCACAACGTAACCGGGTGGCTATAAAGGTGCACTACGGGTATCTCCGAAAGTGTCTGTTGGGTTGGCACGAATCGAGACTGGGATTTGTCACTCCGTGTAAACGTAGAGGTATCTCTGGGCCCACTCGGTAGGACATCATCATAATGTGCACAATGTGACCAAGAGGTTGATCACGGGATGATGTGTTACGGAACGAGTAAAGAGATTTGTCGGTAACGAGATTGAACAAGGTATCGGGATACCGACGATCGAATCTCGGGCAAGTACAATGCCGCTAGACAAAGGGAATTGTATACGGGATCGATTGAGTCCTTGACATCGTGGTTCATCCGATGAGATCATCGTGGAACATGTGGGAGCCAACATGGGTATCCAGATCCCGCTGTTGGTTATTGACCGGAGAACGCCTTGGTCATGTTCGTGATGTCTCTCAACCCGTAGGGTCTACACACTTAAGGTTCGGTGACGCTAGGGTTGTATGAATATGAGTATGCAGCAAACCGAATGTTGTTCGGAGTCCCGGATGAGATCCCGGACGTAACGAGGAGTCTCGTAATGGTCCGGAGGTAAAGATTTATATATGGGAAGTCTTATTTTGGTCGCTGCAAAAGTTTCGCACTTTATCGGTATTGTACCGGGAGTGCCGAAAGGGGTCCGGGGGTCCACCGGGGGGTCCACCTGCCCCGGGGGGCCACATGGGCTGTAGGGTGCGCCTTGGCCTATATGGGCCAAGGGCACCAGCCCCAAGAGGCCCATGCGCCAAGGAGACTTGGGAGGGGAGAGTCCTAAAAGGGGAAGGCACCTCGGAGGTGCCTTGGGGAGGATGGACTCCTTCCCCCTCTTGGCCGCACCCCTTCCTTGGAGGAAGGGGCAAGGCTGCGCCCTCCCCCCTCTCTTGCACCTATATAAAGGGAGGGGAGGGAGGCAGCCACACCACAAGCCCTTGGCGCCTCTCGCTACACCTCCTCCTCCTCCCGTAGTTGCTTAGCGAAGCCTCGCCGAGTTCTCGCTACATACACCACCACGCCTGCCGCGTGCTGTTGGATCATCATCAACCTCTCCTTCCCCTTGCTGGATCAAGAAGGAGGAGACGTCATCCGCCTGCACGTGTGTTCAACGCGGAGGTGCTGTCCGCTCGGCACTAGGTCATCGGTGATCTGAATCACGGCGAGTACGACTCCATCATCCCCGTTCCATTGAATGCTTCCGCACGCGATCTACAAGTGGTATGTAGATGCAATCACTCTCCCATGACTCGTTGCTTAGATGAACTCATAGATGGATCTTGGTGAAACCGTAGGAAAAATTTTAATTTTCGCAACGTTCCCCAATAGTGGCATCATGAGCTAGGTCTATGCGTAGTTCTCTATTGCACGAGTAGAACACAATTTGTTGTGGGCGTAGATGTTGTCAACTTTCTTGCCGCTACTAGTCTTATCTTGCTTCAGCGGTATTGTGGGATGAAGCGGCCCGGACCGACCTTACACGCACGCTACGTGAGACTGGTTCCACCGACTGACATGCACTAGTTGCATAAGGTGGCTAGCGGGTGTCTGTCTCTCCCACTTTAGTTGGAGCGGATTTGATGAAAAGGGTCCTTATGAAGGGTAAATAGAAGTTGACAAATCATGTTGTGGCTTTCACGTAGGTAAGAAAACGTTCTTGCTAGAACCCTATTGCAGTTATCAGAAACTTGCAACCACAATTAGAGGACGTCTAACTTGTTTTTGCTGCAAGTGTTTTGTGATATGATATGGCCAAAGTTGTGATGAATGATGAATGATATATGTGATGTATGAGATCATGTTCTTGTAATAGGAATCACGACTTGCATGTCGATGAGTATGACAACGGCAGGAGCCATAGGAGTTGTCTTTATTTTTTGTATGACCTGCGTGTCATTGAAGAACGCCATGTAAATTACTTTACTTTATTGCTAAACGCGTTAGCCATAGAAGTAGAAGTAGTCGTTGGCGTGACAACTTCATGAAGACACGATGATGGAGATCATGATGATGGAGATCATGGTGTCATGCCGGTGACAAGATGATCATGGAGCCCCGAAGATGGAGATCAAAGGAGTTATATGATATTGGCCATATCATGTCACTACTATATAATTGCATGTGATGTTTATTATGTTTATGCATCTTGTTTACTTAGAACGACGGTAGTAAATAAGATGATCCCTCATAACAATTTCAAGAAAGTGTTCTCCCTAACTGTGCACCGTTGCTAAAGTTCGTCGTTTCGAAGCACCACGTGATGATCGGGTGTGATAGATTCTTACGTTCACATACAACGGGTGTAAGCCAGATTTACACACGCATAACACTTAGGTTAACTTGACGAGCCTAGCATGTACGGACATGGCCTCGGAACACAAGAGACCGAAAGGTCGAGCATGAGTCGTATAGTAGATACGATCAACATGAAGATGTTCACCGATGATGACTAGTCCGTCTCACGTGATGATCGGACACGGCCTAATTGACTCGGATCATGTAATCACTTAGATGACTAGAGGGATGTCTATCTAAGTGGGAGTTCATGAGATGAACTTAATTATCTGAACATAGTCAAAAGATCTTTGCAAATTATGTCGAAGCTCGCGCTTTAGTTCCACTGTTTAGATATGTTCCTAGAAAAATATAGTTGAAAGTTGATGATGGCGATTATGCGGACAATAGAAAGCTTATGTCCTTAATGCACCGCTCAGTGTGCTGAACCCCAAACATCGTTTGTGGATGTTACGAACATCGGACATACACGTTTTGATAACTACGTGATAGTTCAGTTGAACGGTTTAGAGTTGAGGCACCAAAGACGTGATAGTTCAGTTGAACGGTATCTTCACCCCGTCCAGTAGAGCAAAGAGTTGCTCCTCAACCTACTGAACCTATTGAAAATGAAACTCCTTTTGAATTTCCTTCGGGTATTATGGAAAACTGCTAGCTAACACTTTTGCAGGAGATGGAACAAAGCATCCTGACGAGCATCTACGCTATGTGGATGATATTTGTAGACTATTTAAGCTTGCAGGTATACCTGATGATGTTGTTAAGAAGAAGGCTTTCCCTTTATCTTTGGAGGGAGACGCATTGACATGGTATAGGCTATGTGATGATACGAGATCATGGAACTATAAAAGAGTGAAATTGGAATTTCATCAAAAGTATTACCCTATGCATATTGTTCATCGTGATCGCAATTATATATATAATTTTTGGCCTCGCGAAGGAGAAAGCATCGCTCAAGCTTTGGGGAGGCTTAAATCAATGTTATATTCATGCCCCAATCATGAGCTCGCAAGAGAAGTGATTATGCAAAGTTTTTATGCTCGGCTTTCTCATAATAATCAAACCATGCTCGATACTTCGTTGTTTGGCTCTTTTATGAGGAAGACTATTGAATTTAAATGGAATTTATTGGATAGAATTAAACGCAACACTAAAGATTGGGACCTCGACGAAGGTAAGGAGTCAGGTATGACACCTAAGTTTGATTTTGTTAAATCTTTTATGGATACCGATATTTTCCGTAAGTTTAGCACTAAATATGGACTTGACTCTGAGATAGTAGCTTCTTTCTGTGAATCTTTTGCTACTTATGTTGATCTCCCTAAGGAGAAGTGGTTTAAATATCATCCTCCCATAGAAGTAAAAGTAGCTGCACCTATTAAAGTTGAAGAAAAGACTATCACTTATAATGATCCTATTGTTCCCACCTCTTATGTTGAGAAACCACCTTTCCTGTTAGAGTAAAGGATCATGCTAAAGCTTCAACTGTTGTTCGTAAAAGCAATACTAGAACTTATACACCTCCTGAGCAAGTCAAAGTAGAACCTAATATTGCTATTGTTAAAGATCTCTTGTCTGATAATATTGATGGGCATGTCATTCAATTCTCTGGTGAAACTACTAGAATTGCTAAACCCTGTGCTAAAGATAAACATAGACCTATGGTAGGCGTGCCTGTTATTTCTGTTAAAATAGGAGATCATTGTTATCATGGCTTATGTGATATGGGTGCTAGTGCTAGTGTTATTGTTGGAAATATGCCCTAGAGGCAATAATAAATTGGTTGTTATTATTATATTTCCTTGTTCATGATAATCGTTTATTATCCATGCTATAATTGTATTGATAGGAAACTCATATACATGTGTGGATACATAGACAACACCATGTCCCTAGTAAGCCTCTAGTTGACTAGCTCGTTGATCAATAGATGGTTACAGCCATCGACCATGGACATTGGATGTCGTTGATAACGGGATCGCATCATTAGCGTAATGATGTGATGGACAAGACCCAATCCTAAGCCTAGCACAAAGATCGTAGTTCGTATGCTAATGCTTTTCTAATGTCAAGTATCATTTCCTTAGACCATGAGATTGTGCAAGTCCCGGATACCGTAGGAATGCTTTGGGTGTACCAAACGTCACAACGTAACTGGGTGGCTATAAAGGTGCACTGGTGTATCTCCGAAAGTGTCATTGGGTTGGCACGAATCGAGATCGGGATTTGTCACTCCGTGTAAACGTAGAGGTATCTCCGGGCCCACTCGGTAGGACATCATCATAATGTGCACAATGTGACCAAGAGGTTGATCACGGGATGATGTGTTACGAACGAGTAAAGAGAATTGCCGGTAACGAGATTGAACAAGGTATCGGGATACCGACGATCGAATCTCGGGCAAGTACAATGCCGCTAGACAAAGGGAATTGTATACGGGATCGATTGAGTTCTTGACATCGTGGTTCATCCGATGAGATCATCGTGGAACATGTGGGAGCCAACATGGGTATCTAGATCCCGCTGTTGGTTATTGACCGGAGAACATCTCGGTCATGTTCCGCATGTCTCCCGAACCCGTGAGGGTCTACACTTAAGGTTCGGTGACGCTAGGGTTGTATGAATATGAGTATGCAGCAAACCGAATGTTGTGCGGAGTCCCGGATGAGATCCCGGACGTCACGAGGAGTTCCGGAATGGTCCGGAGGTAAAGATTTATATATGCGAAGTCTTATTTTGGTCGCCGGAAAAGTTTCGCACTTTATCGGTATTTTACCGGGAGTGCCGAAAGGGGTCCGGGGGTCCACCGGGGGGGGGGTCCACCTGCCCCGGGGGGGCACATGGTCTGTAGGGGGTGCTCCTTGGCCTATATGGGCCAAGGGCACCAGCCCCAAGAGGCCCATGCGCCAAGGAGACTTGGGGAGGGGAGAGTCCTAAAGGGGAAGGCACCTCCGAGGTGCCTTGGGAGGATGGACTCCTTCCCCTCTTGGCCGCACCCTTCCTTGGAGGAAGGGGCAAGGCTGCGCCCTCCCCTCTCTTGCACCTATATAAAGGGAGGGAGGGAGGGGCAGCCACACCACAAGCCCTTGGCGCCTCCCTCTCGCTACACCTCCTCCTCCTCCCGTAGTTGCTTAGGCGAAGCCCCGCCGAGTTCTGCTGCATCCACCACCACGCTGTCGTGCTGCTGGATCATCATCAACCTCTCCTTCCCCTTGCTGGATCAACAAGGAGGAGACGTCATCCGCTCCGTACGTGTGTTGAACGCGGAGGTGCTGTCCGTTCAGCACTAGGTCATCGGTGATCTGAATCACGGCGAGTACGACTCCATCATCCCCGTTCCATTGAATGCTTCCGCACGCGATCTACAAGTGGTATGTAGATGCAATCACTCTCCCATGACTCGTTGCTTAGATGAACTCATAGATGGATCTTGGAGAAACCGTAGGAAAAATTTTAATTTTCTGGAACGTTCCCCAACAGTTATACCCATTGACTTATATAAAGAAATTATGCATGATATTGCACCTGCTGAGTTAGAAGATATTGATGTCACAATTAAGCTTGCCAATAGAGATACTATTTCACCAGTGGGAATTGTTAGAGATGTTGAAGTCTTGTGTGGGAAAACTAAATATTCCGTTGATTTTCTTGTTCTTGGTTCTCCACAAGATAGCTTTTGTCCCATTATATTTGGTAGACCCTTCTTGAATACTGTTAATGCTAAGATAGACTGCGAAAAGAATGTTGTTACTATTGGCTTGGATGATATGGTTCATGAGTTTAATTTCTCTAAATTTAGTAAACAACATCGTGAAGAAGAATTGCCTAGTAAGGATGAAATTATTGGTCTTGCTTCTATTGTCGTACCTCCTAGTGATCCTTTGGAACACTATTTGCTAGACCATGAAAATGATATGTTTATGAATGAAAGAAGGGAAATAGATGAAGTATTCTTTAAATAAGAACCTATTCTGAAACACAATTTGCTGTTGAAACTTAGGATCCCCTCCACCCAAAGGGTGATCCCGTGTTTGAGCTTAAACCGTTGCTCGATAATCTTAAATATGCTTATCTTGATGAAAAGAAAATATATCATGTTATTATTAGTGCTAACCTTTGAGCATGAAGAAGAAAGATTATTGAAAACTCTGAAGAAGCACCATACCGCTATTGGATATACTCTTGATGATCTTAAGGGCATTAGTCCCACTCTATGTCAGCATAAAATAAATTTGGAAGCGGATGCCAAACCAGTTCGTGATGCTCAACGACGTTTGAATCCCAAAAATGAAAGAAGTGGTAAGAAAAGAAATACTCAAGCTTCTGGAGGCAGGTATAATTTATCCCGCTGTCGATAGTCAGTGGGGTAAGTCCTGTCCATTGTGTCCCTAAGAAGGGAGGTATTACTGTTGTCCCTAATGATAAAGATGAATTGATCCCGCAAAGAATTATCACAGGTTATAGGATGGTAATTGATTTCCGCAAATTGAATAAAGCTACTAAGAAAGATCATTACCCCTTACCTTTTGTTGATCAAATGCTAGAGAGATTATGCAAACATACACATTATTTCTTTCTAGATGGTTATTCCGGTTTCTCTCAAATACCTGTGTCGGCTAAATATCAATCAAAGACTACTTTTACATGCCCTTTTGGTACTTTTGCTTATAGACGTATGCCTTTTGGTTTATGTAATGCACCTGCTACCTTTCAAAGATGCATGATGGCTATATTCTCTGATTTTTGTGAAAAGATTTGTGAGGTTTTCATGGACGACTTTTCCGTCTATGGTTCCTCTTGTGATGATTGCTTGAGCAATCTTGATCGAGTTTTGCAGAGATGTGAAGAAACTAATCTTGTCTTGAATTGGGAAAAGTGCCACTTTATGGTTAATGAAGGTATTGTCTTGGGGCACAAAGTTTCCGAAAGAGGTATTGAAGTTGATAAAGCCAAGGTTGATGCTATTGAAAAGATGCCATGTCCCAAGGACATCAAAGGTATAAGAAGTTTCCTTGGTCACGCCGGATTTCATAGGAGGTTCATTAAGGACTTCTCAAAAATTTCTCGGCCTCTGACTAATTTATTACAAAAAGATATACCATTTGTCTTTGATGATGATTGTGTAGAAGCATTTGAAATACTTAAGAAAGCATTAGTCTCTGCACCTGTTGTTCAGCCACCTGATTGGAATTTACCCTTTGAAATTATGTGTGATGCCAATGATTATGATATAGGTGCTGTTCTAGGGCAAAGAGTTGATAAGAAATTAAATGTTATCCATTATGCTAGTAAGACTCTAGACAATGCTCAAAGAAATTATGCTACTACCGAAAAGGAACTTTTAGTAGTTGTATTTGCTTGTGATAAATTCAGACCCTATATTGTTGACTCTAAAGTAACTATTCACACCGATCATGCTGCTATTAAATATCTTATGGAAAAGAAAGATGCCAAACCTAGACTTATTAGATGGGTTCTCTTGCTGCAAGAATTTGATTTGCATATTGTTGATAGAAAAGGAGCTGAGAACCCCGTTGCAGATAACTTATCTAGGTTAGAGAATGTTCTTGATGACCCACTACCTATTGATTATAGCTTTCCCGATGAACAGTTAAATGTCATAAGCACTTCTCGTAGCACTCCATGGTATGCTGATTATGCTAATTATATTGTTGCTAAATTTATACCACCTAGCTTCACATACCAACAAAAGAAAAGTTCTTTTATGATTTGAGACATTACTTTTGGGATGATCCACATCTTTATAAAGAAGGAGTAGATGGTGTTATTAGACGTTGTGTTCTCGAGCATGAACAGGAACATATCCTACGCAAGTGTCACTCGAAGCTTATGGAGGACACCATTACCGGAGATAGAACTGCACATAAGGTATTGCAATCTGGTTTTTATTGGCCAACTCTCTTCAAGGATGCCCGTAAGTTTGTTTTGTCTTGTGATGAATGTCAAAGAATTGGTAATATTAGTAGACGTCAAGAAATGCCTATGAATTATTCACTTGTTATTGAACCATTTGATGTTTGGGGCTTTGATTATATGGGACCTTTTCCTGCCTCTAATGGATATACTCATATTTTAGTTGCTGTTGATTATGTTACTAAGTGGATAGAAGCTATTCCAACTAGTAGTGCTGATAATAACACTTCTATTAAAATGCTTAAGGAAGTTATTTTTCCGAGGGTTGGAGTCCCCAGATATTTAATGACTGATGGTGGTTCACATTTTATTCATGGTGCTTTCCGTAAAATGCTTGCTAAATATGACGTTAATCATAGAATTGCATCTCCTTATCGCCCACAGCCTAGTTGTCAAGTATAATTGAGTAATAGAGAGCTCAAATTAATTTTGCAAAAGACTGTTAATAGGTCTAGGAAGAATTGGTCCAAGAAACTTGATGATGCATTATGGGCCTATAGAACTGCATATAAGAACCCTATGGGTATGTCTCCGTATAAAATGGTTTATGGAAAAACATGTCACTTACCTCTCGAACTAGAACATAAGGCATATTGGGCTATTAAAGAGCTCAACTATGATTTCAAACTCGCCGGTGAGAAGAGGTTATTTGATATTAGCTCACTTGATGAATGGAGAACCCAAGCCTATGAAAATGCCAAGTTATTTAAAGAAAAAGTTAAAAGATGGCATGACAAAAGGATACAAAAGCGTGAGTTTAATGTAGGTGATTATGTATTGCTATACAACTCTCGTTTAAGATTTTTTGCAAGAAAACTTCTCTCTAAATGGGAAGGTCCCTACGTTACCAAGGAGGTCTACCGTTCCGGTGCCATAAAAATCAACAACTTCGAAGGCACAAATCCGAAGGTGGTAAACGGTCAAAGAATCAAACACTATATCTCAGGTAATCCTATAAATGTTGAAACTAATATTATTGAAACCGTAACCCCGGAGGAATACATAAGGGACACTTTCCAGAATGTTCCAGACTCCGAAAAGGAATAGGTATGTGGTACGGTAGGTAAACCAACTCCAAAACAATTTTTAATGCAGTATCTCTCCGTTTTGGAGTATTTAGAAAAATAGAAAAATAAGTAGCAGTCCGGGGAGGACACGATGCTTCCACGAGGGTGGAGGGCGCGCCCTACCCCCCTGGGCGCGCCCCCTACCTCGTGAGCACCTCGTGTGCCCTCCGGACTCCGTTTTCTTGCACGATACGTATCTTGGTCGGTAAAAATTCATTATATATTCTCCCGAAGGTTTGACGACCGTATAACGCAAATATCCTATGTTTTTGTTTCGAGTTGTTTCCGTTGCAGATTTGAGGATTCCGGAGACTCGATCATCCTTCTATGAGGGTGAGCCTATGCCATGGAAGGTGGACGACAAGCTTGCATCATCAACAACACCTCCACCGCCAACAACAAAGAAGGAGACATAATCACATGGGTATGGGCACTCCTCTTGGCAACTGCCAAGCTTTGGGGAGGTGCCCCGGTATCATATCACCATCACAACTCCTATCTTTACCGTTTTTCTTAGTTCGATCCTATTAGTAGTATCTTGATTTAGTAGGATAAAGTCATGGCATGATCTAGTTTTGAAGTTTTGTTTTATGATCCCTCTATGCAATCGAGTCCGTGAGTTATATATATATATATATATATGTATATATATATATATATATATATATATATATATATATATATATATATATATATATATAGTTACTATTCATCACGCAGGGTACAGAATATGTTATTCTTCACCCGAGGTAATCTTACAATCATTTCATAATTAAATTACGTTTAGAATTCAAATAGTTACATTCGTATTGATTCACTACGTAAAATTTGGCATAAGAAAATAAAAATATAGGTTATAAGACAAGAAAATTTGCAATTTATGTGTATTATACACTATGATTTTACGTTTTTAATTTTACGTAACATAAATATTTTTTACGGCGATTATATATTTTATTACGGTGTCTTTTTACGTCGGAAATAAGACAAAACTTACGGAATGTAAAATTACAGTGCATTGATGGTAAAATAGAGAGGGTGAAGAATAACTATTCCTCACCCTGGGTGACGAATAGTCAATCCCTATATATATATATATATATATATATATATATATATATATATATATATATATATATATATATATATATATAGTAACGCTAAACTAAGCGTGAGTGTAGAATAGCTTATTCTATATCCCAATAACGGTACATACAAAATATAGTAACACGCTATGTAAAATATAGTAATTTTCGTAAAATGTAGTAAACTACAAACTTCGGTGATAAAAATATATTTTCTGAATTACTATATTTTGTATACCGTTTTACTAGATTTTGTATATAGCGTTACTAGGGGGTGTAGAATAAGCTATTCTATACTCACGCTTAGAATAGCGTTACCCTATATACATGTATATATATATATATATATATAGGACGCCCATACGGGACACCTAGGTGCCTGGGCACCTTGCCTAGAAACCGTTGGATGACACTAAGATGTGTGCACGTGTAATTAGTATTAGCATTAATTGATAATTAGTATTAGGAAAGAATTATTGCTAATTATTGCTTGATATGAACACTTAATACCCACCCAAATTATGCCCATGCATCTCTCATACGTCACATAGCCGTGTATTTTTTGTGTATCATGGAGGTCGTATTTTTTTGTGCTCTCCTTTTTTTTCACCGAGTATCTAATTCCTCGGATAAATCACTGGGTATATACATACATAACCCAAAATATCTTAGATATGTTTTGGTAGTTTATACATAGCCATATTTTACTTGAGATACATACGCCAATTGGTTATGTACAATGTTTCCAAGCATTTTCGCACAGCCAAGTATACAAATATGCAGACACCATGGGTATTTCCACTTGAAATATATTATTGCATGTATAATATTTTCCTACATTTTTTCACATAGCTGGGTATATACATCGATCACGTATGTACAATCATTTCCACCCTTTTTCAGATAGGTGGTTATATACGGTATGTTATATACGTCGACCGGGTATTACAATATTTTCATCAGTAGGTATTGTATAATCGTAGATAGTTCGGAAACAAAAATAAATGCAATTAATCAAAAAATATTGTGTATATACATACCCGTGTACGTACATTCTTTCGTTCGTAAGTATATGATACCCATTTTAGATAATTAGGAAACAAAAAATGTAATAGTTCAAAAAATAAATTATTGAATATATACGTACATGTGTGTGTTTATAATTTCATTGTTAGGTATTAGATACCCGTATTAGATAGTTAGGAAACAAAAATATGCGTATTATATACCTGCAACAATTCAAACAAAATCAACATTAATACGTTTTATTATATGGCAAGTCTTGCATGCCTAATAGTTAGAGCCAAAAAATAAAACGTAAGCATGGAAAGTCTTGCATGAAGAATAGTTAGGAAACAAATTAAATATGTCACGGTTTCCAAAACGATCAAGGTGCCCAGGCACCTAGGTGCCCCATCTATTTTACCTATATATATATATATATATATATGACGACAGTTTGGGACACCTAGGTGCCCAGACACCTTGCCTATCTGTCGTTGGATCGTGTTTAGCGACTGATTTGGAAATTAGTGAAAATTGCTTAATTTGGCAGGCTTTAATTCTTTAATCATTCCATGCATGCATGTCACGTCATAGAAAAGGAAGGAAATTAAAATACCATATTGATTTAAAATCAATATTTATTACCTCCTTATATAGCACTTGTTTATTCGTAAGCTAAATCACTTTGTATGTACATACACGTGTATGTTACGTAATTTTAGTTAGGTATACATATACCCACAACATAATTGGGTATACATATACCCATACATGTAATTTTGTTAGTAGATATATGCATACCTATGTATGTACATAATTTCGTTAGTAGGTATATGCATGCCCGTGTATGTATATAATTTAATTAGTATGTATATGCATACCTACGTATGTATATATAATTTAATTATTAGATATATACATACCCGCGTATGTATATAATTTAATTAGTAAGTATATGCATACTTGCGTATGTATATAATTTCATTAGTACGTATATGCATACCCGCGTATGTACATAATTTAGTTAGTAGGTATATACATATCCACTATGCATATAATTTCTTTATAAGCAAGACCTAGAATAAATCATTGGATATATATACATGCCCGCGTATGTACATAATTCATTGGTAGGTATATATATCATGGATATGTCTCTACTATTTGGAGTCAGTGCACAATTTATTGATACAAATAATAAGTCATAGATACCCCATGAAGGTACAATTTTAATGTATACGTGTATTCATCTGTGCGTACAAGGTCTACAAGCCGGCGAGTCACATTGTACGTACATGCATGTATATTTCTTTCCTTTTTATTCTGTTATTCTCTCTCTCTATCAATTAATGTGTGTTTTAATTCTTTTCCAATCAATAAATGCAAATTGGTTGACATGCGAGCTACTAATGGTAGGTGCCCAGGCACCTAGGTGCCCCAAATAATTTCCTATATATATATATATGTATATATATATATATCTAATAAAGATTAGTGTTAAGGACTTGATTATTTTGCCATGATCTTGGGTGAATAAAAAAAAGGGGACAAAAAGAATCAAAGAGTTTATATTGATCTTAGTGAAAGTAATGATTCCACATAGAAAGAGTATGATGATTAAAAGTTGTTGGGAGTTGGCAAATATGGCTTTGGTCATCGTTGCAATTAATAGAAAGTAATAAGGAGAGAGAGGTTTCACATATAGATAGATTATCATTGACATCTTTTATGATTGGGAACGCTCATTAAAATATGACATGCTAAAGAGTTGATGTTGGACAAGGAAGACAACATAATGAGTTATGTTTTCTTATATCTGAGATAAAGTATGTTGTCATGGATCTCCTAACATGTTGAGCTTGCCTTTCCCCCTCATGCTAGCCAAATTCTCAGCACCAAGTAGAGATACTACTTGTGCTTCCAAATACCCCTAAACCAGTTTAGCCATGAGAGTCCACCATATCTACCTATGGATTGAGTAAGATCCTTCAAGTAAGTTGTCATCGGTGCAAGCAATAAAAATTACTCTCTAAATATGCATGACTTATTAGTGCAGAGAAATAAGCTTTGTACGAACTTGTTGTGGAAGTAATAAAAGCGACGGACTGCATAATAAAGTTCCACATACAAGGGGCAATATAAAGTGATGTTCTTTTGCATTAAGATTTTGTGCATCCAACCATAAAAGCGCATGGCAACCTCTGCTTCCCTCTGCGAAGGGCCTATCTTTTATTTTTTTTATCCTCTACCTTATGCAAGAGTCACGGTGATCTTCACCTTCTCCTTTTTATTTTATCCTTTGGCAAGCTCAGCATGTTGGAAAGAACATGATATATATATCTAATTGGATGTGGGGGAGCATGAATTATTATTGTTGACATTACCCTTGAGGTAAAAGGTTGTGGGGCAAAACTACAAGCCCCTATCTTTCTCTGTGTCCGGTTAAAACTCCGTAACCACAAGTATTGCGTGAGTGTTAGCAATTATGAAGGACTAAGTGATAGTTGAGTATGTGGACTTGCTTTTAAGCTCTAACGTAGACTCTTTCCGATGTTATGATAAATTGCAATTGTTTCAATGACTAAGGGTATAATTTGTTGGTGCTCAATAAGGTTTCTGATTCATACTTTGGCTTTGAAAAGATCATCATTTAAACATGAGTAATCATATGACAAAATCTATATATGTTGCTATTATGAGAATAATCATGATGCCTTCATGTCTGTATTTTAATTTTTATTGACGCCTCTACCTCTAAACATGAGGACATATTTATTGTTATCGGCTTTTCGCTTGAGGACAAGTGAGGTCTAAGCTTGGGGGAGTTGATACGTCCATTTTGCATCATGCTTTTATATCGATATTTATCACATTATGGGATGTTATTTCACGTTATGTCACAATACTTATGGCCATTCTCTCTTATTTTACAAGGTTTACATGAAGAGGGAGAATGCCGGCAGCTGGAATTCAGGGCTGGAAAATGAGCAAATATTGGAGACCTATTCTGTGCAACTCCAAAAGTCCTGAAACTCCACGGAATGTCTTAAAATAAATAAAGAAAAATCATCGCCAAAGATGAAGGCCAGGGGCCCACACCCTGCTCACGAGGGTGGGGGGCGCCCCCCCTACCTCGTGGGCCCCCTGCTGGCTCTCGTATGCCCATCTTCTCCTATATGAAGTCTTTCGATGAGAAAAAAATCATAAGCAACCTTTCGGGACGAGACTCCGCCGCCACGAGGCGGAACCTTGGCGGAACCAATCTAGGGCTCCGGCAGAGCTGTTCTGCCGAGGACACTTCCCTCCGGGAGGGGGAAATCATCGCCATCATCATCACCAACGCTCCTCTCTTCGGGAGAGGGCAATCTCCATCAACATATTCATCAGCACCATCTCATCTCCAAACCCTAGTTCATCTCTTGTATCCAATTCTTGTCTCCAAGTTCGGGATTGGTGCTAGTAGGTTGCTAGTAGTGTTGATTACTCCTTGTAGTTGATGCTAGTTGGTTTAATTGGTGGAAGACCATATGTTCAGATCCTTTATGCATATTATTACCCCTCTGATTATGAACATGAATATGCTTTGTGAGTAGTTATGTTTGTTCCTGAGGACACGGGAGAAGTCTTGCTATTAGTAGTCATTTGAATTTGGTATTCGTTCGATATTTTGATGAGATGTATGTTGTCTAACCTCTAGTGGAGTTATGTGAACGTCGACTACATAACACTTCACCATTATTTGGGCCTAGAGGAAGGCATTGGGAAGTAATAAGTAGATGATGGGTTGCTAGAGTGATGAAGCTTAAACCCTAGTTTATGCGTTGCTTCGTAAGGGGCTGATTTGGATCCATATGTTTCATGCTATGGTTAGGTTTACCTTAATACTTTTGTTGTAGTTATGGATGCTTGCAATAGAGGTTAATCATAAGTGGGATGCTTGTTCAAGTAAGAACAGCACCCAAGCACCGTCCACCCACATATCAAATTATCAAAGTACCTAACGCGAATCATATGAGCGTGATGAAAACTAGCTTGATGATATCCCCATGTGTCCTCGGGAGCGCTTTTCTTATTATAAGAGTTTGTTCCGGCTTGTCCTTTGCTACAAAAAGGATTGGGCCACCTTGTTGCACCTTATTTAGTTTTGTTACTTGTTGCTCGTTACAATTTACCTTATCACAAAACTATCTGTTACCACTTATTTCAATACTTGTAGAGAGTACCTTGCTGAAAACCGCTTATCATTTCCTTCTACTCCTCGTTGGGTTCGACACTCTTACTTATCGAAAGGACTACGATAGATCCCCTATACTTGTGGGTCATCAGGCCACTGCCACCATCCATCAGAACTTTAGTCAGTCGAGTGCCTTCGACAACTGGGTCAACCACCAAAGCTTGCCTCCCAGGGGTGGCTATGTGTGTCGGGTGATCGGACTGGTCGAATGTGATGGCAGTCTGAGACCATTTCAAATAACTGGGCGTCGCTGGAGCGACCATATTCACTTCTCTGTTAATCACTTTCAGTCGACTCTTGCTCTCAACATCAGGAAAAATCATCAGGGTGGAATTGACGTGAGGGTAACCGTCATCACTCTCCTCCTTGTCCTCAACCTTGTCTGACTCTTTTTCCTTGTCTTTGGGCTGTTTATCCCGGAACTGCTGGATCAGGAGCCGACACTGCCGAGTGGTATGCTTCGGGTAAATGATTTTACCCTCCTCATCTTTCTTTGTGTGGATGTGGCACGGCAAATCTAGCACATCATTCCCATCTTGATCTTTTATCTTCTTAGGGTTCCATGGCCCCTTGGGCTTCCCTTTGGGTTTTCCTTGAGTCAGGCTAAGGTTTCCCCAAGAGCAGCTGGCTCGGCTTTGCGCTTCTGCTTCCGACTGGAGTTTCCTCCTCCGGTTTCATGGGCGACTGATTTGTGTTTGCCACTCCGGAGCCGATCCTCTTCTTCACCATTGGCATATTTGGTGGCAATCTCCATCATTCGACTCAGAGACATGTCTCCGGTTCGACCGAACTTCAAGTTCAACTCTCGATATTTGACGCCTTCCTTGAAGGTGCAGACTGCTTGGTGATCAGACACGTTCTCAACTGTGTGATGCAATGTGATCCATCTCTGGATATAATCCCTCAAAGTTTCATTTGTCTTACGCACAGGATTGCAGCTCATTCAACCCCGCTGGTCGCTTGCATGTCCCTTCAAACGTTCTGACAAACACTCGGGCAAGATCTTCCCAAGTGTAAATGCTGCTGGGTGCTAACTAATTCAGCCACGCTCTGGCCGAACCCTCCAACATCAGAGGCAGGTGTTTCATAGTCACTTCATCATTACCGCCGCCAATCTGAACAGCCACTCGGTAGTCCTCAAGCCAAGTATCAGGCTTGGACTCACCAGTGAACTTATCGACTCAGCCGCCAACCTGAAGTTGGGAGGAATCACCGCCCTCGATGGCTCTGCTGAAGCACTCTGGTCCTGAGACGCGCGCCCTACTGCTGGTGGGTACATCTCTATCATGACCTTCTCGGAGAGCTCTGTTCCTGTCGACCAAACCCTGAATGAGAATAGATCTCGCATCAAAGCCTGGTTCTCTGAGGTCGACTGGAATCCTTCGCCCAGCACTGTGAGGACGCCTGTCATCCTTCTGACGAGGCACATATGATCCACTCCTTGGGGGAGGAGTGGGCACTCGACGACGATCATCCCGGTCGAGTCGGTGATCATACTGCTCACGGTTTCTGTAGTGATCACGTCGGTCACCATGTCCCTCACGCCTCGGGGGCGATCTTGGGCTGTGAGCCGACTGGACTGTATCCACAACAACGGATCTGCTATGGATCCTATTCCATGATTGTGACACAGCTGTATTCTGCTCACCTGCTGCCTCATACGTCTCCAACGTATCTACTTTTCCAAACACTTTTGCCCTTATTTTGGACTCTAACTTGCATGATTTGAATGAAACTAACCCGGACTGACACTGTTTTCAGCAGAACTACCATGATGTTGTTTTCTGTGTAGAAAAGAAAAGTTCTCGGAATGACCTGGAAATCAACGGAGGCACTTTTTGGAATTTATAAAAAATACTGGGCGAAAGAAATACATCGGGGGTTGGGGAGCCTGACGAGACAGGGGGCGCGCTTCTATAGGGCGCACCCCTATCTCGTGGGCCCCTTGACCTCCTCCGACCTCAACTCCAACTCCATATATTCCGTCTCGGGAGAAAAAATGAGGAGAAAGTTTCATCGTGTTTCACGACACGGAGCCGCCACCAAGCCCTAATCTCTCTCGGGAGGGCTGATCTGGAGTCCGCTCGGGGCCCGGAGAGGGGGATTCGTCGCCGTCGTCATCATCAACCATCCTCCATCACCAATTTCATGATGCTCACCACCATGCGTGAGTAATTCCATCGTAGGCTTGTTGGACGGTGATGGGTTGGATGAGATTCACCATGTAATCAAGTTAGTTTTGTTAGGGTTTGATCCCTAGTATCCACTATGTTCTGAGATTGATGTTGCTATGACTTTGCTATGCTTAATGCTTGTCACTAGGGCCCGAAAGTGCCATGATTTCAGATCTGAACCTATTATGTTTTCATGAATATATGTGTGTTCTTGATCCTATCTTGCAAGTCTATAGTCACCTATTATGTGTTATGATCTGACAACCCCGAAGTGACAATAATCGGGATACTTCTCGGTGATGACCATAGTTTGAGGAGTTCATGTATTCACCGTGTGTTAATGCTTTTTTCCGGTTCTCTATTAAAAGGAGGCCTTAATATCCCTTAGTTTCCGTAAGGACCCCGCTGCCACGGGAGGGTAGGACAAAAGATGCCATGCAAGTTCTTTTCCATAAGCACGTATGACTATTTACGAAATACCTGCCTACATTACATTGATGAATTAGAGCTAGTTCTATATCACCCTATGTTATAACTATTGCATAAGGAATTGCATCCGGCATAATTATCCATCACTGATCCGGTGCCTACGAGCTTTCCATATATTGTTCTTCGCTTATTTACTTTTCTGTTGCTACTGTTACAACTACTACAAAAAAACCAAAAACATTTATCTTTACTTTTGCTACTGTTACCATTATTATCATACCACTTTTGCTACTAAACACTTTGCTGCAGATACTAAGTTATCCAGGTGTGGTTGAATTGACAACTCAACTACTAATACTCAAGAATATTCTTTGGCTCCCTTTGTGTCGAATCAATAAATTTGGGTTGAATACTCTACCCTAGAAAACTGTTGCGATCCCCTATACTTGTGGGTTATCACTACCCGGAGCAAATCTCTTATCTGCATTAAACCTCTGCCAGCTTCTGGCTGGGAGGGCTGAATTGACTCTGCTATTCGGGCTGCAGCTGCAAGATTTTGAATCGGAGTTCGATATACCTGAGTCGGAGGTGGAAAAAGCTGGCGTCGACTGGATTCTTGAACCCTTTGTCACAAGATGCTTGTCGAGTACTCGCTGGAGATTTTCCAGCCGAGTGCGCTCAGCCAGATTGGCCAGGCGCGCGTCCTCCAAGGCCCGGGCCTCGGGGGTTTCTCCAACGATAGGAGTGTGAAGAGCATTCATGTTCCGGCGGTGAAGTTCTTCCCTCTGCTCCGAAGAGAGGGGCTCGGGGAGGTACTCCTCATGAACACGCGATGGATCGCCTCTGCCGTCGCCACCGTCGGTGCGAGGGAAGCCGGGAGGACTGCGAGGTCCATCGACCATCAGGACTTTCGCCGCTGGATCACTGCTGTCGCACTCGGATGCGGTCTCTGCGGAGCCAGTCGACAGGTCGAACATGACGTAGAGAGATTCATCGGGCTCGATTGCCGCAACCTGGGGGTGGCCGTTTGGCAAGCCACCGCATGCCTCACCCATCGCTGAAGCCTTGACCGACCGGAGCGCTTGCGCCGGCGGGCGACGGGGCGGGAGGACGCCACAGGTGCCGACCGATACTGGGTCGACGGCTGCCTCAGGAGGACGCCGCGGACGCACGCGCGAAAGTGCGTTGCCCCGCGGACGGGGAGTGCTTCGACGTCGAGTGGAGCCTCCTGAAGGAGGGTGGCAGATAGTGTGGAAAATAACACATACCTTTGTACTGATTGTCACCGTTAGCGCATCTGCCTCTTCAGTAAACAATGAACTTCTGCCATTAGATTTGAGAGAATCGGAATGCCTAGGTGAGAACCAAGAAATCAATTAAGTTATGAGACAGATAATATAGAAAATCAGGGCAATCCAAAAATTGGAGCATAGCTAAACCAGGCAGCTATGCATATTTAACGATTGGTAGGTCTAACTTTAGGTGCATCATCGCATTCAGATATTGCATTGATATAATCCCACTTCCTATCCATCCACCAGCCCAAGGAATAAATGCAACATGCCAAATGCAATACCAGTTTTCTTGGTCTGAACTTGCTGCATGATGTAATGCATTCCCTTAAAAATAGTATAAAGCAGATTACATCCAAGCTTCATGTACCCGTTCCCTGCTCCTTCCACTCCCAATCGGTACAGCTTCACTTTCGTACGGACACAAGAAGAAGCCTCCGTCCTATAAATTAAAACATCGGGTCATAATATTGTCTGCATGGTTCTTTGCTACATCAGCAGGATATATAGTTATATACGTCACTTCACAAAGTTTCCTTTTCATAAATTAAAAACAAGATACTTCAGACACAATAATGCATATTGTATTGAAAATCTGTGTGCAAAAAAATATGGCATATAGCTAGCAAAAAATAGAAAAAATCATTACCCCAAAAAACAGACAAGTGGCGCTCCAGACATGACAATAGCAAAGTATCCACTTTCAGAGATTTCTAAAGCTTGCGAGATATACTCAGCCAGATCTGTTACTATCTCATCTGAACTCTCAAAAATCCTTATTTCAGTATTGAGTTTTGGTTAATAAGGCAGCTATTTTCCTGTCCACTGTTTGCTCTGGCCTAGAACTCAATCATTCTTGCTACACCAAACAATCCCGCGCAAAAAGCACCAGTATATTACCAACAAGAACGCCTGAAGTGACCCAACTCATGGACAGAACATTAGAATTTAAGAAAACTTCAACATAGTGATACCATCTAGTAATACATCTCTAGTAGTAGTTACAGATGTCACACATCAAATGCGAAAATTATTCAGTGAATCTCTATAGCTTGGTTCTCCGCCATGCGCTGGTCCATGCTGAGTGCTAGTAGCGTCTCCAGCTGCATCAGAGGCGGGGCCATCTCCCCATCGACCATCTCCTCCGCCAAAATGTTGTTGTAAATTCAGATAAAGAAAATCAATGCAAGGAGAGAACTTAGATCATACTGGGTTTATTTCATCCCTAAAAGCTAATGATACTGTTCACAATATGTATGCTCGGATATAGTAACAAAGATGAATAATTTCAGCCCTTAAGCCCTAATAAATGCAGCAAAAGATTCACTATTTTTTAATGCATAGGAATCCACAAAAAACTGAACAGACAGAAAATAGTAAATTGTATCTGCTTCAAGGTGGAAACTATGAATGCCATTATCGTATTGTAACCTCTAAAATGACTTTGGATCTCCCTGAAGCTCGGTTTCTCAGTTACACGGGCCTGATCAAGCTAGTTGTGCACTAAGAAAATGTATAAAACTAAGAACAGTGCAAATGTACATACAAACATGTAGCCGATATAAAGAGAAAATGAAGGCACCTCTCTGGGGACATGGAAACGATGAACAATAGCACCAAAGCATCGCCCTTGTAACTCACTGACACTACAAAGCACTCTGTACCAGAAAAAAGGCATAACCAGTGGTTAAAAGTAGGAGAGTTACAGGCTAAAATCAGTAGCAAACCTGTAGGCATTAACATGGAAAGCTATAAAATATAATCTGTAGCTCATACGGGGATTATCAAACATGGACATTTTAACTCATCAAGAAAGTGAGACGGTAGAATCATACCTACCTACGTTTTTTCCATGGTAGCACAACATTACCAGCAAGATATATATCATGATATATGTTCAAACACCAAACATATATGACTGGTTGCAATCACACAAAACACCTCTCATATGCAAAGGATCCATGGATGAGTGACAAAAAAAATCTCAATTCAAATGACATTAGAAAGGGAATATCCAGAGTGATAAAAATGCTAGCAGTAAAAAGGATAAAAGAGCAGGTGACCACTGTCAAGATTCCATGGCACTTAAAATCAAACTATGACATGGTTACATCCATTGATTTGCAAGAAAACCTTCGCAAGAAGATGGTTAGAATCTCATGTCTTGGATCTGTCACCCATAGCTCCTCCTATAGCTTTTTCGGCACATCCACTGCAAGTCTTGGTTCTGTCCACCATAGCTCTTCCTTCAGCTAGTTCACCACATCAACTGCGCAAGGCTAACAAGAGAGCTTCCATCAGAACAGAACACAAGCATATCATGTTAATTATCTTGGATTGTAATACTGCCGCAAGAAATAAAAAAAAGGGTGAGATTAGCCTTTGTTGGTGCAAAAGTAAATCACCTTGGGCGTAGTTTACGGGAGACACGGCCATCAGCCTCAGAAGGGGTGGATGATGCCACAATAGATGCCCTGGTATTGAGGAACAATTCTATCTATTACAGATGTAACGACAGTACCAAGACTCGTACTACTATTGCGGAATAACAGAGAGTTGTAGGCTAGATAAAATACCGCCGCAGTAACTGGTTTTCTTGACATTAATGGAAGATATAGAACAACATTAGAATCTTTTAGCAAGCATAGGGAATATCCATGACAATATATAACTTGAAATAATAGAAGTATAGCTCTTTCAAACCAAAGATTTATAGCCGCTTTCTCTAAAATATGATATTTTCAGTGTAAGTGTTCGATAAGGAATTTACTACTGTTGGTTAGGCTAAAGTACTACTTCAAGTTCCATCGATCAAAAAATATGAACACAACACCAATGCATTAGCTCATATATATTTTCAGCAAACACAAATCGAGCAAGCCAATGAAAAGAAACCCAACCAGAGAACCTAGAGTTCCCTATAGGAGAAAATACAACATGAAACACATGACGAATCAGCTAATAGACATTTCATCAAACAAGACAGGGGCAAGGTAATGAAGAAAAATCTCAGCTTGGGCAAGGTCAGTGGCGTTGTCCTGCTACTGCTAGTAGAGTAGCAGGGGAGAGATGATGAAAAGAGAGAGAAAGAGCTCACATGTTTCGTTGTTTTCCACATGCAGCAACTTCCAGATCCCTCCACCCGAGGTCCTTGTGGCGACTCAGGCACAACAACGAGCCCCATGCTAGTTCTCTAGAGGAGGAGAGAGTCTGTCAAGGAGGAGGGGACGCCGCATGGCTGGAGGTTGGCTAGGAGAGAGCCTCCTTGGACCTGGGCGATAGAGGAAGGAGGCGCCGGTGCAGCACCAGGGCCGTGCAGGTCGCCGCCGCCCAGACCGTGCACCACCGCCCGCTGGTCCTCCAGATTGTGCCGGCCAAGGGGCGGCCAGATCGGCACACGGTCGCCATGGCAAAGCAGACCGAAGACGGCGGGCAGAGTAGGGCAGGCTGAGTCGCAGGCGGCGGCGGCGTTTCTGGGGGAGAGGAAAGGAAGAAGGCTGCGTGTGAAGGAAGGCAAAAAGAATAGATTCTGGCATGACCCCCGATCTCGTTTTTCCTGTCCCACCCAGTCGCTAAACGCGATTTTTTTTGTCGTACCTCTGATGAGGTGGACATTGCCAGGAGGAGCTATTGTAGCGACTGTTAAAGTGTTTAATATGTGTAACTGTGGGTCAGCTCCACGGCACTAGAGGCCTCCAAAACGTGTAGCCAAATGAACGCAGAACGTTGTTTGATTAGCGGTCGTGTAAGGATCGTCCCAACGGATGTCGCTGCGGGAAGTAGTTCGTGTATGTTATTTGGCTTTTGGCACTAGTGCCCACCACTATGCACCCTGATGCCAAGCTACATGCTGATCGGATGCTAAATTGGGCTGGACATTAAAAGAAGTATGTTTTTTTTTCTCAACTTTCTCAAAAGTATAGAAATGATTCATCAACTTTAAAATCAGCAAAACTTAGTCTCTTAACTTCTTAAACCGGATAACTTTAGTCCCTCATACCGCTTCAGGTGGTTTAGATGATGACATGGCATGGTCTTTTTTAGGGATACATGGCATGGTTTTGACTCTGGTGTTCCAAGTTAATTGCCACCTTGTCATTTTTTCTCTCTCTCCTCTCTTCTTATCTTTGTTTTGTTTTCCCATGCAACGGGAATTTCCTCGAATAGTTGATGTGCACATTTGTGGGCTCCTTCCACCTGCGCTCATCGGACTCCTCCTGTTGTCGCTGCCTTAGAGCAGAAGATTGCAAAGACATGGAGAGTTAGGAGGAGTTGGCGGGTAGCCGGGCCGGGAAGACAAGGTGTGGCGAGGCCAACATGGTCGTGACTGTTAGAAGTGATAGAGGGATTTGGTGGAATAGTTCGTTATATTGCTTGAGTCTTGTGGGCATATATATAGGAGAACAATGATCAACTTGGAGTACAAGACAAGCCAGAACAAATCCTAGTCTATCTCGTCTTTCCTAATAATCAGTATACTCAACATCCCTCACAGTCACAACGGTAGCAACATAGACGGTGAGACTAGAGAAGAATCTGAAGTCAAGCCGACAGGCACACCCTCCCCAACAGAACGATCGACGCATCGCGGAAGTCGTGGCTGGAGTGGAAAACGGCGAGGTTGCTGAAGCAAGGCGGTAGCCCTTTGTGCCGTTTGTCAATGTAGCCGAGAGCGTATGGTGGTGTAGCCGTGGTCGAGGTAGCCATGCAAAGAATACCGTGGTCGATGTCGAGTTGGGGTAGCCGGTGTCGAGGAAGTCGCTGTGGAGCCGCGGGCGCAAGGAGGTGCCGAGTTAGTCATGGGCGCAGTGGTGTCGAAGTAGTGGTGATCCGGAGAGAAGACGTTGTTGACAACACGTCGCACTGGGGACACATCATAGACGAAGGCACACACCGGTGTTGCCAGCACCAGGCATGCATAGACGGACGAAGACAAAGTTAACGAAGTGTCGCACCATGCTTGCCAGGCCCGGGGACACATCATGGACGAAGGCACGCTTCGGTGTTGCCAGCACCGGGCATGCGTAGACTAGGACCTGCACGAGCTGTATGCCATGTCGAAGAAGTCGGAGAGGCCAGCAGAGAAGGACTCGATGACGGTTGCGGCGCCAATCGGCGCGAGGCTGATGTTGCCCACGGTTGTCGGAGTAGATGAAGTGGTCGGGGTAGAAGAAAGCGACGCTGGCGACGTGCTGGTGCTGGACGAAGACGAAGGAGGTGGACGGGCGGCGGCGGCAGCTACAAGGGTAGCGGCGGCGGCGGCCAAAGAAGAGTGGCAATGACAGCTAGGTTAGGAGCGCGGTGGCAGTGCTCGAAGGAGGCAAAGAACCCGATAGCGTGACGAAGGCCGGCGCGGACGGTGGCGTTGCCGCGCAGAGGAAGACGGCGCGGCGCATACCATGGGAGGTCGACACGCAGTGATGGCGGAGGGGACCGCGGGCCGCGGTGCTACGGCCCGACGGGGCGACGCAGTGGCGGCGGGCAGGTCTGGGCGATGGCGGGAACGGATGACCTTGGGGCGGCGGCGGAAACCGCGGGCCGCGGCGCTACGGCTCGAAGGGGCGGCGCAGCGGCGGAAGTCGGGTCGGTGCAACTGCGGGAACGGTCTTGGGACGGCGGCGTCGACCGCGTGCCATGCTCGCTATGGCCCGACGAGGCAACGCAGCAGCGGCACGAGGGTCAGCGCAGCTACGGGGACGACCTGGTGCGGACAGCCTCATGGCGGCGGTGGACCGCGGGCCGCGGCACTACGGCCCGAAGGGGCGACGCAGCGGTGACAGGGGTCGGTGCAGCCGGGAGAAGAACCATGGGGCGACGGCACTGCGACCCAACGGGATGACACAGTGGCACCCGCTGCTCGATGGAGGGCGCTACCGAACTCGTGGATGACTTTTACAGATTCGCAAGACGCCAAGCAACCGACGGACAAGGGCGGACGTACAGGCGCGGCGTATATCGACGGGCAGGCCGGCGCGCGAACAGCGGCTGTGATGGGCCGCCGCATGGCGCGAGGCCGCCGGGTCGGGGCCATGCAAGTGGCCCGGTCAGAGTAGGGCGGTGACAGCTGGCGTAGGTCGATAGGCGGGCCGGCGCGCGAGGCCGCCGGGTCGGTGAAGAAGCCGGTTGGTTGCGCCAGTGTCGGAGTAGAGGTGCACTGATGTCGACGGCAGCGGCGGGCGACGCAAACCGATCGAGTATAGATCGGAAAACCAAAAAAAATGTCGATCAAAACGACCCGGAGCAAGGGCTTAGGAAAAAGACTCTTTAGGACAGCCAGTCAACACGACCGGCAGAAGAACCTTAGGTATTGGCGGCGCGGCCCCCGGCGGCGGTCATGAAGGCCGACCGTCCAAGGGGCGGCGCGCGCGTGCGGAAGCCACGATGGCTTGGGTTTATGATCGAGGAAAGGCTGATATCATGTTAGAAGTGATAGAGGGATTTGGTTGAAATAGTTCGTTATATTGCTTGAGCCTCGTGGGCATATACTCCCTCCGTCCTAAAATTCTTGTCTTAGATTCGTCTAAATACGGATGTATCTAATATTAAAACATGATTTGATACATCCATATTTAGATAAATTTAAGACAAAAATTTTGAGACGGAGGGAGTATATATATTCTCTACTACCGGGTGTATTTACTCCCACTTTTGTTTCATACGTTCTATGTAGTATCTATCATATCGAAGAGTATGTATGTGTAGTATGTAGTATATAAGAATGTTTAGATAGTATATATACTACTTTTTTAATAGTATATATCATATTTTGCGTATATTGTATTTCACGTACAAATATGTACGTATTTCACAAATAAATAAAATTATGAACTCACTTGCAATTTTTTCATATAAATCGCTTGGGAGTATCTTAGGTATAGTATATGAACATATTAAAAATTATAAAGTAGAGTATATACTACCACATGATAGTATATGAGAAACGGGTGTAGTTACACCCGGTAATAGGATGCATTTTCTCTCTCTATATATATATATATATATATATAATGATTAACTTGAAGTACAAGACAAGCCAGAACAAATTTTAGTATATCTTGTTTTTTTAATAATCAATATACTCAACAGTGACGGAGCTGTGCGTGCGGCCAGGAACGCGGAGGCACGCGGCCGGTGAGATTTTCGGGTACCTCCCCTCCCCTAGCAGTGGACACCTTGAGGCGGCGCTACAGATCGCGAGTGCGCGGCTAGAGGAGAATGACTTGGACGTGGAGGACCTTCATGGCTCCGTCCTATGTGTTCGAAGTTGAATAACCGCGGCTCCTCGCTCGGCTACGATGTGGGCACACCCAGCGTGATGCTCACGCTTAGCCTGGCTTTGCCATTAAGAAGCTCGTGCAGGAGCGCGGTGCATGCCGGCTGCTCGCAATGCCGAGGCGGCGCAATAGGGCATGGCAGAGCCCAGCGGCAGCGGAGTACGGCGAGTCTGCAGCGGCAAGCCTGCAACACGCAGCAACATGCAGTTTGTGACGCACGTGGTGAGCAGCCGCGGGGCTGGCGGCGTTTGTGCTCGCGACACACACGTAGCGAGCAGTACCGATGTGCAGCGGGCACGATAAGTGGTAGCTCAGTCTTGGGTAGACGCGGCGACGCCGGAGTGCAGCTGGACCAGCAAGCACGAACGGGGTACACATGAGATGGTAATGGAGTTGCAACGTGGTTGCTCGGCATGCTCAAAGAGGACTCGGCTAGGGGCAGTGGACAGCGCTAGCGAGCATGGCCTTCAGCGCCCAGCGGGCTCCAATTCATCAACCGAAACCACCCGAGTCAGTTAAAATCATGGTACGTCATCAACGAAACCACCCGAAACAGTAGAAAGGACTAAAATTATCCGTTTTGAAAAGTTAAGGGACCGAGTTTTGAGAGAGTCGTGGGACGAAAAATATACTGAGAGAGAGAGAGAGAGCAAACCCAAATGCCAGGAGATCAGAAAATGGCTACATTGGAGACAAACGTAAAGGTTGACATCGACGTCATATGTTTGTTGCATGTGAGATTTGAAGTTCGCCACATGGATGCCCGAAGTGTTTTTCTAGTAATGAGTATATTTTGCAGTACTGAAATATTAAAGTTTTCGTTGTCAATAAAAGAAACCTTGAAGTTTCTGATTCCGAGTACTGAAACTCAGATCTAATTTATGGGTGAAAAATATAACTAAATATGGCAGAAATTGATTAACTGGGGTAAAAATATGAAAACTTTACTAAATGGGGTAATTGCTGTCACAAACATCAAACCTGTGTGTAAAAAATAGAATAAACTAAAAACTTTGATATGGACCTGTCAAAGGTTGACAGAATAAAAGGCTAAATGCCTTGCTAATATACCCGAAAGCCACCTGCTGTGTCAGTCAGATTTCTTCTCCGGAATGAATCAGCTCTCCATCTTGCAACCTTGTTGTAGAGGTGGTCTGGCTCGAACTGGTCCCCATCATCGACGTGCATCTCCTTGAGCACCATGTCGTTCTCCACAAGGAACTTGGCCAGCTGGACCTGGAAGCAGTTAACCTCCTTGGCCTTGAACTTGAGTGTCACCTTGCGCAGGCTCTTCTGCAGGCAGCTGAACGGGCAGTTGTTGGTCAAGGAGGCCGGGAGCTCCGAGACACCGTCGAGCTGCACCATGTCGCGATGCGCCGAGGACATGCACGCGAGCCTGTTGAACCTTTCCATGGATTCGGCGAATGGGCCTCCGACCATGGTCTGGGTCTTGCGTTCGTAGTGGTAGTCATGCTCCATGTTTAGCTTAAGCCGGAGTTCGGACATCGCCGGGCAAGAGCTGAGAAGCCTCGCCATTGCCACTCCCGTGTGGCTGTTCATGTACTTGTAGTGTCCTTCTACTTCGAGGAGCTCCAGATTTGGGAACGTGGGGAGGATGACACTGCCATGCTCCTTTTCGCCGGCGACGATGTCCTCGATGCAGCGGAGGCGCAGATTCAGGGCCCTTGTGGCGGAGAAGCTTGTCAGAATGCGCGACACGGGCTTGTAGTATTGTTCCACGTCGTACTCATGACGAGAGACATCAAGATCGACTCGTGCCAGAGCCGGCACAGGCGACATCAGCAAGAGCTTGATGGGGAATCCCTTGTAGCGGAAGGAGCGCAGGCTCGGCATGTCGAGCTCGATGCCGGGATTGGCCCAAGGCTCGAGCTCCTCGAGCACCAAGGCGGTGATCGTCGGGCACCGAAGACGGAGGCGCACCCTGAAACCGGACCCACCAAGTATCCACTTTCTGGGGTCCGGCTTTACCGCCGGCTTGTGGCTAACGTGCACCAACAGGAGGTTGGTGAGGGCCGGAGCGGCGTCAACCATGATCTGGAGATACCCCTCCGAGATGACGCAGCCGCGCAGCCGCAGGTCCGCCAGACGCCAGGCGCAGGGCGGCGGCCGTCGTCGGCCCGTGGATGGACGTCACAGCGGGTGAGCTCCAGCACCCGGAGCGTGGCGGCGCACGGCAGGGATGAAAGCCACGGACGATAACGATAGCGATAAACATCCAGCCGGCAGCGGATGCGGAGCTCTTCCAGCTCGGCCGCGGCGGGGTGGGCGAGGACGACGCCGCCGACCCTGTCGTGGGCCTTCTCTTTCCGCTTCTCTTCTTTACACATGAACCGGTATTGTTTGGCCCCGCTGTACGCCGATTTGTCCAGGGACAGCGTGAGGCTCTTGAGGTCCGCCGCGGCGCGGCGGAGGGCGTCGAGGACCTTGACGGCGTCGGGCAAGAAGAGCGAATCGGTGTATGAGGTTCTTTGTATGTAGCCGCCATAGGCGTAGGGCTCGAGGTAGTTGGTTGCACGTATGGTGGCGGCGTAGGGCTCGCTGTCCAGGCTGAGGGCGCCTGATCGGAGCCATACTGGACGCCACCGTCGCGAGAGGACGGCGGGGGATGCGCCGGTCTTGGGTGGCGCGAAGGATAGGATGTGCTGGAGCAGGTCGTCCGGGAGGGCGGACAGGCGGTCGTCCTTGGCGGCGGCCGCCATGGACGTAGGGTAGATCAGATGTGGATGTACGTACGTGTTTGGATCTCGCTAGGTTTTGTGGAGTCGGCTTGTGTTTGGGAATCGAATGCCCCTAACAGTCCGTGCAGATTTTCAGCGATTTGGGTTCAAGTTTTTTCTTTTCCTTTTTGCGGGGTCTATAGATTTGGGTTCAATTTATGGTTATTGAATTGTGCAAATCTTGCTAAAAATTAGCAAAAATAAAAATAAAGACCCGCATATCCAGCGGACGTCAAATTTTAGGCGTGGCAAAATAAATTTTTGTTATACAATTTATGTTTGCTGAGGATGACAAGTCTAGTTTGTGAGCAAGGGAAATCCACCTTGGTTTATTTTTGGGTTTGTCATGAAAAACATTTGTACATCTAAGTGACTCAATCAAACTAGAAAGAAAGAAAAAAATGCTTGCACGCATCACTGGTGGAAAAACAGGCTTCCGTCCAGCCCCATAAGTCGCGAAGCTGTAGGAACCGCGACTAATGGGACCTTTAGTCATGATTACGAGGTGAACCGCGACCAAAGGCTGGGCCTGTGGCGCCAGGTGGTGCACGTGAGGGGCTTTAGTCATGATTGGCCAGACAACCATGACTAAAGGCTCTCGGGCACTTTAGTCACTGATTTGCTGTGCCAACCGCAACTAAAGCCCTCCCTATATATACCCATCCAAAGCCAACACTTAGCCATTTGGAGCCATTCTCTTCACAAGTGGGTGTAGGTTTGCTTTTGGTTCCTCTTATGCACATAAGGTGTTTGATGAAATGCCCCAAGAGCATGAAACAAACATGACATGAAGTGTTGGAGCCACACTCTTCGATCATGTTAGCAACTTGATGAACCTTTGATGTGTCAATATGCATGTGTGTAGTTCATTGTTTAATTTATATTGTTTGTAGCTAGTTAGTTTAACAAATGCATGATGGTTAATTATATATTTTATATTATAATAATGCAGATGAATCGGCAATGGATGTACGGTAACCGACTCTCCGGCGAGTTCACTACGGGTTTGAAAGATTTCCTCGTAGTGGCTAATGCGAACAAGCGGGGGTTTTGTTATCTGTCCATGTGTTATCTGTAAGAATGAGAAGGGTTACTCTTCCTCAAGAGTTGTTCACATGCATTTGCTTCAGAAGGGTTTCATGCCAAGCTATAATTGTTGGACCAAGCATGGAGAAAGAGGGGTTATAATGGAAGAAGATGAAGAAGGGGATGATTTCATCGATGAAAGCTATCTTGCTCATTTGGTGATACTTTCATGGAGGATGCTGAAGGGAAGGGGAAGGTGAAGAAGAGGCACGTGATGATCCCGCTGATGATCTTGGTCGGACCATTGCTGATGCACGGAGACGCTGCGAAACTGAAAAGGAGAGGGAGAATTTGGATCGCATGTTAGAGGATCACAGAAAGGCGCTGTACCCCGGATGCGATGATGGTCTGAAAAAGCTGGGCTGCACATTGGAGATGAAAGAATGTCATCTGTATTATCCTATCGGGAACAT